>OZ023213.1:46003012-46316459 GCA_963995525.1 Escarpia spicata
GATGAAAAACATTGTTAATCACTTAATGGCCTGTGAAATATTTGCAACTAGAGTATTTAAAAAAATACACTTGAGATCTAATTGTGCCCGATAGCAGGACAACTGTTTAAAATTAAATAATTTCTTAACGTTTTTTAAAGCTTCGATTCACAGCGACAATTACTAGGACAAGTGAACATTTTGGCGGACAAGTAGATTTCAAAACTAACTTGTCTGGTGGACAAGTGAATTTTTTTTGCTTATTTCTATCGCTGCTGAGCAATAAGTAATACGTACAAATAGAGGCTGTTTCCAAATTGAATGTTTTGTTTACAATTTTGAACATTTTATAGGTGCAACTTTCAAATTATGAACACTCTTTTGGGTTTATTAAATGCAATTTAATGGGCAGTATACCTTCAGCATATTCATTTTAATATTAAGATCATTGTACATATACAGTGTATATGTAAATGTTATAAATTAGGAATGGACAGTGTATATATTAACAATATTGAAAGCTAGGGATAACTCACCATTTATAATCCCGTTGGTGACAATGTCACTGTTTTTATTTTGCAAATTAAAATTTTTTATATTCTTAATTTTTTTTTTTTTATAATATAAATGTATTCATTAATCAATTATGCTAGACATAATAATTTTTCTCTCCAGAAAATCAACATACAAATTGCTCCCTATCAAATGGCATCCGATACATGTCTGTAACCAGCTGTGCAATGGAAATTGTAATCTGGGCATCATCATTGTTGTAGACCTCAGGTATGGCCAGATTACAAAATTAAGGCATAAAAATTGCCAAAAAGGTGTATATTACATATCTAAATCACCAAAAATGTATTTGTATGACACAGCTGTGGTTCATTCAGAGCCCACAAATGTGTACAGTACCTGTTTTAAACAATTTACAATTTAGTTTAAAAACAACATAAAGTCACAGTTCAAGCACAAGCCCTACATCGGGTGCACTGTGCCCATGGCATTCTCAATTAATTTCTGACATTTTCATGGTGATTTCTAAATGTCATGTAACATTGAAGACTGTGAGATGTCTATGTTCTGGGATTTTTTAAAATGTCACATATATATATTCATTAGTGGAGCGACACCTAATATAATTAAATGTAGGATGTAATTATTACTACGAGCAGCTCTGATAGGGCAATAACATGTTTAAAAACCAGTTTTGCAGGTCCATAGTGACTGCCTTTATACCCTCTCTGTACCGCCATGTACCACCCCTGTACCATCTCAGTATTGTCCCTGTACCATTTGTGTACCACCTCTGTATCACTTCTGTATCATCTCAGTACCACATCTGTACCGTCTCTGTATCACTTCAGTACCACATCTGTACCGTCTCTGTACCACTTCAGTACCACCTCAGTACCGGCTATGCACCACCACTTGATATTACATCTTCACGTCATGAAGTTTCAGACATAAGTGGGTACTACAAATACTATATCTGCACGATGGAGACAACATTCTATCTCACAAAGCATCACTTCAGTTCAATTTCATGCAAAGGCAATGCATTCTTGATCCAACAGCATGTTCTAAATTGTAAATATTCTAACACAAGCATTATAGATTTGACCAGTCTATTAGTTCAGCTTGCATCAGTTTAGCCTGCAGTGTTTTGTTTGGGTCTGTTGCTAACGCGGTCATCTGGTACAATCAGAGTAGTTAACTTGCTCAGTAATTAGTCTGCGTGAACTTCTATACAGAAATATAGGTTTCGTTTTCTGGTTACATCATGCACTGGTTGGTACAGGATGGGATAGCTTCGCGACAGAATGTTGGAAGTCCTGTAAAGTGAGAGTCACCCATCCTCCCTCGCCTCCCCTCGCCTCCCCTCGCCTCCCCTTGCCTCCCCGTACAGCCATTTCGCGACATGGCCAATTTTATTCATCCCACAAATCTGAATAATTTTATGGATAATGACATGCTGGTAATAAACTACACTGCACAAAAGTAATGACGCTGCTAAGTGTGACTCCATCAAGAATGTAACAGCATCTGTTTTCTGCAAAATGAATGCCTACAGAGAGAAGACATGTGGGCATGGCATTGACATTTGGGCGGTTCTTGTATGTTGACCTTGGCATTTATCAATTATGTTCTTGCATGTAACGCAAAATGAAACTCTCCTACACAAAGTCACGCTATTCTCAGACAAACTATAATATATCATAAAGTTTGATGACACTTGAACATTAGGTTTTTGCGCAGTAGAAGATAGTTTACTAAACAGATGAGCTTGTGTGTTAAAAACATAATTCTAAAACCGAACAAAGTTATAGGGTATACCATAAAGGTATAAGGCATCCAGATTATGAATACACCTTAGTTGATATTAGTTTGGTTGTATCTTTTACCTTCAATATTTCAAGAAACAATGTGCTGGATTGCTATCAGTATACTGCCAATAGTAGTCGCTACTTCTGATATCTACTGACCCTGGTGTGTGTATAAATCTCATGCTCGGAGCGCTGATGTGACACTGGTCAGACTACTGAATACTCGAAGATCCTATCACACAGGTTGCTGTCCACGAATTATACCAACATTATGACAATTATTATATGTAATTATAAGTAAATAGGTTAGTTCAGAGAACTAAAAAATGAATGAAGTCATGGGGAATTACAGACCTGCCTACCCCAAAAACTTCCTGTCAGTAATCCATCTTCCCATTTACACTGATTTTCAGGAATATAGACTTCCTGTCAGTAATTGTTCAGAACCGTGTCAGATATTGTCACCGGGGGTGGGGTGGGGTAGCGATGGCAAAACTATTACGTTACGTTGTCATCGACATCGTCTAGACTCTAGTGTACTCAACTCTAGTATATAAGCCTATCCCTGTATTATAGCCTGATAGACGTAGATGGGGGGGGGGGGGGTAGCGATGGCAAAACCATTACATTACGCTGTCATCGACATCAACTAGACTCTAGTGACTGTATGATAGGCTGTAAATGATAGACTAAATTCCTCAATAAATACACTAACTTAGTCTTAGTACAGTCAGTTGGCCTCTAATACTACAAGTACAACACTCACAAATTTTTTTGCATTACACGTTTCTTTTTGGTTGGCGGTGGCGTCGTTTCGCTGTCAGCCATCATTTCGTGCCGCATGACTTCGTTTTGTTTGATCGCGGAAATGCGAATTTGTCATAACGCCGTTTCCTATTGGTTAGATTACGACCAGACTCTAATTTGAGTGATTGGCGAACATGGTGACAGTCCGTAATATTTTCATCCCTCGCCGTAATACCGTAATTTGAGGTGACTTTCCGGAATGATTCCGGATAATCCGGAACGGTAGGCAGGTCTGGAATTAACATGAGAAACACCTGAAAATTAAGGTAGTTGTGAGCAGACTGAGATGGACAGGACACAAACTGAGAATGAATGAGAGATTAACAAAGAGGGCACAGAAAACAGATGAAGGTGACAGAAGAATAGGAAGACTGAAATATTAACTATGGAAGATCTGGACAGGGCAGCAGTGAACAGCCAAGACTGGGAGAGAAAAGTGGAGAGTAGCAATGGATCATGATCTATAGGTGGAAACGATTTATCAATACGGCAGAGAAGATAAAGTGATATGGCTCCCACACTGCAAGGGATTGTGGGGGTTGGTGGAAATAGATAGCAGTATATCAAATGCAATTGAACAGAAAGAGAAGGTGAGGCAGAGTGAGCCTATGCAGAGTGGCATTAGTATGGCATATGTTCTTCTAAGCATGTGTTTACGGTAAGAGAACAGCGTTGACCCAGACAAGAGAGTCCTGTCTGTCACGATACTGTCACTCGGTAATCATATGCAGCAGTGATGTGACATTCCCTTGAGGACACAGACTGAATGCTCCAAGTAGCTATGACACGAACTTGTCATGTCAAAGGTTGACACGCAATAGCGTCATCACCAAAACGTCTTCTTAACGAAAAATCACACCAAACAGCTTCAAGTTGTTATAAATATATATATGCTTGGATCGACAATGTAACTTTAGGGATCTCACATAAATGTAAACCCGGGAACTCGTAAGTAACACTAAACATGCCTGGTCAAGCTAAGTGGCCGTTTGTAGGGGGGATTGATTTTCTGACTCGATCCCTGACTTTAATCACACAATGTGGACTTTATGGATGGTGAAAATCAATAGAAGCTGCCGAGTGCTCCTTGGCTGGCAATGGACACACTCGGGGCTCAGTCACACTCTCTCTGATACGTCCATGCTCACTCTCTGATACGTCATCCCATTCACTCTGATACGTCATCCCATTCACTCTGATATATATACACACACACTCTTATATGTCCACACACTCTCCCTGATACGTCCACACTCTCCCTGATACGTCCACGCTAACTCTCTGATACATCCACACACTCTCTGATATGTCCTTGCTCACTCTTTGATACATCCACACACTCTGATATGTCCACAAACACTCTCTGATATGCCAACAAACTCTGATACATCCAATCACACTCTCTGATATGCCCACACAATCTCTGATACATCCACCCTCACTCTCACTCTGATATGACGCACGCACTCTCTGATACGTCCACCCACACACACTGACATATCCATACACTTTCTGATATGACCACCCACTCTCCGATACGTCTATGGTCACTCTCTGATATGTCCACACACACTCTTTGATATGTCCGCACACTCTGATACGTCCACCCAGTCACAGTCTGATATGTACACACGTTCTCTCTCTCTCTCATATGTCTACACACTGTCTGATACGTCCACACCCTCTGATATGTCCACACACTGTCTGATATGTGCACCACACACTCTGATATATCCACACACTCTCTGATATATCCACACACTCTCTGATATGTCCACACACTCTCTGATATATCCACTCACTCTCTGATACATCCACATACTTTCTGATATGTTCACACACCCTCTGATATGTCCACCCACACTCTCTGATACATCCAACCATACTCTCTGATATGTCCACACACACACACTCTGATACATCCACTTGCACTCTCTGATACGCCCACACATACTCTCTGGTGTCTACCACAGCTGGCAGGTCTAGTAGTTAATCTTCCAACGATGACCAAGTTACCAAACATCACAGGCGAATAGTCCAAGTGAATGTTCAGAGAACGAGGGTAGTGAATCTTGGCACCTGGAGGAGATATTTTTACAGTGTGTCCAGGTTAGAGTATTAACATACAGACATGAATCATGGCTTTTATTTATATATCACACAAACATTATGCTCCCTCCATTTGAGCATAGAAAATAACCAATCTGTAGGATATTACCCAGAAGTCAGGGCCTGCTTACTTAAAAAGATTGGCACCCAGATAATTAACTCTAGATGGCAGGTGGACAAGGAAGCCTTTTGGTTTATCGAGAGTCCAACCCTTTTTATCTATTTGTATCCCACCCTTCTGAGGTACGTGTCAACTTTATTTTTAAACATATTCACGCTACTACTTGTTAAATCTTGTTAAATCTACTAACACCCACACAATCAGCAGATAATCTGTTGCAATCATTTACAGTCCTTTGTGAAAATGAGAACTTTCTTATATCTAACCTACACTGTACCTTTACTAATGTAACTTCATGTCCTCTGGTCTTACTATCTTTATTAACTAAGAAAAAAATATTTCTATCAAAAAAAACAAATTTCATCACCATTCAATATTTTAAACACTTCTATCTGATCTCCTCTCAATCTCCTGGTCTCTAGAGTAGGCAAACCACATTCTTTTAGACATATTTCATAACTAAGATCCCTCAGTTTTGGTATCATTATAGTCGTTCTCCTCTGTACTTTTTCTATGTATATTCTTATGAATATGAAGAATTTGTAGATTTACGTGAGTTACTTGAGGTTGCTGCCTCTAAGGTAGATTGGCAGATGTCAACATTTAGGGCTACACTGAGATAATGTATCCTCGCCTGCAGTCACTGATAGAGAGACAAGTCAAGTATTTGCGAGATCCTTGATCTCGTCACATTCTATACACTGTCCTTCATGTATAGAACACTTGTCTCAATCGACAGATTGAGCACATCTCTACATCAAAGAATACCTATAGATCAATAACCCACCATCAGGGAGTTGTTTTCCTAGCATCCAGAACTTGTGCAGTGATTAAACTTCTATGGTTCTCACTTCATAACTTGTAGATTCAGTCTGAGTTCTTGGTAATTTTATAAAAGTTGGATACAACTTGTCGAACATCTCACATGTGGGAAGGAGGCTGGAAATATGTGTGTCTGGGTGAGACTATAAACATTACACACATTCTACCTGGTTCCTATTTGGAAATAAGATCTAATCTCAAATATGTAAGCCAGGACAGAGACATTCATTCTCTTCATACTCCTTCACCCATGATCCGTGTCACTGAATCTCTTCCAAACTCATCATCAGTTGTCTCCATTTATTGCAATCCTATGACACTTCCCCACCTTTGGCTGTTAACCGTGCACCGTTCACCTCTGCTCTTTCGAGCTATCTCTTAACACCATCTCTCAATCATAATCTTGGTCTTCCTTTTCTTCTTTGACCACCTTCTTCTGTTTTCTATGCACTCTTTGCCAATCTCTCCTCTCTCATTCTCTGCCTGTAGCCACCCACCCACCTCAGTCTGCTCCCAGCTACCTCATCTCTAATAACTCCATTTTTGTATAATGAAACATATTAATGAATGAACAGGCTGAGGGAGAGATGAATGAACAGACAGAGAGACAGATGAATGAAAAGACGAATGAACAGACAGAGAAACAGATGAATGAACAGACAGAGGGGCAGATGAATGAACAGACAAAGAGACAGAAGAATGAACAGACACAGGGTCAGATGAATGAACAGACAGAGGGACAGACGAATGAACAGACAGAGGGACAGATGAATTAACAGACAGAGGGACAGACGAATGAACAGACAGAGGGACAGACGAATGAACAGACACAGGGGCAGGTGAATGAACAGACAGAGGGGCAGATGAATGAACAGAGAGAGGGGCAGATGAATGAACAGACAGAGGGACAGGTGAATGAATAGACAGAGGGACAGGTGAATGAATAGACAGAGGGGCAGATGAATGAACAGACAGAGGGACAGGTGAATGAACAGACAGAGGGAGAGATGAATGAACAGACAGAGGGACAGAAGAATGAACAGACAGAGTGAATCAATGATCAAACAAACACATGTATTCTTAAAACAATATCTACATTTGACCCAGGAAATCAACCCCCATCAGGAATCCTAAATAACTTGAATACCAAATATGGTCTGTGAGTATGATACCGGGTTGTGTACATACAACATATCGAGGCACATTATAATCGAGTTGCATTATAGCACTGGCATATTCCCAAATCTCTCAGACGTCCACCAAGGGAGCCACTAACCAAACAGCAGTCGATACACCAGCAGCAATGCATATATGTGCAGATTATTAATTAGTTTTCCCTTTTTCACAGCCAAGTCGTTTGCTCCAGTGCGTAACGCTAATTGCACAATTAATATAGCATATTAAAACACCCATCAGATAACATTGTGAAGTTGGCAAAAACATGGTAATAGTATTTATTTTGAAGTATTTTATACATTTCTTTACAATTGTATAATACCTGTCACTGATTAATTTACCATTTCACATGTCGGTAACCAATTCCAACTTTTCACATCTCGAGTGGTTAGGTTTTCTTCGATTTACCCGACTGCATCAGACACTATTTAAATGCTGCAACTTTTATTTCAAGGTACTCTGAGCTATTGTGGCAACAGAATTCAGTCCGAATGGCTTAATCCTGTCTAATGGTATCGACTGCCACTAATTCACAAGAACAATACTCCATCAGTAGAAATGGTCAGCATTATTGCATCGATGACAAAATTGCCAGAAATGGATTGCCAATGAAATGGTGAATGTCTTGTTGTCAAGCAACCCCTGAATGTGTGTATGAATGACACTTGCAATTGACATGTGACCAAGCCACAGTGATGAACTGTGATGAACCAGCTGGTGACAAAACACAAACACTGCAATAACACCAACACTAGTTGACTAACTACACAACAGTCAGCCAACTGTCAGCAGACATGTGTAGAAAGTGACTTCACTCCTTTTCAGCTTAAAACGATTAATAAATTCCTACATAACCATATTCAAACCTGCTAAACGATGCAAATACATTCACTACGATACAGCCTTAACCACAATATGACATTTTTAATAAAACATTTAACCCACATTAAACTATTAAAGGTGCGTTAAACAAACCAGGTTGGGAACATTTGCTTGGCTCAGTTTACAGACCATTTGTTTACAGTCAATGTTGATGTGACAATAGGTAGCTGAAGTAGGTCACATTTTCAAGGGCGGTGTGTTACCTTAGTAAACATTAAATTATCAATTAGAATGTGTAATCACAGCTTCCAAGAAACAAAGATGACGGAACCCCGGTGCCAGTTTCATATATGCATGTTGTTGTTATACAAGACCTACAAATATAACAGGAAGACAAATTGTTTTATTGCTGCATCACACATGACATTTAAAATGGCAGAGAGTGGCACTGCATGATGGGTACTTACAGTATATATATATATATGTTTATATATAGACAACATGTAACTATTCTTTGTGGCGCCAACTGTAACATCATTACTCATTATGGTATAACACGACTCCAAGCAAGTACCAGGTACATATTATGATACCATTTATTACATAAAAAATACCACATGACATTTTGTGTTTCATCATATTTCAAGTAGATCTACAACTTTGGTTGTGTTGGTCGTCTGTTCTAGTCTAGCGCATATCAACATGAGGGTAAGGTTAGGGGTGGTCTCACAGGTTTGCAGAGTCCAATACATATAGCGATAGTGTTATGCATTAATATATGTTCCACTCATCAGGTGGCACCAGGGGCTTAGCCAGAGACCCATCTACCCATCTTCAAGATGGGTAATTACAAGTGATAAGATAAGGTAGAATTTAGAGTGGGCAGCTGGCCACTTGATTAAACTAATATTTCCAAATCTTGTGGCACACATTTATGAATGTCATTGGCACAACTGGTAGTGAAACAAATCGACTGGATCAGTATTAATGAAATAAATGTCTAAAATGACAGATTTGTCATTGAAAAACTAAACTGGGCAATAATTGCTGTGACTGACGTGAATGGGTTCCAAGCAAGCCATTCGCGTGCTAAAAGGCACACTTTGATTAATTTAACACCGGCAAAAAATTACTTCTAGCTAAGGGCCTGGGTGGTATCACAAATTTTCCTAGCAATATATGGTGACAACAAACCTACCACCCACCCATACATACAGCTATACTTGTTTGAACTGCAAATTTTTGAGACCAACCCTAAGTCTCTAACTGCCCTCTAATTCAACTGACTCCACACACAACTAAGGTAAGTTCTCAGGACTGCTCAAAGCACTTTACACTTTACTCCCTGCAGACCTGTTCAATGAAACACCATCTAGACTTCTCTGCGAAGCATCCAGCCATGCTGCAATTAATGCGCGAAGACTATTCGTACATAAATATCTACCACTGTCTATAGCCAGGTACTCATTCATACAGCTGAGTGAACTGGAGCAATGTATAGTGAACGAACCTGCCCAAGGTTCGACACCGCCGCACAGGATTCGAACCCGGGTTCTATCGGTTGAGAGTCCGAAGATTTAGCCACTGCACCACGGCGCTACACTAAGTAGCGATGTCACTGTCTGTCCATCAACATAGTAACCTTAGTCTACTGATGTGGCCATGTCGTAACGACATCATTTTGTCGATGTAGTGACATCACTCTGTCAAAGAAGACCTAGTGGTCGAAATACTCATAAAAATACAAACGCATCTTGAGATGTAATTACCACAACAAATATCACATCTCTAGAAACCAGAATGTCAATCTTTAAAAGGAAAGCTAAGTTTGTTTTTGTAAATGCAAACAATAAAAAAGAAAACATGCAAAATGGGAGTTTTCATGAACTGAGTGGAATTATTTGCTTCTGAATTCTGGATAATAGTTCCTGGATTTGAAAAGGTTATGCAAGACCGACTCCAAGGAAGACATTTATTGTGAACAACTTCTATGCAACATATTATGTCCTCAATACAACTCAAAGATGATGACAGTAAGACTATAGCTTGGCATTATATAGTAACACTGCAGCAATCCATCGGCATTGTGTAATCTCTCTGATCGCAAAGCGGCTTAAATCAGAAACTATTGAACTCAGAATCAATTTATTTGACCTATAAATATGATACATAATATAAATACAATGATAACATAAGTAATAGATAAGGTCGGAAGACTCCCCCATTAAGATATATATGATATCACTAGCACAGGAGCCACCCCATAAATATAAACAACAACAACATTTACATGACACCAGAATCAGAATAGCATTGTTTTATAGCTGATAATTACTCAATGTATCAACATACATACATAATACAAGGACTGATTATGTACTCATGTACACATTGACGTACATATGAATACTTAAGTATACATTTCAATACATATCACAAATTACAAATAAAGCAATTGTGAATACGACAAATGGATTCATAAGTTAAAATAAAAAAGTTTTTTGTGTATGCTGAAAAACCATATAGATTGTGGGTGTAAATTGTTATTTATGATAATACTTTATGTATTGTTAACTGTCTCTACTATGTTGTGTTTAATGCATTTTTTGGCATATATTCATGTTTGAATCTGGACATATACAGATTATTTCTTTCACTTGTGCAGTGCTGACGAATATCATAGATGTGTGTTTTTGGAAAAACATTGAAGTAGTAGGGTAAAAGAGTGTTGATTAATTTATTGTAAACATTTAATTGTTGGATTTTATCAATGTTATCCAACTTTAGCAACTGAAGTCTTTTAAAACTAGGACTTGTGTGAGCATCATATTTACTTAAGGATATTATTCGTATTGCTTTTATCTGTAATTTGAAAATTCGATGTGCCTGATGACCCGATAAAAGTATGCCATAATTAATATGAGGGAGAATAAGAGCATTGTACATAATATATATTGTATTAGGTGGTAAAAAGTGTTTAAGTTTATTTAGTATGTTTTATTGTTTTATATATTTTATTTGCTATTTTGTTTGTATGGTTATTTATTGCCTAAAAAATTGAAATCATTTACACATTCAATGTATGCCCCATCTATTTGTAACACAGGGTATTCTACGTTCTTTTGAGGCATATGAAAAATCAAGAATTTTAGTCTTTTTGCCATTTAGTGACAGTTTATTAGCTTTCAACCAATTGCTAATCTCTGTTAGTTCTTTGTTAATATTTTCACTTTGCATTTGGCCTTCTGAATCGCAAAATGTATTTAGTGTACTAGTAAGGGTGGTGTTGTCAGTGGCCCTAAAATTGAACTTTGAGGTATTGAACCTTGAGGTATTGAACCTTATTGATGGGTATCTTTTTCTTGCTGTCCAATGCCAGGGTAACGCAACTAGTCTTTTATTAAAAAAACATGTACAGTGGAACCTCACTATTAAGGTCACCTTTGGTACTGGATAAAAATGACCTGAACAGCAAGGTGGCCGTATTAGGCCTAAATAAAATATAGTTGAGTTTCCTATAATATTGATTTTTAAACTAGGGTAGGTAGGTAGGAAAACATTTTACTGCAGAAAAATAGGGTAGGCAGACCTATTGTAATATTTTATTTTCATCAGTGTATAAACATTTTCCGGCAGTCTATAAAAGGGCATATGTTATAACTTGCACTGCTGGGGTTAATATGAAATGGACACATTTGAATGGCAAGTACTGTTATATGTGATAAAGAAAACACAGTCGTCATGCTAAAAATACACTTATTTTATTATTTGAACATGAAATTCAATGCTTCTAGTTAAACCATACAACCCACCGTTTACTTTAATAGGAGCAAAACAAGCTGTAACACATTGCACATTTAAATGGTCTTTCATCAATGTGAGTTACAGAATAAGGAATTGTACATTTAAATGGTCTTTCATCAATGTGAGTTACAGTTGAACAAAAGCAACCGAATCAAATCCGTCATATCTTTTAAAATAAAATGACATTAGATTTATAAACATTTATAAACACTTAAATCAAATCAAGCCTAAGGCTATCTACTTTGAGGTATGGGCAATTAAAGTAATGTGACAGCCAAAATTGACAATAATTTTTATTAAAAAAATCAATCCCACAGGTCATGGACAATGCAAGCTCAGTCACTAATTATTTTTGTTCAATCATTTTAGCTAGCACGTATATGACGCCATCCAACAGAATCTGTTAGAATTATGAAACCCAGACTATATCACTTTGAGCCAGCGTAACCTACGCTGGTGTTATTCCTTCGAGTTTTGTGTTCGAAACCGGAATCTGTACACTTATGTGTGTTCTAATGATGTGACATTTCGCAATGATTTGCCTTGTGCATTCCAAAAGGTCAATTCTTGTTATTTTTCAGGACTTTTGCAATGATTATCTGTATTTTTTATCGTGTTGAATGATGGTTGTAACAGTCTTTTGCCGGAATATAATATCATGTTAAAAGAACAGTTTTTGGTCAGAGGCAAGAGTCGAGGGTCGGCATCATACAATTTTTTACTTTTGTTCTTGAAAAAATGCATAGGGTCACATGGAAATACTAGGGATGGTCGGGTTACTAGAAACAAAGGTATTATTTTATTTGGCCTTAGTGGGACTAATATCTTACACTTTACTGTATGTGGCAATAATCTGGGACTGTTCTAGGATGACCTTAATAGCGAAGTGGCTGTATCACCAAGGTGACCGTAAAGCGAGATTCCACTGTAGTGTACTCAACCTATGAACTGCTGCAATTGACCATTTGCAATGCATTCTAATAGATTTTTTGAAGCATGTGACTGTAATTGGCAACTGTGATTGAACCGAGCTGGTTATCACTGACACAAGGCCAATGCTGGCAGCGGTGGGAGAATGGTAATGACTGTCTTAGTCATCACACACACGAGACCATCGCAGTCAAATCACAGATGACAATGTCACAAAGACTGACCATTTCAGCAACATAATGACACCATCACAGACAGTTGATTATCACACAGAGTAAACAGACTTCATGTGGGAGGCTGGCTGACTGTCAGTGTCATGACTCAGTGTCACAGTTGTCATGACTCCTCAGTACCGGTAGTCAGTATGACAGTTGACAACCAGTGTCATGACACTGTGACAGTTGACAACCAGTATCATGAGTCTCATGACATGATGTGACACTTTACAACGTGTACCATAACTCAACAGGACAGTTGACAACCAGTGTTATAACTCAGTCTGAGAGTGGACAAGCATGGTCATGACTCAATGTGACATGTCTTCCTGCCTTTACTAATGTTTCTTGGTAATCCAAAGACAGCCGTGGCAAACCTAAAACATATTATAGTAAGTCCTGGTGTAGCTTGGGCATCTTCCCTCTGTTACCTATATGACTGTTCATTTATTAGTAATGTTACCTGTGGGGTGAGATGTATACAAAAGTTGTGTACCTGTGTAATATTACTATTACATTTTTTAGATATAAATCAAACAAGAGTTCAAGTAATAAACTACATAATTGAAATTATATATTTTTGATTGACAAACCATCAATGTATGCTACTGGTAATTAATATATATAAATCACATTCAAAATGACAGAGAATGGAAAACCAAATTATTTTTCTATTCAGGAATGAACATAATCATTGCTACTGTACAACTTACAAGTCAACAACGTCCTGCAACCAATATACAGCCACTGTAGCCTCATGGTTATTTAACCTTTGTACAGGGTACACGTTATGATTCTTCAGGAAATGCTAAAAATAGTAAATTGCCTGAGCATGTTTGCAGTCAAATATCTGGGGAGACAGGAGGTTTTGTTTTCAGTATCTGTTTCCATGGTTACCCCCCAGACGATGAGAATCCGGCCACAAACATCACCTGGGCATTTTTATTATCTATACATTATTGATAAGATTTAGACTTACTGACACTAGTTGTTTGTGGTAAAATGACCATACATGTAATTAATTTTGATCTCAACTAGAGGTGGAATTTATTGTTTGGTTACTGGCGTTTATTGTATCTTGCCATCTTTATGGCAGTCAATTTTCACTGAAAAAGATGTAACAGTGTTCCAGCTAGGCCCTTTCCAAGGGGTGCTGTGCCTTGCCCTCAGTTTGATGCGCCCCGTGCCTTTTATTTTGCACCCTGTGCCTTTTTTGGGCGCCCTCCAAAGTGCCACCATCGCACTTGTCCTGCTGATCATCACCATCATGTCGTACAATTGCCATACTCGATCTAACACGCCTTCTCGAGGTTACGCGAATAGGTCACGTGCATATGTCTTGACCAATCATAACGCTTGATCGAATCACATCGAAGCGTGCTATTTTGTTAAAATATGTTTACGGCGTATGAAAATGCCAACAAGAAAAAGAAAACTGGATCAACTTAAGAAAGCAGCGAAGGGCACAAAGACTTTGGCCAGTAGTTTTTCAGTTAGGTGAGTAAAAATAAATTGTCACGGTTAAAATCATCAACTGAAAGTGGTTGCTGTTTGCGGGTTTGTAATTTATATAGGTATTCTAAAATGTTGCCGTACATAATAAGAACAATCGTTTAAAAAAAAAACGGACAAACTCATCCATAACATATTCATATTCTGAATCTATACCATATATTTAATCAAATTTGTGCAAACAGATGTTTTGGAAAGTTGTTTTAAGTGAAATAATTACAATTTTTTAATAACGAAATTGCGTTACCGTGAAATGTTCTATTTATAACAGCACACATCTGAGTGTGGTTGATATATCATAATATAGTGTTATAATTCATTAATGTTAGTGACATTTATGACCGGCATCTTCATGGTTACTTATATTTTTCTTGTATGTTCATGGGGTTTTTGTCGCCTGCTGATTGGTCAGCCTGTTTACAACGATACAATCCAATAAACCACCTTGCAACCACCTAATGTCAGTGTGACTGTGTAGTATTGCTACAATACACGACATTACAATGTCCTAAGAACTATGCTATTGACCAGTTACAATTTATTAATGTGAGTAGGGGTGTCTGGTACATATGACAGCCTTTTTTCCCTGGGCAATGCCGAGTAACTCAGCTAGTAGTAACTAGTAAATCAGATACTGCCAGGAGCTCGATTTCATAAAGATTGAGTTGATTATCAAAAAATTTATTTCCATGATGTGCCCTCAAAAATGTCATTCCTGCGTACCAGTGCCTTCCATCTGCCATGTGCACCCTGTCCTTTTCAAAACCTAGCTGGAACACTGCTGTAAGTTGAATACAATAATACAAACAATTAAATAGAGTGCATGCATAAACTTAACATGTAAGCTATGGCACCATTTCAAAATCTTCTTTTCGTGTATGCCGATAAACATGCTTACAGTTATATATTATACATATAATACATATATATATATATATATATACATAGATTGTAAAAGATTAAGCTTAATTGGAAAATAACCCAAAACGCCTGTATTTTAAACTATGTAAGCCATAATTTTAATACCTCAAGTTATTAATAAACAACCTAAAATATCAGGTGGCGGACGTACGTAACTTTACATATCAGACATGTCATGAAACGATCGCTCATGGGCACTAATTAATTTGGGAAGTAATTTTTCTAGAAGCATAAATAACAAGTTTTTGACGCAGAAGGTCTTACTTAAGAGAACACCAAACCTTTATGGACTAGAACACATTTCCTGCATATCTAATACATGAATCTTGCTGGTTCTCAAGTTAACTCTAATCAGGATGTCATGGTCATATTGATCTTAATTTGTGTCCATGTTATGTACTACCGTTGAGATTAACTTCAGTTGCCATCTCTTGACCGTGAGGAATGTTATCCCGGCTTCGATAGCAGTTATGCATAGTTACCTCCTCCTTCAGAATGTAAGCATTTTGAATCAAAATTATGCATTTTAATTTTTAAGTCTGATGTCCCATTTTTGTGTACCAGTACTGTGTTTTTGCCCATATACACAACTATTATCTTAAAAATACAGAAACAAAGTATACATTTTCTTAATTTAAATAATATTAATTATAAAAGGCAACTTAATTATGTGCAATTATATTATAAACTTTTACTAGTGTGATTAAATCAGACAGCAATATTAAGAAAGAACAAATAATAATCATGTTATAGCATTTTATATTTAGCTTTAGAAAGCCATTTTCTTCACTAGTAATGTCTTAGAGGCACTGCATTACTTTTATTTTAGGGCCATGTTTTAAATGTATTCCACCTTATCATTCAGTGAACTCTGCCTGAAGCTTTATATTGTAAAAACTGTTCTACCAAAATGGAACATGTGTATCTCCATCTTGTGAAGACAGTACAACATGAACATTTGTATCGAGGTAATTTATAGTATATATATCTGGCCTTTTACTATTCGGTAACGTTACTGAGTGGCAGTTTCCCGTGATATTGTGTCTGTTTATTTTCCATTCACGTACAACATTACGGCCATGTCGTCATCCACATCAAAGGTCACATAGCAAGGTCACATCCTAATTTGAATATATAAAGATTTGTTATTGACCAAGCAGCAATGCTAAAGCAGTCACGTGACCGTCTATTTTAACAGTAATTTAGGAGAGTTTTGTTTGACAATAACATTAGTTGCTGTTTCAATCAACCATTGACATGCTTGAAATTATCAGCTCTTGACCGTTCATGTCTTCATGCCCACAAAATATTACATATGCAATGTTACCATCGCATCCAAGACTATTTATTTTGTACTAACAACCAGTTAGGTTTTCTTGTGAATACGAGACAACATGCCCAATGTTGAGAACTTATAGAAAATACTATACTGTCATCACAGAATCGTAAACGTTTTTGTGAATCAATTTAAACCAACTACCCTAACCCTGTGGATACATTGTTTGCATAGCTTTATCTAGAGACCCGTCACCCATCTTTTGTATGGCCTGAGTTAATTCTGGATGGGGGATTCAAGCTGACGGGGCTGTGTCCTAGTGGTTGGGAAAATAAATGTTATTGACTCTCACTGTTATTCATGTGTCCATTATCAGGGTGCTTCAAACATCTGTCATACTTATGTATGCATGTAATACTGTATTCATAATTATGTAGTGTTTATGCACACTTGGACTGGATTGTATGTTTGGACGCACCGACGTGCGTACCTACTAGGACATTTTTGGACTGGTAAAATGTGATCCTGCGTAAAGGCCTGAAAGCATGTGGATAATGTGGTAACTGTTCATTTTTACCAAGATTAAACAAGACTGCAACATGTTGTGCACATCGTTTGAATGAGGAAGTTATTGCTGAATCAAACAAGTTGTCGGTGACTTGCCCAATAAAGTATTACATAACTTAAGTAAACATGAGTTCCTAAACATATTTATTCTGCTAGCATTTAAACAGTGAGTTCATATCCTGCCACCATATATTACCTACTGGGAGAGGAATTGCCTGGTAGTTATTTATATCTGGTCTACACTGTCCTTTTGTTAAAGCTACTAAAAGCTCTCTAGGTGGCATAAGAACATTAATTTTCAACAAATATCTGACATTTTGTCACAGACTTTTCACCAACCAGTGAGGGGATATTTTGTCAACCATATGTTTTATTATATAAATACATTTTGTACAATTTATTTGTCAGTTTTTGTTCCTGTTATGCAAGCTTGACATATGATACATTGTCATTCTTGGAGCTCACTGTTCTCAAGAAAAACACTAAGTTAAACAAATTATAGGTTTTATAAAGTCCCCCACTGCAAGACAACATTTCTGTTGGTAAAAAGTTCTTTGTCAAAATGTCACAGATTCCATGTACCTTCTGAAGAGATTATATCTATCGTATATAATATATATATGTAATGAAATATATATATTTGAAGCTAATCAGTCCATTCAGCCATGTGCCATGAAAGTAAACCGACAGAATTCCACATAAAACACAAATTTTACATACTATAATTATGTGTATTTGAAGTTATTAAAACTTAATAAATCAGTTATTGATTGTTTCCAAAGATAGAACATAGAAGGTAGTGTCTTAAAAATCACACCACATTATATAACATTTACTGTTAAAAATCTATATGATCCAATCTGCTATATCTGCCAGTCATTTCTCATATTAAAGTGAAATACCTGGTAACAGTATTCTGCGAAAGTATTAGTTTTAAGGTAATGAATAATTTTAATTATAGTCCAGGTGAATAATTCTTATTCATACAGATCTTTCTTAGAATTGTATTTCCAGCCACAGTTTGAACTTGTAACAAAGAGTTGAACTATCCAATGTTCTCAACATTTCATAGTAAAATTGCGCCATTTTCTACTGTTGAAACCTATCAAACCATCTACTACTGAATTCTACTAGAAAACTTGCATCGGGAACTTTGACAAATATAACTTTTAATCATACTGACAGACAGCAAAAACAGTACACCAATTTGCTGTCAGAGTGTAATTATCAGTAACAAATTTTTTGTATCTAGTTTTAGCTTGTAATGTTTTACGCTTCCCAGGCTTATACATTTTAATCTTCACAGACTTGCTAGAATTATATAGTTTGATACATATCTCATGTAGTACTGTAATTTTACAATGAACTACTCTGTCATCAATCTTTTATCCAGTCTGTCTCTAGATGTCCAAATAAGCAGCATGACTGTAATAGCCTAGTCCAGACGCTACTATTTTTACCCATAATCAAAGTGAGCTGACTTAATTCAATAGTCTGTATGTGAATCTATCAATGACATTCTAGTTTACTTGTTCGGTCAACTTTATCAGGCAATATCTAGCTGAGCAGATACAGCATCTGTTAAATTGTTAGACTCACTCGGCTTATATGATTCGACAAACAAGTACCAGCAACAGTAGCAGCCAGTGCATATAAGCCGTACTCGTACAGTACTAATAACACAGACAGCTTCAAAAAGGATAAAAAACATGCCAGCTCAAAATCAATACAAAGTGATTGCACTAATGTACTGATATGTAATTTTGATAAATTCAAGGATGTCTACTCTCCAGAGTGGGAATTGAAAACAGAAATAAATTTGTTGTACATAAATAAATTTGTTGTAAATTAAAGTTGCCTCTCAATTTTATTTCTTTGATGTTGGTGGTAGACTGTATCATACAAATTTATACCAATAGTAAACAAATTCTTTAGAAATGCATTTTAAAAACTTGGTTTTGCATACATATCTTATAGAATACAATGTATTTTCTGCAGTCGTTTAATAATTATGATCATATTTTCCAAAAATGGTGGAGAGATGGAGGAAGAAAGATGAAGGATGTGTGCAATCACAGAGGAGAGGACTAATGAAGGTTGCTTTATGTTGTATATTCAATCATAACTAATAGTGTGGGACAAATGCATCAATACTAGCAATACATTAGCACTGCCCAGAGAGCAGTAACCATGTCAAGAGTTGCTAGGCCTGTAGGCATACTGCTCAAACATTTCAGTGACCACTAGTCAGCTCTGCCCATTGACTGACCAATGAATGCTCTTAGATGCTGGTCTTGCAAATGAGATGGTCAGTGTCCATCAGGGTAGAAAGACTCTTCTTAAAAACTGTTGACTTACAACAAGCGAAATGTTTCACCGACATCAAATCAAATTTATTTATACACCATGTCTACTTAAAAACAGATTCAGTGGTTTACCAAAAAAAAAAAAACACTATGTAAGTAGTCATGTGGTTTTATTATTTGTAAACATGAGTGAATATATATATATGGCATGTTGATCTAGGTGGCAATTATGTGAAATTTGTTCTATATTATAATACAGTTTGTTCTCTGTTTGTGTGCGCACCCACATCTCCATTAGCTTTGCATGTATCGGGCTGAAATTTTGCATGTGATCTACCGGCCGATTGAGATGCTTCGTAGATGTTGACATTTTCAAAATGCGTCCGGGGGGTGGAGAACTTGGGGAGCTCAATATTTCAAAAGGCTGTAAGTGGAGTTTTTATGTTTTTCCATTTCTGTATCATCGTAAAGATAATTATGCCATTTACAAATATGTCGCTGGATGTATGCAGAAATTTTGAATAGTTTTTAAGTTACTGACTTTTGAAAATCCTAAGTGCTTAACATGCACCAGGTCTACTTTTTGTTGGTCACGTCCGCACGGTTACAAGTAGCACCCTCTTTTGCATTTTATATATTTCCTACATATGGAGCTGTGTCATTTTATTATTTAGTATCGAAATTATCGCCCGTCAAGTTAGTGTGTTATAAACAGTGAGTGTCAAAAGTTATATTGGATAACTAGGAATACGACATATCTACATTATAATACTGTTCGTTGTTTGTTTGTGTACCCACATTTGTATGTATCGGGATGAAATTTCAACCCAGCATCCGCTGTTGCTGGTTACGTCAGTTATTCAAGTGAGCGACTTAGATTTCGATTTCTGGCAAAAGGTTGTCCTAACAACTAGGCCAGTGACCAGTTACCATTTATTAATGCGAGTAGGCCGGAAACATTTGGGGTGGGTTTGGGGTGTCTGGTACATATGACTCCCTTTTTTCCGGGCAACGCTGTGTAACTCAGCTAGTTACATATAAAATGGAAAAAACCAAGACTATTTTCAAAAGTATCTACACTTTGGTCGTAGAGATTCTGATAATACCTACAGAGAAACATGTAGCATAAGGCTGAATAATCCGACTGTAGCTAAATTACTTACTTATAAATATATGCATGCAATATATTGTTACGGCTGTAATTTACGATGTACAATGTACACTCAAACCAGGATGTTACACAATCAGTAAAAATAACCACCAGGATTATTAATTAGGAAGTATGTTCTCTAGTAGCCAGAAATAGAGTTTTGTTTCATTTTATTGTGCAATCTACATCTGTGCAGCCATCAACAAAGTGACTGGAAAAATACTGCAAGCAATATTATACTTATAGCACACGTTTCATGTGCTTAATAAAACTAGACACACATTGCCATATTTTTGTTGAATTTTGTACTCGTGTGACTAAACGGAAATGTATCTGTGCCATGAGTCCAAGATTAGCCCAGCACATACAGACTGACTAGTCTGCATATAACTGACCAACATGTCCATACCATCACGAACTCAGATTTTATTCATTTCACAAAATTGCTACGCACTGATTCAGCAGTAGCCACAACAAGACTTTTCCTCTGACCCACTCTAACCATGTCACCGCAATTTTGTTGTTGTAATAATTTTTTTTTAATCGGGCCAAACTGGTCATACAAAACCCCAGACGCGAATTCTGTCGAGTTTAAACCAGCCAAACTATGATCAGTTTTAAGGCTGATAAATACAAGACTTGCAGAAAAAGCACAACAGTGTGTCACCAGCTGAAAAGCATGACTGCTGTCTCTTTCGGATAACAGCATCCTTCAGTAATAGATCCTAGTTACTTTGTCACAGTGCTGTGGTCCTTTACAAATGCTAGCTCATTTCTTACTTCTCCAGTACAGGTAGATGCAGTCTCCAAGACTCAGAAGCCTCTTACTGTCTCACTAGCCAAGAACATTGAATGGATGTGGCAGGGCTTTCAATATCAAACCTCCCACCTGTTTTTTGGACCAACCTTCAACCACTTGGCAGCTTTGGAGTCAACTTCACATCAATTTTAGGCCAATATCCTACCTCCCAATATTGTTAACTACGGCCAGTCTCCCATCTCCTGCTTAATCCCTCAACAGTTATATAATTCATACATCACTAGTATGGTGAATAGAATATATATTTGACATTTAAAAGGTTTCAGTCAATTAATAAGGTCACAACAGATCATGTTGTTCTCTGCACTTCCACATGCATACATGTATAGAATATATTTGGTACAACATACTGAGTTTACCCTGTGAAACAGTTCCCTTGAACAAGGCCCGCAACACTTGAACATGGTCCCTTGAACAAGGTCCACAACATTGTCCTTTGAACAAGCACCATGACACAGTCCCCTCAAACAAGGACCATGACATGGTCCCCTTGAACTAGGACTGTGAAATGGTTCCCTTAAACACAGACCTTGAACAAAGGGTTTAAGGTCTACTGCACTACAGACAGCAATCCCTGGTTCACATGAATGGGGACATGTTAATATTCACATCTCCACTGGTGGCAATGTAAATGTTTGCCAATGCAACAAACTTGTTAAACTAGGATATATATATAAATATTTATTACTGCATTATTTATTAAAGTTGCTGGGGAAATGTGCCACTTTCTATAAACCTTCTCTCCAAGATATTCAATGTACAAGATGTGCCTCATAAAATGTCAATAACAAGGTGATTCTGCCTAGATGACAATGAAGACTCCACATACGGCGGGGATCCAAATGTTACCGCAACATTTATCATCTGCTCCCAAACACCCACACCTCTCTACGTTACTTATTGTTTGTAAATATGCAAATTTCCCTCTCCGAATGCATTTGTTAAAGTAAAAAAAATTCTTTCAAAATAAGTAGCATTTCATTCATCGGCAGACCATAAACCTTAAAATAAAACAGAGACATGGACCTGTCAGTGATGTTTTATGCCAACAATGCATGGACTGTTACAAGACCCTACTGTAGTGTCATGCGTGCTGGGTTTGTAAGTAGCAGGCAATGTTTCTGTAATCATGATTAATCTCTTAATTTAAACATGAATAAGTTATGAGCTAACGTTACTGGAGCAGAACTAGGTTACTGGCGGACAAGAATGAGATAGCTTGTACCAAAGGGTGATTTAACCACCGCAGCCTTAATGGTAGGGTTATTCACCCTGTGGAACTGTCACACTTTACATTCTAGACTAACTAACTCATAAGAGTGATGCTAAAATATAGCTGTGGATACATACAACCCAACTATACAGATAAACTGTACTTTGTCCTACTTAACTGTTGCATGCACAAAATTATTACACATAAACTTTTATAATGCCTTTGTTTCATAAATTTGACATAGTTCCGCCATGTTCAGTTGTTCTTGCTCTGACCTCATTCTTGTGGTGTTAGGAAAACCACCGAATTATAAATCAGTCATGCTTAACAAATGCTTTGAACTCTGATATTTACATAGAAATGTTTGACTCATGTCTGTACTGATCACAGATATTGTTACTGATAAAAATAGTGCTCTGAGCTTGAAGTGGCACACTGGGTGGTGTTACATAACAGTGCATATTTGTAAACATCCACTCCTTCTCACAACATTAAGCCCATCCCTTCAGGGTGATACAATGTAACTTTTAAAGGCCCGCCCCTTAGAGGTGAAACAGAAATGTAATAGAATATTAAAAGATTACGATATTAACAGAAATATATTCTTCAAAATTTGAAAGAAAGACCGTATAGGAAAAAAATTAGTATTACTGTTATAAACTTATAACTTGGTATTGTTACAATCAGAATCCTTGCAGACTAGATACAGAAAGATCCAATTACCACAAAGGTTGGTAACTGGCTGGAACAAGTGATCCCCCACTTCTGTAAATGCTGGTGGTATGACTGTGTTTCAAACAAATAGACAGGGTGGGGCCTTGAATGAATGAAAAGTGGCCAGACTCTCCTGATAAGCCAGTAGCTTCTTGGTTGACTTCTCATCTGGGATCTGTGGCTTTAGATGACACACTTGTTAAGTATAAAGAGGTGGGTCAAAGCCAGGACAATGATACAGTGTCATTTATCACACGACCACCCCCACTTGCATTATCCACCCATTCCCAAATGCGGGATAATCTCAGCTTATCGCCCACATCCTCTCGGTAGATCCACCTGTTTCTACTGTTAAACAGCAGAGTCCTGGCATCACACATCTGTTGCGACACCTTAAACACTCACCTAAGTAATTGCATTTGTACTCATGAACCTTATAAACATCTTAGAGTTTCAGTGAACACTGGCCAAGCACTGCTCACCCACTAAACTGATATTGTAGGTGTTGATTGAGCAGACAGACACGTCCTTTTTATTTTATTATGGCCAAGTATTTTTAGTAGAGTGTGGGAGTTGGTCTATTAATTAAATCTTTTTTGGGTCCAATCGTGCAATAATAGCTCTTGGATGTAAATGTATAGTCAGGTCGGTTTTATCGTAATATCTAATTGCTTGATTGCCAAAATGTATTTAATAAAGCACAATTGTTTTCTAATTTTAATGATTCATGATGAATCACATATTTATGTGTTACTGCATGAAGGCAATCTAACGAGTGAATTTTTACATGAAAATAATACACAAATGACGTGAATATATGTGTTTTTGATGTACTCTCAAAGTAAATGCTCTTAGTTCTACATGGCATTTTCCTGACAGGCACTGACAAGTATCACTTAGTCTCAAAGCTGTCCAAAATAACACCACCCTCACTCTTTTAGATATATATATACCCCCGGTATTTACCATTTATAGTAGAACTCTATTACATATAGGCATTTGAAATGGTTTGATTTCAACAGGTGTTCAAACTGTCACCACTAGCACTGCTACAGTGACCAGCAACTCAGACTGTCACCACTAACAACTCAGACTGTCACCACTAACACTGTTCCTGTGCCCAGCAACTCAGACTGTCAACACTAACACTGTTCCTGTGACCAGCAACTCAGATTGTCACCACTAGCACTGCTACAGTGACCAGCAACTCAGACTGTCACCACTAACACTGTTCATGTGCCCAGCAACTCAGACTGTCAACACTAACACTGTTCCTGTGACCAGCAACTCAGACTGTCACCACTAGCACTGCTCCGGTGACCAGCAACTCAGACTGCCACCACTAACACTGCTCCAGTAACCAGCAACTCAGACTGTCAACACTAACACTGTTCCTGTGACCAGCAACTCAGATTGTCACCACTAGCACTGCTACAGTGACCAGCAACTCAGACTGTCACCACTAACACTGTTCATGTGCCCAGCAACTCAGACTGTCAACACTAACATTGTTCCTGTGACCAGCAACTCAGACTGTCACCACTAGCACTGCTCCGGTGACCAGCAACTCAGACTGCCACCACTAACACTGCTCCAGTAACCAGCAACTCAGAAAATCCCTGCCTGTAGTGCCCAAACGACCATCAATCTAACTCAAGGTCACACATAAATACCTGACCAGCAGGGTACTTATCAGGTGTAACCCCCCAACATGATGAACTATGTGTTGTGTTGACACTGGTCACTTAAGTTGCCAGGGAGAGTTGTCACACTGCTGACCTGCTTACATTCCTAGACCAAACAAAGCTGACACTGTCACCAGAAACTGCATAAAACTACTCAGTCACGGGTTGCCACCTCATGTGCTAAAACGTCTTTTTCTGATTTACTGACGGCTCATCTTAAACCATTTTAAGTTTTTATAGGTGACATGACATTCTAAAAATATTGTATTACACAAAAACATGTTTACTGACTGAAGCCAAGGTTAGGTAACAACTTTGACAGGTACATAAACTCACCCTGACAGCTAAACTCACAACAGTCCATAACATATTAGTCTGACTGCTGATACTTGAAAATTTACAATTTACCTGTGGGGATTTAACAAACTTATAGTAAAATTACCGATCAATAAATGTATTATTTATTGTGATACTGATTCTGTCGGATTTTTGGCAAAAAATAATAACACAAAATCTGTTTATTTTTTTATATGAGCATCTTATGGAAATTACTTAAAACTGTTATCTTTAAAATATCTTTTGAAACTTCAAGCAAGCGGATTACAGCCTCGGAAAAACAGATGTGTATACAATATGCACTGTGTTTGCATTAGACGAGGGTTATCACAAATACATTCACTCTTTACGTGGTGACATTGATGCTTCAGTGGACATGTTAATCTAAACAGCCAATAAAGAAAAGACAAACCTGTTCAAAGAACTCCTCCATGAAACCATCCATGTTGAGCGCGACATCTTGTGGCGAATCATCCTCTTCACTTTGGGCCTGAAAGCAGTGATGAAACAATGAAATTTAATGCTGCCTCCATAGCATGTTTTAACCCATTGCAAAGCCCGTTGGTTGATGTTAAAAATGCAAATCTGTAATACACCCTTATGGTTTAAGCGATATATATATATGCACATTCTTTTATTAAACTAAAATAATTACGAGAATTTATTTTATCGCTAGATTGCATGATGATGATATGTAAAAGTGTAACAGAAAATGAACTGATGTCATTTGTTGACAACAAATCTGGTGTAATAAGAAAATGAAATTCCTGGTAAAACCAAATTCTACTCAACTGTTAACTTTAATATCATCAAATGCATTCTAACTTAATTTATATGGGTCAAATATATAAAAACAGAAACCTCATGGTTCCTATGGGCCTATGATGACATGAAGTTTGAAAACCATTCACTTGTCTAAAAATACTGTTCTCTTAACAACCAGGATGATATCCAACCATAGTCCCTATTTGATTGATACACATTGAATAATGAAGGACAGAAATGGTTGTTTAGTGTAATATCAATGATCTTGCATGCAGAGGTGACATATATATTTCAACTTCAATCCATACTGCATTCGGCACACAACCTTTTTATTCAACTCCACAGGGAATAACACTTAAAAATAATTCCTACATTTGCAGATAATCTTCAACCTATGTATCGTATTCATTCTATTAAGCATACAATAGGCTTAACAAATATATGAGACGTGAAAACATGTCAAATTTTGCATTCCAATATACGTACAAGAATATTCACCGTACACCCATTTACTTTGGCTCCTTGGGTAAAACCATCTCAGAAGATATGACTGACAGGCGATTTATGTATCCACATACAACTGTATATGAGCAAAATGATACTAAAACACTGTAGTCTGATAATTTATGTGGAACTTTCAATATTGTTTTCATCAGTGTGCTGTAGTGTGAAATTGGTACAAATTTAATGACAATGGTGGATTCAATAGTTGAAGTTGGCACTAGAGAATGCTGACATGATGCCAGACACTGTTAAAAAGGGGGCCATATGCTAATCAGGGCATGTATGCTTAATAGAATTAATAAGGTATGTGGTAAAAGGAAGGTGGACAGCTGTAATCTTCCTCTGGCAGCTGGAAAAGTTCAGAAATGCCTCAGAGCTAATTAGCAGCGACTAATTGAGTCTAATCTAGACAGCACATGTCCACTCAATGGTCCATGTTAATGTGGGTGCCCTGGAACCAGCTTTATATGGGCATTTTAGATGTCAAAAAAGCCTTTCTGTGTTTGAATGCATATTCTCATTACAATATTATACAATACTACAGTCTATTAGACAAACCCTTTAAAAAAATAGAGATAATGACCAAAGTACTACCAATAGACCTATTGCATCTGATGACGATGTCAGAAAATAAAATAAACTGCCCAATGCTTTATGCGCTTAATGAGATTTCATGCTTCTATTATTTACATCTTTCAGCTGTTGTATTTTATATGTACAGTTGTACTCGGTGTTTGTGATCTCACTGAAGTTAGGTTTTTAACAATCTTTCCCTGTCAAATCTAGGCCTTATATGGAAAATACTGTTCAGATGGTGGATTGAAACATTGCAAGTTTCCACTAAACGCTCCAAAGTAAGTGTTAATTCTTGCTGCCCAGGCCTTATAGTTGTATCAAATCCACTTGTTTTAGTTTTGGATGTTATCAACCTTCCTGGTAATAATTTGTTATCTCTGTAGGTTAGATGTAGGATTATTGACAAATTGCTTTATAAAACTCCTTTAGGCTTTTGCCCCGAATAGTTCAAATCCACTTCCTTGTTTTGGTTACCAACGTCCCCAAACTTTCTGGTACTATTGGTTAATCTGTGTGGGTTATATGTAAGATTACTGATAAATTGTTTTCCAAAACTTCTAAAGTTGGGCTTTTGCTCCCAACAGTTCAAAGCATCTAACCAATCAGGTCACAATATACAACTACTCTTTTCATCATATTCCTGTCACTATGCAACAGAGAAGGTGTGATTACAACACAAATATAATCGCTTACAATTATATAATTAGATGTATGAACATGAATACTTAGAAACTGAGTGTAATTTATTATGAATCTTGGTCAATATCATATATTTGATAACAACCAGGATTCTTTACATCTAACAGTTGGAACAGATGCAAGTAAATAAATTTGTTTAACATTAAAACAACATTGCATTGTTGTTGTGACCTGGGCAACATAAACATGCAGTGGAAAATTGTAATTGTGATTCCACTTGTGATTATGATTACTTTGGTAATCTAATTGCGTACAACTTACAAGACTACAAGTATGATTACTCAAACATTTTCAACAATTACATGATTACAACTTACACTATTTCTGGCTGTTACTGAAACCAACAGCAAATGTCAACCCAAATGAAACCATTATCCCATTAAGTTCAACATGGATTTCTTTATTGTAGGGATGGATGGCAAACAATCGTGATTGATCTGTTTAGATTAGAAAAAATAGCATGAATTGCCCTGGTCTGTTGCTAGGGTGTGGTCGGGTGGTGGCGGGAGATTTTTGTTGGAGGCAAATGTCAGAAATACCTCAGTGCACAGAAATGGCATGTAGCCATCAAGCAGCAATGAAATGAGTTCACAGTAATCTAGAGAAGATAATGGGTATCTTTCAACAATCTTGTTTGACAGTTTTTTACCCTATAAAATGTGTTTAGCTTCATTGTGCTTTGCCTAGAATACAGTGCAGTAATCTGGTCCCAACATAAATAAAAAAGAACTGTGCTATAATCTAGATTTAAGGGTAATACCTACCCTGAAAAAGAGTCAGCAATAAATGTAATGGATGATTACGAAGGGACATAATTACAATGTATTGTAATTATATCAACTATGTTCTATCTAATTATATGTATTTTCCTCAGATTTATTTGAAATACTAAGTGATACCAGATATATGAATATAAAAACTAGGGTTGGACTAAACACTAGATGTAATTGGTTTAGCGCTTTAACTGGACAATTGGTGTGTCACTAGAGGAGGAATTACTGTTTTTAAAACACTGCAGAAAAGTGTAAATAATGTTGCATGCAAAATGTAATTTTGCTTAGTTGTTAAGTGTCTTGCTGCAACATGAGTATATCAATATGATCATGCAGTGAAAGATAATACCAATAATCTGATTTTTTCAAAACAAATATCAAAAACTATCATGTCAAAAGGACATACATTTATATTAATTATTATAGGTTTTCAATAATTCTGGTGAGTTTTGTTTTTTACTTTCAGTACATGATGTTGAACAGGGAACATATATTTCTTGAATATGTGTCCAGCTTTTTAAAATCACTTTTACATTACCTGACAATAAATATATAATTATTACATTTTTATCATAAATAACTCATTTTCTGCATATATACTGTACATTTATTTTATATGTTAATATATTTAAACTAAAAGTTAATGTAAATGTCTGCATAAATCATGAAAATGAATCATATATTGCTTACAAGAAGAATTCCAACTACCGGTAATCAGATGTTTCCATCTTACTCATATAAATCTGAATGAATTCAACACGAGTACTGACATTGTGCCATAAGCAGATCTGGTGATAATCCTCGTGTATTTTCAGCTGTTTGTCCAATGTCTAGGTCTGGGACACTACTTTTCTACACTCTGCTCGACACATAGCAACATGGAACATTTAGGAACCCACAAGGAAGGGGGACCAAACTTAGCTATCAGGGGTAGAACTTCAGCATTTATTTTACTGGACAGCAGGACTAGTAAACACAAAAGTTTACTAGTCTGCCAAAAGGTTTACTAGTCCTGAAAATGTCAAAATATAACACAAATTTAAATTGCAACAAATACGTCAGGCGGTCCATGGTGGCCGTGTTCAGCACTTGAATGGCTCACTCGCACACTGTGCAGAATATCAAATCCTTCCCCCTTGTATCATTTGTAACTGTCCTCATCGCAAGACAACAACGTGTGGTCGCGCTCCCAAACCTTCAAGTACCCACGCTGCCGTTTCTGCTGGTCATACTGCGTGTCCCGTTCACGCTTTTCCAGCTTGCGCTTTACTGCTGGTTTCGCAACCCCAGTCAAGTAATGATACATCATGTGTAAACGTAGAGTAATAAAGCAATGTAGGTGTAAACTGTATTTGAAAACTGTGCATTTGAAAATGGCCACCAATTGCACTCATTAGCCGTACCCCTCTACCAGATACGCTAAACCAAACAAAACTGTTATTTCAGAATTCGATATCAAACAACAGCCAAACAAAAACACTGTTTCACTGTCGCCTCATTAGGTAAAGAATTAGTTTGTCAATGGTATGCAACATGCTGATTTTTACTAGCCAACCGGACTAGTTGGTAGGCGGGTTTACTAGTCCGCCGTAATCTTTACTAGTGTATGGATAGTGCGGTATAGTGGGTAGTCCTACCCCTGGCCATCCATTAGTTTGCCACGCTACCAAGCACTGGCGCAACTGGTTATATAAAAAATGAAGCCAAAATGGACTAGTGACTCCCATAAGTATAATACTGGTCCAGGGATTGTACTTTCTGTTTCAAGTTGATCCCAACCATGCCCCTCTATCATGCAACATCCATCACATATGTTTTGTTTCATTCTTCCTGTTCCCATGACCTCAGCTGCCAGACCGATATGACTAAAAGGCGCACGACCAAAATGTATGTACTGTTGGTAACCAAGTGAGCTGTTGGTGGCACGAAAGATGTATGTGTGTGCAGCTCGCCAAATTTCAGATATGTTCTTCACATCGTCAATTTCGTGGTCGTGCGCCTTTTAGTCAAACCCTTGCCAGGCTACCTGTTAACTGCAATCTATGTAACTGCCTTTAGACAATTTCTCTCAAGATTCCCTTATTTGTTTATCTCTTAACATTGTAAGCTCTCCTGCACACCAAATAACAATTTCTCACTGACTCTATCTTGCAATATGACAATTATTGCCTTGGATTATTCCAACATATGCCTATGTATTAGCATTGATCACTTAATCTGTGCTGTGTACAGTTAATCTTTGGTGACCCTGTTCTGGAATATCATTGCATGTTTCTGACAAGCCCAATCTACCCTAATGTCGAGTATGCAGGATCATTATGATCGAGACAGGAACAGTGCAACATTTAATGTAATTGAAACCGAGTGTCAATGCCAATGGCTTCTACTAGTCATTTGTAGGAGGATGTCTACACACTAACACAGTGACCAGTCACATACTACACTGTCTACAGTCTACGACTACTGTAACTTGTATTGTTACTGTAACTTGTAAGGTTACGTTTGATTCAAATTTTGCAGTGTCTGAGTGCAATATGTCACATTTTTATGAAGCACTGTAGCAGTGACACACATACGTCAACATTAAAATGGATTCTGTTTAAGGCAAAGTGCATTGTAGGACGTACAGACGGCGAATAACTACAAAGCTGTTAAAGGGGGCTGGGTCCAGTTTGCTATCGCTCATTCGCCCTAGCCTCGATGAGTCGATATTGACGATAAGCAAACAACTGTACCTACCGACTTTAGGGCGGCCAATCGGTCTTTTGTCATCTTCCAATTGTAACAGAAATTAAGATATAACAGAGCACGTTAAAGTCCACATATACGTTTAAATTATATGTCATATATATACCTATAAGCAATGTAAAAATACATAAATCAATAAAATTTTAATATCGCCAAACGAAACGCAGCAACACCGCTCTCCGCACGCAGGTGCGATGGGCTGATTCCCATTTCCGCTATGACATCACTAACATATCCGTCATGAATAAGCATATAAAGTATTCTACCCAAATACCAACTGCTGTTATATTTGTATTATCAACCAAACGTTGGAGTTACATATTTTCGATAAATTTTTCTAAAATAATTCGCCGACATTTCCCGAAGAGAACCGAATAAATTTCCCGCCAAAACTAGTTTAAACCGGACCGCGGTGATTCTCTTCCGTTCGCCATAACTCTGTGTTGGATACTTGGATGGGTAAGTATGTGCAGGAGTATCCCTTAAAATCCACACTCATCCTTTCTAGTAACACATTCATTTTCATTTCACAATAAAGTTGGCACACTGGAATATCCATAGATTTATTAGTTGTTAGTGTGGGTCTTGTATCGTCCGATCGCAAATATATTTTTATTTGATGTGCATACATGGTCCATTTTGTAATCGGTAAGAGACGTCACTTACAGAATGCACTGAAACATATATTCGAAATAGATAAAAAAAACACGTTATAATAAACAGGCGATACGTTACGCTCTATGTATTTATTGTGTACATGTTCTTTAACGTTGTTGATGTGTTTGTGACAGCTATAAACATCGTTTTACGGCATTTACGTTTCGCAAACTAACAACGATAGCGAGTGTCTCGTGCCATGGGTGGAATGGATAAAACAGGTGTAAAGAATTTGCGGATATTGTGTCATCTGAAACGTGTTGATGTGCTACCCAAAGAGAGCTTTTGCTATTAGATATCTGTGAATTTATCAGCGTCTAGTTGGATAACTTTAATATTGCTAAACATGAATCAAGCCTGGCGTAGGCGAGCTCTCGTTAACAAACTAACTTGCGCCGGTTACCCTTGCGCCATGCTGTGTTGCTGATGATGACATCATGTCACATCTAACTAGTAGTAGTATGTTGGCTCTTGTGTAGAATAAAGCCCACCTCAACTTTTCCGTTATAACTATTTTTGTGTAAATTTTACACCTTGATGCAGTAATAATTCTCAATCATTCCACAACATCTCAGGCATGTTTATCTTATAAAATATGTTGTGTCTTCATGCATTTTGAGGCCAGTCTGCTCTGCTGCGGTCGTGCATTACTGCGCACCTGAAATTAACAATAAACTGCAAATCGGACTGTCTTCTAAGCCTCAAAAGAGCGCTAAGGTGCAATATATTTACAATGTTAGCATGCCTGTGATCAGGTGTAGATTTTAAGGTAACAAGCCTGGTAACCCACACTGATTACCAACATATAGAATTCCGTAATCAATCGGGTAATCCATCAAATTGATATAAAACGAAAAATACATGTGCTTAGTGGACTCGTATGGCCCGTCTGTTTTGATAACTGCAAAGTGGATTTATTATAGACATGTGCTTGGAGTAGCGGAAGACTTAAAATCGACCCCTATTTTCCAATATATAACGGTAATCTGGCCGGATCCCCGTACCTTCAAGTCTGGTAATCCGTTGCAAAATCTGGGGTGCTCGGAGTAACAGAATACAGTTAAAATCGCCCGACGATGCGGAATGATGGAATTAATGCAGTTAAATGCACTGAGATATCACAATTATACAAAAATACAGTTATTACGACGGAATTGAGGTGGTAGTTATAACGACATAACACAACTGCCAGTATGTATAATCATATGTTTATTGGGCCTTCATTATTACCGATACTACATGTTTCTACTTATCAAATGTTTGTTCCTATACAGCACCTTTTAAAGTCACACTGACATAGTCAGGACTTATAGGAGGTTAGTATTTGGATTTGGCCAAATCCTCTCGAAGTCAACAGAAGTAATATCTGGCCCCTTGTGTAGCTCAAAATAGAGTGAAATGATGTGATGAAATTTACAGTTTAGTATATATATATATATATATGAAATCAGGTCAGAATTACAAATTTACATAGAAAGCCATACTAATGGTCCAGTAGATAAAGATATTTCTTGTGCATGTTATTCAGCATAAATGCATTGACTTACACAAATTGTGGAAACTAGGAAAGTTAGGGATCATCTCAGAATGTTGTCTAACATCAGGAAAAAAAATTTCATCTGGCCTCAGCAAACGAAAGTTTGTAAACATCGATATGACGATATCGATATATTAACAGTGTCGGTTCAAAGCATAAAATATCTGACTGACACCATACGAAACTACCTCTGAACCCGCCTCCCTCAAATGAAAGTAATTTCGTCTGATATCGGACGTCAGTGTTCTGAGATGATCCCTTATGGGTGATTAAATTGACGTTTTGAGAGAGATGTCTGGCATCAAGGTTAGGCATTTACTTTTCCAACGATACCATTCAATCAAAAACATTTTCAAGATAATACCAAATTCCATTATTCAACTCCGTAATAAATTGTATGTTTATAAAAATACAAAAAACAAAATTTATACTTTCAACCCTGTGAGTGTGTTAGATTTTCCTCAGTTTGGTGAAATTTACCTTAGGCATCAAACTGTTGCAGACTGACATCTAGTCACTGCTATTTTACTGTTATGGGGGCGCCACCAAGCTCATTGTGATTTCGGCATGTTTTTGTGAGTCAACATTGCACATTGTAGTGTGAGCGTGCAAGCAATTGCTTGCTTTTATCACTACAATAAAAATGAATAAATTGGCATAACTAATTTTCACGGTTGGCTGATGCCATTCCGATACTGCTGTCAGTATATCCATTATAAATGTAGGATTTCTTCCTTCTTGGGGGGAGGATATTTGTCTCCACAACATACAGGCTTTGTGTTTTTTCCAGACACTGCCTAAACGATGGCTGCTCAAACTCAGGATCTACCTTCATTTAAGGTAAATACATAGTATTCACAACAACATTGCTTTCCTCTGTAATGGTGATCTGTATCCATGCCTATAGTCATACATGTCAAAAATCCACTTACCCGTCGTCAGTTACAAAACTGAAAGGTTATAGATTAATGTAGTGTGTATATTTTTAAAATTATTGACAACAAAATATCCTTCTTGTCGGTTGTAATAGTTAGTATCTTTGATGAATATGTGTGTAATTATAATAAAAAATTCATTTGTCAGTTGTTTATTGAATATGTTGTCAGCTGTATAATAGTTGGTATCTTTGATGAAGATGTATTTGATTAAACTGGCATTGTGTGCTGCTGCTTTCAGTTGGTCTTAGTGGGGGATGGTGGTGTAGGGAAGACCACATTCGTCAAAAGACATTTGACTGGTGAATTTGAAAAGAAATATATTGGTGAGTACACTGAGTACCTAGTCATTAACAAAGCAGTGCGTGAATCCTCAGTCCTGCTACATCTTGTTTTGTAGAATGTTCCAGTCAAGTAACAATAAATGACCACATGTGACCCGCCTTTCATAAACGAGGTGCTTTGTTGACACTCATTACAAGCAAGACACTAAAAGCGCCACTTTTTAAAGGAGTTTCCATTGTGAATTGATCCAGAATTGACTATTATTTGAAAGTTAGTTGTGTAAATGATGTAAATGTTACCAAAAAGTGTACATTTTGTTAAATGCTGTAATAATGTGTCATGTCACAGAGTCATTGTGCATGTTTTGGTCATATAAACACTTGACATGAGATAGATTCGCAAGGCCAATGTGGTTACAGTTGTGTGTGTCAACTAATTGGTAACGTTATGTGACTGACATAATATGTGGCATGTTTCATATCATGGCTTGTAGAATCTTCTCATGACAGAATAGCTGACAGAAGTGTCTGCTAAAATGCTTGTTTATGTGTAATCTTAACCCTACATGTGACCACTGTGCCGATCAGTTCAAAACTGGTACCAGCTGAAATTCAGCCCGATTCAGTATCACTCTTAACCCTGCAGGTGACCAATGGTAAACTTCCTCGGTGTACACAATTTGGAGCTATTTGTAGGGGTGTTTTAAAAAAATCACAACTTCGCTAATATGTATAGCAAAAATATGATTGAGCTATCATTTTGTTGGCAAAAGACCCTTTATTATGCAGTGATGATATTTGCATAACATCAAATAATCATGAAGATATAACTGTTTAAAGTTTACATAAAATAAATGCAATTTTTTTTTCTCCACCCTGCTACTAGCTAATTTCCAAGTGGTTGTATGTGTCAATGTCCAATTAGAGCCATGTATATAAGCTAATGAGTACAGAAAAATTAATCAAATATACTCAGAAGTTTTTTATATGAATTTTTTTAGGTAGACCCATGTAAAATTTTGACTGTTCTTCATGAATGTCAGAACGAGGGTAAAGTAGAAACCCAAGTTTGCCCAGTGACAAAATAATTATTGTGCAGTTGTATGTTCATGCATGCAGTGTGACAAAATGTAGCTGTACATTTCAGTTGTGTGATAATGAAAACCAGACTCAAATATATTCAGGACTTCATTTTATTGTATTTTTCGTAGAACGTTCAAATACGGCAATAGGCCTTGTAGGCCTACCGTTGCACGCCGTGGCGCACCTGTCCGATAACATGACATCTATGATCAATTTCCTTACATATCAATAAAGTAAGTAATACCTACAGTTCCTAATTATACACATATATATATGTCATCAGCTTATAGGACATGTTGTATTTTAATTCTGAATGCATCGTATCCTTCGCTGGCGGACCGAGTAGGCCCGCCGAATCGGCCCATGTCCGGGTGCGAGACAGCGATGTCCGGCTTGCCAGCAACTTGCATAATATCCACTTCAAAACAGCCCCCAAAGTCTGTGTAACTGTCTGAATTAGTATAATAACTTGATCCACAATTACTGTCATGTATTTTGCTGATATATTGCCGCGGACATTTGAAATAATTCAACTTATAATCGAAGCGAGACAAAAAACATGGCGGACTTTCGTTGTGATGGAATGAAACCAGTGTCAACAAGAAGACGTTTTAGAGCCATGTGCAAATTGGTTGACCGTTGACTTAAATTTATTTGGATAGACCAATCGTTGGGCTTTCTATCGGTACCTCCATTTCCCTGTTTAGACCACATGAATGGGAATGTAAAATCCTGACGCAGAACGTAGTAAAATCGGCCATATTTGGGCATCTGTTACTACGACATTTTAAAGCTTGGTTGTGATTTGCTATTACTGAATCATGATGCAATACAACTCATTGATAAAAATGCCGCAGGAAGAAGAATAATTCAGCTTTCCAATGATACCTCGCGTTCCCCTGTGAGTTGCTAATGATAGAAACAAAATTTTTTTTGAAAAGTGATGCTGAATTGGGCCGAAAATCGGCCGGGAGCAGTTTTGCACTGATCGCATGGGCCGAATTCGACCCAGTGGCTACCTGTAGGGTTAAACAAAATGTGTTTCCGTCACTAGCAACTGTCATTGGAAAACTGAATTATTCTTCTTTCTATGGCATTTTTATCAATGTGTTTTATCGCGTCATGATTCAGTAATAGGTAATCACAACCAAGCTTTAAAATGTAGTAGTAGATGCCCAAATATAATCTATTTTACTATGCTCTGCGTCAGGATTTACATTCCCATTCATATGCAAAGTTGTGATTTTTTAAAAGCACCCCTACAAATAGCTCCAAATTGTGTACACCGTGGAAGTTTACTGTTGGTCACTTGTAGGGTTACGGTGGCTCTGGTGGCAAGGCATGCTTGTTTTGAATTAATGTATATTAAGCGTGCTACAGCTTCATAAAAATGTTACAACAGTGTTGAAAGACTGCCAAAAATTGCAGTGTATTTTTGGCAACAAATTATGATGATGTTAGGTAGAACCATTAAGTTACATTAAATAGTTATGGGTATCTTAAACTTGTGAATATAATTATAAAATGTCTAAGAAGAATATAAAGTGAGTATTATAATTGTTGTAATTACGATATAAAACTATCATATTTTTATTCAAAGGTTTTTATTTGAATACAACAATTTAACTTTGTCATTGACTGTTAGTAATAATTATAATGTTTCCTGCTGTGTGTTGTAAATATTATTTAGAAGCTCGTTGGATGTTTATTGGCTATTCACTGACACTGTCTTTCCCACGGTGATGCTCTACAGACGTAAACACTTGCACTTTGACAGCTGTAATTAACACAATGTAACTTATTGGATGTTGCTAAACAGGGCAGTGATAAAGAAGACTTTAACTGCTGACAGGAGTGACAGTTAGCAACACAATAATTATGTTGAAACAAAGTATCTCTAGTTTTTATAATTAAATTAATAACTTCCTGGGATTCCCAGGCACTGAACAGGCTGGGCTTGTCACTCTGTTTACTTCAGAGAAACCTTGTGGACTGGGATGTGATGGTGGGTCATTACGGAAATTGTTTTGTCAGGTAGGCAGCGTCTGTGTTTTGGTGGCACCTGATTGGTCAGTTATCATCCCAGGGTTACTGACAAATGGCGGCATTGCCGAGCGTGGAACAGCATTCGGTAGAAACTAATATTTGATTACTGTGTTTGTATTATTAATTTTCATTGTTGTTATTTGTTCGACTGGCTTGTATTGGTGGATAATCGACATCCAAGAAATGCTCGAGACTCTAAAGACATTACATGTAAATGTTGTTGCTTGTAGCCACGTTGGGGGTGGAGGTACATCCACTTATCTTCCACACAAACAGAGGACCCATCAAGTTCAACGTATGGGACACGGCGGGGCAGGAGAAGTTTGGTGGTCTACGAGATGGTTACTACATACAAGGTAGCCACCCTCAGCATTTAGCTGAACGATAGTTTGAAACTGAATTGTATTACTTTTGCTAAAGCGAATTTACACAAACTAATGTCGTTTTGTCACTGTCATTTGATAAGATCATCCTCGCATGGCTGGGGGGGGGTACTGCTGATTACATCAGTCTCAATACCCACTGGCATATTGCTTTGTGAAATGCTGAATTTAAGCTAACTAGCCAGTTACGTGTATTATTCGGGAAGATTTTATTACTAATGTAAAAGCTTGTTCAGGGGTCCACAACTTTTTTAATTGATCATTAGTTATTTCAATGAAAAGGTAATTGTAAAAAGAAACAAATAAACATTCAGTAACAAAATCAGTAAAGTTACCAGGATAGATAAAGAATTATGCCAATTTTGTTAATGTTGCAGTTGAATGACTTCAGTCGTGCTTTGTTTGCAGGTCAATGTGCTATAATCATGTTTGATGTGACTGCTCGCATCACATACAAAAATGTGCCAAACTGGCACCGGGACTTGGTACGCGTCTGTGAGAACATACCCATTGTTCTGTGCGGCAACAAGGTAGACATCAAGGACAGGAAAGTCAAAGCCAAATCTATCGTGTTCCACAGGAAAAAGAATCTGCAGGTAAGAGTTCCTCAAAGTGTGTTAGGTCGGAAGGTGCAGACTGATTCTGTGTACAATTTAAAGCAACCATCGTTGTTCCGTTACGCAGAATCATCCTCTCGGTGGTAATATTATTAGCAGAATGTTCACTGAATCACTTGTACTTTGCTTCAGTCATGATTGTGACATCTTCAGAGGAATTCCAGGAACTGGTATGGATCATGTTTATATTTACCAAGCGCACTATTCATCCTGAAGTGATAGCTCTATGCATGATACAATATCAGCTGATGTTATAACAGTATTATCTCCTGATTGTTTTCATACCTTGTGACATTGCAAAATGCAAAAGTAATTCTATCAGTTGACTTATTTGAGATAATTACCTTTATTCACAAGTGCAACACAACATTTTCATTTGTTTGCCAGAAGCAGTTTGGAGTAGGGTTGTCTGTACTAAGCAGTCTTGTTTGCATGTTTGTTGCCAGTACTACGACATCAGCGCAAAAAGCAACTACAACTTTGAGAAGCCATTCTTGTGGCTGGCACGCAAGTTGACTGGAGACTCGAACCTAGAGTTTGTTGCGATGCCCGCACTTGAGCCCCCGGAGGTACAGATGGACCCAGACATGGTAGCGAAATACGAACAGGAATTGGTGGTAAGTGTTTGTTGTCATGCCCTGTTGGTGTGATTAGATGGTGAGTCACATTGTGATGGCCGGAATTTCACCTTTTTATAATAGTATTTGTGTTTCCCAGCTGTTGCAGTTACTGTTATGATGTGCACGTTAGATTATTCGTGGGTGTGGCTGTGCATATGGTGATTCCTAAATAAATGGTACTGTTTGAAGGGGGGTTCATGATTCACTCACAGCACAATCTCGTGATTTAATAGGATTCAATAACAAGCACATATTTGCATTAATCTGGCCTTGAGAGAGTTAATCATGTATCCAAAATAATGCTCCTTTTTCACTTGTCAAATCCTCTGAAGATTGTACTCTGAAAAGCCACCCTGGTTTGGGTCAAATGCTGTAGAATGCTATGATAATAGTGTGAGGGTGTGATCAAGATAAAGTTACAGTAGTGTGGGGGGTTCTTCTAACAGTAGTGCGTATGCTGTATTTGGCAGAGATGGGGTACACATAATCGTGTGATTCACCCTTGACCATTATTAGTAATATAATTACTAATTGTAGTTGATTAGTGTTTGCAAATGCCCTGATCCCGAGACTCCCTTGCCGTTTGCGTTTGGTTCTATTGCTGTGCAATTGAACCAAGCCTGTGGTGCAGTAGGGATCGTTAAGGGAGTTGAGATTGGAGCACTTGCACTGTAATCTGTGATGACAAACTGGGAAAGGTAAAGGCAACTGATTGTATGTCGAACTGTGTCACAAGCATGTCTCCTGTTGCAGATTGCACAACAAACGGTGTTGCCAGATGAAGATGATGATCTGTAGGAACTCTGACAAAGTGAAGATTACTCCCACCAGTCTCCTGGCTAAACAAGACGTGGCTGGGCCGGCCAGCCGCTCCTTGCATCACTGGCAACTCGTGCCGAATCAAACGGACTGTCCAGCCAGCACTGAAAGCAGCCACGATGCATTTACACAGATCATTCGGTTGTCTCAAGTACCTGCAGTTATTGTGTGTCGTGCCAGATTGATTTCTGTGTGAACTGTTGGCCAAATCAAAACCGACGCTACTACTTGGTGGACGAACATCTTTGTTGTATTCTTTCCAGTATGTATAGGGAGGTTTGCTAGAAACATTTCTGACTGTCCTCCATGATCATTTTATAAGATGGCCGTGAAAAGCGACCACAAAAGCATATTACTTTGCGCGTTTGCCTTGTGTTATTGGAACATGCATGTTAAATGGAGCGTTTCGATATGATGTTGGCACCAGTAGACTTCAGTTCACTGGTAGTCCAGAAGCTACATGAGGGTGCGTTTATGTGTATCCAGCCTTGTGGTTACCGTCTCTGAAATCTCAAATCACAGGTGACTTTCGCCATTTAAACCTTGTAGCCTCCTGTACATAGCCATATGATAATGTTCAAAAACTGCAGAGTAAACAAGTGTGTGATCATTAACAATGATTGTCGTCCCATGTGCACATTTCTGGCTAGTTCGGTTGATTTTAGTGCATTCAGTTTGCACCTGTTATATATATTATATCTATGATACAGCAATGTTCGCCGTTAGGTTGAAGACATTTCTGTCGGGATGTGGTGCGGCCTTTGGTTACGTCATTTTATTGGCAATTCGACTTATTCATTTGTTGGTGCCTCACAATATAAAAATTGTGCATTTAAGCCCTTGTCTAATTTGGCAAGATTTTCCTAAAAGTGGAACGACATGAATGCAAGATACAGTATCTTCAAATTACCAGTACTTTTTTCATAGTTTCCTGTCAATTTTGTGATTATATATGTTTACAGTTCCTGCCTGCGTGCAAGAGATATTTATGCTTATAATAAAGGATTACTTCTATGTATCTCGTGTGCCTTTCTTTCGCATTTGAACAAATAGTACACCTATTCATTATTGATTAGAATCGTCCATGTTATGTCTTTGTATCACCATTGTGTTTTGTACGAGATCTTGGGCATGTGAAGTTGTGATCGTGTAAATCCCAGGGCTTGAAGTTTGTCGCATTTGCGAGTAAATATTACACCTGCATCTAGATAAATTGCCCTAGTTGCAATGTACGACTTTGTCCATTAATCAATGCCCCTGACAGGCATCCGATCAATTGGGCCCTTGTGTCAATATATTAAAAGGTATTAGCCATCAGACAAATTGTGAATGATGACATTTTAACCCCTTTCCTTGCCTACCCCCTACAGCAACAAATATTTATAAATTGTAGCAAATAACTGACGACTCTTGCCTAAGGCTATGCAGGCACTCTTGTAGGGTCATGTTCTACTTCCTGATTGATTGCAGAAGAAAAGTGTAATATATTTTTTAAATAAAATTCACATGCTGTGATATAAGCGCATTTGAGTATGCAGATTTTGATGTGTGATTGTAGGTGTCGACTGTAAAATGGTGGATTTCTAGATGATTTGAATAAGCAGAAGAATATTTGGCAGCAATTTGCCTGTGTGACCTGTTTGTGGAGTAATGCTTGCCGGCATTTGTAAATATTGACGGATGTCTCACAGGCATTTTACGAGAGCTTTAAGTATGCAATTTTTTTAATCTACCAGTATGTCAATGAGATGATAACAGCAGGTGAGAAGTTTAAGACATTTTATAGGTCACGTTTTCTTATAATCAAACAAAACGTTAACCTATGGGAAAACCAACTCTGTATTGACCCCAATAAATAAAGTCCCTGGCAACGGAAACACAGCTACACAGCGAGGCATCATGGAGGACGTCTTATAAAAAATATTCAAAATTAATGAAAATGCATGTGTGTCATCAAACAACAAGTGTATATTGTGGACAGGCTGTATGAAATGCAGAAAAGGGTCAAATGTCAAGCATGGTACAATTAACTGTAAATTTGCATGTGGCAATAGACGCACAATAACAGCGCACCGTTTAGCACCACCGTACGGCATTCTTAAAAGCAAGACTGGATGCTTCCCATCTCCGACACAATAGCCTGCGTGTAACAGAGAGGATACGTTGCAGTAATTTTGATGTTCTGGTCATGGTGCTTACCTGGCATGCATGATAGATTAAAAAATAGGTAAGAATACTAACAACTTACTTTTTGGGGGAATAAATGTAGAATGAACTTTTCCAACAGCAGGTGACAAGTTTGAGACATTTTATAGGTCACGTTTTCTTATAATCAAACAAAACGTTAACATGGTGGCCTATGGGAAAACCAACTCTGTATTGACCCCTGTATGTAACTGTCCACCCTTGTATCACTTCGTGATTTGGGCAACCAGCAGAAAGAGGAAATTCAAAACAACTAGCCGTATTTGTGTGCAAAGTTTTAACTGAAATAGAGTGCCTAAGCAAAATTCAATCCAATGTCTATCAGAATATATAGGGGATAATTTTCCTTGTATTAAAGCTGTATGGATATACATGAACATTGTCAAAATAAATATGTATAGTGTAAAATCATTCAATCACTGAAGTAATTGTTATGGTTGTAGATATAAATATCAAAACAGTTACCAGATAGCATGAATGGCTAGGTCCAATTACATAACTATTTGGAATTTTTTACAAACAAAATGTTATGTATAGTAGCAAAGATGATAATTAAGAACGCTGTAGTGTTGATTATTTGGTATAAAATTGTGTTCAATAAAATGTTATGACATGTAGTTTTCCTAGCTCAGATTGTTAACTTCGAAGCCTGGAGAAGTCCTATATTTTGTTTCCAAATATCTAACTGACCCTACTATGGTATCTAATCACGAATATTTATTTGTAAAATATTGTAACAACTATTAAAATTATTTTTCTGGACACCTGTTTTTACATGTCTGAATGTATTTTTTTGTTCTGTTTTCAGATAGCCGAGAATTGAATTATTTTAGGTGTCCAAATAATGAAGTCATTACTTAGAAACTATACAGATATCACTGGGGGTATCCCTGTATATACTACCGGGTATTCTCTTGTAAAATGAACAAAACAGAAGAATAAAAACCTTTTGTTTGCCTTCAATAAATAACAAGGTGTTTAATGATGGCTGCCCTAAATCTTCGTGCGCATGTAGGCTGACATTGCTGCGACTAGCAACCCTACAAACAATGTGGTTCGGAGAACGTTCTTTGAAAAAATCAAGCTTCTAAATTCTTGGTCGCTTCTCTCTTGAGCATCCCGAATATGCTGCTTGTTATGAATGCTTGCACCGTAATGCATTCGGTAGAACTCGTCAAAATTATAAATATCTGTCTCTCCAAGTTCTGGCTTGTTTGACCTCCTGTGAAACTGTTGGCTCATCCGAATGACTTCCTTGCGAATAGACGGCTCACCCTGCATCGAACTACGGGGTTTTCTTACAAAGATGCCTTGATCATACAGTGACCGCCGCCTCTTGTTACCAAGCACTTCGTAGGCTTCAAGAATCTGCTGGAAGGTGGATTGTGCATCTTTGCTCCTGTTCATGTCGGGGTGAAACTCCTTTGATAATCTGTAGTAGGCCGTCTTCACCTGCAGAACATTTTTTACAATCATTAATTTTTATTGTGGTTATGTTTATTCAAACTTTGTTGATTAACCCTTTAGACAGTATGTGACACGGGCTCCCAGTCCTTACAGCATGCCCACAAAATCAAGATGTGGGTGCACTTTTTTTGTATTTAGCTTTTTTGTACTTTGTTTTCTAACTGCAAGTTGTGTTTATCTTACAGATAATTCAAATCCACACAAGATGGGCCTAAATATACTAATCAGCTTTCAAATTAAACATAGGAAACGTCATAGAGTATGTTTGCATCGAATGCTATGTATATCTACACCTTTTATTTGGTATTTTCACACACAACGCTCATTCAAAAACTTCTGATACAAAGCCATATGAAAGATCCTTAATGCTGTTCTTTGATTGCTCAAAATCTTACGTCCCACACCGCATATTGGAGGAGAAGGGTGGCTGTTTGAACCAATATGGTGTTAGGACGTTACAAACTTTAATATGAATACATTAGGAAAGTCAACTTTTCACAGACCAACCAGGCTTGAGACATCTGTTCTGAAAATCAGCTGTACTAGACAGTAATACACATGCCAAGTTGTGGTTATATATATATAATTTATGTAGCAAGTTGACATATATAAGGTACTCCTCGGGTAGTTGATTATGATAAAAGATGTCAATGTTGGTGTTTAACAAATTCTATCATCATCAGATTCTGTTTATGTCACTGGACTGCAGAGCTCTGTCACTCTAGCCTAGAACTGTCAAGTCAAAACATGAATTTAAATGAAACAAAGTGGTTTGTTTGTATCTAAGCATACATACATTATATGTAGTGGAACCACCACTATTAAGGTGACCTGGTCACCCTAGGGACAAAAGTGACATGAGTGGCAAGGTGACCGTATTAGTGGGACTAATTTCCTATACTTGACGTCACTGTTATAAAAATCATTTGGGACTGTCCTAGAGTGACCTTAATTTGCGAGGTAGCTGTATTACAGAGGTGACTGTAAACCGTAGTTCTACTGTGATCAGAATATGTTGCAAACCTGCACCATGGATGCATCATGCTTAATTCCCAGAAGGTTGTAATAGTTTTGTGGTACAGCTTGTGCCGTGTAGTTCCTTGACGGCTGGTAGTCCTGGCCACAGCGAGGGGACTGTCCACTACTTGCGATGTAGCTTCTGCCGATGAGACATGTTACTGCCTGATACACTGGGCGATGTTCAAGGATCGCATAATGTAAACCTGACCACTGCGGCATTCTGTAGTGGACCCACAGGTCACGTCACTCTGACTGGAAGCATCTGTAACATAGCAATGAATAACACTGTATATATGGAATTATATATATATGTCATAACGTCAAGACGCCAACAACTTAAATAAGTGAACATTCTTGTTCAGTAAACCAATCACTTGCTTGGAACTGTGCCAGCAGAGTGAATATTTAAGACAAAGCAGAAATCTTACATAGCTGGGGCCTAACAATGACAGTTGTTAGATTCTTGACAACCAAGTTATAACTTACTATAAATGTGTAGACTGTGGTTTGTAAGTTAGGGTTAAAGTTAGTTTCAGTAGAACTGTTCTTTTGAAGCATGTACAATTATACATACCCAGCATTAAACAATATTGGGAAAGGAAGAAGCAGAAATAACGCAACTTATAAAATTACTCTCCCTTCACTCTTACACATCATCAAATGTATTGTCAAATATATAAACATTATCAATACTATTATTTGATTTATGCTACAATTACATAATGTGATATCATGAATGATTCAAACATTACATAATCATTTCTGAACCATACATCTTAAATTCAATAGAGGAGTCTATTTTTATTACCATCGTAGGAAGCAATACCAATTTTCTAGTAATTTAAGTTGAATTTATTTACTTCGACAACATATCAAATGAATTCTAAGTGAGTTCCACAGTGGGGAGCAGTGGTTGATTGGTAGTGTGCCAAAATATCAATCGAAGGAAACATGTTCAAATCCTGGTATCGACTGCTGTTTCGAAACTTGGGCAATTTCATTCTGTATTTTTTGTATGTGGTGTGCCAATGAAAATAAAAGAAAGGGTAAAAATGGTAAATATGTAAACTGTTATGGACTCACAGAGCTGGGATCTCGATCTCTAAACTCCCACTGGCGTCAAAGTCCTAACAAAAGGATTCTGTCAATTATACTAATTTTATAGATCTATAACAAACAGTTGTAGTTTGACTCCTTGGACTTATAAATACGTAACTGATCTAATTTCCATTGATCACTCATATATAATTTATTTTAAAGATATATTTACCTATGACCATGCCATTGTCTTATATGTCTTTAACTAGGATTATCCCAAACTATATTAACACTAATACTAATATTCTAAAAATAAATTGATGTTTGTACTGCAGAGTGCACTGCAGTGCTACTTCTTCTTCCGGATAATCATAATGTGGTAGCCCTGACTTCCCTGTAATAGTCTAAAAATAAATTTAGAGGGCGCGATAGTGTAGTGATTAGCACATCTGCCCGGCGCCGCTATCATGAGGTATGGTATATTTCATGTAAAAACCTGGCTCTAAAAATTGGGGATTGTATATCCGTTGTGACTCAGAGATCATGTTAATGTCGGTCCTGTCTGAATTTAGGATGTAAAAGAATCGCTGAGGATGACAAGCGCCCTGGCAGTGACCACCGTCAGTACCAGCTTAGAAAGGTCGGTTTGATGATAATGTTCTGAAAAGGGCTGACTAGTTAGACTAATGAGTATATAATATAAGACCATAACATTCTAACCACAATATATACAGACTAGTCAGTTAACAGAACGTTGCCAAGTGTTGGAAACAACTAGAAAGTCCCACTTTAATTATGTCACAATGACGTTAGGCTTATATATAACCTAGGCGGCAATCTTTTACTTAAGTCTAGAGAAGAAAGACTTAACTGCCATAAATTATTAGCAGCATCAGCCAGGTAGGCACTCCCCTGGGTTGAAGCATAAGTTTGGAACATTAGCCTGATTAGGGTCAGTAGGGTGGGCAGTCAATTTATCCCAATGCCACATTGCCAATGGCAATGTGTCACGGCACATGACATTTTAAAAATAAGTTTTATAGACAGTGAGACTGAGTTTGACAGCGACAGACTGTCAGCAGCCAATTTTTTTTTATGCAACACATGACGCCTACCTGACTCAACACATTGTCAAACCAACCAGACTTAGACCAGGCATGGATTTCGGGAAGGCAAGTCCTGTTTTACCAACTTACTAGAGACCTTTGAGGAATGGACACGAACACTGGACGAGGAATCCGGTCCTAATGCCAGTAATGGCCTAAATCAGACCATTAACCTGTAAGTGACAGTGTCAACTTCAACAATCTAGTAGTTGACTGGAAACACAATAAAAAATACCAATATCACTCAAATTTGGGGTTTGGTCATCATCATCATCCTTTCAGCCTCAGCCTCAGGCTTTTGGTGGCCACAATCAACTTGCTGATTATTCTGCCGTTCTTATGACTTTGGGGGTTGCGAGGAGGTAGGAATTGTTTTTACCAAGAGAAGAATATCTGAGGCTAAGCCATGCCATGGTGAATATTCATTACAAAAATTATAATAAAACAAACCCAATGAAAAAACATAGGCAAATGATTCGCGGCTTGCCTTGATTCTTGAAAGTGTCAAACCTTGGCCTTGAATCTGAGTCGAGGGTCATAGACATAGCCCACAAAATCATGTTTGACTTCTAATTATATTAATGTGTCTGATATATAACCAAATGGCACACTGAAACTAACCAAGTCTGATATATGGCTTTACGCACCGACTACGGATACCGTCAACGATTTGTATAAGGATTAAAATATAAAAAACAGTCCTCCGGCGTCTTAGCCTTAGGTCAGTTACTTTTATTACATTTGACTACTTGTGTGTAATTTAGTTGCGTACACTCGATCGTTCATATTTACTTACCTGAACAAATTTAATATTGTAAAATAGATTGTATCTTGCAGTTTTCTAATTTAATTCTATGTATGTTTTGCAAAACTATTAAAAGTCGTCAACTGAACTGTAAAATTGCACACAACCAGAAAGCATGGCTTCCGGTCACAGACCAGAACATTTAGCTCCACCAGAAGTGGTAATAATCCGTAATTTTAGTTTCTTTGCTATGCTTATACATGGAGATAACCAATATCACAAATAATGTTGCCCCAATTTTATGTTTCAGTTTTACAATGAAACAGAAGCGAGAAAATACACCGCGAAGTAAGTAGTTGGGCGATAATTGGGAACATAAACACATTGGCCAACACCTGTCACTATTGAAATACGGACATATGGTGATATGTATTGTAGGGCTTCTTGTATAAAAAAATACAGGTTCACATAGGTTTTATCTTGGTCGCATATTGGCACAATGTAATATGTTCAATTTGACCCAACGTATTATGCATACCATGACCCATACCAATTATTTTTTCCAGCGAACATCATTTATTTAATAATTAATTACCGTAAATTCTGTATTTGTAGCCGTAGCTTTAATGACAGTAGTGTGTAGCCGAAATGATAACAATGACAGCAAAGTTGGGGTGCGGCTTTTGCTTTGTTCAGATGCTTGCTCTTGCTATCAGTGTTGATGTTTTATGCTGAGTTCCAAGCACAACGTCCACACCTTTACTGAAGCCACACTTCACCTCAGGCTCATTGTCAAAACAACACCATAACATGTGCTTAAATGCATGGCTACATTTCGTTCACTGGATGTATGGACATTCAGCCACCCAGTTATTTTCTGGTAGCATGGTGAAATTTGTTTATTTTATTTCCATTTTGACAACATTCACATGTAGTAGTTATTATCAATGCACTACAATCAATTCTTTTACCAATAACATTATACCTTATTCATTCATTTATGATAATTAATAGCATAGACTTTATTTATGGAACCCACTTAATTTTTTCCTAATTGTGTGTGGTACGACAGTATGTCACATGGAGGGCTAAAATGGTCTTGGCTCAAAATCCAGGTGCGGTTTTAAATAAGGTTTTTGTCTGTAACAAACTGCGGTACGAAAATTACGGTTTAGGTCAAAAGTCGGAATGTGGCTTTAATTAGGTGTGTGGCTACAAATACAGAATTTATGGTAGTAGACATGCCCCAGAAATAATGATTTTGTTGCACTGATTTTTGTAACATTGCTGTTACTAACTGTTAAAGCTGCCTCTGCAATTTGATTTTTTTTATAACCTCGTTTCAGACGAATGTCATAACAATGATGAGATATGAAGTGAACCTGTCTAATAAACTATACAACCTGCATGCTGATTTGTGCAAAGTTGTTATGCAGTTTAGATCATGACTAACCAGTAAATTTATAAAATTCTTTATTTACAATTGAACAAAGAATAAAAAAGATGCTCTAGCCTATACCTAGGCTAGAGCAGGGTCTAAATTTTGTTTAGCCAATTTACCTAAAGGAAAGAATTTTCTTTAGCCAAGTGAGATTTTCTTTAGCCAATATTTTAGCAGACACGCAGAACACGACATATATAGAATGTTATATTATACACAGGTAGGAGCTTATGCGCTTATATGAAGAAAATTTTAATTAAACATTTATAATATTATTAATATATAAAAGAAAGCAAAACACATGTAAAACTACTATAATTTAAACATTGTGTTAAACACCCACTGTTAATTTAGCAAACACCCAATATAAGGAAATATACTTGAAATATGGAGAAAATAACAAGGCCAAGTAATTCAAAATAATGTAAAACCCGAAGGTAACCCTGGCCTGGGTGGTACATGCTCTAAATTGTAAAATATGCTTTTAACACATGTCTTAAATATCCATTTGTAATGTTCTGATGATAAACATTTATTAAACACACATGAATGAGGTCAAACTTATATTGGGATTTGGATGAATATTTAACAGATGTCACATCGATTGATGGCCATTCGACTTCATTTACAGTGAGCGACAATGGGGAATCTGTCGTGTACAGTGCTGTACTTGCCTCAAATGTTTAACTAGCATCAGCAGTAGGTCACACAGGTCTCCATTGTCCAAGCAACACAAAACTTGATTGTCTGTGGGCGTGGATGAATGGAGGGATTTATGATATATTGCCTGCCTGTCATGGTCACTGACACTGGTTATTTGGGTGAGGTGATGAGCGGTCATTTAAAACAACTCCAGAAAAGGCGGGCAGTGAATAATCCAGTGATATATACCACTGTTAATGTCAATAATAGTGACCATAATAACGTTTCGCCTATTTGATGAAGAGTTCAAATTTATTTTCACCAAATAGCAAACCATTTCACCTATGGTGCAATTGGTGATCGGCAGCACTGGCCTAGAATTAATATATGTACATTAATTTCAGTTCAGCCAAACTAATGAATTGGTCCGGATTTTTTATTATTTAAATTAATTGCAGTAAATTTAAGATATAACAAATAAATTGGCCGGTCCAGAGCGATTTTATATATATATATATATTTATATATATACTTAATCTTAGTGTGGGTTCACACATAAGGCCGACACCAAAGAACGCCAATGTTATCTGTCTGCTGCCAGTTTTGTTACTTGGCCCCAGCTCCACCCGAGTGTCTTCATCTCCCGCTCCACTGATCTTCTCCATGTCTCCCTCGCTGTCTTTCCACCAGGGGTCCAGCGCATGGCCACTCTTGGAATGGATGTCAGCGGCATTCTGCAGACGTGTCCGATCCATCTCCATCTGCGACGTTTAACTTCAAGAAAGATGGGCTGCATGCCTGTCCTTTCATGGAGTTCCGTGAGATTTTATTTAGCCAGTAGATTCATCCTCCGGAGACACTTGTTTTGAAACACTTCCAGCATCTGGCATATGCATTTGGTGACCTTCCATGATTCCGCCGCATATAACAGCACACTCAGGACATTGCTCTTGAACAGGTGGACTTTGGTTCTGTTGCTGATCTTATTGAGTTATTCATCTTCCATATGTTCTTAAGTTCCGCAAATGCCCCTCTTGCCTTGCTAATCCTTGCCTTGACCTCAGACTCTTGAGTTTCTATCTGTTGTCACCTTGGCCCCAAGGTAGGTGCTCGGTCACTTCTTCAATATTTCTTCCTCCAATTGTGGTTGGGTCTACTGTTTGGCTGTTGTTTCGCAGCTCCTTTGTTTTGTTGGTGTTGATCTTTAGCCCTATCTTCCCAGCATTTCTGGCAAGTTCCTAACTTTTTGTTTGGATGTTTCTGTAGCTGTGTTACAAGAGAGATATGTCATCTGCAAAGTCTAGATCACCTAGTGTTAGTAGTGTATCTGTGAAGGTCCACTTGATGCCACTTGTCTCTGCTAGTGTTGTTTCTTTTATGACCCAGTCGGTCCCAAGGCAGAAGAGGAAAGGGGATAATATGCATCCTTGTTTCACTCCAGATTTGATTTCAAAATCTTCTGTCTGGTATTGGCCGCATATGACCTTGGACCTAAAGTTGTTATAAAGCAGTTTGATTATGCTCACAATCTTTGGAGGGATTCCATGATGCCGGAGTATATCTGTGAATACTGTTGAAAACCTTTTCAGAATCAACAAAGTTTGCATAGACTGGAGTGTTCCATTCCTGGCACTGTTCCAGGATCTGCCATAGTGTAACAATGTGATCCCCACAAAATCTTTGTTTCCTAAACCCTGCCTGTTCTTGGCACAGCTGTGTGTCAAAGACTACTGAAATTCTGTCAAAGATTACCCTACTGAAACTTTTACTACTGATGGACAAAAGAGTGATCCCTCTCTAGTTGTTGCAATGACTAAGGTCTCCTTTCTTAGGTAATTTAACAATCAGCCCCATCTTCCAATCACCAAGTATTTCTTCCGCCTCCCATTTACCTTTGAAGATTTCTGTCAAGGCTCCAGCGGTGACCTCTCCTCCAGCCATCAGTATCTCTGCACTCTCACCGTCTGCCCCGGTGCTTTCCCTGCCTCATGGTCTTGATAGCTTTCCTCACCTCTTCAGCAGATGGTGGGTCTGTGTTGATCTGCAGGTCCTTGTTGAGGATGGTCTCGGAGTGTGTTTTTCATCTTTGGATCTGTTCTGCTACACCGATGACAGCATTTCCTGTTACATCTTTCACTGGGACATCGTTGTTTTTAAAACTGCCGGTCAGTGTCTTGGTTATCTTGTACAGTGCAGCCATGTTCTGTGTCTGCCACTGTTTCTGTTTCGTCCGCCAGATTTTCGATGAAGGCTCTCTTGTCTGCTTTCACCTTCCTTTTTAGTTCTTTGTCCAGTTCTGAGTATCTACCATGGTAGTCTGTAGCTGTTCCTTCAGTCGTTGGAATTTGGCATCATTTAGCTTATTTTGTTGTTATTTTTCTTTCATCAATTGTTGTCCGTGTGTCTGGTTTGATCCATTCCTCTTTCCTTTTTATTACTGTATTGCCTGATTGAAACTGTTGATGCTCAATTCTTGTTCCTCTTGGAGTAAGCGAAAGAGGTTTTGTAAGTCCAGCAGGAAAGCTTTCCCTGATTTAATTGTTCGTTAACTTTCCTGTGTCAAACGCTGCTGTCTCTCTTCTCCTCTCCTTGCCTTCCTTAGCTTCAAGGACAGCATTGCCACTACTAGCACATGATCACTCCCCACATCGGCTCCACGTCTGGCTCTGACATTCTGGAGTGATCATCTCCACTTCTGATTTATTGCCACATGGTCGATCTGGCTGACAGTGTTGTTATCTGGAGACCTCCAAGTGGTCTTGTGAATGGTTCTGTGCTTGAATAGAGTTTCACCTACGACTAGGTTATTTTCTTCACATAGATCTGAGAGTCTCTCGCTGTTGTTATTCATGCGTTCAAAGCCCTGGGTGCCCATGGCCCTCCTCCTATGTTTTCCTCACCAATTCTTGCGTTGAGGTCTCCCACCACCATGAATACATCATGCCGGGGTGAGTCCTCATTTCCTCCTCCAACTGTTCACAGAACTCATCCTTTATATATATATTTATTTATATATATATATAAATATATATATATATCCAAGATTTAATAATCTAGTTGTGTTAATGCTAGCAGTGTAAATGTTTGAGAAAAAAAATTTGCAGATATTTAAATAAATGAAAAAATGTTGCGACTCAATAAGCCAATGGCTTCTTAGCCAGTAGTCCTGATAGTTGTGTGCTTCTTTGCAGTTCCCGTATGATCAGCATCCAACAACAGTTGTCAGACAGAGCAATAGAGCTGCTTGCACTGCCAGAGGACACACCTTGCTTCATCCTAGATGTTGGGTATGATTCAAACAATGATTTCATACTTCTAGCTGACAGGAGATTGTGGGGAATACTATGAACAATTCTTGCAACTGAAATAACAAATCAATAAACATAATGCAAAAGAATTACAATAATTATTCACTTCATTGTTTTATATCGTGCATTGCTGACATATTCACAGCCACTGGTCGTAGCCGTTTACTAGGTTCTCTAAAATTATCAGTTAACTTAGGGATCCATTCTAGGTAGGTGTTTAAAGTTTGAAACCTAAATTATGTACTTAGTGTTGGCTGTATGTACAGCATTTTACAAACAGTTAATCCGCTGTAATAACATTTGAAAATAAAACTATTTTGAATTTGAAGATAACTCTAATTTGGATTCCACAAACATATTAAAGTAAATAAGCATTTTGTTTAAGTAATTCATGTTCCATGTAAATTCTTTAATGGTGTATTATTTATGTATAAAATGTGAAGTAGCTATTATCCAAAAATAGTATTGCCACACAGTAGAAATGAATATCTCATTACAAGAAAACATTGTTAGAATAATATATGTGTTTTTGGATACTTGACCAAACTGGTTCAATGTCGCAGACTCAACAAGTTCAAACAACATGACAAGGAAAACACTTAATTTATTTTTGACCCTGCATAAATTTATGCACTATGACAGCAGAAGTCATGTGAGAGTAACATTATCTACACAATTATTAAAACAAACATCTTAACCATATCTTTCACATTTCCTTGTTTGAATCAAGTCCGAGTCTGTATAATATATATATATATATATATTTTTATATTATGACATTTTTTATGTCACCTGACATTTCATCTATTTACCTTCACATATCTTCCTCAGCTTCTCATTCAACTGTTGATGATTTTGTAAACCTATTTGAAACACTCTAAACCTTTGGTTTTTATGTGCAGCTGAACTCCAGTTCTGGTTATGCACACTAGAAGTGTTTCTTGTTAAACTGTGTAATCTATGGTCACCTGTTTCAAATTTAGAGATCATCTCTGATTCTCAGAATGTCAATGTCCAATATCAGATGAAATTACTTTCATCTGGCATCTGCCCCCCACCTCCCATCCTCAGGAAATAGTTTATAAACATTGATATGATGATATCAATATAAAATAATATTGATCTGAATCATAAAATACCAGTGTCTGAGGCCAGATTAAACTGCCTCTGAATCCCCTCCCCACAAACGAACGTAATTTTGTTTGATATCGAACATTGACGTTCTGCGATGATCCTTAAATTTGCCTAACACAATATGCATAGATGGATCTTGGGATACCACGATGGGACTATGTAAGTAGCATGTTTGTCAGCAATGCTACTGCTATCTGTGACACCCTATTGCACAAAATTGTTATGATTTATAAAACAGGTATATAACATTGACTAAGACTGCAGGTATGTGCAATGTTACAGGTACTGTTAAAGGTGCCATGTGGAATAGTTGTTCAAAAGCACTCTGTATTGTAAAATGGTGATTTTTGTCCTATTTGTACATATTTATTAAATTATTTCATATAATTGTTATAACATAATCTATATTTGTAATCTATTTTGAATTTTATGTTAGTTACTAACAATGTCATTTTATACCTATTTTGTATGTACCTGTTTACCTGAAATATACATCCGTGACCGCCCCAATGAACCAAGTATTAAGTCACACAGACATATATTTTGCACACGAGCCAAAAATAGCTGTCTCGGTCTTGTCCCACCAATTTTTGTGATTTTGGCAGAAATGCACACCTTATCATTGGACCTTTGTCCAGTATAATTTCCTCGACAAATAATCCAAAGCTAATATTTTACCTGCATTTAGAAACCCAGTGATTAAAAAAACAATACAAAATATCAATCAAAATGACCTCGTTTCTCAAAATGTCGTTTTTTAAAGTTTGCATAAATTTTAACAACAAATAAAAAACTAGTGAAGATATTTCAGCAAATGAGGTATCATTTTAAACCTTGTGATCTGTGGAATAAAAAAAAGCTGAAAAAAATCAATTTCCCAATTTATGATGTAATACCCACTTTGCTGTGGCTAGTGACATATTTATTCTAGTTTTACCTGTGTGATCATGTGACAGGTGTGGGTCTGGACTGAGCGGGGAGGCGTTGACTGACCAGGGACATGAGTGGATTGGAGTGGACATCAGCAGCAGCATGTTAGGTACCTGGCACTACTCCACATCACCACACTCACTCACTCTTGTAAATACACATGTGTATACGTGTGACACTCACTCACTCTTGTAAATACACATGTGTATACGTGTGACACTCACTCACTCTTGTAAATACACATGTGTATACGTGTGACACTCACTCACTCTTGTAAATACAGATGTGTATACATGTGACACTCACTCATGTAAATACAGATGTGTATACGTGTGACACTCACTCACTCATGTAAATACAGATGTGTATACATGTGACACTCACTCACTCTTGTAAATACAGATGTGTATACATGTGACACTCACTCACTCTTGTAAATACAGATGTGTATACGTGTGACACTCACTCACTCATGTAAATACAGATGTGTATACGTGTGACACTCACTCACTCTTGTAAATACAGATGTGTATACATGTGACATTCACTCATGTAAATACAGATGTGTATACGTGTGACACTCACTCAGTCATGTAAATACAGATGTGTATACATGTGACACTCACTCACTCATGTAAATACAGATGTGTATACATGTGACACTCACTCACTCATGTAAATATATATGTGTATACATGTGACACTCACTCACTCATGTAAATACAGATGTGTATACATGTGACACTCACTCACTCATGTAAATACAGATGTGTATACATGTGACACTCACTCACTCACTCATGTAAATATAGATGTGTATACATGTGACACTCACTCACTCATGTAAATACAGATGTGTATACGTGTGACACTCACTCACTCATGTAAATACAGATGTGTACACATGTGACACTCACTCACTCATGTAAATACAGATGTGTATACATGTGACACTCACTCATGTCAATACACATGTGTATACATGTGACACTCACTCACTCATGTAAATACAGATGTGTATATATGTGACACTCACTCATGTAAATACAGATGTGTATACATGTGACACTCACTCACTCATGTAAATACAGATGTGTATACACGTGACACTCACTCATGTAAATACAGATGTGTATACACGTGACACTCACTCATGTAAATACAGATGTGTATACGTGTGACACATGTTTTAAAGCACACTGGACATGAATAACAGTGACAGTCAATAATGAATAAACTGTTTTTGCTCCTCAAATTTCCACATGTCCAAATTCAAATTTCACCCCATCCAAAAACGAACTTTATCCATCCAACTGACAGGTGGACGGATCTCTAGATAAAGCTATGCTCAGATTTTAGTTTTATTTACACAAGGATACAAATATTTGTAATTACATTTTTATTTTCTTTATAACGTTTTGGTACGTTGTACATTTAAATTTTACTACATTTTATGAGTTTGGGTGTAATGATGCAAGTATAATATAAATTACACAGTACTATGTTATTGATTCTTGAATTTTATGATGATAATTATTTTATAAAGATTGTATTTTAAATGCCTCTGAACATATTTTATGTTTGGATATACTACAGTGCTATAAAATAAAGGTTGTTTTATTGAATACTAAGTACGTCTGTTGTAATCTGAAAAGCGAGAAGCTTAACATTGAATTGATGCAGGAATGTTAACTGGGAGGCTTGTGAATAGATGTGGCTCTGTAGTAGGGGGGTGTGATCCTGTGTTTGTCCTGTAAATGTGTCCCTGTAGTAGGGGGACGTGATATTGTGTTTGTCCTGTAGATGTGGCCTTGTAGTAGGGGGACGTGATCTTGTGTTTGTCCTGTAGACGTGTCCCTGAAGTCGGGGGATGTGATCCTGTGTTTGTTCTGTAGATGTGGCCCTGTAGTAGGAGAGTGATCCTGTGTTTGTCCTGTAGATGTGGCACTGTAGTAGGGGGAGTGATCCTGTGTTTGTCATGTAGATGTGGCCCTGTAGTAGGGGGAGCGATCCTGTGTTTGTCCTGTAGATGTGGCCCTGTAGTAGGGGGAGTGATCCTGTGTTTGTCCTGTAGATGTGGCTCTGGAGAGGGAAGTAGAAGGAGACGTGATTCTGGGTGACATGGGGGAAGGGATGCCGTTTCGACCGGGAACCTTCGATGGAGTCATCAGGTAAGGATGTGTCTCGCATTTAAAACTGACTGAGTTACCCTCACTTACTATATAAATGCCAAGCTACAATGGTACCATATTATGCCATTATTGGCATAATATTGATATTATATGATATTATTTGAAAATTATTACCTTGATCTTTCACTGCTGGCTGTATGAATAACCCATATGCTAACTACAGAGTTATAATTTAAATACCTCGTTGGGTGTCTGCCGTTGAAACAAGTAGATTGTCTTTCTCCTGGCTGTCTTGTAGTATCTCTGCCCTTCAATGGCTGTGCAACGCAGACAAGACCTACCACAATCCTCCCAAGCGACTCTACAAGTTCTTCTCCACTCTCTACTCATCCATGGTAAGATCACTCTAAAATGTCAACTTATTCATAATTCCTTGTACAGTAATAATGGAAGGTATATGGGACATATTTGTGAATTCCATGTGACGTTTTAGACGTTGTGTAAAAGAATATAAAAGGTAGTCGTCATGTCTCCACAGTTTTCACCATGTTATTATATTTAATCATTTATCCCAAGAGGAAAGTACGCTAAAGAACATTATTACAATTTGACAAGCCATAACAAAACAAGCAAATACAATTTCTGAGATAACTAATATTGAAAGACAAATAGGTTTGTTTTAATAGCCCAACATGTCGCCACCAATTCACCTGAAATAGTGATTACCGTTAACTTGTAATAAACCTTGTCTGGAGCACATAATAATCGCACCCAGAGTACACATGTTGATTTATGTTTCAGCGGAGAGGAGCTAGAGCAGTCATGCAGCTGTACCCAGAAAACAGTGACCAGGTTAGCAAACATTCTGTGCTCTCGGTCTCGTTCACAATGATAATTACAAAGTTCAATAGTGTATAAATCGTGAGGGACCAGAGCTCAGAGGTGCAAACCAGAATCATTAAGCATGATTCATAGACGGATATACAAAAGTCATCATCACAACATTGTACATACATTCTGGGGCTTGAGCGATATGAATCAGGATACAGTAACATGAAACTCTGATGCAAATAAAGAAAAGGTAATGACCCGAGTCAAGCCTATTCTATCAATTAGACGTGCAATTGTACAATTCACCTAACCATCACGTGACCTGTGGCCCAGCAAAAACTCCATCAAGCCATCAAAAAATGGAGTCTGAACATGTGGAGCAATTGTGTATTCCGTTTTATATTTTGTCGAAATTCTAGCCACAAATGTGTTTCTTTATGCCAGAAACATAGACAAAGTTTTCTAAAGTGACAGCTGTATGCGGGAATGTTTGATTTATGAGATGTCATGCAGCAGTAGTAATGTAATTCAGGTATATAACTGTTAACAACATTGTTGGCAAAGGCAAAACTTGACAGATCACACGCATAATTTAGACGTATGCAAACTGTGACGTACTCAATACATCAATTGTTTGTTGTGTTTTCTGACTACAGCTAGAACTGATCACACGCCAGTCGATGAAGGCAGGATTCACCGGCGGCCTTGTTGTCGATTTTCCCAACAGTACCAAGGCCAAGAAGTAAGACTTAGCCATCTGTGAACATATTGCAAACTTACGAGGTTTGACAAGATTGCCATCCAGAGCAAAATATGCAGATGGCAAGTGAACAAGGACGCCTTCAGATTATCAAGAGTCCAACTTTTTGTATCTATGTTTTAACCTGTCCTAAAATAAACTATTTGTTAGTTATGTTTTTAAGCATAATTATTTATGCTCTTAACGTTTACACAATCAGTAGATAATCTGTTTCGTACAATTATTATCTTCTGTGAAATGGATTACTTTCTGTTATCTAATCTACACTGTTTCTTCATTGATATTACATTGTCTTCTCAAATTTGTTTAGCATATTAATATACTGTTAACACTGACCCGTGATTGACAATGAATGTGTCATGTTCTTGAGATGTGTTACTTTGTTCACAGGATGTGTTTCTTCGTTCTGTGTTTTCGTTTGCTGATTGTGTTTTTCTTCACTGGATGAGTTTCTGTGTTAAATTATTTGTTAGCTTACCGATAATACTTTGTTGTGTTTCCAGAATGTTTCTGTGTTTGTTTACTGGGGGCGCAACTCAACACTTGCCCGCTGGTCTTGGCACCCCTGGAGCAAACCCACAGCAGACACAGGCCGCGTTTACAGCAAAACGGTTGGTTCACTTATAAATTTACACCAGCAGTTACAACATTGTCTATAATGTATAACATTAATAACGCACAACTGGATTCACGGATCCATTAAGTGTATTGTTCTCCATCTATCGTGTTCCTCTGCCAATCTCGCCACTGTTTAGTTTTCATCTTACCCTTTTAAGATCCTTTTTAAAGTACAGTAAAGGTAAGTTCTTATATAGCGTAGTATCCAGTCCTCAGGACTGCTCAAAGCGCATTACGCTTTATTCCTTGGCAGACCTGTTCAATCAAATGCCATCTCGACTTCTCAGGGAAGTATCCAGCCATTCTGCAACTAATGCACGAAAACTTACTTACTTGTGCCCCTCGCTCCATGAGGAACATAGGCCATCAACAACGACTCTCCAGCACACACAACCTTCGGTAATCTTCTCTGTTTATTTCCAGGTGTAGCCACTCCTTTGTACGTCTGCAGCCGTTTCCCTTTGCCAGGTGTTTTTTTAGCCTTTAATGCCTTCTTTTTCTTTGAGGATTCCATGCCAAAGACTGTCCAGTTATGTTTGTTGTTGGCTTTCTCAGTGTGTGTCCAATCCAACCCCAATCTCTCCTCAGGATTTGCTTGGCGACAGGTTCTTGGCTAGTCCTTTCCCGTAGCTCCTTGTTTCTGATTTTGTCGTGCCATTTTATGCATAGAATTCTTTGCATACATCGGTTAAGGAATGCCTGGATTTTGCCTAATGTTGTTTTTTGTCATTCTTCATGTTTCAGAGCCATACAACAATACTGACTTTAAGTTGGAGTTAAAAATCCAGATTTTTTTTGGTGGTGAATTCCCGATGTTATTTAGTACCAGGAATGCTGTTCGTGCCTTGCCCACTCTTGCTGTAACATCTGTCACTGTACCACCTTGTTTGTCTATCACGCTCCCTAAGTAGGTAAAAGAATCCACTTCCTCCATGCGAAAACTATTCGTACGCAAATATTTGCCAGTGTCTACAGCCAGGTACTCATTCATACAGCTGAGTGAACTGCGGCAACGTTAAGTGAACGAACTTGCCCAAGGTTCGACACTGCAGCACAGGATTCAAACCCGGGTTCTCTCAGTCGAGAGTCTGAAGCTCTAAGCACTGCGCCACTGAGCTCCACGATGCCTCTCCATCTTAACTTTGGTCTTCCTCTCCTACTACTTCTACTCTCCAGGCTCTCTTTGACACAGCAAACTTGTGCTTTCATATTTTGCTATATTACAAGTTATATTCAGGCTGGAATACAATGGAGAATAATAAGTGCAAAGCAAGGCCAGTTTGATGTGTCAGGTGCACATGAAGCAGTCTGATGTGATGTTTGCAGAGAGAGAATGCAGAAGATTCGGGGGAAGCCACCGAAGAAAAGTAGGGAATGGATACTGGAAAAGAAGGAACGGAGACGGAGACAGGGAAAGTAAGTAGAACCTGCAACCAGGTGGCTGTCTCACTTTTGTCACACCAGGTGACACAACCATCTACTATTTTGAACGTCACACTGCTGTGTGCAGACGAGTAAATGTTTATGCATACATCCATACGAGCTTTGACCTAATATTTAAAAATATTTACTAATTATGCATATAATATATAAGTACTCACAAAATACTTGTAATTAACACAGTTTTTTTACAATATTTAATTCAAATGCAGTACAATATGCAGTTATGGGCTTTGACTTATAGAGAAGTGCGTGCTGTCCAGGTCTGTGGTAATAGTCATAATAATATGTAATAGTAACGATTACAAATATTGAAGTAATAGTAATAGGTTGAGCAAAAACTCAATGTAATAGTGATAGGAAGCAATGTAATAGTAATTGACCTATTACTTTTATACTACTATTGAACATTTAAACCAAATTTCAACTACATAACAATTCCATTTGATTAGGTTGTAGATTCCACTAGTTTCTCCAGGTTTTATAGTTGCTCTCCCCTTGTCAACATCAGCATGGCTCTGGGGAAGTTTTACCCTAGAGTTTTATGAGCGTTTACATAGCAAGAGACACTGGTTGTCTGGTACACTGTGACTGCTGCATTGACTAAAGGGATTAAACTGGGCTTTCACTGCTTTGAAGTAAGTTCTGCCAAGTGACAAGTTGCCAACTACCCTTTTCAAGTAAGCCTATGGGTTTAGTGACTGCCTCCATGGTGCACACAATTCAGCCTAACTACAGTGGGTGTGAAAAACATTCTGATCTATTTGTACTTGAGCCAATAATTAACTGTCCACCAAGCACCAAGCAGCAGTCGAGCAATGTGGTTTAATTAAACTGTATCCACCAAGTTATGTGGCATTAACTATTGCTTGAATTGTCTTTCATTCCAGTATGGTATTTAAACATAAAATGGTACATATATATTCTATCCTTAGTAGATTGTATATATGGTATATACTATACAGATATATTTTGTTGTAAATATTTATACATTTTTTATACTTTATAATACTTCCCTAATGATAATGATGAAAGTACTTGACATTCTCAAATATGATTTCAAATACTTTGGGCATGGGTATCAATAAATAGCAAGTTAGATTTTGTATTCACCTGTCTTGTTTAACTTCTTGAGACTGTGAGTCAAACAATTGTACTTATTGTATTTATGCGTACAGTGCATTATACCATAAAATGATGTAAAATGTAGTAGTAATTGCCTCAAATATAATAGTAATAGGAAGGAAACAAAGTAATAGTAATATAGTACATTGCAATGTAATTGATTCCAGGCCTGGGGCTGACACCTTTCACACTTGTTTTACAAAGAAGTGTGGGCTGGCACCTTTCACTGTTGTTTTACAGAGAAGTGTGGGCCGACATCTTTTACTTTGTTTTACAGAGAAGTGAGGGCTGACACCTTTGACTCTTGTTTTACAGAGAAGTACAGGCTGACACCTTTGACTCTTTTTTTTTACAAAAAAGTGTGGGCTGACACCTTTGACTCTTTTTTTTACAAAGAAGTGTGGGCTGACACCTTTCACTCTTGTTTTACAGAGAAGTGCCAGCTGACACCTTTGACTCTTTTTTTACAAAGAAGTGAGGGCTGACACCTTTGACTCTTTTTTTTACAAAGAAGTGTGGGCTGACACCTTTCACTCTTTTTTTTACAAAGAAGTGTGGGCTGACACCTTTCACTCTTGTTTTACAGAGAAGTGCGGGCCAACACCTTTGACTTTGTTTTACAGAGAAGTAAGGGCTGACACCTTTCACTCTCGTTTTACAGAGAAGTGAGGGCTGACACCTTTCACTCTTGTTTGACAAAGAAGTGCAGGCTGACACCTTTCACTCTTGTTTTACAGAAAAGTGAGGGCTGATACCTTTCACTCTTGTTTTACAAAGAAGTGCGGGCTGATACCTTTCACTCTTGTTTTACAGAGAAGTGAGGGCTGACACCTTTCACTCTTGTTTTACAGAGAAATGCGGGCTGACATCTTTCACTCTTGTTTTACAGAGAAGTGAGGGCTGACACCTTTCACTCTTGTTTTACAGAAAAATGAGGGCTGACACCTTTCACTCTTGTTTTACAAAGGAGTGAGGGCTGACACCTTTCACTCTTGTTTTACAAAGAAGTGCGGGCTGATACCTTTCACTCTTGTTTTACAGAGAAGTGAGGGCTGACACCTTTCACTCTTGTTTTACAGAGAAGTGCGGGCTGACATCTTTCACTCTTGTTTTACAGAGAAGTGAGGGCTGACACCTTTCACTCTTGTTTTACAGAGAAGTGCAGGCTGACACCTTTCACTCTTGTTTTACAGAGAAGTGCAGGCCGGCACCTTTCACTCTTATTTTATAGAGAAGTGAGGGCTGACACCTTTCACTCTTGTTTTCCAAAGAAGTGAGGGCTGACACCTTTCACTCTTGTTTTACAAAGAAGTGCAGGCTGACACCTTTCACTCTTGTTTTACAAAAAAGTGAGGGCTGACACCTTTCACTCTTGTTTTACAAAGACGTGAGGGCTGACACCGTTCACTCTTGTTTTACAAAGAAGTGCGGGCTGACACCTTTCACTCTTGTTTTACAGAGAAGTGAGGGCTGACACCTTTCCCTCTTGTTTTACAGAGAAGTGCGGGCTGACATCTTTCACTCTTGTTTTACAGAGAAGTGAGGGCTGACACCTTTCACTCTTGTTTTACAGAGAAGTGCAGGCTGACACCTTTCACTCTTGTTTTACAGAGAAGTGAGGGCTGACACCTTTCACTCTTGTTTTACAAAGAAGTGCAGGCCGACACCTTTCACTCTTGTTTTACAAAGAAGTGCAGACCGACACCTTTCACTCTTGTTTTACAGAGAAGTGAGGGCTGACACCTTTCCCTCTTGTTTTACAGAGAAGTGCGGGCTGACATCTTTCACTCTTGTTTTACAGAGAAGTGAGGGCTGACACCTTTCACTCTTGTTTTACAGAGAAGTGCAGGCTGACACCTTTCACTCTTGTTTTACAGAGAAGTGAGGGCTGACACCTTTCACTCTTGTTTTACAAAGAAGTGCAGGCCGACACCTTTCACTCTTGTTTTACAAAGAAGTGCAGACCGACACCTTTCACTCTTGTTTTACAAAGAAGTGAGGGCTGACACCTTTCACTCTTGTTTTACAAAGAAGTGAGGGCCGACACCTTTCACTCTTGTTTTACAAAGAAGTGCGGGCTGACACCTTTCACTCTTGTTTTACAAAGAAGTGCAGGCTGACACCTTTCACTCTTGTTTTACAGAGAAGTGAGTGCTGACACCTTTCACTCTTGTTTTACAGAGAAGTGCGGGCTGACATCTTTCACTCTTGTTTTACAGAGAAGTGAGGGCTGACACCTTTCACTCTTGTTTTACAGAGAAGTGCAGGCCGACACCTTTCGCTCTTGTTTTACAGAGAAGTGAGGGCTGACACCTTTCACTCTTGTTTAACAGAGAAATGCGGGCTGACACCTTTCACTCTTGCTTTACAGAGAAATGCGGGCTGACACCTTTGACTCTTTGTTTTACAGAGAAGTACGGGCCGATACCTCTGATTCTTTGTTTTATAGAGAAGTACGGGCCGACACCTTTGACTCTTTATTTTATACAGAAGTGTGGGCTGACACCTTTGACTCTTGCTTTACAGAGAAGTGCGGGCTAACACCAAGTACACAGGCCGTAGAAGACCAACAAGTTTCTGAGACGTCCTCTGGCATCAATCCGACTCTCTCCCCCTCGCAGCCTGTTGGGGTCGATGCCTGTGACAGTGTCTACCAGTCACCACAGAATTACACAGTACAGGGCGTGTGTCCCCCTGTATGGAACCCGTATCATCCACACAGGGCATGTATGACACCAGGCATGTGTTACCGCATACAAAGTGTTCCACCGACAAGGCCCTGATAAAATGTATAAGAAGCCATGTGATACCCTGGAGAATGTACTGTCATTTGGGACAGGCCGTGCGTGATATGAAACACAAGGATGACAGTGTATACGGTGCGATTATCACAAACGCTGGAATGTGGTCGTTTCAGACAGGTTAAGATAATTAAGACTGGCAGAGCTAACATAATCTGTTATTGTGGAGTTATCTACATGGTTGATGATTAGGTGTCGGTGAACAAGTGACATTTCTTTTGAGGCAGAATTTAAAATACCAAGCAACGTTTTCTTATTTAATTGTAGTGTTTCAAAGAGATTTTCTCTCACTATGTGTTATTGTAAAATAGCTATAAAATGTAATATTACCTTACAGACACTTGGTTGTATTATTTCAGGACAAGGGATTTTCTCAAAAACAAGGAACACTCATGCTGTATTCTTCATATATCAGCTCAATTTTAATATCTTAAAAAAATCAACTTCAAACCATACAAAGATGAACACACATCAGACATGCGTAGTCAAATTGCACCAAACAGATAAATAATCATCATAAATATCTTTATACACTGTACAACTCCAGACAAATTGTATGTACAAATTGATATCTTGGGTAAACAATACACGTAAATTTTGCATAAAAAACAGGGTTTACAAATACAATCCCCTGAGGTCAAATATTTTGTAATTGTGTGTAGTTCTTTGTTACTGAAATGTGTTCCTAATAATGACTTCACCGAAAGACTGTTACTTGTGTATAAATGCTGTGAATTTCTACAATCCACAATTCAAATAAAACAGATATACCCAGAAAGAAATTGCTAAGAAGGTAGGCTATCTACAATCTGATTGGAAAACAATTTAAAGATTCATCCTCAATTATATTTGTTTGCTCATTTCAGACAGGATCTGGTAAAATTCAGCGAAAAAAGCAAAAGTGGCCAGGTTCTATATAACATTAGGCTGTTTCATTTGATCTAATGATCAACATTATTTTGATAATTTAACAAGTATGCACTGTTCTATATTCTTTGACACATATTATGCAATTCACTTCAACAACTCACGCACAGAGATTTGGACATCAACAATTGTGATGGGCTGAACTTACAAAGGAGCAGAGGAGGAAGGGTTAACCTGTTGGGTTGTTTCTGCGAGTGTCTCCTGCCTCACCATGACATCATATTCTACGTGGATTCATGTTAAAATCATAACAACTCAAAACACAACCACGGCTCTAGGATAACTGACATTTTGAACACGATATGACCAAATCTCGATGCATAGTTACATTTCATAAATCAACCTGCTTATTACAGTTTATCACAGTGAATAAAATGCATTCTGATCTAAGTACACAACTCATAATGTCAGACATTTGATTCTCGTGACCAACTTGCATTATTATTGCATAGTACATTAACAAAATATAAAAATAGTAAATGCAAGCACCTGGTATCGCATAAAATGCTATAAATACTTGGTGTACTCACTGTACAAACTAGTCATCGCCGACTGCAAGAATGTCGTCAAAGTGGACTACTAGCCATGCATAGACGCTGAATCATGAGTGTGGGTGATTAAATGTTCCCAGAGTAAAATGACATGCGAGGAGGTAACATGCACAAGATATGCATTGAAGGCATGAAGCGTATCTAGCAGCCTTTCGACCACTTCAATTCCCTGTCTTCCACACATCCCGGTACACTCACAAACAGAACACGGCACGCACTTCACTCTCGTACACAACCCTTTGTTAGCCTACGTGACTGAAGACTTTCTACACCCAAAGTGAATCATAATATGAATTTTAAATTGTGTTCATAATATAGCAAACATTTTTGGGTGAAAACGAAACACTACTAGCTGTGAGGCGGCTGTATTACCAAATTTTTGGAGAGCGAGACCTTGAACACCCAAAGTGAACCATGATAAAAATTGTAAATCATGATCACAGTACAACAACAAAATTTGGTGTTAGAAATAAGATAGGTGGATGGTGGCTATTTTACAAAATTTTTGGCAATGTATATGAAAAAAACAGCATTCACTTCGTTTGTCTTACACCAGGGGAAAATTGTGATTATTGTTTGGTGTATCAGTTATTGAGTAGAACTGCTGCCCCTTGGGTTGGGCCATACGCAGTGCGTCCATCGACCGTCACCTGCTTATACAGCTGATGCTTGGACTTCATATGCCAGTTCATTGAGTTCCGCTGTCGGCAGGAATATTCACACAGGTGACACTTCAGCGGGCGTTCGTCAGTGTGTTGCATGAGGTGCACACGCAGATGCTTCGACTCGCGGAACGACTTGTCGCAACCAGGAAAGTCACACATGAGCGGCCGATCGTCGGAGTGCACCACCTGGTGAGCCCGCAGCGCCGAGGTCGTGTCAAAGCGACGACAACAGCCGCCTTGGGGGCACTGCCAGCGCGGCTGAATCTTGAGGTGCAGGCGACGCACGTGGTTCTTGAGCGCCCCCTTGCTGTGGAGTCTGGCGACGCACCCCGAGTGTGGACAGATGAACTTGGGCGGTCCGTCCTCGCTGTGTGTCAGTAGGTGGTTGTTGAGCCCAGTGCGAGACGAGTATCCCTTGCCGCAGACGAAACACAGGTAGTCCTTGAACTCTCCGACCTCCTTGCCATGGGTCGCCATCATGTGACTTTGCAGATCGAACTTGCTGTTTGCCTCCAGGCCGCAGTGGTCACAGAAGAACTGGCTGTGTTCGTGAACACTCACACGATGCTCCCACATCAGTTCCGCCGTCTCGAACAACTGCCGACACAACTTACACGTGTAGTACTTGCTCTCATATGCCGTCTGACTCGCTCCGTCGTCATGGTTACCATTGCCATGGCTGCCGTCGTCAGGGGCGATATGTTGGCTCTTTGGGTTTGTGTAGCGGAACTTCATGACGGACATATAGAACTCTGGTCCTGCAGATTCCTGCATTGTCTCCAGCTGGCGACTGGGTGTGTTGTGTTGTGTGTCGATATGTTCGACTGCGTTAACCCCCTGGTGGTCATTCAGCATACTATCATTACACTCAACATCAGTGTCCTCTGGTGGTCCAAGTAGTGTCACAAGAAATTTGCTCTGCTCGTTCGAACAAAGAGTTTTCATTGACAAGTCGATCGGACCTTCGTCTTCAGTGATGATCTGTGAGGAAACCTCCTTAACGATGTCTTCACCGTCAAGTTTTGCCATGCACTGTTCGGTGTGTGGTGGCACTACTTTTGTAGCAATGTGGTCGACCGCGCTGCCATCGATGATGTTTCCATCGCTGTCGACATACACGGTGCGGTTGCCGTTTGTCTTGGTCTTTGCGAGACCGTGTTTGCTCTTCATGTGCCAGTTCATTGAGCTGCGATGACGGCAAGAGTATGAGCACAGGCCACAGGCAAGAGGCTTCTCTCCAGTGTGGATGGTTCGGTGGCGTTTCAAGTGTCGCCAGTCACGAAATGTCTTCATGCATCCAGGGTAATCACAGTTGACAATCTGGATTTCTCCGCTTGTGTGTTCCTTCGAGCTGCCCTCATGAGTGTTGGCGGGCGACTGCAGCAGCTGGTGACAGCGGACATGTTGCATGAGGTCTGTATGAGACGTGTACTGGGCCACACAGCCTCGATAGACGCACGCAAACTTCCCCGAGTCCACCCCAGGATTGGATTCACGCTTGCTGGCTGCCGCAGCAATGGCCTTGAGACGCTGCAGCATGGTGTACCTGTAGTTGGAGAGGGTTGACTTCCCACGCTTGCGACACTCGTTATGTGTCATCACATGCTCCCACATCTTCTCGGCGCTGTCGAACAACTGCCGACAGAACTTGCACGTGTGGAACTTTATGGTGCAGTAATCCTGTTTCTGTCTCCTTTTTTTCTTTGGCAATGACATTGACGTTGCTGCTGGGATGGTGTCCAAGGCAGCGCACACCATAGGTTCCGTGCTGATCTCGTGTCGGTGTTCACATTCAATGCTCACTGTTGGTTCTACTTCTCCGAGACCGTCTGTCGGTTCTGTCGTTGTGTGTTCCACTGCATCGTGCTTCATGTCCGGATTCTTCATTTTTGTCTTCCACAGACGCTCGACCATCTGGTTGAGGTCTGTGCGGGGGGGTTTGCGGTGTCGGCACAGGTGGTGTGCCAACTCACGCGTGCACTGACCCTGGAAGCTGCATAGTTCACACTTGAATACGTCCATCCGCAGGCGGTGCGTCTGCAAGTTGGTGTTTGACTCTGAGTAGTCGCGGTCCAGCGGAGAATCGACTGGGTGTGACGGGGATGCACCATGCCCATCTGTTGCAGGTGCACTGTTGTATAGATCCGCTTTAGAGGCGCTGTCGCTGGTGGTGTCTTCAGCAGGAGTCGGCAACACGGAGATGTCAACGACATGATCACTGGATAGTGTCGTACTCCACTGCAGGTCCTGATTGGTGTCAGGAGACATCTCTCCTTGTGGCTCCTGCTTCATGGTGGGTAGTAGGTATTCATCTTTCACCCTGAATGTGTCACTGCCCTCCTTTGATTGCCCATCACAGTGTCCAGTGTCCGTAGAATGGACATCTGAACACAGAGGGTCACAAACAGGTAACTTCATTGACATGTTGAAAGGAGACATGGTTCGGGGTATACCGCTGTTACTTGTGATAAATCTCGGAAATGTCTTGTTATGACCTCCACGGCGAATCTCACCGGGTTCAAGGTCATCGTCGTCCGTGTATTGATATCCTGACAGGTCGGCCGCCAGAGCTGGCAGTGGTAGTGTTTCTTCTGGCTCACTTTTCACGGTTGCCACAGGTGACGGTGCATGTGCATCTGCACCGCGCGGTGCTATGTCAGTGACATCACCGCCACGTGTCATGACATCGGTAAGCAAGTCCGGACAGCGATCGTGTTCGCAGTCATTCGGCGATATGAACACGGGCATGTTGATGCAGACGAACTGCGATGGCATGCTGGTTGGCACTGGCGGCATGCTGGTTGGCACCGGTGAAATGCTAGTCGGCACCGGCGGAGCAGGCGGTGTCGCAACATAGGGTGGCGCAACATCCGGTACTGGTATGTTGCCGCCGGTCCTCGGCCACAGCGGGGGGAGTTTATTGCATGTGTACACGACCTGACATTGGCCGTTGACGGCGTCGTGACTGTGAGCGATGTGCTCCTTCAGCAACGACTGCTTGGGGAACGTCACATGACACACGCTGCAGCGGTACGCGTTGTGGATGAGTTTGTGGGCGAGCAGCAGCGGCCGGGTGTCGAAGAGGTTCCCGCACACCTTGCACTTGAAGAGCGTGTTGTACGAGTAGTTCCGACGCTCGGCTTTCTTGCGCTTCGAAGGCGTCAGGCCCTTCTTGACGTCGATGCGGAAGTCGAAGCGACACGACTCAAAATCTCCCATCACGATGCGTCACCGACACTCACCGACGTCACTGACACTTGTCATTAACATCAACAGTGTGAGCATCTACAGCACCTACAAGTAAACAAAAAAGGTAAATGTAAAAAGGGAAGTTCTTGTATAGTGCATTATCCAGTCCTTAGGACTGCTCAAAGCAATTTACATTTTACTTCCTGACAAAACTGTTCAATCGAACACCATCTCAACTTTTTTGGGAAGCATGCAACCACACTGTAATTAATGCGCAAAGACTACAAGTGCACAAATATCAACCACTGTCTACAGCCAGGTACTCAGTCATGTAGCTGAGTGAACTGGAGCAACATAGAGTGAACGAACTTGCCCAAGGTTTGATGTGGCACACATGATTTGAACCCAGGTTCTCACGATTGAGAGTTCAATGCTCTAACCACTGTGCCACTGCACTCCCCAACAATAACGCACTTTCAGAGATATTAATTACATTGTGTAAAGTGGTGGTATCTGTCATACAAAGGGAATGTGGATGTTGCTTCAAACTGGCCACTAAATCAATTGAGTCTATAGTATAGTGTTGATCAAAAATAATATTTATCAGATACAATCATTATTTAAATATTTCTTACATTCTAAATAACTGTATACCTATTCTAAAATAATTAGTATAAAATAATTTGGTGGTTTTATAGATTCTTATGAATATTCTAACATTAATAATCAAACATTGTTATCATAGTTGCACTGCTCAAAGTAGAGGAATGAAGAGAAACAAAAGAATGTGCTTAATTGATAAACAAATGCAGAATTTCACCAGGAAATCTATCTTGAAGGGGATTCTCAGTGCCAAAATACAGAAATGCAGCTTGCAAGAATAAAAAATGTCCAGATGAAATGATAATAGAATGATGTACAGTGAAAGAGGTACATGTGACACAACTTCACTGAAGGTAGATGGCAGCACTGTTGTCAACCTGCCTTAATGTTTGTTTGTATATACGATGCAGTGTTTATTCTGTCGCAGTATCATCTGCACAGTTTTAGAATTCAATTTAATTCTCCAGGTACATGCAACAATTGCAGCCACCTCTTAAAATATCTTCTGAAATCCAAACACCAGGTACGTCAATTAATTTATTCTTTCACTACACCTGAGCACTTAAAAAAGTAATAACATTCTGCAATTTCTCTCCATAAGTTCAACATACAAAATAAACTCCCCTGAAAAATATGATCTAAGACTCATTGGCAGTGCATCTGTCCACTAGAAATTTCAATCAGGGAAAGTCTAAAACTGACTCACTATTCATATTGTATGCAGTGAACCCAGAAGTACAGTAGTGGTCTGACCCCACATAAACCATCTATAAGCACACCTGGTGATGTCATCCAGTGATTACTGGGCAAACTTGGTTTAAAAATACCAATGGCTGATAAACCAAAAGGAACCATCCTTCTTATTAGACCCAGCTGCATGTATGTATGTACACAATCTGAAACCACAGCTAGCAAGAGTGGTTAAGGAGTTGTCTTTTCCCCATACATGGATCAACTGCATCCATGATGAAACTATTTTGCAGCAGAACCCATAAGAACTTGCACACAACTGAAGACAAACACAGCATTATGAGAAGATAGCAATGCCATAGAACATAACACAATAAAGTAAAGGTCAGTCCTTAGAACTGCTCAGTGTAGCTTACAGTTTACTTCCTGGCAGAGCCACGCTGCGATTAATGTGCGAAGACTATTTGTACACAAATATCCACCACTGTCTATAGCCAGGTACTCATTCATCCAGCTGAGTGAACTAGAGCAACATAGAGTGAACAAATATGGCCAAGGTTCAAAATGGCGGCGCAGGATTCAAACCTGGGTTCACTCGATTGAGTCCGATGCTTTATCCACTGTGCACCACATCAAAATACTCTCAAAACGTGGATGAACTCGTAACATTGATCACAAGATGGATTAGTAGAACCACTGAGGCCTGGGGATCATTTCACTAACATTCTATGAGCTTATAAGTAATGACCCCAACGTTGCTCTTTAAAATCAAATTCATTCCTTAGCAGTGAAACAGTCAGTCCTTGTACACTGAAGTGTCAACACCAAAACGTGTCACCAGGACACTTTCGCTTGTGTCACGAAAATAGTGTCCTTTGTGATACGGCGGCGGCTTTTGCATTTTGAAAACACTCCATAAATTAAAAACAGATTAGAATTGTATAATGAGGGATTTTTCTTATCATCTCATTATCCTAATGAAACAGTTTCCCGGGCATCTTACTGCTGGTCCTGGTAACAACACTACAGGTGAACATCTCATGTTACCAGGTAAACATTAAATAGCCTTGTTTATTTGTGTTACTGCAAAACGAGACTCCAAATCCAATCACCAACAAATACTAAGTAACCAAAAAACAATATGTGTTCAGCGTGACCCATATTGCTGGAAACTATTTATTCTCTCTGACTGGAAGGAAGTAGCCTGCCACAAGGTCCAAACTGACCTACCAAGCCAGATGTTCCCTCTCAACTTAAGTGTCCAGCAATCAGTCATACCAGACACACAGACCCACCATGGTTATAACCAAACTGCTGCAACATACCAGATCTACGGTCTGCTCCCAATTCCAGGTCTACTCCCAATTCCATTCAGCTCTCTCTAAACATAATAATCGTACCAATTGACAGCTATGTAGAAAAACAAGGATACATGCGTAATTCCAGATTTATTGACAATACCTAACTTCTGTTCTTCCCTTTGTCTCTGTGAGACTGGCCTGATACTGATCCTTGATGTCTATTTCTTCACCTTCCACCACTGGTCCTCACTGCCTTCTCCATCACCCATTTCCACCCCCTTCCATCCACTCTCTCCTTATGGCCAGCTCATCACTCTGTGTTAGCGACATGTATGTTGCTAGAGTACTGTCGAGCTTTGTTTTCAGAGTAGTCTTCTTCTAGAGTTAGGGTGCCCACAGCACATTATACATCTACCCCATGCACGGGACCTTTTATTTCCCTTGCATTCACACCAGACATAAGAGTCAAACTGCTTAAATAGTGTTCTTCCGAAAGACACAGGCAACATGAGGTGAACGGAATTGCCCAAGTTTCTAAATGGCAGTCGGTACCAGGATTTGAAACCCAGTTGCTTTGACCAACAGTCCAGCCTCTTCGTCCACTCCCTTCCATTTGTTCCACATGTCCAGCCCACTCTATCCAACTCCTCAGTCAGCTTTTTCTTCAAGCACGTCATTAAACAGTCTAAGAGAAGAGTGTCGATGTATAGAGGATGCGTTCCCAGCAAACTGTCTGTAGTGTGTAGACCTCCCTGTGCTGACCATATAAAGGTCCACTTCTACAACACACAACTCTACCTGGCTGTGTCTAGCCCTGACCAGTGAGTCAATATCCAGGCCTAATATGGCAGTCACACAAGAGTTACATTACCACTGCCAGGCTGCTAGTCAATGCATCAGGGCTCATGATACAGTTAGACTTCCTGTTTCATTACAGATGAAAAAAGTGCAGTGTATGTTTTAGAAGTGTTTTTTTTAAACAAAATTCACCTGTTCTGACATAAGTGCATTTGAGTAGGCAGATTTTCAGGTATGATTGTAGGTGTTGACTAAAAAATGGTGGATTTCTAGATGATTTTAATAAGCGGAAGGATATTTGGCAGCAATTTGCCTGTTTGACCCTTTGGTGGAGTAATGCTTGCTGGCATTCGTAAATGTTGACGGGTGTCACACATACAGGCATTTTAAGAGCTAGAAATATTAGATTTTGACTAAACTCGACCAGCATGTCAATGAGATGATGATACAGTAACAGCTGGTGAGAAGTTTAAGAAATTTTGTAAGTCACATTTTCTTATAATCAGACAAAACGTTAACATGGTCGCCAATGAAAAAAATAACTGTATCGTAAGTCCATCAGGGTCAAACATATTCATATGATCACTATCAACTACCCACTGAGTTTTATCACTCCAGATAACTTGTAGGCTAAGGGCCTTTCACTGCCCATTAAAAGTCAATTACTTTCCAGACAGCTCATCAGCTTCGACAGGATGTCAAGATCCATACCTGACTTCTTTATGTAATAATAATAATTCCGTTTTTGAATATAGCGCTTTTTAAGTAGGTAAATACTAATCAAAGCGCTTCACATACTAAAATGATGTGTTGGCTAAATGTTAAAATATAAATTAATTAAATAAATAAGCTAAGATAAAAAAAATATTTATGTAGTTTGACATACACATGTATATATACTTTATATTGATCTGGTTTACTAACTATGCTGTATATAACTTATAATTGCAAATTCCTATAATGATTATTTTATACTAGTGTATTATTAGTACAGTACACTATCTATGTTGTAGTTGGCATTTTGGCATGGTTAATTTGGGTAATTTGTAAGAAATGTCTTAAAAACACTGATCCTATCTATGGGTCATGTTGTAATGGTAGAGTCAATGAATCTACAAGTCGTGTTTTAAAATAATTTAATATGTGTGTACTGGTACACATAACCTATTTAGATTATGTATTTGGGTTGTCTATCATTGAATGTAATGCACAAGTTAATATACTGCAAGGTACTCTGTACTCTTGTTGTTTCCAAATGTTAGTAATGTGTCCCATCTGGAAAGTATATTTGAAAATCAGACACATTTAGATGGCTTTTGCTATTATAAAGTACCATCTGTACTTTATAATAAAGATAAAACATGTTTTATTAGCAACTTTCACCTTATTCAGTCGATAAAAGAATACAATTAATACGGTGAAACATTACACATTAGTAATACAATTTTCTTTTTGCCATTTAATGTTTATTGCCAGTTGTATATCCCCCGTGGTATTAAAGAGTTACGATGTCTGTTCATTCGGTTTCTTGACAATGAGTAGATATTGCTCCCTCTTATATCATAATTGGTGTGTCTTTTTTCAGGTAGCAGATGATTTAATTTGTGTGTTAATTTTCATCTTGTTTTTCTTTTAAAGTCTGTAGGCCAACATAACTAAGTACCTCAGCATAACTTGTACCAGGGAAAATGCATTTTAGTGCTCTTTTCTGTATCATTTCAATATTGTCTGACAAATATTGATGTAAATTAATGTCACACGGAGCATACAAATTCAAGTACCTGTCTCACAACACTGACATCTACAGTCACCAGGTCAGTCTGGCTAATTCCAGCTTGTTTTAATTGATACATATATAAACATTTCCCAGCCTTATTCTCCACCTGTTTATTCCATGTATGATTATGTGAAATTGTAACACCTAGAAGTTTGGTATGGTCTACTTGATCTACACCCATTCCATTGATCTTTAATTTGGGTATGGTATTTCAAAAATTACCATCTTGTCCAAAACTGATGGTCATCTCTTTTGATTTTCCTGAATTAATTTTCATGTCATTCTGTTCTGTCCACCTGGCGGCAATGTCAACCGATTCTTGCATAGCAGATTCACCTTTTCTATCGCATACTTCGAATAATGAACTGTCGTCTACATACTTATACAACGGAACAGGTGTTTCTAAATTGTTTATGTAGACTAGGAAACAGTTAGGTCCAGATATGGTTCCCTGTGGTACTCCCCCATTTGGGTGACCAGAATGCGAATATACATTTCCTATTTTTACTTGTTGAGGTCTGTCTAGTAAAATGTTGCCATCCATCTTATAATGTGTGGGGGAGGGCAAATCATACAATTGTAGCTTTTCTTTAAGATCTGGTGTATGAATTCACATTTTAAAAGTTGCATGCTGAGTTAAATGTGGACTTTCCCTGTGACCAGCCACTTACAATGGCCACTGATCGAATATCCCGTTGTACCTCCGATGTGAAAGCGTGGATGTCTTTCCACAATCTCCTGCTTAACGAGAACAAAACCGAGGTGATCGTCATATCTGCAGTGAACAATTGGAAACTTCTTCACCCGCCTGTTGACCAAGTCATTGATGTATGTGGCTGTGCTGTTTTGCCGAAGCCGGTTATCCGCGACATCGGCGTCGTGTTTGTCAGGTGGCATATTGTCACCTCCGAAGCATCGCGTTAATTCGGAAATGTCTTACCACTAATGCCTGCAGAACCATTGTGAGCGCCTTAGTCATGTCACGTATCGATTACGGCAACGCAGTGTTATATGGTCTGCCGGAGACGCACTTGCAATGGTACAGAATTCTGCAGCGCGTCTCATTACTGGGATAAGGAGACGAGAACACATAACACCTGTTCAGTACCGTCTGCACTGGTTGCCTATACGCCAGCGGATCGAATTCAAGCTGTTACTGCTGGTATATCGTGCAGTGCACCATCTCAGCCCTGCGTACATTTCATCGCTCGTGACATCCTACACGCCGACCAGATCACTTAGATCGGCCGAACAAGATCTGCCGACTGTTCCGAGATATCACTTGGAACATTATGGCCGTCGTTCCTTCTCCGTGGCTGGCCCGATCCTGTGGAATGCCCTGCCTCATGCAGTCAGGTATGCAAACTGCGTTGCCACTTTCAAAATCACTCTTAAAGACACACTTATTTCGACAGGCCTTCAAAGAACTTTGCAGTCCGCATCAGTGACATTTGTGCAATGTTGACATTTGGTTATGCACTTAGGTTGCAGTTACTTATTTATTATTTTTTTAAATTAGCATATTATATGTATTTATTTATTTTATTTAAGCACATTATTTATTTTAGGTATTTAAACGGCTAATTCATTTACCCGATAATTTATGTATAATATATACACTTGTAAATATATATATTTATTTTTATTGAGGTTTATCTAACTGACATTATGTAATTTTTATATGCTACTTTTAAATATATTCGTTTACCTTTCTATTTAATATTTCTATTTAGTTTTAGGTCATTTAATGTATTTTACTTATACTCTACGATTGTCAGCGCCTTTGAGCAGATTTGTTATCCGGACACACGGCGCTCTATAAATGCTTTATAATAATAAATAAATAACCATTTTAACTGTGTTTTAGGAAAGTGTATTCAGAACTTAATCTCTATTTACTTATTTGATCATACTTGATATATTGTATATAAACAAATTATGTTACTTTGGCATTTGATATTCTATAAATTATGCTTTTGAAAAATTATGTATCCTCAGGTCCTGCCAACAGAATAAAAAATTGTATTTCACGTGGATAGAATTTTTCTACTTTTTTTAGTTTTATCTTAAAATTGCACATTATGTGAAACGATGTTATGATGTTTATAATAATATTCCGATGGAGTTGAGGAAATTGATGTATAATGTCATGTTGATTCACGCTCACAGGATATTTGTATTTCAAAGATGGATGATCTCAATGCAATTTTCTACTTGCAAATCTAACAATTGTAACAAAAATGTGAGTTAGGATTCATGTTTTGTGTAGCTCTGTCGGTTAAAAAATTCCAACCTTGCAGCAGTATGCTATTCACAAGTGTTTTGTTTCAATAATAAAAATATATTAAAACATTATTTTACATAGTAATTACATAACTTTATAATATTCTTGTTCACAACTTATTTGACCAGCACATAAGGTTAAGAAAACCTGATTTGCTTTGCAAATAAAAAAAAAAAAAATTATTACAGCTACTTAAAAAACCATAAACTATAATAATATATATAACTACTATGCTTGCTGACCTAGAAATAATCTGATTTATTACTATTATAGCATTATATGACAATGTATCTATTGTATATAACTAAGTTAGTACTTGTGTTAATGTAGAGAGACTACAAAGTTAACACTCATGTTTTCTGTCACAGGTAGGAAATTCTAGGTAAGTGACAGCATGTTCTCAAGAATGTAGGCCTGTGTTTTATATGTCTGTCATGAAATGCAGCGAAATTATGCCTCAGCAAATCAATATTTACTAGAGCAAGTAATGAATGTTCAATTTACAAGAAATGTTGAGAAAATCCATGCACATTAAAAAGAGCCAGAAGTGCTTTAAATGAGTCATCATTTTCTGTTATCTGGATGGCAGAGTAATTAAAACAGGACTTCATTTTTGAAAATTAGGTCACTGATTCGCTAGCCTGAACAAGGGAAAACTACAGAAACCATAATTTCACTTGGCTTGGAGACTTTTGATAATATGGAAAACAATGTGGTAATAATCCAACAAGTAGACTGGACAGCAGATAAAACTGCACATAACTTAAGTGGTGTATACTAGTGATACAAATAAAGGTATAATCTTGAAAGCTACATAATTACCCATAAGTCTGCCATAAACTTTACTAGTGGCACAAATACTGTGCTTAGATAAAAAATCTAACCCCAAATCAAATGGGACGGCATGACCCAATGTCCCCTAAAGCATCACAGCCATATTCAGATGTACTTACAAAATAGCCAACTGCCAGGAAGTGTGCTGTCTTCATCGCAAATATGACCAATGGATGCATCCAAATATAAATAGCCACTTTGTGAATACACAGTCACAACGATGCCACAACTATATTAAAACTCACTCAGCCCACTTCTCAGCTGTAGACCTACAATCCAATCCATAGTCCTCCTACAAAGTAAGACAAAACCACTTCCAGGAAGTCAACTTACTGGTCGAATTCCCGGTGTCCAATAGATCAGCTGGATCCACTTGTGTTGTACAACGGGCAGCGAGGTAAAAGTTTTGCGCAGTTAGACCAACAATAACTTGTAACTGGCCTGTTGCCTGCCCTCTTAGACTGGTGTGTGGCTACATATCCATCAGAGAATCACCAGCCTACAACGCCACAATCAGTAGATATCTGTTTAGGGAAATATGAAGCAGGCCTGGTGAGCCACATGTGGCTGGGATCAGTCCATATAAGGAATGAGAGGACTCTGCCCAGGTCTGGTTATGTACGCTACCAGGCTCACTGGCACTATCAAATTTCTACATGAGTACCATTAGCTTTAAAACAGCCCACCGCTGCCACCACCCCAACCCCCTCCACTAGTACTACAGCCTTCTCTGCTACACCAGTGATAAAACAGCACCTGCCAGTTGTGCTATAGTCGTTTTCAGAAGTCATATAACTCCTTACTTCCTAGAATAGTGCCCTGCGGCATAGGGAACTTGTGTGGCAGCAAATGCGGCCCTGCTGACTATTTATGTCATGGTATCATTGCAGTATGAGCTTATTTATATAGCTGACTGAAAAATATTTCCTTCACGTTTCATGCTTTCAGAGCTGGAACCCTGTCAATCCCAAAAAGTTGAACCCAGGTAAGCTCATATATATATATATATATATACATATATATAGTACAGCGAATTTTAGGAAGACTTTATTTAATTTAATGCTATATACAGAGTAAACGTATTCTCATACAATGCCTGTTAAAAAATTTTTAAATATTAATTTCACGGTGATGCTCAGGATACAAGATTTGCCAGCACTGATCAACTTCCGAGTGTCCAGAATTGTGTAGCAAGGGTAGTTACAAGATCTCCGTTTTTTCGCTCTGTACGACTTTTGAAGTTTTTGCATTGGCTTCCTGTACGATATCGTACGATATTTAAGATCTGTACCATTACATACCAGGCAACCATCTTATTTCCATTCACTGCTTACTCCTGTAAGAAAACATATCCAGCTTCATTGTTCATCTGTCTAGTTCTGACCTATATTTTGTTCCTAGAGTCAACACTAACATTGGAACTAGGGTTTTTTCTGTTGCTGCACCAACTCTTTGAAATATGCTCCATCTTAGTCTTAGTGTTAGATCAGTTGAAAATATTACAAAATTCTGTTGTCATTTAAAAACTTATCTTTACAACCTTGCTTATCCACCATAGCTCTCTTGAGCCTTGACCCATCTGCTGACAACTGGAATACTGCTTATGGCTTTTGAGATTGACCAATCCTTTTGTTTTGATGCGCCTCTGAGCTTGGTTTCCAAGGATTTAGGTGCAATAGAAGTTATCTTATGATTATTATTATTAACTGTTTTTATTTGTTTAAATGTTTACTTGTATAGACATAGTATATTTCCATTCAAGTTTTAATGTCACACTACATCAATTGACGGGTTATATATATGTATTAGTTATAAACCTCCTATGTCAAGATGTCTCATCCTTCAAGTACATTTTATGAAGATATAAGTATTGGACAACTGAGTCCCAACTTTGCTTAAGTGTAGTAAACAATAGTGAAGTGGGGAGATAGGCTTACCTATATTATCAATGGAATGCTACTGAGGGGTAACTCGCAAAATGCACATTACATGATAGTAAATAAAATGCATAATTTTTGGTTCTGTCTTTGAGCCCTGTAATGGTACAAGCAGGCTTAAAATTATTTAAGATAGCACTTACTATTATTTTCAAATTCTGGGCCTCTCTCTATGAGTCTCTAAAACTGGATGTTCTTTGGCACTTTATGCCACAGGAACTTTTCCTTGTGCACGTTCTTTAAACTTGTGTTGATCTCTCTTTTGGGTCTCTAACACTGGATTATTTACCATTATTACGTAAAAAAAATGGGCCAAGAGGCCCAGAAGTCCTTTGGAGTTTGGGGGGCCCTGGGGGTTAGAATGATTCAATCAAATACAGATTTCTCGTGTATAGTGGCACATGAAATGCAAAATCAGAGAAAAAGTTATAACCAAAGTTACAAGAATTTAAACAGGACACCCGTCAATAATTAGTTATGGAGAAAAGTCAATTTTAAAGTCGAGAGTCATTATTCAGTATTCACATGAAAACAAAATTCAACATGGTATAACAAAATATCCATTGACACATCATTAATCTGGCCAATGCCATGGCATGCACCATGTCTAGTGTCTACTAGGGTTGCAGTTCTTAAGTCTTTTAACAACCAGTCCAATGTGTGACACTGACAAAAACACTACCCGGTACACTACATAACATCTCATTTTGAGGTGCCCTTACAATGATTCAATCAAATACACATTTCTTGTGTATAGTGGCACTACCACATGAAAAGTCTATGCAAAATTTGAGAAAAAGTTACTGAAAGAGTTTTTGAAAAAAAACAGGCAAAATGTGAAAATTTACCAGTTTGGGCTACCCTGGGGGGTTAGAATGATTCAATCAAATACAGATTTCTCATACATAGTGGCAGTACCCTAAGATATGTCTATGCAAAATTAGAGAAAAAGTTGCTGAACGGTTTCTGAGATATGGCAGCAGACGATGCACGGTGGATGTTGTAATGGTTATTCTGGTTTCAGGTCCAGAACAGTTTTAGTTTTGACAATTTTCCCTGACTCAAGGTGATCAGGGAAAGGAAACCCATTCACAAAAAGTCAGATGAAAACCAAACATTACATAGCTCAATAAAATTTGTCTTAATGTCCACATATCAAATTTTATCTTCCAGGTGTTCATATTTTATAATATATATATATTTTTATATTTATATATATATTTTTCAATTTTGTGCTTGTCTTCTGCTCTGTCAAAACAACACATTTCCTCATTTTGAAAACATGATATCTCAAAAACTATCATTCACATCCATCTCATATTTTGTGTACTAATTGTCTATGTTGTTGTCATTGGACAGGTGTAATATTATGAGATTCAAGATATTAATTAAAAAGTTGTATTAGGTCCAAAATGGCATTTTTATCACAAAAGCTTGTCCAATCCTATCTTAATGTAGAGTATAGGTTTGAATCATCTTGTTGCCTCCACATAGGACATGCGAATGAAGATGTACAATATACAATGGGGGAACTGTACTAAGTACTACTGTAAACAAAAAGGACTTAGGGTTAACAATTAGTGCTATCCTTGAATAAATTAGACAAAATATAGCGTATAAGGAAAAAGAACTAATACCCCTGTACAAAACACTAGTTAGGCCTCATTTAGAATATTGTATACAAGTGTGGAGGCCATGTCGTAAGAAGGACATAGATATGCTAGAAAGAGTACAGAGGAGAGCGACTAAAATGATACAAAAACTGAGAGATCTCAGTTACGAAATACGCCTAAAAGAATGTGGTTTGACAACAGTAGAGACCAGGAGATTGAGAGGAGATCAGATAGAAGTTTTTAAAATACTGAATGGTTATAAAAATACTGATAGAAATATATTGTTCTCAGTTAAGAAGGATAGAAGGACTATGGGACATGAAGTTACATTAGTAAAGGAGCAGTGTAGATTAATTAAATATAAGAAAGTTCTCATTTCCTGGACTGTAAATGATTACAACAGATTATTTGCTGACTGCGTGGGTGCTAGTAGCGTGAATATGTTTAAAAATAAAATTGACACATACTTCAGAAGGGCGGTATTCACATAAATAAAAAGGGTTGGACACTCAATAAGACAAAACGCTTCCTTGTCAACCTGCCATCTAGGGTTAATTCTCTAATCTTGTTACATCTTGTTTCAAACCGTGGGAAAGTTTGTTCACTCAGCTGTATGAATCTGGCTAATGTTATAGATGACAGACATGGACTTGGTTGATATTGTGTACAATCAGTCTTTGCACAGCAATCATACTAGAGTGATTACATACAGCAGTGTTTCCCCTGGTATATGACAAGCGAGTTGGGCCGCCTCGCCGTTTTTCTATGCCGCCACGCCCAAAATGTGGAGAAATTGCCGCCTCGTAGCTATTTCATGCGCCCATTTTTTCGTTCTTTCGCGATATATTCAGCATCGGTGAGCGGCGCGAAATGACACTACAAAGTCACTTATACTCCTGAAAAATTGCAGATTTGTAGCAACATCATTTAGTCGTCTTAACATCGCTCAGGGCCGGTTAGGATTTACCTCTTAGAATAAATTCCATTGCACAACGTGAATGACATCACTTGTCAGTTGTCCAATCTCGAAATTGTCCCGCGGGATCCCCGGTGTCTCCAATGGTGACACCTTGTGGAGTTTCGACATAATAGAAATCTAGTCATTCATGTAATATGGCGCCCAAACGGTAACTGCGTTTGCGAATTTATATTTCACACAACGTTAGTCGGCCATGTTGATTAATTATTTTAATGAGCTCACGGCTCCATTCGTCATCGAGCTGGCCCTGCCCCACGGTCACTTTGTTGTTAAGATAGGTAGGCCCCGTGGGTCTAGAGGACAAAAGCAGGAAGAAGACCCTGGCATTTTTGCTGGAAGGAAAGGATCAGCCAAATTAGGCCATAATTTATCTGAAAGCATAAAGGAAGCTCGTCTGAATGCAGCTTGAAACATTGTTTTACCAATGTACCTGAAGCCTCTAGTCCCTGATCTGAAAATTTTCTGGTGCATCCATTTCTTCAGATAATTTAATATATAATTTATCTTCATTGGTAATCTGTTAGTGTTTACTATATGTATATGTTCATTGATTTAATACAGAATTGACTTCATATTTTATATCAGAATTAATGCTTGTATGTAGGTGTAAAACTATGTAATACAAAGTTAATATTGAACACGGAAACATATTGTGAGGCTTTTTGTGGATCCCAGATTTTTTTCTCAGTAGTTTGTTTTACATGTTTATATTTGTATTATTATTACATTACGTTTATATTTTGCGGACGGCAAAATTAAAACGCCCACAACAATTTTCCGGGTTCCACTATTTTATACTAGTATGCGAACATGTAGCCTACCTCCATGGTTCATTTGAAACCGAACAAAAGAACAGCAATAAATTGTTGCCTGGTGGCTCGTCAAAGGAAAAAAGAATTGAAAAAATTTGGGAATAGGCAAAATACTTCCCTCCCCTTTTCAGAACAAAACGTTTCCTTTATTGATTCAATTAGGCCCACGTGGATTATTGTTTATAAACACGATTAGCCATGTGCTTTCCCTAATTATGTATTCAACGAATCTAATAATAGATTGTAATTTATTCAATATGGCCAACTAACCTGGTGGGAAATATAAAATCGCACTGCGTTTGGGAGACATGTGGAACTCGGAGAAAAAATAAATAAAACGGTAACTGAACTAAGATGTCTTTTGCGCTCAATTTTACTATTATAGTATGTGCCCACATTAAATTAAAATTTTGGTGTAACTGGGATTGAATTTCTGGTTTATGACAGTGGTGGGAGTAAAAACGTGCAAGCTGATGGCACTACATCACTAGTTGACACTCTAATCCGGACCCTTTGAAGCCCAAATAAAAACCGTGCATCCTATTCACTAGTCGGCACTTGCATCGAATCCGGACCATTTTGAAACCCAAATAGCGTGACCCGGTTTGTGCTAGTCTGCGCCGCTGTGGCCGTGCGTTACCGCACAGAGCGCGTAAAATGAACGATATAGCAATGTATGTTGATACACACCGGGGCGCTATTTACGCCTCAAATGTGCGTAAGACGCAATATTCTTAAAGGTAAATATGCCTAGGATAATGTTGAATGATGGAACTATCTCACTGAAATTGAGGTGGGTCCAGATTCAACACAAGTGCCCACAAATCTATTCAACTAATGTTCTATGGACTATATATGCCGGTTTCTTTAGCAAAATAAGTAATGTGATTTGTAAGATATGTTTGTGCTACATATACAATATATATATATCGACAAAGTTGTGCAAACAAACTTTTGGAAAAGTTGATTTGAGTGAAGTACTTAGGAATATAAATCACCAAAGTTCACGTTTCATAAAAGACGCCTATTGCCGCAAACCGTGTGTATTAATGGGTTATTAATAACTTGGGCTAGACAACGATATGTTTGCACAGAAATTGGATATACTAAACAAAGGACACAATTTGATAAATATTCTTGCGATGAATATAAACTTTTGTGGCATTCCAGAAAAGACTTAAATTTATTGCATAGCATGCTAGCAACAAATGAAATATAATGTTCGGAACATAAACCAGCAATTTATCATAAAATTATAATCTTTTAAAGCTGGTGATGAAAGAGTCTTCAGATGATACCACTAGATGCTTCCCAGAGAAGTCGAGATGGTGTTCGACTGAACAAGTCAGCCAGGGAGTAAAGTGTAAAGCCCTTTGAGCAGTCCTTAGGACTGGATACTGCGCTATATAAGGACTTATCTTTTACTTTTTTACTGACTCTGTCAGCATGATAACAAGGCCTAGGGTTAGGGCAAGAAACATATCACCATAACGAAGTACCAGTGGTAAAGTGGAAACCACACCTCAACTGAGTAACAGTGGTCAAGTGGAAACCACACCTCAACACGATGAAACAATCATGATTACTGACTTTTATTAATCGTGATTACTACATTTACAAATAGTGTCTGTTATTTTATATCTTCTCCTGTACATTCAAGAGTACAGGTAAAAACAGACATCAGAATGCACCATTTTTAAGCGTTAAAAAAAATCTTCGGGGGAGCATGTCACCAGACCCCCTAGCAATATTCGTGTCTGCGGCACTCGCAAACCCCACCCCTACAACCTTGCCCATCATTTTACCCAGGGGGAACACTGTACAGCCACAGGCACAGCACAGGAGGCATTCTACAACTACAACTTACTAGCCTGGCATAATCATTTAAAGTATACGTATACCCACGTTTTTTACTAGAAGAAATAAAGTTATCAACCTACTTTAACTGTGTTTGACATGGCTGTGTAGACTACAGTAAAATGTGCAAATGACTCGAAGTTGAGTAACTTGATTTTTGGACCGATTTTTGTGTGTCGTGACAGCTGTCAGCGTCACGCCGCCAGTGTCACCGCGCGCGTTCAAATTCAGTCGATTCAATGACAATGACAATCAATGACAATTGGGCCGAGAAACCATTACTCTGACGCTTCGTTTTGGATGCACCAATAAAGGGTTCCGACTAAAGATCTCACTTACTACTGCGGGTGTGGCCGACCTAAGTCAGTTTATTTTCGGGACTCACCTGGCTGAACTGCTACCGCTTTCTTTGGAAGGCAGTCGCATCCATATTTGGATGGTAACAGAGCGAATCCGCAACTACGCACACTAAGTTCACTAACACTTTTCGTCGACATAACATTTTATACCCATTACCACACAACACAGTACGTGAAAGGTGTGTGCAAGTTGTTTCCTAGAATGTCCGCTTTTATCTGGTACAAGAATATATTGGACGACACACACGATGAAACACACGAATCAAGTTACAAAACAACATCCCAGATCGCCGCCATCGGTAATTTGTAAATACACGGGACCGTTTATTATTTCAATGCAGCTATTTCGCCAGATCGTCTCTTTCTGACTTATCAGGGAGCATAAAAAAGGGAATGGACAGTATCGACGCTTACAAATTGTGGTAATGTTGTGGTAAAAGTAAGCCGCCCTTCCAGATGTCTTGCAAACGGGACCTCGGGTAATGATCAGAAGACACATTCAATTATGTTCGAATTGTTGAGTTAGACTTCCAGTTGAGGCGGTTCGGCAGCGGTTTCTTTATGTCAGACGCTCCGTATAACGTAGTCATTTTTCTTGGTTTTTGTCCAGCTAAGAAAGAGTATTTCACCCCCAGCAGTAATGCATTGCATATTAATTGACCCCTACATGTTGTTATGTTTAAATTACTAATTGATCAGAGTAAATCGCACCTTTAAATTGTAAAGCAGCAACTAGTATTTTCCCGCCAATTTCTAGACCCTCTCATATCCTGCAGAAAACATAAACAAATACTCTAAGTCAATATACTTAGATCTGCACTACCCGCTTCTGTATAATATTACTATTAACAGGCTCATTTCACCAAGGCGTCTATGATACCCAGAGTAGCCCTGGGTTGGAGCAGTTACATTTAAGTCTTTTTTCCCCATCGACTGCACAAACGCTTTGGTTTGGAACCCTCAGCACGTACGCACTGTACAACAGCACGGTAAGAATACCTTTTGAGTTTTTGTGATAGGTAGATCTAAATGGGAACAAGCTCGAAATTGTACTGTTAAGAAGTTAGAGTTTATTACCATAGGGTTAGATTTAAATTATTGCATATATAGATTAAATTAATGAACAATAGACCAAGACTATAACAATCAGGAACTATGCCTAAGCAGTAGCCACGAAGCTCACGAATAACAATAAGGGTGCCAGGAGGGGTAGCAAAAACTCAGAATCAGGTGAGGCATGGAAATGTGAGGATTGTGGAAAAATCTTCAAAAGTGAAAAAGACAAAGTACTGGAGTGTGAGTGCTGTGAACAGCATTACTGCATCAGATGGTTAACATTCAAAGCAGGAGAGTATGAAGCCATGAGAAAACCTGGATGTATGTGGTTTTGTATCGGATGCAAACCAAAAATTGAAAAAAACATAGTAAATGAGAAATTAATCCAGGAAAAATGTGACCTGTACCTTGAAACAATAAATGCAAGACTAGAGACTGTAGAAAAAAAACTACAGGACAAATGCGACGAACAAGAAGTGAAAGAAATTGTAACGAAGGAATTGATTGCAAATCAACCAACCGACAATGCCATCCATACTCATACCACCGACAGAATTAATAACGAAGTGTTACAGTTAAAAAAATAGCTGAAAGAAAATCCAGAGAAGCAAACTTCATTATCTTCAATGCACCAGAACCAGAAACCAATCTAAAAGATCAAAGAATCAAGATAGACATGGAGTTAGTTGAGGGGCTATTCAATGAGGTATGCCACCAAAATCTAGATGTGCATACAGAGGTAGTGAAAGTGATCAGGTTAGGGTAAAAACAACTGGAGAGAGTAACAACAAACCAATACCACCTAAGGTAATTATGAAAGACACAGACAAAAAGATGAAGTTATTCCGAAACCTTTCAAACCTTAAGGAGGCTGACCCAAAATATAAATGCCTCAGCATTCAACATGACCAAATGCATAAAGAGAGAGAGAGGGGGGGGGGGAGGAAAAAACTACTAGAGGAGGCAAGGGCGAAGGAGAGTAGAGACTTGGGGAAATGAATATACAGAGTGAGAGGCCCACCATGGGCCAGGAAAATCAAGCCCTCAAAGGGTGAGGAGGAAAGACACTAAGAACGACAAAACAGAAAACTAATGTAAACAACAACACCAGCGGCACCTACAAAGGGCAGCCAGTCAACACCTCCCAGAAGAAACAGACAATCAAGAACGGCTCCCACCAGGAGGGGCAGCCAGTCCACAGAACCAGCAAAAAAGTACCAGCACTAGTATGTATATAAACACTAACAGCAAAAACCTGCACAAAATTGGTGAAGGGAATACAAAAGAAATAGGGAGCACAGACCATATTACTGTAAATAAACTCGAAGCCGTATCTGTGAATGCCAGAAGCCTCTTAAATAAGCTGGATGAAATGCAGTATGTTGCAACTGAGGAGAACCCAGACTTGATATGTGTAACCGAAACGTGGGCTCACAAAGATGTATCTGACACAGAGCTTAACCTAGAGGGAAACAGTTTGATCAGAAATGATAGAGAGGGAAAGAAAAGAGGAGGCTGCATTATATATGTAAGAAACAATATAAACTACGTCAAATGTGAGGAGCTTACCCAAACACACAACACGGAATCAGTATGGTGTCGCTTAACAACAACAGACTCCCTACTTTAGCTGTGAGTACTTAAAGTTGCTGCGCTCTAGTAGAATAAATACTGGGTATAACTGCAAAACATTTTGCACAGCAGTGCCTAACGAGTATATCTATTGCATGAATTAAAAGAAATCATAATATATTTAATGGTTTCTGAATTATAGGCGTTAAATATGTGAAAAAATTACACAAAATAGTTTTTTTCGACACAAAATCTTTTTTCACGTAAACAACACAACATATCTGATTTCTGTGATATTCATGCAGTAGATGTGTATAACAGTAATCCCTGTGCTAAATTACAAGCTTGTAACTTGAATACGTTTTTGGTTAGAGCGCGGCAAAAAATACCTAATTTTCCCTATTATGGCGGCCATATTGGATACCTAATTTGCGAAACATGAAAAAACCCTTAACTATGTTGGTATGTATCTGCATACCAAATATGGTTGATCAGTGTTGAAAACTAAAGATTTTTGGTGGAATCCATACTACCTACCTTAAGGCTAAACGAAATTTTGAGAAAAGACTTGCCGACAACATAAAAAAAGACCCGAAGTCTTTTTATTGATATATTAGGACGAAAACTAAGACAAAGGACACTGTCGGCCCACTTTTGGATAGCAATGGGGATGTGATCATAGACTCGGTCGAAACAGTAAATGTACTAAACGACTATTTCGCCTCAGTGTTCACTGACGAGGTAACAGAAAATCTTCCTGACGCTGTGAACTTTTTCACCAAGACAATTGAGGAGTCACTCCAGCATATTGAGATAACTACAGCAATAGTACTGGAAAAGCTGTTGCAACTTAAACCATACAAAGCCCCTGGAATAGACGAATTAAACTCGACAATGCTCCGAGAAGTGGCCGCGGCCATTGCACCACTGCTAAGCGAAATCTTTGCAGACAGCATGGAAACGGGAGAAGTTCCACTAGACTGGAAAAGTGCAAATGTTACCCCCATATATAAGAAAGGTATCAAATCACAACCCAGTAACTACAGACCTGTAAGTCTAACATCACAGATATCTAAAGTAATGGAAGCCATCATCAAGGATAAAGTCGTGGGCCATCTTCAAAATCATGTTTTGATTAAACCGTCGCAACATGGGTTTTGGAAGGGACGTTCATGCCTGACGAACCTTTTAGTGTACCTGGATAAGGTTACATCCTATATCGATAAAGGGTTCCAGTGGACTCTATTTATCTAGATTTTAGTAAAGCTTTCGATCGAGTCCCACACTGCAGGCCGGCGACGAAACTAAATGCACATGGGATAGTGTAATGAACATAACACCGTCTGATGCTGCCACCTGTCGTATAGTTTATATTGATTTAAACATGTTGGAACTCTCCTGTAGTTACGAGAATAAAGAAGTTAGTTCTGTCACCGAAGCCACGATGTACGTGTCACTATTTTATATTTGGCGACGAGAGATGCGCGAAACAGAACCAAAAGACAAGTGTGTGAGTAATGTCGTCTACCACAGAGCACAGAGACGTGTGTAAAATGCGCATATGAAGAAACGGTTAGTGTTAAGTCCGTTATGAACGTGTTGTTCAATTTTAATCCGTTGGCCGTGTTGTCAGCCACGAGAACCATACCACAGACAGTGCTGTGTGCAAAAATGAGCGGGACCCACGCATACTGAGAACATGTGACATTCGTATCAAGTCGGTTGTTTACTGTGTAAAACTAGTAAACAAGCTAGCAGTCGTGATTCAGTAGACTGTATCTGCATGGAGTAGATTTGTGTAGGATGCAGTCATGACAACGTCATTAAATGTGCCGTGCATACAGCCTTTTGAAAGCGAACTTTCCGATAGTGACGCCTCGTTAGGTCCCAAATGGGATAAGTGGCTACTCAGATTCGAGAACTATCTGTCCGCCATCGCAGTAAATGACGAAGGACAGAAGAGAGCACTGTTGTTGCATGCAGTTGGCAGTACAATATTCGATATTTTTGTCAACCTGCCGAACAGAGGGACAACTTATGAACAGGCCAAAACAGCGCTAACAGCACACTTCAAGCCGAAGGTTAATCGTGAGTATGAACGTGCCGTGTTTAGACGCATGCGTCAAGAGAGTGGCGAAAAAATTGACGCTTACCATACCCGTCTCCGCCAGGCAGCGGCCAGTTGCGAGTTCAACGACATTAACGGTGAAATTAAATCACACGTGATACAGACAACCACAGACTCAAAACTGCGTAAACAAGGACTGACAAACGATGCGTTGACGCTAGGCGACATAATCGAAGCGGGTCGAAATAACGAGCTAGCGCAAGCCCAAAGTTTGGACATTGAAAAATACTTGACAGGCATCCAACAAGATGCCAAGACAATCGGTCGCACGTTCGGACAGTCGAAACGTAGAAAACCACAACATGGTGTAACAAAATGTAGATACTGTGGGAAAGGTTGTCCGCATGTAGGAGGCAAGGAAACTTGCCCGGCATTTGGTAAACAGTGTTTTGTGTGTTATGGACGAAACCATTTTGCTAATTATTGTCCTAAGAAAGGTCAGAAAAATACCACAAACAAACAGTTTGTGAGGAAATCAGTTCGTGCAGTTAGTGATGAGGTTGAGGATTACGTATTTACAGTAGGGACTGTAACTGATGAAAGCACGGAGAGTGATGGTTGTGAAAATAGTATAAATGATGTTTCCGCAAACACTGAGGGTGATGTTTGTGAAAGTAGTATACATGGTGTTTACAATAGCACTTTTGTAGTAAAACCGCCGAAGTTCAAAATCGAGTTTGAAAAGTGTTCAGTGATGATGACAGCTGATAGTGGTGCATCGTGTAGTCTAATTGATGAGAGAACGTATCAGAACAAATTCAAGAGTGTTCGTCTTGAAACATATCATGACAAACTGAATGCATATGGTGGTACACGTATAGTAACCATTTGAAAGTTTCATAGTACTATTGTGTGTGGTAAGAAAACTGCTAGTGATGTTTTCTATGAAGTGAAAGGAAACTGTGGATGTTTGCTCAGTGTAAATATGAGTCAAAAACTCAGACTCATTCAGGTTGCAGATCATGTGGTGCATAATGTCGGAAATACTGAGTGCCTAGAAGTGAAGAAATTCCCGAAGGTATTTGAGGGTATTAAAGAACTTTGAGGTAAAGCTTCACATCAATGAAGCTATCCCCCCTGTTGCTCAGCGCCACAGAAGAATCCCTTTTCATGAACGTCAAAAGGTTACAAAGGAACTGTTTGAGTTGAAAAGGAATTATGTGATCGAAAGGGTAGAGGGTCCAACTCCCTGGGTGTCCCCAATAGTGGTGGTACCGAAACCCAAAAGGCCCGGTGAGGTTCGTATCTGTGTCGATATGCGACAGGCGAACAAAGCAATCATGAGAGAGCGACACCCGTCGCCTGCAGTTGATTACATTGTTCAAAAACTGAACAATGCGCGTGTGATCAACAAGATTGATCTAAGATCAGGCTATCATCAGTTGATGCTTGCAGAGGAGTCTCGCTATATCACCACATTCTCCACTCATGATGGTTTGTGGCGATACAAACGCCTTAATTTTGGTATTTCGAGTGCGAGCGAAGTGTTTCAGAATGTTGTTGAAATGTCATTGATGGAAATGACGGTTCTTTCAATATGTCCGACGACATATTTGTGTTCGGTAAGGGCAAAACCAACGAGGAAGCGTATGCCGAACATGACAAGAGTTTGGATCAGGTGCTGAAGAGGCTCGATGAGAATGGACTCACAGCAAATCTTGCCAAGTGTGAGTTTCGAAAGCCAAAGATGGAATTTTACGGTATGATGTTCTCAAAGAACGGAATCGAACCAGATCCGAAGAAAGTAGAAGCACTCCTAGAAATGGAGCCGCCTGTCGATGTGGGAGAAGTGCAGAGTTTGTTGGGAATGACAAACTACCTCGCAAGGTTTATTCTCAATTACTCGACAGTAACAGCACCACTGCGGAAGCTCACATGCAAGAAACAAGTTGACGACGGTTGCGACGGTAGCGCGCGCCGTTCACCTCAACCTCGTAGGATCTGTGTCCCAACACACGGCGACAAAGCCCCAGTGACCAGCGTCGATCACCTGGCAACCTCATTCGGATGTTGTCACCAGCGTGTAGCTCCTTGAGCTTCTTCGTGCCTCGGTTGTAGTGTTTTGTCTGAGCTTCATTCTGTGAGGCCAGCTTCTCTTCTGTTGTAGGTGGTATCGCTGGGCGTAATAGCTCCTCAGTTATCGGCTGGAGGGTCCTTGTACGCCTTCCCATCAGCCGTTGGACCGGCGATGTTCCGATATACTCGCTCGGTGTGTTCCTCCAGTCTAGCAGCGCTAGCAGTGGGTCTTTGTGGTCTTCTCGTGCTTTCTTGAAGAGTGCTTTACACGTCTTCACTGCGTTTTCCGCTTTGCCGTTCGATTGTGGAAACCTCGGGCTAGAAGTGATGTGCTTGATCTTCCATAGTTTCACAAATTCCGTGAAGTCTTCACTTGCGAATTCCGGTCCGTTGTCTGTCATCATAACAGAAGGTATTCCATGTCGAGCGAATTGCGCTTTTAACTGGTTTATGACAGACCGTGACGTTTTCTTGTGTAACTCCGCTACCTCGAAGTATTTGGACCAGTAATCGACTATGATGATGAACGACTTTGCGTTGAACTCGAACAGATCTCCTCCTAACTTCTCCCACGGACGAGATGGCAGTTCGTGTGGATGTAGGGGCTCACGACACTGCTGTGGCGTGAATGTCTGACAAGTGCTGTATCTGGACACATAGTATCTGACGTCAGCACTCATCCCCGGCCAGTACAGCACTTCTCTGGCTCGTCGAACGCATCCTCCCGTTCCAATGTGGCTGCTGTGTATCTGCTGCAGCATATCCTTTCTCAGTGACCTCGGAACGACCAGCTGCTCGCCTCGGAACAATAGTCCTTCAGCTTCAACCAGGCTGCTGCGCTCGTCACAATATGGCGATGCTGCTTACGGACATTCTCTTCTCGCAGGCCATCCCTGTCGTATGGTCTTGATCAGCGCCTGAGTTTCTTCGTCTGCGGCCACTTTCTCCCTGAACTCGTCTTGTTTCGTCTTGGTTACCGAGATGTTCTCGTGGCTCACTGATTCTAGTGCGCAAATCTCACAGTTCTCATGCTGGCCGCCCTCTGTTGTGTCTCTGTAGGCGCGGCTGAGCGTGTCGGCGATATACATTAGTGGACCTCGCTTGTACTGTACGTCTAGGTTGTACTTATGTAGAACGAGACACATGCGCTGTAGCCTCTTCGGTGACTTGTGAATCTCTTTCTTGAATACTGTCTTCAGCGGTTCGTGATCTGATTCAATGGTGACCACGTCTCGCCCATAGATGTACTGATCGAACTTGTCACACGACCACACGATTGCTAAAAGTTCTTTCTCTATTTGGGCATAACGTGTCTCTGTGTCGGTCAGAGCCCGCGAAGCGTACGAGACTGGCTGTCCGTTCTGCATTAACACGGCTCACAGACCACGTTCGCTCGAATCAAACTGGATCGTGACCGGTTGCTTGACGTCATAGTAGCGCAATACTGGTGCTTTGGTGACAAGCTGCTTAATGGCATCCATCGCTGCCGTGTGCGAGTTTGTCCAGTTGAACTCTCCGTCTTTGTCATCAAGTCTCCTAAGAGGTTCAGTCATCTCCGAGAGTCGTGACAGGTACTTAGACAAGTAGTTCACCATGCCTAGAAATCTCTTCAGAGCGTTTACATCGGCTGGCTCCGGCATCTCTCTGATTACCGATATCTTCGTTGGATCGGGCTTCAGGCCGTCCGGCGTCAGTATGTGACCCATGAAGGGGACGCTTGCTTGTCCTCGCTTCACTTTGCTGCGGTTCAGCTTCCATGCTCGGCACTTCTCGAAGAATGCGCGCTCATTGTCTTCTAGGCTCTGATTTACCTCTTGCTCCTTCTTGCCGAATCGCGCTATTAGAAAATCGTCTGCGATGACCTCTGTTCCGTCAAGGCCTTCAACGAATTCGTGCATCGTTCTCTGCCAGACTTCCGGCGCTGAGCTTATTCCGAAGGGCGTGCGTGTCCAACGAAACCTTCCAAAGGGCGAGTTGGAAGTCGTTTTGAAGCTCGACTCCTCGTCCAGACGCTTCTGCCACAATCCCTCCTTGGCATCGAATACGCTGAACTTCTTTGCATCAGTCAGACGTGTCGCGACTTCCTCGATTGTCGGCATCTGGTAGTGCTCGCGACAGATCGCTCGGTTTAAATCTCTTGGGTCGATACAGATCCTCAACTTATCGGGCTTGACGACAACACGCATGCTCGACACCCAAGCTGTAGGCTCGGTGTCTGGCTTGATGATTCCTCGCTGCACCATCTCATCAAGTTTCTCCTTGATTCTCGCTCTCAATGGCACTGGCACACGACGAGGTGGGTGTATCACAGGTGCAACACTCTCGTCTGTGACGATGTGGTATTCGCCAGGCAGCTCGCCCAGACCTTCAAAGACATCTTTAAATTCTGTGAGTAAATCGTCTTTTTCTTTCACTGCCGCTCGCACCGCTTTCCTCAGCGATGATCGTGGGGCTGGATGTGGACTGTCACTGTAGCCTGACGACACGCGCGTTCCTGACGTGTCGCTCACTGCGTGCACGTTTCTGTCACTGTCGTTGATCGTCACGAAACCCATCTCTGTGCAGGTCTTCAATGACAACAGTGGCATAAAGTCATCGTTCGTGATGTTGAAGGTCAAATTGCTTTGTTTGCCTTGTCGCCATACCGGAAGTGTCACCCAACCAAATATCTGGTACTTTTCTCCAGTGTACGTCCTGATGTACTTGTGGGTACAGTGTTGCAGCTTCTTCATTTGGCGGTCCCTTGTCGCTCTGCAGTACGTCTCTCGTGGAAGCACGTTGCATTCTGCTCCAGTGTCCATTTGGAACAGAACCCGGCTACTCGGAGATCCAACTTCTACTGTGATGACTGCCTTCGACGCTCTGTCTTCAACAAAACCAACGAAGAAGATTTCCTTTGTCGTGCGGACGGCTGACGCCGTCGCCCTGCACTTGAGCTGGAAATGGTTCTTCTTTCCGCACTTACGGCACGTTTGGCCGTATGCGGGACACTCTCTTTTAGCATGGCGGCGTCCACAGTACTTGCAGTCTTGTTGATGCTGCTCCGTTGGTGCTCTTGGCTTCGATGTGGTGAACCTTTGCTGTGTGCGGTTGTGTGGTGTGCTGGCTGCTTGTCGCGTCTGCCGTTTCCTGACGAAGCTCTCATCCTGCGTGGCACCGTGCATAACCTGCAGCTGAGCACTCGTTTGCTCGGCTGCCTTGCAGATGTCGATGGCTTTCTCCCGGGTAAGGTCATTCATGCGCAACAGCCGCTCACGCATCTTGTCGTCACGCAAACCCAACACGAGCCGATCGCGGATGATCTCGTCTGGTGTGATGTCTTCATGTGCACAGTTCTTCGCGATGGTTCGTAGATCCGTGACGTAAGCTGATATCGTTTCGTCGACCGACTGGTTCCGGTTGTTAAACCGATACCGTTCGTAGATCACTTGTGTGCGTGGCTCACAATATCTATCAAACTGCGTTAGCACATCGGTTACACACTGTTCATTTTGACTGTCCACCCAAGTGTCATACACTTTCGCCGCATCCTCTCCTATCACAGACAAAAGTGTGGCGACGCGAATTAAGCCTTCTTGCTTATATATGCCAGTAGCTATTTCATAGCGCTGCCATATTTTACGCCATTGCTTCGAGTTTGTGGCCAGATTATTGTCCATGATCAATGGTCGCGTGGGGTGGTATGTTTGCGGGGGTATCAACATCGCCGTTGCACTTGCCCCACACCCGGTAGTGTCGGCTGTGTTTGACTCGGCCATGTTGTACAATCTGTGTTGTAGTAGAGTCAAAAGGTCACGTACCTTTGGTTGTCGCACGAGTCACAACAACGCTCGACAAGCCTACCGCGATGTCTGCATTGCGCTGTCAGTCGGCGTGATGTCACAGTCACGGCGAAAATGTTCAAAGTTCACTTTTGCAAGCTGCATGCTTCAATGCAAAGTTCGTCAATAACACATACTGATCCTGGTTCGTTAACCGACGATATGACGGGACATCTGACACCATGTAACGTTTTGTTGTTATAACGTAAAGTAATTTCGGACGCGTGTTTTATAAAGACGACTGGTTTATTTGAACATCTCCATGCAGACCCGCTACACGAGGCTAGGTCAAGGACTGCTGAAATCACGTGATGGTGTCACCTGTCTAAACTATGCCAAGTTAGTGGGAACATAGAAATACAGTAGCGCTACCTACATACTAAATTATTCTACTAAATTTAAATGACATATCGCCACAATGCTCACTGACTCAAACGGAATACGTACGGCTCATTTAAACACTGGAAACGGCGGTTTGATATACCATCTTGATAAGATAACAATAAAACGTTTGTTGTCAAACTTTTCACTGGATGTATAGTGTATTACTATTAAGCTTAGGCTAGCTATATATCGGAGACGTGGATAGATTGTTCTCAGGATTTAATTAATTTATGTATCTGTATGTTACGTTGACCGATCAATCTTGAAAATTAAACAACGGTTCGCTTATTGTTGGAGGAAACAAAAATATATATATATACAAAAGAACAAAGGTATGAGAGAGAACAAATTTAATTGTCATTGTCTTTTTTAGGTATCAGGTCTAGGCCAATTCGGCAACCGTAGCGGTCCCCGGAGATAAACCCCTGCCAACACAGCACTAGTCCCTCATTTATCCAAGGACAAAGACAAATAAATCAGAAGGAAAGCTGGGCAAGCTCCCGTTGGAAAATACCAAAAATGGGAGCCTCACCAACACGTGCTGACAAGGAGTTCCACACAGGAACAACTCCCACTGTAGATGGTCTAGCATGAATGTTACACTGCTGGTGTTATGATATATGTTGGTGACATATCTCGAGGCTTTCCTTTGCACAGCTTCAACTTTATTTACTTGGTCCTGATGGTGAGGATTCCAGATGGCACTTCAATGTTAAATGTGGGGTCTTACCAACTTATATAACTTTGACTGATTGTTTGTCCTGTTGTTATCCCATGTACTATGATCATGTAGCCCTACACAGCCAAGTGGCATGTGCAAATGTCATGTAGATGGATACCACCTGGAACATTATGACAATAATGGATTATTTTAAGGTAAACAAGGAGTTGCTATGTACATCAGCAACAAACTCTCATACAAAGTTAGACCCGATCTCGATCCCAATGGCAATGATTTAATCATTCTTGTCGCTTACCATTCAACTGACCATCCCTCATCATCAACCTGTGCTTGTGTCTGTTGTCGAACCTGGATTCTGTCATCACCGGAAACTAACTCGGATTACACCAACCTGAATACACCAGGTTCGTTAGCTAAATGTGTAAACAACATAGTATCATCCTACAACTTCAAACAAGTAATATTACAACCTACCCGGATAACTGAACACTTCAGTACGATCATTGATCTTACATTCACTAATATCGTGATCTCCATCCCTCCAACCTAATATCCAACTCTTCACTATGCTGTCCAAATCACTTAATTTCTTCATGGTCTTATAGGATACTTCTCGAAAAACTTCCGAGCTACTCATTTAGTGCACGGGGGGGTGGGGTGGGGGCGTACCTATAGGGTGACATATATTCCGCACACGTAATCTTAATGACATAGTTTGTGCTACTCTTCCTGCTGATTTACTCCGTCGGTTTGATGAACAGTTACGGACTAAGCGCATTTCCTGCCATCAACCGATGTTAATCTGAAGCCCGTCCGACGTCCCAGGTCTGCTACTACTATTTACGTTGTTCTTTCGTAATATGTTCTACCATCCTGACACGCGTTTCGTGCCCTCTCGCCAGAATAAGTGTTGCCACAACCTTTCCTGTTGGGACTGTGTCATTATAAGCCTTTGAAATGGCCACAGAATGTATCATTTTTGATCACAAAAACCGAATCGTTAACGAAAATGTTGCTTTCGCTAGTTGGCTAACGAGGGCATCATCTAGGGGAAAGAGTCATTATTTTATGAGCATTTGGGAAGTTCTACATTTGACGTCCTCCTCCTTATACAAAGGTTGGCGTTCTTCATATCGTTGATGGTGTAGTCACGACAGGTTAATTTTCACGTGAGAACGTCCTTCTTCTTCGGACGATCTCGATCGCTTTTGTCCTGGTTGAACACCACCTACAGGTGTGTCTTCCACTTCGTTGTAATTTGCGTCAACTGCTGTAGGTCCTATTAAATTAATTTAATACTCTCTATCATAGGCGGAGCCAAGGAGGCCTGGGTGGCATGTGTTCCCAAGACCTTTGAACGGGCCCACGTGCACGTGCCCCGCAGACCCTTGGAAGTGTGCCCCCGTTTCAGGTTACAATAAGCTGAAGTTATGCGGCGACAAATTTTCAACAGCCAGCGGCCAGCGAAAAATTGTATACCTTTAGTTCGGACGCCAGTGGAAGTTTTTGTGTCCCCCTAGAATTTATACCCTCTCTGAATCCGCCCCTAACTATCGATGTTCCCATGAGGGACCAAGTAAATAGGCGCGTAAGACTACGTGGACGTTATAGACCGGACTACGATATCTGGCGGGTCAATCAACTAAATAATGTAACACGGGAAGAGGACGTGGCCGAGAAATAGCCCTATTTTTGTGACATCAGCTGTGGATGACGTCTGACTTTCGAAAACGACTTATTGTGTACAGTTGTAGACATTTTTATACAAGACTAAAGACACGTTACACGTTACGTAATCCATGGTCCCACCATATATATAACTATGGATCCCGGGAAATGTACAGCATTCCCTGGCGGACAGTTTAGGAGAATCATTAATTATCCAACAGGTGGCGCTATCGGTCGAAAATGCGAAAAGTGCCTCTTTTTTAAATTGCTGCACAATTAATAAATAAAAATTTCGTTGTTTGTTCATTTCGAAACTTGGACAGTACTAAAATGAAGATGTTGCAACGGTACATTCGAGCGATGAGTAAGTAAGTGCACTATTCGAGTTTTATTCCATTGCCCTGGGGTCTTGCATGCAGTATGGGCATGGGTAGGGATCCTGGGGACGGGGCTGGGTAGGGATCCTGGGGACGGGGCTGGGCCTTGCCCCTGGCTTCGAAATTCGATGCCGCCATTTTGACATTGTCGAAGTTAGAAATTACGTCATAACACGTCGCTTTTTTGCCGGTAGCCAGAGACCTCAATTTCTTCTTGGTTGTGCTTCAGTCCAGGAGCAAAAGAGCGCCGTTAGAGAAATTCAGACAAGCATTAATACACGACTAATAACCTAGCGTGCGCACCCAACCCTGACCGTATGACTCCTAAGGAGTGTTGGCCAGTACTCAACCAAGACCAAGACCAAGACGGATTCACGGTTCCGACGCCATCTTGACCTAGATCAGAGTTGCGGGTAAATAAACGCACGTGGTTACGATAACAAAGCAAAACAAACTTATTTAAGATGGCGGATGCCAATATATGGTAGAACCGTGAATCCGTGTATTTCTTTAGCCCTCTCGCCGATGCTGCCACCTCACGGCGCCTGGATAATCGAGGCTACTCAGATAACAAAACAGAAACACAAAGAAAATATATGTCTTGCCGGTTTTCGATCAGTTTACATATAACGTTGAATATCAGTTCAAGTATTATTAAAGTTAAGCAATTACAAAGTTATTACAATAAAATAGTTCAATCAGACGTACTTCACTTCCTTCACTCCTTTGTCGAAAGAATTGTCGTAGCAACCTTTTACTACGAGTTTCTGGGAAGCTCAGCTCAGCCACAGGTATTTTGAACTTTGATTGGCGATCAAATATTTTTCACTGTTACTCAGTGTTAGTGTTAGGCTATTAAAAAAGAAGGTAAGTTCTTATATAGCGCAGTATCCAGTCCTCAGGACTACTCAAAGCACTTACTCCCTGGCCGACCTGTCCAATCGAACACCATCTCAACTTCTCTGGGAAGCATCCAGCCACGCTGCAATTAATGCGTGAAGACTATTCGTACACAAATATCCACCACTGTCTATTGCCAGGTACTCATTTATACAGCTGAGTGAACTGGAGCAATGCATAATTAACGAACTTGCCCAAGGTTCGACACTGCCGCACAGTATTCGAACCCGGGTTCTCTCGGTTGAGAGTCCGAAGATTTAGCCACTGCACCATGGCGCTACACATATTACCGGTACCTGACAGCCTGGTGGTGTACTGGTGGGCACGCAAATCGTGCGTCCTAATGTTTTATGGCATTTTTACAAAACCTGATCAAATTCTTCTCCAAGATATATCCATGTGATAAATATCTACTCTGGTACATATGCTGTCAAATTTGTGCAAACAGACTGTTATAAAAGTTATTTTGAGTGAAGTACTTACAAAAATAGACTGGTGGAATCCAAATCTTGTAAGACGTTGATTAAAAACTGTGCGTCCTATCTGCGCTGTGTAAATAGCTTTATGGCCAGAGCGTGTAACGTGAATCATTGTGAAGTCGGGCATTAAAATGTTATTTAAATAGGCTAAGAACATTAAGAATGCGAGATTTCAGTGACACAGTTTTTGACTTGGCATAAATTTTCCGGTCATGAGTATACTGGTTAAAGGAGGGTAACGAATCCGATGATGTCACGAGGGCATAGGCGTAGATTCTTGGACCAGTGAGTGTTCTCAATGTATAGATACATTTTAAGTCACTGTTCATATATTACTGGCTTTCTGGCACATGTCATCTCGGTCTTGGAATTCATTTAATGTAGTAGGTGTTGGGCATGTGGGGTCTTTTCTGTTACTATGATATACTAATGCCTTGTTCCGCAATTATGTGCTGCTGTATGCAGGTAAATTACTTTGTGTCCTTCAATTATCATGAGCATAATTTGATACTGAGAGCAGATAAATTCAATTCGCAGTAGTGGGTGGGTAGGTACGAATAACAAAAGCATGTTTTTTATTATTAATTGATAATTCTGTTTTCTTTGTTTCAGCCGCACAACAAAAAAGAGAAACAAGGTAAACAGATGTTCGTCGACCTGCCACATGTGGGACATTATTATGAGGACATGTCTCCCAACTGGTGCATTCTCCCATGTTACCCACATATGAAATGAACTCAGGAGTATCTCTGGTTAAAGAATAAGTACATGATGAATTCTTGGTGACATTCTGGGGCCGTTTTGGTCGGAGATATTGTACCACGAAATACACAGTTAAAACGGTTAGTGTGAGTCATTGTTTACGGATAAGTTATAGGCAACCAACATAACCCCAAGGTATCATCAAGAATTCTTGGTGCACCTATTCCTACAGATCTATACAGTTCATATATGGGTGGCATGACACCCTTAGTTGGGAGAAATGTCCCAATTGGGTCTTTGGACTATGCCTACATTCAGGCCAATAGGCAAAGATGGTCTATACCTCAGAATAGGTACAGTCATTTGTCAAGTTATCATTTGCCCAGCAGTCATTCGCCCAGTGGTCATTTACCCAGATTCCAAGTGTGAAAAGGGTTATTTGCTCACTTGTGAAAATATAAAATAAATTAATTGAAAGTTGCAAGCTATATATAATTATTGTTTATTCCAACTTTAATATATATTAAAAAAAAAATTATTTTATTTTATTTTAACATTAGAGAAATAGAAGATATATATAATATTGATAATTGCCCAGCGTAAACGTAACATAACAAGAGCATTAAGTAACTTGTACATGTGCAACTTAGGAGTCGTACACCTGCACGAATGGATCTAATTCAGATGAATGCAATGCCCAATGCCATTCAGAAACTCCTCAACAGTTGTACGCCTTTCAGCTACGTCTCTGCATAGGTTGAATACTCACTCCTGGAATGTCTGTATATATATATATATATATATTCTGAAAGGCATTTGGCATTGCATTAATCTGAATTAGATCCATTCGTGCAGGTGCACGACTCCTAAGTTCTACATGTATAAGTTACTTGTTGGTCTTGTCATGTTACACTTACGCTGGGCAATCATCTTAACATTATATATATTGTGAATTGTTTGTAAATACTCACTTACCAAATAAACGAAAGATAGGTTTGCAACTTTCACGTCATTTATTATTAATTTTTTACAACCGGGCAAATGACCGTTTTGACACTTGGGAGCTGGGCTAACGACCACTGGACAATTCCAAATGACCTAGACCACAAATTACCTACATCGCACAGAAGATGCACCCAGCTCTGTGCATAACGAACTCGGCATGGATTCAGTACCGCCCATGTTATTTTTTTGATGTCAACGACTGAGATACGGTTTCTTCCCGACACTGGTAAGCTCTGGCAACAGTTTCTCGTGAACTTGATCGATGTGTTCCAATATTTGTTACATTTGCGTAGACATACTGGTGTTACATGAATTGGTCATAGTTAACGGAATATGTCATTTTGCAAAGAAACCGGATCAAATCGTTATCAAATGTAACAATATTCTAAATCACTAGCCGTTATTTAATCAATGCAATGCAATGCTTACAATTTTGTAAAAAACAACACTGACAACCAAAGCTATCTCACAAATTGGTCATGGCGGCTATAAATAGCCTCGTTCTACAGTAATACTTAACACATTAATAAACTGCACAGAGCCGTTCGTTAACTTTCCTGTAGTATTTAAATAATTGCATGTATTAAAAAAAAACGTCAAACATGAAGTATGTTTCTATCACCATCATAATTTTTTACGAATTCTTATGTGCTAGTGCTGCCACATTGTGCACAAAGTACTAAAAACGTCTCATTAACTTTACGTAATTTTTTTGAAAATTTAAAATTATTTGAGAGCCACTGAATTATACTCAATGAAAAATATATCCAACTAATACCAGTAAGAATTCAAGGCATATGCTAAGGGTGACCAATTTGTGATAGTGACCAAACCATATAAAGTCATAGTTTTGGCTAAGAAAATAAGTCACAGGAAATAAAGCCACAACATAATTTCATTCAAAGACTCTACACTAAGTACAAAGTTTTGCAATTATTCACTGATAATTCAGCAAAATAAAGTTTGATTATTCTGAAGAAATTCTGCCATAATCTTGCATATTCTCACAGATAAATGAACACAACAATGTTTGATGTGCGATTACAAAGAGCATTTCTGAAGAAATTGTGACAGTCTTTACATTTTCATTGATATTTGAGCACAAGTGAGATTTATCGGTGACGTTTTTTCTCAGACTTAAGCACTGAAGATGTTGTTATCTTTTTAAGTTTAAGTTAATTTTGATTATTTAAACGAATATGTAATATTTCCACTCATATTAAATACAGAGAACTCTAAATATAAAATAGTGAATTTATTTTGGTTCTTTCTCGGACGGCAGTATCCGTGTGGAAATGGATTATGTCCAGAAAAATTCCAGACTCGAGATCGATATACTAGTATTGTATGCCCTTGGATGGGTACTAATGCTGCATTCCAGTGGGCTCGTTTATATTATAAACACCACTTGGTGAACTCAAAATTTCAGGAGCAGCCCGAGTTTATGACTGGTAAATTTATGCAAGTAGGTCAAGTAGGCATTGGGAAGTTATACTCAAGATTTACAAGAGCTCATTAGTATGGAACGATATTAGGGCCATAATTCAACAATGCTACATTGTTGATTTCTGACTTTCGTTTATCCATTTACGCCGAGATTGTCGAATTCTGACTTTCGATTATCCCTTTACGCTGTCATTGTGCAAGATTTTGGTCAAATAATTCACTAGAATGGCGTTTGGTCAAATATTTCTCCAAAAGATTTTCTCCAAAATATTTTCTCGAAAAGAAGTTCTCGAAAAGATTATCTGGCACAAATTGCACTCAGTGACCTAAGGTAAGCTAAGCTGTGCTGCCCCCTAGCGAACTACACCAACTTGCAAATACTGAAGTATCCCTTGCAAGTCAGGCCAAAGCAATTATATAATTGCTTTGGTCAGGCCTTGCGCTGTCGTAATGTACATACTACTTATATCGAGCATTTTTCACCCACGTTATGAGCTGTTTTATCAAAGTTGGAGTTTAGAAGAACTCAAAGTCGATGAACGGAAGAAACGAAGTGCCAAGCAGTCTGCCAGAAAACGCGAATTGTTTGTCAGGAAGGTTGGTACTGTGTGTGAGCGATAATTCATGATGTTTCGAAAACTGTCAATCATAATATTTATTCGTACTATAACGTGTACAATTCAGTGAAAGCAACGTATACATCAATCTAATATGTATATAAAACGGTCAGTGCAGCCAGTCTCGTCTATGAAGCATGAGCGTCTATGCCATGAATGGGGGAGGCTGTTTTTAAGTGAATATTATTAAACTTTAAAGATAAAAACAGTGTGGAGTCTCCCATCACAAAGTGATTTGTTTTGTATTTTGTTGACATTATGTAAATTGTTATTGTAAAATTTGTATCTGAGTATTTGTTTTCATATTTGGTAGTTCTAGTTGTTTCCAGCGCTTGGCAATGTTCTATTAACTGACTAGTCTGTATTATTGTGGTTACAATGTAATGGTCTTATGAGGTCTCATTCTTTATATGCTGGCACTGAGGGTGGTCACTACCAGGATGCTTGTCGTCCTCAATGGTTCTTTTACGTCCCAAATTGAGACGGGACCTACATTAATGTGATCAACGAGCCACGAGGGATACACAGTCCCCAATTTTGAGTCAGATTTTTACACCAAATATCATACCTGCTCGGTCCAAGTTTTCGAACTCAGAGCACTGGCATGCCAGGCGGATGTGCTAACCACTACACCAGCCACACTCTCTGTATAATTTGTTTCTGCTGTTGGGATAAATTAAATGCATCCTTACCTTACCTAAGATGGGAGGGTGTGTTTCTATATTTCATAAAAACCAGCACAAACCCTTGGAGTAACATACACTATCGAGAGGAATGCGGGGGTACCAGCCCAGCCTGATCACAGTGCTTTCTTCTATATCATGAGCAGTCTTACTCCAAAACCACTATACTTTATCTTAGTCACATATTGAACATAAGTTGGGATAATGTCATTGTTTTTCATTTTACAGGTTAATGAAGAGGAGCTCAGCATGAAACTGCCGCAGAATAACATGTATAGGGACGTACATGGTGGTATGCACCAACTACCCAAATTTACACTGGGGAGTCTAGAGGAATACTTATCCCAGTACGGAAAGAAGCTGGAGGAAAAGAGCAAGTCTCTATACAAAGAAAGGTGAGTTATCTGAACATTAAACTAAAAGGACTGTAGGATTAAAGGTAAATGCGAATAACCATATGAGCTTAGTAGTTTGTACGTCCCTGTCAAATATGATACTGCCTTGATGAAATAATAGTTTTCTTTGTCAATGGATACCAGCAGGCTTATTTGTAAGAGGTTTGGCAAATTTCTATGTGTTAAATGTAAGAACAAACATTCAAAACCTAACAATAAATTATTCAGGACCAGTATTCAGGAATACCCTGCCTCATAAACTTAGAATACTCCTGACCATTAACCAGTTTAAAAGAAACCTAACAGCTCCTTACTCGTGAATTATTATTGATATTACATTATATACGTGTCTGGGTAAATATATATATAGGTGAAGCACAATACTGGGCCAAAAAAAGAGGACTGGACAGCAAAAACAAAGTCTTAGATGGTAACCAAAATAAATCTACACCTAAAATTAAAGATAAGATATTTTTACTCACTGTTATGTGGCACAATGCCAAGTGAAGTTCACGATGAAAGTTACATGGTGTCTTTTAACAAAAATATGAGAATGTGAAACACTTCAGAAATCAAAATTTGCTTGACTGATGTATGCTAGTACCTCATCAGAATCCAACCAAGACTTTTAAAATGTTAAGAATGATCAGAGCACTCTGGACGTGAAATGGTGGACACTGTAACTTACGTTATCCACCAAATTGTCCACAACCAACATTTGTTTAAACAACAATAAACAGGCAGGATGCCTTTTTTGTGTCTCTTCTTTCTTCATGGGCCTAAGATACAGCACAAATGTTATCAACAGGAACTGTCCACAAAGAAGCTTGTTATGGAGTAAATATAGCATATTTTAATATGCACATTTAAATATACATTTGTTTTCATACACATTTTAATAATAACATCTTGGACATGAAAAACTCGGTTAACTTCTGCACTTGTATATTATACCCAGCGTATCAACAAAGACATATTAATACACTTTTAAAAAGTGTTTAGCATATGGCGATGACTCTAAAATAAATTTATAAAATAAATGATTCATTCTTGAAGAAGGTAGACATACATATTATGAACCTTTGAATACTTGACGAGGAAAATACACTGTTAGAAAATACACCTCATCTTGTCATTTCCAACATACACTTTGATCATTAAACCTCAGGCTTAAAATGTCAAACATGAATATGTGTAGTAGTTACACATGGCAGACAGTTACATGAATTTATATACTGAAAAAAAAAAAATATATAAATGCACTTTATTGATTAGCAGAATTTAAATCAGTTAATAATACTGACTAAGATCAAGCGTCACTGTAATGAAATTGAACAATTTAAAATTGCTGTAATGACAATAAACACCTAGTAAAGAAAAATAGTTAACATACACCGTTTTGAAAAATAGCATAATCCACTAATGTCTGCATGCTGTATCAACCCACCCCCTTTCTCCACCCGGTAAACACTGACTGTTCCCAAGAAGTAAGATATCAAGATGTATAGATGCAGCTGTAGTAGAACATTTCTTGCTGCCTTTTTCTTGTGAAATGCTGCAGATCATACATGAAACATTATTTTATATTTACTGATTATGACAATGAACAACTCCATAATTATTTCCTCCCAACGCTACTATGATGCCTGTTTTTGTTTACTGAATATATGTTTTTCTTTACAGGAGATTGAACTAGTGTGCTTAGTACTACTAGCTCTCCAAGTTAATATGGCTGGGCAGTTGTAAGTCCAGGATTTTGGACAAGATTCTACAGCCATGCAATACGCTGCATATTAACAGTTTGTCATGTGAATGTCCACCGAGTGATTCCAGTTGTGTCGTGAGTTGCATCCATGATAGATTCTCCAGTGCCAAGGGGTGTACACTGGCTTCCAGATCAGTCAGTTAGCTTGACTGACTGGAAACCAATGTAGAATGCAGGTTGACATAAGAATGTAGTGACGCCTGACTAGCTCTACAATTGGTGATGGAACGGTGGGTGCCAGGTCTGGCAGTTATGGCATGAGTCTTCGGGCAACAACTTTCAACGCTGTGAGAGAGGTTCAGTGTTGAGCATTCTTCGGTGAACTACATCGGTTTGGATATCGATGACATCACTGTATGTTTTCGCTATCTTTGATGGTACTGCATACCAGCTTCCCGACTTTTTGCTGTACATCTGCATCTACCTATACCGAAGAAAAAGTGACAATTAGCATGGCTCTGACATGTATGATATTTTTATACGTGACGACACATTTATCAAAAGTCAATAATACAAGGTATTTGTATTCAATTCAACTATAACTTTTACCAGTGTCCTTGAAAAAATACGTGAATTATCCAGCATTGTTATAGTGTTAGGGTTTCATTGTCTTTGTGTTGCTGATAGTCAGTGGCAGCCAGCTGAGTTCGTGCAACATACACCAGGCACTTGTTATGTACAACACAAGTTTGTGATGAAGTAATGGTATTGAAAGCCTTTTTACATTTTTCTGCAACAGTATGTTGATACACTGGCAGCAGCATTTTACTTGTTTAAATTATGTATGAATCATGAGGACTGTTATATATTTTTCATGCCATGTATCATCTTTCTAAATTATTCTTTTTTATCACTATTTTATATTTTCACAAATAATTTACATTACATTTCACATGATAATTAAACAACACCTAAGTAAGGTTAGTTCTGATATTGTGTACTATCCAGTCCTCAGGATTGCTCAAAACACCATCTTGACTTACGTGGGAAGCATTAAGCTGAAATTAATATGCGAAGACTATCCACCACTGTCTGTAGCAGGTACTCTTCATACAGCTGAGTAAACTGGAGCAATGTCGCATGTAGTGATTGTATATGTAATTCTCAGTCACATAGGGATGACCCTGTCTAGTCTAGTCACTATTTTAAGTTCAACTAAACATCTTTCTAAGTAATTTTTTCTCATTGGTTTACATTTTATGGGTATTAAATATTAAAAATTGTTGTTAAATACACATAATTTTTTAGTCACTAATTTTGTGAGTTGTAAACATATAAGGTATGTATAAACTACAACTAGCATTTGATATCACATGTACTAACTAGTGTTGTTTTTTTGCAACAAAGAATCGTGATAAAAGTAATATTTTTTTTTTTTATATGTACCTGACATTTTTTCAACCTCTTCCTAATTTTTGTTTCTATTGTTGCTTTGCATATTATGTGCATGTGATGTGTATGTGATATTAAAAATTATTACATTATGCATATCAAGTGCAGTGATTGTACCTGTAGTTGTATTGTGCTTTTCATAATTTTGTAGTCAATCTTATCAAATAGTTTTAATAAAATGTTTGTACTTTAAATTGTCTTTACTTTAATTCACATGCATTTCTAACAACAATATGCAATTTAACGAGGACACCCATTACTGCAAAATCCTCATGCAGACAAACAAAACATTCACATACAGGGGTGGATCCAGAAATTGAGCCTAGCCGAACCAAATAATTTTGGCGCTACCGAGCCGCCATAACTATAACTTCAGCCGCTTGGCTGGAGTGGTGATATCGGAAGACAGGGGGGTGGGTGCTAATGAAACATACTTGCACTGTATATACGAATTTATGTTTGCAACAGAAATATTCCAAATTAAATAAATAGACCATTAAGTTCATAAATTGAACTGCAAATTAAATGTAGAATGCAATTGAAAGTTTCATAAAAGCCTTATCAACCAAAGATGGTGTAACTACCCTAAGATTGGTCAGAATAAAACATAATTGTTAAAACCGTTTTTTGCTGAGTCGGTGGCATAAGTCCGGGAACATCCCATCGCCGGCGTAAATGCCATAAAATAAGAACGTGTTGTATAAACACTTGCGAACACTGTACAATCAACAAAAATGGCTTGATCGAGGCACCAATCTTGAGGGTCAGAGGTCAGTCTTGCCCAAATTCGCGAACACAATATTATTATATGAAGTTTCCACTTCCAGATGCATGTCCAAGTAAGTGTTGCTAGTTTTGACTCCTTCGACTCGAAACCAAATTCAAAATAGTTCGCAGTTTGTTTATTAATTTCAACAAAACGAAGTAGCACAAGTGCACCAATGAACTAGGGTATTATAGTGGATACTTGATAGCATTGCTTTTTTGGGAAATTAGTCAGAAAAGCAAGGAGCATAAAAATCGAACTGATATTGCAGCTTTAAGCTATATAGTTGTATTATCACCAGTTAGTCTGATATTAATTGCAATACAACAAACCCCCTCTTTGTTTCAAGTTTTAACTTTGTTTTATTTTAGTTTCAAATGAAATGCTCAGAGCTGCATTGCACAGTGGTTTGTAAGTTGACTGCTTGGCACTTCGTTTCTTCCGTTCATCGACTATGAGTTCTTCTAAACTCCAACTTTGTTAAAACAGCTCATAACGTGGGTGAAAAATGCTCGATATAAGTAGTATGTACATTACGACAGCGCAAGGCCTGACCAAAGCAATTATATAATTGCTTTGGCCTGACTTGCAAGGGATACTTCAGTATTTGCAAGTTGGTGTAGTTCGCTAGGGGGCAGCACAGCTTAGCTTACCTTAGGTCACTGAGTGCAATTTGTGCCAGATAATCTTTTCGAGAACTTCTTTTCGAGAACTTCGTTTCGAGAAAATATTTAGGAGAACATTTTTTGGAGAAAATCTTTTGGAGAAATATTTGACCAAACGCTATTCTAGTGAATTATTTGACAAAAATCTTGCACAATGACAGCGTAAAGGGATAATCGAAAGTCAGAATTCGACAATCTCGGCGTAAATGGATAATTGAAAGTCAGAAATCAACAATGTAGCATTGTGGAATTATGGCCCTAATATCGTTTCATACATTAGAACACAGCATAAAAGCTAGTTCAGTCAGTACTCTTACATAATACAGCTGTAGCATAGGTGCCACAGTTAGGTGGCATACTCGGGTGTCAAGTTGGTACACTCACTGTACCAGCTTAGTCATTGACTGAACATTGAGACTGCTCAAACAACTGTCTGAATCTTAGAGTAACTCTCTTTGATATTGGTTGGATGAACTTGTGTCACTGGTGGCTTAGATGTGGACTTTGATCATCAATGCTAACCTTAACTGTTGCCAGCGGTTCAGTGACACTTGCCACTGTACTGCATACAATAATACACAATAAAACTAAGTTGATTGAAAATTCATTTATATTTTGTCAATTAAATTATATTAATATCTTTCATGAAATTAAATTAAATTAATTTGTGTTTTGGGAGAACATTATTCAAATTAAGTTAATTGAGTTCATTGAATTAACAGATTAACAATTTAAATTGATCATCAGAACCACATCCAATATTTGTGCCTGTTTTTCAAGTGTCTATAACAAGAAGTTTACAAGTTATATACCTAAAATATGCTGAATATGTGGACATATTGGTACAGATATTCCATTCAAAATTCAAGTATGATATGGATAAGGACGATGTGTATACAAGGCGCATGGAAATGGAAAAAGAACAGACTTAGTTATTTCAGAAAATTATTCATGCAACCAGTATTTCAATGTTATAGTAAAATTTCCAAATTGCTATAAGGGATAGTGGCAGTAATCCTTTAGTTTGGTAGATATCTACTTAGACTTTCAGAATAAGTCAGTATATTTATAAACGGAAATACTATGTTAACTGGCCTAAGATAAGATTGCTAAGTTTCATCATAGTGTACACTTCGACTGGTGCACTTGACCACGCACGGCACGGCTGGCGCTTGATAGGACTCGCCCCAAGCGTCGAAGGACGAATCAATGCACAGCGTTGCACTTGCCGAAAGAATTACGCGTCATTATACACTGGAGGCAGACCGGTCTAGCGGCAGTGCGCTCAAGTCGTGCTCTCGGTGTATTTTACATTGGGTTTCTTTACGTAATGTATACATTCTGTATTATGCATATATACATGATGTAAACGGAGAGGAGGACGTGAGCGCACATGGTGCGAACGACGACGGGCCAAATATGTTGTTGACCCATCGAAACGTCAAGCCAACGGGGAGACGCTCGGCAACACCAGCTACAATGTCAATGCTGGAGCCTGGGTACATGGCAGGATCCACAGACTCATTTGCTCTCAGCAGTAGGTAGGTCTACTAATATTTACCACGGACATTTTCTGTTACGATATTGTTGACCTTGTTTGTATAGTGACACGGTGGGGGAGGATATATTAATTGTTGTGGGGACGCACGATAGCACCAGCTGGTCCCGCGCGACGAGAATGTGCCAGCATATGTTTACGACAGGGAATACCGTAGCTGCAAAGCCGTAGATGCATGCCTGTCGCAACCTTTGTTGGACAGTGAACCCGCCGTGCCTCTCGTAAATAGTGCACCTACTAAACACACAAAGCGCCCGGATGCCATTGACGCAAGATTTGTAATGGCATAATGCACACCGGCACCGCGGCTGTGGCTACACAGACTGCGAGTTTGTACACGCGTGCTGTGGGGCTGTGGATTAGGTCTAAATTAGGGATGTCAATAGACGGCGCCGCTAATTCAATCGGATGAGAATCCGTTAAGATTTTATTGACTTTAAAGCGAATCGTATCCGCACACGAATCGGATAGGAAATTCCCAATAGTTACGTCACTACAAATTAAGGTATTCCCCATTCCGCTTGGGTTTCCGTACGCGTTTCCGTACATATGGAATCGTAGCTTTACATGATGATCAGCACCATATCACGGGGTTTTTACGTTTACGGTGTAGCGCTTACATTTATCCGGTCGTTAAATTTTATCCGGGTAATGTTTATGTGCATATGTAAGGCATACTATTTGGCACCAGTAGATCACGTAGTGATAAATAATATCCAGTAGTTAAATATGTTTCGTTTGTTATCGTAATTCGAGCGTTATAAGAGTACATAATTATAATTTGCTGTTTCAGATTTGTGACCAAGTATAAGAGTAAGTCACGTGATGTGTGCGTGGAGAGGAAACTGTTTTACGACAGAAATTGTTTATGTATGTGGGAAGCAAACATTTTTTTATTTATATATATATATGTAATTATATATATATATATATATATACACATATAAACATACATAACGCCCAGATTAATGAAAACACGACAGTCGTAGCTGGTGCTAAATACATTCCCCTAGATACGCGCATGCGCAGAAACGTCATCCGGATATTATAACGGGTACCCATTTCCCCAAACAATTTTACGTGAGACCAACATCCCACACACTTTTGTTACATATAAGTTAAAGCTTAATATATTTATTACATCCTGAATTGCATTGCTGGCAGTTTCTTGTAACGTTATGAAATAATATAATAAATGTTCTGTTTTAGCTGGATAATTTATACAGGTACACTGGTATAGTAGACCTGTACTACAATTTATCGTCTTTAAATCATAATACATATACTCAGTATTCTTGCCACAGCGTACGATTCTATTAATTTAAAATGTTATTGTTGAGCTTAGAACAAAAGGCATGGCATCACGATTGAAGCCATATTTGATGCGCCCTAAGCTAGTGGCAATCGGCGTGCGTATCGACAAAGCGGGATGCCTTTTCATAAATCGACTTAGCCAATCACGACTCGCCATGCCAATTGTCTTGTTGAACAGATTCTCTATTCTCATCCTTTCTGCCACAGTGTATGCCAACCTACGTACATAAAACGTAGGCAGACCATACAGCTCTCTTTCCATGCGTTGAATGGTTGTCACGGTTGTCATGGTTAACATCTCATTCTCCAGTTCTCCAGTTTATCACTGAAGACTGGTCGTTTTCGTCCCAGATGGGATACTCCAGGTCGAGCTACGTCGCCCCGACAATGCCTCATCAGAGTTTGTGTCGGTATGCCATTATCTGCGACCGCCCCTCTAGTAGTTCTTCCACCTTTTACAGGCGCCATTGCATCTCATAGCTGCCGGTCAGAATAGGAAGCCATTGCTGTTTTGCGTTTGTATTTCCGAGCCATGTCTGTAAGTTACCAACGTTAACCGTGACATAATATTGTTATATCATGTTGTAATCATCAATACATAAGCCTGTATGTTACAGCGGCACTTTGTCCCACATTGGAGGGGTGCACTTTGCCCCACATTCGTTGCATAATCAAAATCAAACAATTGACCTATATGGCATTATCGCCCGCAAGAACGCGTTGCGTCATTTATACTTAAACTTATAGTACACGATAGCGTATTTTGATATAGCTATTTCACACAATTGGTTACTTAACGTACATAGCCGCTGAGTACGACCAAAACTGTTCAATTTGTTACAATAATATGGACGAAAAACGCATATTTGTATAACTTACTTCTAATTCTGTTTTCGCTGAAAATGATTGCCGCCAAAATGGTTTAGCAGCATGGTGCTTCCATTAATAGGTAGATGACACCACTGAAACGTATATCTTTTGAGTTAGGTGGAGGTGCGCTATGCCCCTTGGGGTGCTATTTGCCCCCTCTACACTATTTGTCTTGTATGGCATCATCTCTCCATAAGGCAATTACAGATTTTATCACCACGACACCAAAGCACAAGGCAAGACATAGTGGAAACAACAATTGACCGAAATATTATACCAACGTGATATTTGTACAATCTTGTAGGGCTGCTGATCGGAGGTGAGAACCAGAATATCCTGGTTTGAGTCTCGGGTGACTTCGAATCCCCTAGTTATTGAGGTGAGAATGGTAATTGGATCGCCTGGCTTCATGTTGATAGATAGAAGAAATGTGAACTATGCAAGAAACTTGATATGAGTCACAGTTGGCATTATTGCATATATATATATATAATACTTACTTGTGCCCATCGTCCCTCCTGGGGCATAGGCCGTCGACAACAGCTCTCCAGAGTCCTCTGTCCTGGGCTCTTGTTTCAAGCTGTCTCCAAGTGTGTCCTGTCTTCTTGGTGTCTGCATGGAGGTACCTTCGCCACGTGTTCTTTGGACGACCTCTTTTTCTCCTGCCTTGTGGGTTCCATGTCAGAGCCTGTCTGGTGATAGTTGATGCTGGTTTCCGGAGCGTGTGACCAATCCATTCCCATCGTCTTCTTCTTATTTCATCTTCGGCAGACAGTTGGTGTGTCCTCCTCCACAAGTCAATGGTGCTGATGGTGTCTGGCTAGCGGATCTGGAGGATTCTTCTTAGGCAGTTGTTGATGAAGGTCTGTACTTTCTTGGTGGTGGTGTTAGTTGTCCTCCATGTCTCTGCTCCATACAGTAGGACTGACTTCACGTTGGAGTTAAACAGTCGGATCTTCGTGTGTAATGACAACAATTTGGAGCTCCAGATGTTCTTGAGCTGTATAAATGCTCCTCTCACCTTGCTAATCCTTGCTCTAACATCCACGTCTGTGCCACCCTGCTTGTCGATGATGCTACCCAGGTATGTGAAGGCCTCTACCTCTTCAAGTGCACTCCCTTCCAGTGTGACTGGCTCAGTGCTGGCTGTATTAACCTTGAGGACCGTTGTCTTTCCTTTATGTATGTTGAGACCCACTTGTGAGGAGATGGCTGCCAGTTCAGTGGTCTTCTCCTGCATCTGCTGGTGGCTGTGGGACAACAGTGCCAGATCGTCGGCAAAGTCCAAGTCCCCCAGTTGCGTCCACAGTGTCCACTGGATTCCATTTCTTCTCTGGGTTGTGCATGTCTTCAGTATCCAATCGATGGCCAGGAGAAAGAGGAACGGGGACAGCAGGCAGCCTTGTCTAACTCCAGTCTTCACTTCGAAGCGGTTCGTTTGCTGTCCTCCATGGATTACTCTGCAGCCTGTTCCTTCATAGCTGTTCTTAATCAAGTTGACCAGTTTGGTTGGTATGCCATAATGTCGTAGTAGTTTTCACAGAGTCTCCCTGTCTACGCTGTCAAACGCCTTTTCGTAGTCAACGAAGTTGATGTAGAGCGAGGAGTTCCACTCCAAGGATTGCTCTACTAAGATGCGCAGTGTTGTGATCTGATCTACGCATGATCTGTTCGGGCGGAATCCAGCTTGCTGATCTCTCAGCAGTGGGTCGACTGCATCTTTCATTCTCTCCAAGATGATTCTGTTGAACACTTTCCCTGGCACTGACAGAAGTGTGATTCCTCTGTAGTTGGAACAGTTGCTGAGGTCTCCTTTCTTGGGGAGTTTTATGAGGTATCCCTCTCTCCAGTCTGGTGGCACCTCTTTTTTTTTCCAGATCTTTCCAAAGAGAGGGTACACTAGTTCCACAGAGATGTCTGTATCTGCCTTGAGTGCTTCTGCAGGAATCTCATCCGGTCCTGCTGCTTTGTTATTCTTCAGCTGTTTTATGACCCTCCTGATTTCTTCCTTGGTAGGCTTGTCACACTTGATGGGTAGGTCCGCTTCTGCTGGCTGTATGTCTGGGGGGTCCGGTGGGACAGGTCTGTTCAAAAGTTCTTCAAAATGTTCAGCCCATCTGTTGAGCTGTTTCTCAGTTCCTGTGATGATCTTTCCTTCCTTGTTTTTAACTGGTCGTTCCGGTTTGCTCTGCTTGCCTGATAGTTTCCTGGTGGTGTCGTACAGCTGTCTCATATTTCCGCTGCCTGCAGCTTGCTCTGCCTCTTCTGCCAGGCAGTCAATGTAGTTGCGCTTGTCTGTTTTTACACTCTTCTTTACTTCTCTGTTGGCTTCTGTCTGCTCTTCCTGTGCCTTTGCCTTTGCTGCTCTTCTTCGACTGTTGTTTACTGCTGATTTCTTCTCCTTCCGCACTTGGATCCTGCGCAAGGTTTCTGCTGTGATCCAATCTTTCTGTTGCTGTTTCTTCAGGCCAACCACTTCTTGGAAAGTTGATGTCAGTGTCTTTTTGGTGTTCTGCCACTGGCTGTTCAGGTCAGATTCTTCATCATGCAGCTCTTGTAGTACTTGGAATTTGTTAGCAAGGTTCAGCTTGTATTCCTCTCTTGTCTGTGGATCTTTCAGGAGGCCGACATTGTACTTTCGTCTCTTTGTTGCTGTCTCCATCCAATTTTTCTTTAGCTTGAGCTCCAGTCTAGCAACCAGCAGATGATGGTCAGATGCAACGTCAGCTCCCCTCTTCACTCTTACATCTTGAAGTGACCTCCTGAATATCTTGCCTATGCAGTTGTGATCTATCTGGTTCTCTGTAATGTGGTCGGGTGACACCCATGTAGTCTTGTGTATCCTTTTGTGTGTGAAACTGCTGCCTCCGATGACCACCTTGTTCAGTGCACATGTGTCCGCAAATCTCTCTCCATTCTCGTTCATCTCTCCAACACCCTGGGTTCCCACCACTTCTTCATATCCGTTGTTGTCCATTCCAATCTTCGCGTTGAAATCTCCCATAAGGATGTTCACATCCTTTTCTCGGCACTTGTCCAAGATGCTTTGTAGGCTGCTGTAGAACTGGTCTTTGGTTTCTTCATCACTATCGTTCATTGGTGCGTAGCACTGGATGACATTCATCTTGATTTTCTTTTTCTTTGTTCTGAAGGATGCTGTGATGATTCTCGGTCCATGCGCTTCCCATCCTATCAACGCCCTCTGTGCCGATCTTGATAGCATGAGTGCTACACCTTCAGTGTGGGGGGAATCGTCTTCTTCATGTCCCGAGAAAAGTAACATCTCTCCTGTAGGTATTCTTCTCTGTCTTGACTGTGTCCATCTTGTCTCGCTGATTCCCAGCAGTGCAAGGTTGTAGTTTTTCATTTCCGCTGCTACTTGTGCTGTCTTTCCTGTCTGGTACATGGTCCTCACGTTCCATGTTCCCATATTAATTTGCTTGGTCGAAAGAAGGGTGCTCGGCCTTGTGGCTTCCGTGGTCTCTCGGCTTTCACCACATGGCGTCATAGGTCCTCGAGATGAAGACCCTTCCTCTTCCAGGCACGTGTTCTCTGTAAATTCTGTTGTCGACGTTTCTGTAGCAAGTAGTTTTTTACGAGGTGGGGGTGCTAGCCCCACGCTCAACCCTCCTCCTTTCTCATCCGGGCTTGGGACCGGCCACGGCGGAGTTATTTATATATATATATATATAATGTATGAAGTCATTTCATATTGTTGCGAGCCATGGTTCCTGCTGAAACAAACACGCGTGAATGCTGCGTCATCAACGTGTATGACGCCGCATGTAGAGTCATGTCCACTGCAAATCGTCATTGTACTCTAGAAATATACTCGATCCGAAGAATCTATTAGCATGCTCTATTTTATCCGTCTGAACTAACTCGTACAGGAAACATGCGGCCATCGTGGAATTACATCACAGGATAGCCGCCAAATGGTAAAATAACATAAAATTCCTCGCCCTCGGATCAGAATCATAGTCCTAAACCGTTTAGCCGGCACACCTCGACAACGATCTGCTCGATTGCGACCGCGATCCATCTCCGAAGTAGGATTACATTTATATAGATGGCGGCCGTATGCCTTTTACACGGTACAAATTAAACGGATCGTAATCCGGATCGGAGAGTGTTACGCAAACGAGATATATTATAGACTGTTTAAAGCGATGCAGATAATTGGCTTGATAAATGAATATTTACTTTAATAATTTTCGTAGTGTTGTCACTGAGCCAATAGCGGCGACGAACACTCAATCCAGCATCGACGAGAATACTGTAGTTAACGTAAATAATTGTTTTCAATTAAAAGCAGATGGAAATAATATAACGTAGATCATGTACCGTGTCAGAAGAATACGATATGTTTGTCATTTAGCAGTCGCTCCCTACGTGTCTGTACACTGCCCACACCCCACGACAACAGGGGTAGTGTAGTCGGTATTATCACAGTTATGGGGCGGATTTATGGTCACATTAGCCAATCGATCTGTTCATATATATATATATACAGTGTAAATTACTAGGCGAGAGTGCATACATAGCCCGTGATTTCCCCTTCATTATCGCACGGAAACGAGACAATTGCAAGCTAACAAATGCTGATATTTTGGCGAACGCTGCCATTATCAGTGGCAGGGTCGTCATAGAGAATGCATTCGGGAGGCTTAAATGCAGATTCCGTCGACTGAAAGAACTTCACTCGGTCAACTTGGAAATGACCATCCGAACTGTCATTGCTGCTTGTACGCTGCATAACATGGCATCAGAATATGACTGTCTTGAACACCCTGATGGGTGTTCGGCAGAACATGATGACAACGAGTAGCCATGCTGATATTCGGGCTCAGTAAGAACCCTCACGGCATCAAATATCGTTGTACACAAACGATCTAATTACTATACATAGGACGCAGAACGGACGGTGGTGCAATTTAAGTACAGGTCCAATATCGGTGTACTTCCCCTACACAGTTGCTTGACCAGATCGGTGCCTAGCCGACGTTTCTTCAAATTAAAATAGACTATCGACAAGTTTAATGTTCTGGTGTATTAGCAAACCACCAAGACACGTGGAATTGAAGTGTGTAGGACAATAATTCGTGTAAATCTAAAATACAAGAAAACGTGTAAGCATATCAAAATATGATTACTACATTTGCTACAATGGTAACATAGGACCATTACACAAATAACATTAATTGCAATATTCCTTGCATAACATTGATATAAATAAATTACATGTAGATTATTTTAGATACCAATAGTAAACTAGCACTTGTGGTATTTGTAACTAGACATCTAAACTGCAATACTCCCCAACGGACTTTGTAATAATAACACATGTTTATATTATTGTGGCTTTCCAAGTCGGCGCCACAAAATTACCTAATTTCCGTCTGACTTTGTTTCCCTCTTGACGCTATGCGTTTCTTTGCTGGAGGACAAGTAGTGTAATCGCTTATGGGTGCCATTCCTTTCCATAATAAATACAATACAAATGTCATTGATGTGTTCACCTGAATATTAATACATTGACCGGACACAATTAAGTGTGCAACAAAAATAGTCAGGCATCACCTAAATGGAACAATGTGATTTTATTTATTCAGAATTTTACTACTGCTGATTAGCAAATATTCATTGATTTGTTCTACATATATATCCTTAATTATACTGTAGCTACTTAATACTATGATAGAACAGGTTTGGCACACATTGATATACATATTGATATAATTTTATTTCATAATCATACGTCTACATTTTGACCTACAATTCCATCAGGCGTCCACTTTAGTACCCTGTCATTGAAGATGCTAAAGGTGTCATGTGTTCACCTATAGAGGGCTCAGGTCATATGTGTCCTATGTACACCTATACAGAGGATTCAGGTCATATGAGTCCTGTGTACACTTATACAGAAGGTTCAGGTCATGTGTCTTGTGTACATTTACAGAGGACTCAGTTTATATGTGTCCTGTGTGCGTGCCTACATGACTCGTGATAAACACACCCGCGCGCGCATGCACACACACACACACACACACACACACACACACACACACACACACACACACACACACACCAACGGTTAAACACACTAACGAGTATTCCCACCATGTCAATAGTAGGTAGGAACAGTTACAACCAGACATTCTAGTGAAGTGCTACGTATGAAAAATTCATCTTATGACACTATAATATATTGTTTATAATATATGTAAATTGACGTAGGAGATCGCATACAGTGTCAGAAGAATTCAATATGCTTGTCATTTAGCAGTCACTCCCTTCGTGTCTATACACTGCTATCTTCCACAGAACACCCCAGTCGGACGACAACGGGGGGTAGTGAAGTCGGTATTAACACAGTTATGGGGCGAATTTATGGTCACATTAGCCAATCGATCTGTTCAACTTGTGCTTGTGCATGTCGGGCCACCTGGTCGAGTACATGATGCCAGAATGTTGCGACATTCGAATATATACAACAATCGGGGGGATACATCCAAGTTGCATACACCTGCTCGTTTACTCTGCTGTCATATTTGGCCTCTCTCCGCCTGTATGCAGCACATTTCCTTGGTGTCAACGACCTCTCAATGCCCTTGAGAGCGACACGCGGGAGGCATGTCTGTGATGTGTCCTCTGCGAGGATCTCAACATCCGCTGGCACCTGTAACAGAGACACCACGTCAAGATTAAACTCTGCGATAACGGTTCCCTGGCATTGGCTTCTCGTTCCACTTGCGGCGATTTCACGAGCTCATGGCTAAATGTGTCTCTGGAGAATGGCACAATGCCACACTTCTTGAATGATCATATAATGAGGACGAGCGTGAACGTTTTTTCAAAAACCTCACGAAGTATTGCTGGGATTTTACCTTTGTTTATCCACAACTCACCCCGCAACATTCTGGTCTGCTGCATGGTGTTCGATATGTTGGCCTTCATCGTCCTGTAGATGCCGACGTCGCACGGTTGTCACACCTAGAGCAAATCTTGGAGGCGCCCGACTAAATCGATCTCCACCTTCTGGAATGGACGACAGGTCTTGGTCGACTGCAGCTCTGCAGCACAGTGTTCGACCTGACATTTTTGTAAACAATAATTATAATAATAATATTATAATAACATTTTATTATTATTTACGTATATCATACTAGCTTGATGACTTCACTCTTTACAATTCGCCAGACGTAGTGTCTTGTGATGTTGTTGAGGTAGGGGAAAGTCCCAAAAGCGCACAGCCTAAGCTTTATCTGCTATTATTTTGAAATGTATTTGTCACAAAATCGATTTATTTGCACTATTCGACGCGGGTACATTAATTCATCATTATATATACAGTAAACGTCATAATTGTTATAAAAGAAAACAATATTGCATAAACTAATTTTTATTTAAATGGGGCGCTTTGTCCCCAAAGCGCCCCACCGCCTCTACCCAAAGCGCACCTCCTGTGTCATGGTTACCAAATGCTGTCAATCGCATAGGCAATCCAACTAAAATGTAGACTAAGCTAAACGTTTATTGTTGCATGCTGATGAAAACAATTACAGATGACATTACGGAGTGGTAATTACTATTAGGCCTATAGTCTAGCCACCATCGACTCATTGTTGATTGTTAACCTACACTGATAGCGTACAGTCAACCATTCTGCGACTACTGCATGCAAAGGTCGCATGCGGATTTCTCGTTTCCACACTTTTCATGGTACCACTGGCGGCACAATGGACATTGCAGACAATCTTCTGTTGGTGGCGTGGTATAGAGCTCACTGCAATAGATGCATCTGTATTCTTCATTCGTAGGGGTCGCACCAACTTTACGCACGTGCTTGACAGTGGTTCGTTCTTTGCCCTTGTGCAGTTCGCGCTTGTTGGATTTCTTGCATGTCTGCTTATTGGCTTGCCTCTCAAGCTTCTCGTTCAGTTGCTGATGCTTCTCTCGCAGATTATCCTTGTATGGCGATGACGTGACATGTTCTGCAGACTGGGAGCGTCGTTTACCCAGCCGGGGCCCAGCCTTGGGGAGTGGTGATATGCCGTGAATGAACGTGTTTATAGGCGTCATTGGTGTAGTGCGGCCAGTTGATGTGGAGGCAACTGCGTCAGGCAGTGTCGCGCATTCGGAGAGGCTAGTCGCTTCAACATGGGCGCTGCTCGGAAGAGGCTCAGACGCGACAATTTCATTAAGAGCAGTTACCGCCGGCGGGGCGCTGCTTGCTGGGGTTGCCTGTTCGCTGTCCGTCATCAACGATGGCGCAACATCTGCATCTCTAAACACTGCAGGGTTGAATGGCAACAGTCCACAACTGGAGAACCCTGACACGGCTTTGTCTGTAGTACTCCTTGAGCGGTCCGAAGTAGCACTTGTCGAGCGGCTGGAGTCGATGAGTAATGTGCGGTGGAAAGGAGAGGAGCTCGACGCCATTCGCCTTGGCGAGTTCCACTGCTTCGAGCGAATTGTGGCTGATGTGTCCGTCAACAAAGAGTACCTTTTTGGCAGGCGTCGGTTTGACCGCATCGACAAAGTGATTCAACCACTGCACGAAGACTGCTGTCTGTCCAGCCACTGCCTGTCACCTCTCCCAATGTACCAGGTGGACAGCCAACGAGCAAGTGCTCGTTCATTTTCTTCCTGGGGTAGATCATAAATGGTGCGAGATAACGCCCACTTGCACTCATGCTGCATATGATAGTGACCGTTTCCCCCTTTTCGCCACTCGTCACTTTTCCAACCTGTTTCTGACCCTTTTTCGCGACGATTCTCCCAGGTTTGTGCACAACCGTTAAGCCGCTCTCGTCCATGTTACAGATTCTGTCACCATTTATTGGCCCAATGCTCTCAAAAAGCGACCTCCATATCTCGAAAAAATTATCGACTTGTGCCTTATTGAATCCCACTGCCCGATTTATACTCGTGGCTTCCGGTTCCCTAATAGAGATTGTTCCGTTTCTGGCAAGAAATCCAGCTAGCCAGTGTCGACCAGCAATCTTTTTTGTTTTATCAAAGGGGTGTGCGACGCCTTTGTACTCAGCCACTTGGAAGGCCATTTGTCGGAGTTCGGTAGTTGTTAACTCGTAGAACCTTTGCTGCATGTCCATTGCATGGTTGGCGATAATATCTTCAATGTTGGTTTCTAGGATCTGGCGAAATTTCCCTAGAAGTTGCCGACTTGGCGCTCTAACCTGTAGGACAGAGCCGAATTTGTATGGATAACTTCACATAAGCATTTTTATAAAATTTGAAACAACACAGTAATACGGTAGTATCACACCATGGCAATTGAAATTAAGCTGGGTGGTGTTTTTTTAAAATAAATTACTTGTAATATTATTCGAACGCATAAAAACATTGACCGAGTTGCAACCCATTTTATTGCAATGGTAATAATTATTGTAATTATGACTACTGAATTATGAAAATCTAATTTTCAAAAAAAAGATAAATTACCTAAAAATTACCTGGCCCTTAAAGAGCAACGAAGGCCTCCTGTAAATCTGCCTCTCCATATTTCCGCTGTTGTTGATCACGTCCCATCTGAAATAAACAGTGGTTGCATAGTTTCAATTTCGGAAAATTACAATCAATCATCGCAATATGCTACCTGAATCCGCAAAAAAATTGTAAGTAAACTGGTTTAACATACGAAAATTAATTAAAGTAGTCTATCCTAAATTGTGTCACATTTGCGGGTCCCCCAAAACGCACCGGTTGTGAACCGTGACTGTGGTACAGTGCGTATTAGTCCAATTTGTTTCTAGAACGCGAGAAATACATTATATTTTCATAATAAATGAATTAATTTATGATATACACGAACAAGTTTGATGTCCCCAAACCGCATCTCCAATTGTATGAGTTTTGCTGCGGTGCGCTTTGGGGACATGGGGGAGGTGCGCTTTGTGGAAAACTTAGTGACACTAAATCGGCCATTTGCAAAATTTTATTTATAAATGAAATTCATAGTATTCGCGTATGGTTCGGTCATACAATTGGACTACTGACCGTGTCATCGTAAGCAGTAATCATTATTATTTGGCGCACTGACAAGCCTTCCACTAAATGCACAAAATAAGATAAAAGTGTCATAAAACTCACCGAACGTCGCGTCGTATCAAGGCGATCGCGAATGTGCAATGCGCATGCGTCAAATAGCGACATCTATCGAATGTGACAAGCATCGCCTGCATTGTGCTGGTTCAATCCGCTAGGGTAGGGATGGGGCGCTTTGGGGAGGGGGTGCGCGTTAGGGACTTTCCCCTAATGTTCAGACCAGGATGTTTGATGTGAGCTTCGGAAAACACCGCCCGCTTGCGATCGGCGTCAAGCAGAATCTATCTCTCCACTCCGTCCGATGCTGGTGGGAATCTGAAAATAGTGGAAAATTGCCAGTAGATAATCGAGTCCGAATATTAACTAGATTCTGAATGTGAAGATTTGCTGTTGATTCGGCATGTAAACAATCTGATACTGAATCAGTAGCTTCTTCCATGATGACAGTAGGAACGATATGTATATATAACGGACCTTTTCATGAATACTCGTTCGGGACCGGTTATTATTTCATTTCAGATTTATAAATTTTTCTTCGTGGTTTCATATTTGCAAACATCACGCATAATCACACGTCACATATTTACACCCCAAATACTCACATACATAACACATACTGGCTACATATGTGCAATGAAGATGCTATAATATCTAAGGGCTGAGGTAAGGTGGAATATAACTACTTTATAGAGCTGCTCTATAGTCCGTATCATGATTTTATACGAGAATATGAAAATTTCATATACATATTTTTTTAATATATAAAATAAAATTATTTCTTTGCCTAAAATAATTATGAGTTGGAGGTGTTTAGCCGTGCTGAAAAGCCTCGCTGGCCAAAACCGCCATGGCTGATTGTTTGCGGCTTGCCATGGCGCCCTATAGTTTAACATGGGGCGAGGTATTGTGGTACTACGAGGTTTCCTGGCACGCACCACCGGCTTTGTTGACCGTTTCCTTCTCACTGCATTTCACGATCTGGTGCGGTCTATGCACGGTGACAGCCACAGCTGACGCTGTCACCGGAAATTCAATGTTATGCATTGACCCTATTCATTGTTTCATTTGTTCATAATTAACAAACTTGCTTGGACCTATCCTCGTCTTCCCATCATTTAGTGACGCTTTTTAGTCCATCCATCAACCATCCATCAATGTCTTCCTGCCCTAACTTCATATTTTTCTTTAAAGCGGCAAGGGTACTTGGCCTCTCACCCATGTCAACAACACAATCGGTCATTGTCTCAATTAAAAACAACCTCTCCCAACTTTCTCCCGTTATGAAAGGTACCTCGCTGTTGTTTGATTCCGTCTTTGATTCCGAAGTGACACTGCCTCTGTCATCTGACTGTTCATCTATGGTTGTTTCATGAGTATAGCTCACGTTTGCATCCTCTTTGTCTTTGTCGGTGATACTTAATTGGTTGTATATAGTCTAATTTAGCCGGTAGCCAGAGACGTCAATTTCGTCTTTAAAATATTAAATGAAGCAGCTGATATTACTTCTTTTGGAAGATATTCCAAGTGTCGGTGGTGCGATTGGTGAAGAAGTGTTTCCGTACATCGGTGCGTGAGTAGTTCTTTTGTAATTTAACTGCTGGTGGATTAACACAATTGTGTGGTATATTTCTGTTGAGGCCATGAAGATATTAACGCATATTCCAGAACTGGTCTAATCATAGAGTTGTATACTGTTTTAAATTATTTTGTTAGATCTGCTTTCAAAACATCTTAATTAATCCTATCTGTTGGTTTGCCTTTGGTGTAATATGTTGTATGTGTGTGCTTGGTTTTAAGTTACTACAAATGGTATTTCCTAAATCTTTTTGATTACGGAGTCATTAATATGTAACATGAGTACTATAGGTCTTAGAATCGAGCCTTGTGGCACCCCACTTTTTAACTTTCTCCAAGATGAGTTTCCGTTTCTCAGAACTACCCTCTGTCGTATAACTGATAGGAAGGATTCTATACGTAGCAGTACTTTGCCTTTGATGCCATACTGTTTTAATTTATGTATCAATCGCTTATGAGGAACAGTGTCAATAGCTTTTGAGAAATCTAAGTAAATTATGTCGGTTTCGTCACCATTATCCGCATCTGCAATCCAGTGTTGGAGGCATTCTAATAGCTGGGTGGTGCATGACATTTTTTTGAAAACCATGTTGGTGAGAAATTATAGTGCCGTTTGATTCAACTAGAAGACTGCCTTGAATTAGTCTTTCTAATATTTTTATTACTTGGCTAGTGAGTGATACTGGTCTGTAATTGTTGCAGTTTAAGTCTGGTCCACTAGGTTTAGTTGGTTTAAGATTTTTAGCTTGTTTCTCACTTCAGTGGGAAAGATTTCTAAATTATACAATGTAAAACACAATCAACACCTTGCCGCCCCCTGTAGCCTCTCTCTTTCCGCCCCCTATCGCCTCTCTCTCTTGCCACCCCCTGTAGCCTATCTCTTGCCGTCCCCTGTAGCCTCTCTCTTGCCCCCCTGTAGCCTATCTCTTGCCGCCCCCTGTAGCCTATCTCTTGCTGCCCCTGTAGCCTCTCTCTTGCCGCCCCCTGTAGCCTCTCTCTTGCCGCCCCATGTAGCCTCTCTCTTGCCGCCCCCTGTAGCCTCTCTCTTGCTGCCCCCTGTAGCCTCTCTCTTGCCGCCCCATGTAGCCTCTCTCCTAATGTGATTTCCACATATCTTCAATCCAATATCGCTTTTCCATTTACTCCTTAAGGCATTCTTATTGCTAGGACGCTTAAAGCCTTTTCCTTTGCTTTTTACTGGTGGCTTCAATTCTGGAATATCATCCATCTCTTGGTCCTGCTCTTTCCTCAACGAGAATTTTCTGCAAAGTTTCGCCTGCAGGGTAGGCTGCTTCTTTGGACGTTCTGAACCAGGGTTACTGTCTTCGCTTGACATAGTTGACAGTCTGAAATAACATAATAATATAACAGCACTTTCATGTTCAGTGTCACTTTTTGCAGCAACCACACATGATGACAATGACAATTATAATATTAATAATTTTTAAAAGAATTACTGAATGAATGAATCAATGGATGAATAAATGAATGAATGAATAAATTGTGGAGAATAGGTGGAATTTCAAATCTCGTTAGGAAATTGTCTCTGAATTATCTAGTTGTTTTGGTAGCATTTCTTCCAGGGCAGGTGTATGTGTTCATCTACTAACCCAGCAAACAATTATACGTTGTCGCAACGTTGCCACGACGCCACTTTTTGGTCATGATGACGTTGTGAAATGACGTTGCTGCAAGGTAATTGTAACGTAATTGTGTAGACTCCGTTCTATATCATTAAAGGAAATAAAAACAAGGCATTAGCTAAAATCCGTTTCCCATGTGTACACAAAGATTAACATTGTATGTAACATTTGACAACATTTAGAAAATACAGAAAAATACGTTTGTATACAAAATTCTATTTAAAACCCGTCTGTGTAGAGATTCCCGCAGAAAGTTGAAATTTAATGAGCTAGGCGATCACGTGGTATCGTGACGTCAATGCTGACTCGCGGCTTTGTTGACATCTATGCATCGCCATTGTTGTTCTCTCCATTCTCTTGTAACATCATGGCTAGTGGGAGTTTCCCAGAGTTTCAAGTGAAATCATACGATTTTGAGCCACTAGCGGGAACGGTTACAGCGGATGATTCGTCTAATTCCGCTCTTTCCGAGCGTTTCAGCGACGGTAGCGAAGAAGATGATGCGGAGTCGGACAGTCACAATGTTAATGACAATGTTATGTATGTTCGCTCATGCAACACCGACTGGTAAGCTTCAACTTCATTATAATGACACATATGGTGTGAAAACTGTCGGCAACAACAATTATATCGTTTTAGTACGACGTTATATTATAAAATGCGGTGTCAAAGCTGTACAGAGAGTTAGCTAGAGGTTGTAGCTAAGTAGGTCATCGGACGAAGTAATTGTAAACAGACTTGTCAAAGACAAACTTCACACAAAATTACGAACCGTCGAACGTCGTAAGCATGGTTGTCTGGTTTATGCGGATCGAGTTTAGGACGTTATAGCTACTTACGATATCACCCCTCTGGACAAAACCCACACTTTTTTAGTTGGACAGTTGTTCGCGAGATGACCATAATATCATGACATATAATATATATAATGACAGCTCTAGATTATGTCATTTATGTGGAACAATAATTTTATTACTCTGAGTCTGACACATAACAATATAGCTACTATATAATCAAAATAAACTAAAATAAACATTAAAACAACATGCAGAACAATTGAATAATTATGGTAATGGGTTATAGCCTGAAGGGTTATGTCCTAGACCTAGGGGTTTAATGTAACCTTAGGGGTCTTATATGTGAGATGCTACCAGTGGGTATATATGTGCCCTACGACTATGTCCATAAAAATCATAAGGACATAGCATTTTTAATCACATTTTGTGTGTGACATATTTATTACAAATCCATCAAGCAAGTTTCAGAACACAGTTTTACTGGGTTGAATCATTACAAATTCATCAAGCAAGTTTCATAACACAGTGTTACTGGGATGAATCATTCCAAATGTTGGTAACTGTGTAGACCTGGTAACACAATGTGAATCACCACACGGTGCACAGACAATGGTTATAAGCCAAACAACACCCATGGGAATACTTCCCCTGCAGGCAGATGAGAATATGGCTTCAGCAAATACCCATTGATAAACAAGTTATCTAGTCCATTTTGTTGATCACTTTACCTATGACATGCTAATAAATAGCATAGCTTCACATCTACAGACCAATTTTATCTTTACAGGGCAACTTCCCATTGAGCCGAGAAACTGCTGCACTACGACATTGGTTTGGCCAGTGCAGTTTCGGCAACGTGCGAAAAGATGACGAAGTGAAGACTCTGCCACCAAGAAGTACCTCTCCCTGGAAGGGCAGCAATCTTTCTTCAAGGGAGTCTTGTTTGTAACACCCTCCTCTGTGTCAGTGTACTGGTCGACATGGTCATCGCTGTCACTGTTGCTGCTGTCACGACTAGTCGACTCATTGTCAGAGCAAACATACTCTGGATCTGCAGCAGATGTCACTTCCTCCCCGTTTGAGTCACTCGAGTCACTAATCGGACCAGTCAACAAACTGCACTGCACATTCGTTGACCTCACTGCTGATGTCACCTGCACAGCAACCTGCTCTGATGCACAGTCTGCTTGCACTCTTCTCGTGCGAGTTGATGGCCTGATATCAACCTGAAAGCATTTGCTGCTCCTTTTTGGAGTGGAAGCTGTGACTGACTCAGGTGTGGAATCCTCTGTATCACAGGAATCCGTACGAGAGCTGTCATATTCAGTTGCTGTATCTTCAGATGACCCATTCTTGGTCGACGGTGGACTATCTCGAGCTGCTGCCAGAATGTCAGCAAATAACTGAAATAACAAATGACCCTTATAGAATTTGCCAAAAAATAAATTGTTGTAGGTTTCTGACAAAAGCAAACAAAATCCTGTCTTTTACCATCTTGTCAGAAAGGAGTACATCCATTTGTCTAGTCATTTGCCCAGCTTCCAAGTGTGAACAGACTGCCTAGCTGTGAAAAATACAAATTAATAAATTAATTTCAAGTTGCAAGGTATGTATTGTTTATTCTATGATAAAAACATCATAAATAATTGATATCACGCTTACAGAATCTACACAGAGACATAGTTACTTTTGTTATGTTACACTTTTATGCAAACAATTACCTGGAAAATGTGACAATATATTACTTGTGAACATTTTATTTTTGGTTATAACTAATCATCTATTAAATATACAATATATAGGTTTGCAACTTGCATTGCATTTATTGTTATTGTTTCACAACTTGGCAAATTACCATTTTCACACTTGGTAGCTGGGCAACGACCCACATCCGAATGTGAACATATTTAAGTATTGCTTCTTACTGTTTAAAACACTTATGATAACAGACTAACCAGACTCGGCAATGAGTATAATTAAAATAATTATTTCTTATTTGCATGTAAAAGTACATAGATTAATTAAATGCATAACTAACAAACTAGCATCAATTAAGTTGTTGACGTTTTTGTTTTATTGCCTTACATTCCTGTAACCTTGATAATAATAAAACCAGTCACCTGAATCGATTTGATTACACTATCAAATTTTCCACAAAACTGAGTATATGTAGATTTATTATAGTAGTATCGTGCATAACTACAACATTTAGAATACCCCGAAGAAGCCATGGGTGTAGTTGCGGAGCCGGCTGTAGTGGCAGCGGAGCCTGCAGCGGCACTGGAACTACGCTTGCGAGACCCGCTTGCCTTCGACTCGGGCAAAGCGGCCGTCGATCCTGCCCGTGCCGACGCTTGTCTTCGGCGGATTGACGGCTGCTACTGCCGGGAATATTGTTGGGACTGCATCGCTTTTCAACGATATTCGAGCACCAGGATATCCAAGGGTTGCCAACATCTCCGGATCGCGATAAAAACAGTTTTTCTCAAAATGACCGGAGCAAAGCCGGCTGTGTTTCGTCGGCTTGATGTTAGCTCGCTTAATTTTTGCGATCCATTTCTTAAATAAAACTGGATCGGTAGGGAACTGAAAAAAAATGGTGTGTTGTTCTATGATTAGAAGAGTCATTATAACCGAATGCCGCACAATGACCCATGATGATATTCGCATTACACAGCCACCTCTGCCGTCATATTGCTGAGAATGAATGTAAACAAGCGGTCGTTGTACCGGCAGATTCATGTCTGACGTCACATCTCAGCATCCCAAAAAGCGCGCCAAAAATATGCATATTCGAAAATGTCCGGATGTACAACATAAAATGTGGAATTTCTAATTCTTTGATTTTTGGGGATTTGTTTTGGTTGGTGGACATGGAAATATATAGCAGGATCTAATTTAACATGAATTCAAGCAATACATGTGTTTATTCCCTGGTACACCCAGAAGACGCAGTGTCACAACGTTGGTTGTAAGTCATCATCCAACGTTGCAACATGATGTTGTCACTACCGTTGTGCAACGTAATTTCTGGCATTACCGTATGACAACCAAACGGCAACGTTACCTGGACGTCATATGTTTACTGGGAAGATGGCCATAGCAAGGCAGCATACTTACAAACGTTTCAAAATTCCAAACCACCGCCACCGTCAACCACCCCAATTAAAATCGCCTCAGCATTAGACAATGAATACAGCGTTAAAACGCGGTAATACGGCGTTATACTTATAACGCAGTAAAATTGCGTTTTTAATACAGTAAAATAGGGCGTTATAACGTCGTAATAGTGCGTTATTACGCCGTAAAATATGGCGTTGTAATGCACTAATATGGTGCTATAACGTACTAGTGCGTTATTACGCAGTAGTGCGTTATAACACCGTACTAAAAGTAGTGATTTTTGCTTTGGCGGAAATCAGCCACCGTAGGAACGTTATTCACTACTTGTGTGAAATGGTGAAGTCCGTGATCAAGGCGGACCCGATCACGGGGGCAATGGAACGCAGCCATAAGTGCTGCCACCTAACGCCGCCTGGATAATCGAGGCTACTCCGGCAGTCAAAACAAAAGAACAAACTCTAGCCACGGCACACAGGTGAGAAAAGAGACACAGACTCGATATTGCCATACATTATAGCACAACTACAAGTTAGTCTACATGTGCCTCATCCCTTTCTTCCACTTTAAGACAAACACGTATAAAGAATAACGTTGTGTAAAGTAGGGAAACTACAATCAAAATAATTGTGCACTTTTCAGTACAGCGGAACTTACATATTATCGCTCACTATCACACGTAGGCATATTTACCTTGCATGGTTTTCATCACTCTCACAAATTGGTCGCCTTTAGCGTACGCCTTCAGATCTAACTTGATATTACGTTCAATACGCCAATAGCCGAATAAATTGTTCACGAAGAGTATGACTGTCTTACTAATTAAATTAGTAAGACATTCAACTTTCAAGTAGCATTTTTAAATTGCACAAGGAATTTGTGTCGAAACAACTCAACTTAAGTCTTAAAGGGAATAAAAACATCTTGTGCTTGAATTCATGTTAAATTAGATCCTGCTATATATTTCCATGTCCACCAAAAAAAAAAAAAAACCAAAATCAAAGAATTAGAAATTCCACATTTTATGTTGTACATCCGGACATTTTCGAATATGCATATTTTTGGCACGCTTTTTGGGATGCTGAGATGTGACGTCAGACATGACTGCCGGTACAGCGACCGCTTGTTTACATTCATTCTCAGCAATATGACAGCAGAGGTGGCTGTATAATGCGAATATCATCATGGTTCATTGTGCGGCATTTGGTTGTAATGTAAACTCTTCTAAACATACAGCAACACACCATTTTTTTCAGTTCCCTACGGATCCAGTTTTAGTGAAGAAATGGATCGCAAAAATCAAGCGAGCTAACTTCAAGCCGACGAAACACAGCCGGCTTTGCTCCGCTCATTTTGAGAAAAACTGTTTTGATTGCGATCTGGAGATGTTGGCAACCCTTGGATATCCTGGTGCTCGAATATCGTTGAAAGGCGATGCAGTCCCAACAAACAGTAGAAGCTGCATTGATGCTGTCAATCCGCCTAAGACAGGCGTCGGCACGGGCAGGATCGACGGCCGCTTTGCCCGAGTCGAAGGCAAGCGGGTCTCGCAAGCGTAGTTCTAGTGCTGCAGTCGCCGCTGCAGGCTCCGCTGCCGCTGTCACTACGGCTGGCTCTGCAACTACACCCATGGCTTCTTCGGGATACCAGGTTCCTTCTACGAGTGGTGAATTTACGAGGTCTGCTTACCGAAAGCGGCAACGAATCAAGGTAATTCTTATATGTGATTTCTGCTATTATTATTATTCTGTAGGTCTAGTATAATGCCTGGACTGGACGGTCTCGTGTGTGTCAAAATAAGTTATTCAACTTATTGTCATTGTACCCCATTGGTTCCAGTCATATCACGGAACTCTTCCTAAGTATCTTATATTCTAAATGTTGTAGTTATGTACGATACTACTATAATAAATCTACATATATTCAGTTTTGTGGAAAATTTGATAGTGTAATCAAATCGATTCAGGTGACTGTTTTTATCATTATCATGGTTACAGGAATGTAAGGCAATAAAACAAAAATGTCAACAAATTAATTGATGCTAGTTTGTTAGTTATGCATTTAATTAATCTATGTACTTTTACATGCAAATAAGAAATAATAATTTTAATTACACTCATTGCCGAGTCAGGTTAGTCTGTTATCATAAGTTTTTTAAACCGTAAGAAGCAATACTTGGATGTAGAACATTGCAATGTGAATTTGCAGATGGAAGAATAATTATATTTTCAAATGTATTTAACGTTGAATTTACATAGATTAATTATTATTTTTCATACTTAACATTTGTTGTTTTTTAAATGACAATACTTGGACTTTATGAAAGTGCCATGCAGTTTGATCAACATCAAATATCTGTACACATAAAGTACCATGCATAAGTTAGATATTTAAAATAAAATAAAATTAATTAGGAAGTGGTCTGTCTCATTCTTATAGTTGGAACCAGTTGCTGGCAATCTCCTCCTCTGACACTTGACTCACTAAAGTCTTATGTCATCAATGACTTGCTGAAGAATTATCTCCCATTGGTATTCTCTGTAGAAACAGTTTATTGCAGTGTTTGGCACTTGTCTGCTAATCCAGCTAATTGGACTGAGGAACTAAGTGTAGTGTTTGCCTAAGTCAACTGATCAAATCTAATTAATTACCAGTTGACATTGTACTTTGTAGGTCTTTCCTGCTATGAATAACAAATACACCAGCCACCTCCAGCTGGCCCACTGCATTCTCCCTCCAGTTAAAATAGTTATCTGAACCTGATCTACTGGTAATTAAAGCATGCTAGGTGGAAATGGTAGGAACTGGGTAACATGGATGTGATATGTCGGATACTTATTATTACTATAATTAACCCATGCCTAACATCACCCTGATCACCATTGCAACTGGAAAACCTTGCAGGTAGATGTGATTAATTATTATTAATATTGAATGGTTACCACATTGAACACCCTGTAGATTACAGTATGTATCCATCGAGTTAATAATCTATTATGTTTAAGTTTTCAAAAGTAATGTTTTCAATCAATATAATTCTTACAGTAGATGCAGCTTTCACACTATTGTAACACACAAGTACTGTTCCATTTGTTACTATATAATTTTTTATATTTCATTAGTAATTTATTTATTTGTATTTTCATAACTCCAGTGCACAGGCCTGTGGTTAATTACATTACAGTGTAATATATTGCTATTGCCTAGTTTCCATTTTATTACAGTTGCATATTGAAGACAATGTACATCATGTAATATATACTATTACATTTGAAAGTATTACCATTACATTTTGAATTGGAACTACAGTATGTACCAAGATAAATATTTAGAACAAAAATATAACTATCGTATCTTGTATTATCTACTAACAATGTTTATGGACAGAACATATTTTTCATTTTATGTGTGTGTAACATGAATGAATGGAAGACAAAAGACATCTCACTGCCATTTAATAGATTGCAATCAGTGTAATAACACCTTACTGCTTGGTGCATTGCTAATTACTTGCACAAGTCATGATAATTATTTGATTTTTAACTTAATAATGTTATTACTTAAAAAAATCAAGTAAATTTATCAAATAATAATAATAGTAATAAACTTTATTTATACACCATCAAATCCGGGACTAATGACCCCCCCGTTCATGCTTCTTATATGCCAATCATATAAGAAGCATAAAAACTTTTAAGAGAACAAATAAAAAAATAAATTAAATTAGCAAACAATATCCTAGTATATAGTGTATGCATATATATATAAGCCTAAGTATAGTAATAATAATAAATATGTTCACATTCGGATGTGGGTCGTTGCCCAGCTACCAAGTGTGAAAATGGTAATTTGCCAAGTTGTGAAACAATAACAATAAATGCAAGTTGCAAACCTATCTATTGTATATTTAGTAGATGATTAGTTATAATCAAAAATAAAATGTTCACGAGTAATATATTGTATCATTTTCCAGGTAATTGTTTGCATAAAAGTGTAACATAACAAAAGTAACTATGTCTCTGTGTAGATTCTGTAAGCGTGATATCAATTATTTATGATGTTTTTATCATAGAATAAACAATACATACCTTGCAACTTGAAATTAATTTGTATTTTTCACAGCTAGGCAAAGTCTTTTCACACTTGGAAGCTGGACAAATAGATGTACAGGTGTACTCCTTTCTGACAAGATGGTAAAAGACAGGATTTTGTTTGCTTTTGTCGGAAACCTACAACAATTTATTTTTTGGCAAATTCTATCAGGGTAATTTGTTATTTCAGTTAGTTGCTGACATTCTGGCAGCAGCTCGAGATAGTCCACCGTCGACCAAGATTGGGTCATCTGAAGATACAGCAACTGAATATGACAGCTCTATGTCGTAGTGCAGCAGTTTCCCGGCTCAATGGGAAGTTACCCTGTAAAGATAATTGGTCTGTAGATGTGAAGCTATGCTATTTATTAGCATGTCATAAGTAAAGTGATCAAAAAAATGGACTAGATAACTTGTTTATCAATGGGCAGGTATTTGCTGAAGCCATATTCTCATCTGCCTGCAGGGGAAGTATTCACATGGGTGTTTGGCTTATAACCATTGTCTGTGCACTGTGTGGTGATTCACATTGTGTTACCAGGTCTACACAGTTACCAACATTTGGAATGATTCATCCCAGTAACACTGTGTTATGAAACTTCCTTGATGAATTTGTAATGATTCAACCCAGTAAAACTGTGTTCTGAAACTTGCTTGATGAATTTGTAATAAATATGTCCCACAAAAAATGTGATTAAAAATGCTATGTCCTTATGATTTTTATGGACATAGTCGTAGGGCACATATATACCCACTGGTAACATCTCACATATAAGACCCCTAAGGTTATACTAAACCCCTAGGTCTAGGACATAACCCTTCAGGCTATAACTCATTACCATAATTATTCAATTGTTCTGCATGTTGTTTTAATGTTTATTTTAGTTTATTTTGATTATATAGTAGCTATATTGTTATATGTCAGATTCAGAGTAATACAAATCATTGTTCCACATAAATGACATAATCTAGAGCTGTCATTATATATGATATTATGATCATCTCGCGAACAACTGTCTATCTAAAAAGGTGTGGGTTTTGTCCAGATCCGAGGGGTGATATCGTAAGTAGCTATAACGTCCTAAACTCGATCCGCATAAACCAGACAACCATGCTTACAACGTTCGACGGTTCGTAACTTTGTGAAGTTTGTCTTTGCCAAGTCTGTTTACAGTTACTTCGTCCAATGACCTACTTAGCTACAACCTCTAACTAACTCTCTATACAGCTTTGACACCGCATTTTATAGTATAACGTCGTACTAATACGATATAATTGTTGTTGTCGACAGTTTTCACACCATAGGTGTCATTATAATGAAGTTGCAGCTTACCAGTCGGTGTTGCCTGAGGCTGAGTGAACATTGTGACTGTCCGACTCCGCATCATCTTCTTCGCTACCGTCGCTGAAACGCTCGGAAAGAGCAGAATCAGACGAATCATCCGCTGTAACCGTTCCCGCTAGTGGATCAAAATCGTATGATTTCACTTGAAACTCTGGGAAACTCCCACTAGCCATGATGTTACAAGAGAATGGAGAGAACAACAATGGCGATGCATAGATGTCAACAAAGCCGAGAGTCAGGATTGACGTCACGATACCACGTGATCGCATAGCTCATTAAATTTAAACTTTCTGCGGGAATCTCTACACAGACGGGTTTAAAATAGAATTTTGTCTACAAACGTATTTTTCTGTATTTTCATTGGTGACGTTTACTCTAAGCTTTGTATGGACTTGTTCTCAGACATCTCATCACTCAGTTCCTTGACAAGGTCAGCATCTAGCCGACATTTCCTCAAACTGAAAGTACACTGTCGACTAGTTTAATGTTGTGGTGTATCAGCAAACCACTAAAACACACATGAAACTATTGTCTGGGGTAGTGGAAATTCCCTCAAAAATAATACAAAATATAATGATAATACATAACTTATTTAACAAAGATATGCATGCAGACAATTTAGAAGATACAGTGAAATGTGTGACTACTTTATTTATTTCTTATAAATGGCAGACTGACAGGTGACAGCACATGGCTTATTGCACTGCCGTGATCGGAATCTGTGTCAGACTATTCCATCACTTGGCAGCAGTAAAGTTGGCCTCACTCCATGCGTTTCGACTGCATGGCCAGATGGTCGCACATTTTAATCCATTCACAGTTGTTGACATTGTAGCGGAACGTACATAAACTCTCCTGAAAAGTATGTTCACCTCAGACACTGTGACTGTTGTTTTCTCTGTGCTTAGTCAACAATGTAGAAGGACATCAGCGCTTTATATAACAACTTAAGATTAAAATTGAATTGAAGGTGTTACCAATGGTCATGTTTAGTCTGAGCTTTGTACGGACATGGTCTTAGCTAATCCATCACTCAGTTGTTTGACCAGAATTTCATTTCCTCAATCGACATGTTTTGTCGGACTATCAAGCGTGACTAGTCAGCCCGTGCGACCGGAGGTCCGAATTTCCCGCTTCTATTGGTCACGCGTTGGGCGATGTTTCAAGGAAAGTACAGGGATAGCGACGATTATAGTCCATTCGTGGAAATCTCACACTAGTTAGCGAATTTATAGATTTTACATGGCAGCGGTTGTGCCATTACTAGTCTGTGCCGTCCGTCTAAAGTCGACCTCTCTCCATACATTTCAATCTTATGGCCAGATGCCCACATATTTGAACCCATTCAGAACTGTTGAACATTGTAGCGGAGTGTGCAAAAACTTTCCAGAAAAGCCTGTTCACTGCGAACATTGTGACTGGTGTTTTCATATCTCAGCTTCAGCAATAAATTCTTTTTGTATCTTCAGTCGCAGAATTGTCATGGGTTCATGTGTTGCTAAAGCCTCGGGCACATGACTTGTGCTTACTCTATATGTAGGCTTACTTGTTTATATGGTGAAGTAATCACAATGGACATCAAGGGCAAAGTGTCTTTCGCCGGTTGACCCCCATACAGTTTAACAGTGCAATGAAATGATGTCACTGGAAGTTGCAGAGTTGGCCTGGAAGTGACCAGAACTGCAGCATTATACATACAAAATCAGACAACGTTGCCTGTGCCAATTCAAAGATACATCTGCTGCAAAAAATACAAATGGAGTTCTGCAATTTTAAGTTAGTCGATAGGTGGCGCTTTACGCAATGCAGGCCGGAACTTGTTTGCATGTCGTTACGCTGCCTTTGTTCGACTTCATGCACGAATTCACTTTCTGAAAAGCCACAAGCCGCCCACCAATACGCAGTTCTGTAGTTGGATATACTTAACAATGCCAACAGAGTGTTGTGTGCCGGGATGCACAAACAGAACGGGTCACACATTCCCGTGATCTGACTCCAATCGAGTTCAGTTTTAACATCCCGTTGTGCCTCAAACTTCTCAATGGCCACAGACTCATACTTTTGTCCATGTAGAATGGCTGCGCTTCTGAGGTCACAGTGTGTTGTCAGAGTGTCGGTGAGAGCATCGTAATCTCGCTTCTCGGTCACCTTGCATATGGTACCAAAGTTGGACAAGGTGATGTGATGCAGCCTCGTTTTTCGCCAATTCTTACTGTTGCCCTGGCTCCTAATGGATTTCTCCAAATTGTCTGCTTGTTCTGCTGTTATTTGCGTAACCTGAAATGCACTAAATATTAGTAATGCAAAGTATTTGTGTCTCACACTTTCTGTACCAATGTATAGACCGGGTAGCCTAGCAATGACCGCGTTGGCCGTCTGGGTACGAAGTACGACTGCGTGTATCGGGCGGCCCTCTAGGCTAAGAATAATCGAGTGATTTTGTGCGGCAACCGGGGGAAAGCAGGCGTTTTATTATTATTATTATTTGCGCTGTGGACTAGCTGGTAGACTGTTAGGCGGAAGTCAGCTTCATAGGGGCTTAGGGGCTTGATGAATGCGTGTTTCTCTATTACACTGATAGGGGTGTTCTGTTTCGTAATAAACGAGACTTTTTATATACGGTTTCAACATTTTTATTATATGTAGAAAATACAGGTCGTGTGGCTACACCGATCTCTGTGAAATTTTCATTCACTAGTGAACGTCGCTTAGATAGCAATACAAGACTTTCACCAACTTTACTACAGCAGGCACTAATGTTCGGTAATACAAGACTTTCACCAATGGCAATGCTACACAATAAAACAGAGTTATATTTATGATTGCATCTCTAACAACAAGATGGCATCACAATGTGTCTTCCAGTTTGCATCGGGAAAACGCAAATCAAATCTCGTTTTCTGATAATGCATACCTATTGCAGTAGATGCGTGAGTGAGTAGGCCAATATTGGTAATCTCAGATGTGCACTCACTTTAGATTCTGAATGTTGAATGCTGCACCTGATGAAATGACTCATTTCAGAAATGAGATGCACCAGGTCTGGGAGGTTGTTATTTCTCAGCACCCCGCCACTGCCAAGCTCTCTACTCAAGTTTAACCGTCCATCCTCCATAAAGCACTGGGTGATGTGTCGTTACAGCTCTGGCTGCCGATATGCTCTCAGCATTGACATAACGTGGAGGGGTCGGAGCATTTAGTCTTTGCTGCTCTCCCCACTGTAGACGTAACACACACGCAGCTTGAATGAACCTGTTTGATGTTCCTGCTACACAACAACCATACTGCTCCGATTTATCTAATTCTCTTTCCTCTCACATTAAAATATCAACTATCTTTGGACGCTGCACTTGGTGAAATCAGAAACACCAAGTCCGGAAGTGGTAGTGTCAGCACCGGGCTCAAGTTCAATTCTCCCTGCTTCACAAAGTGCTGTGAGATATGCCCCCACAGCCTGGGCTGTTTGCTCTGAGTATCAACATCACGAGGAGGGTTCGGAGTTTCATTTTCAGGGACCTCGTTGACAGCAGGGTTTTCTACAACCTGGTCATTTTCAGGGACCTATTTGGCAGTAGGGTTTTCTATAACCTGGTCATCTTCAGGGACCTTGTTGGCAGTAGGCCTGTTGGTTTTCTCATCAATTTCTACATGGCCTTCACAGCGATGTACAAAAAGGTCTAGACTCATCACATCTGCTCACACTCAGCTTCAGCGATAAATTCTTTTTGGATCTTCAGTCGCAGAATTGTCATGGGTTCATGTGTTGCTGAAGCCTCAGGCACATGACTTTGCTTACTCTGTATGTAGGCCTACTTATTTATATGGTGAAGTAATCACAATGGACATCAATGGCAAAGTGTCTTTCGCCGGTTGACCCCTCATTACATGTGCCCAAGGCCAGCAGCATTGTCGCGATATTACCCATTTCACCATTGAAGCATCGCACCACAACTGGATACAGTCTGAATTCCACAGCCATATTTCGCTGTCACCTTCAATCGCCAAACATTTGTTTAAACAAATGTCTTCCTTGGTTAGATACTAATACGTCATCGGTGACGTCGTCTGGACAGTCTGTGCTATCTGTTTATGTAACTGGCTGCGCAGCAGGACCCTGTCCGATTGCGATGGCCCAGAAGAAGCATATTGCCGTCTTATTTACGGCTTACGGATCCCTTGGGCGCCACGTGTCGTACACGGCTTCACAACAGTCTGCCCTGTCGGCCACCCTCTGTGCTGCCGCTGCCCAGCATTTCCACCCAAACGTTTTCTGTTCTCTCTCCACCATTCGTCACCATGTTTCATTTGGTCTTCCGGTCGATCTCTTCCCACAAGTTGATCTCTTTATCACTCTATGGCAGTCATTTGTACTCTTGAACCTAAGGATATGACCAATAAAACTCCATCACCAAGCCTTGATGATGTCTGTTATGCTACTTTTTTCTACATCTTCATGCAGATTTTTATTTCAAATAGTTTTTGACCAGAACATACGTTGAATTTACTGCAAACATTAAATGTGGGATGTATTGAGTCTTTGTCCATCAGTTCTTCTTGCCATCTGGATTTATTGAAATACGGCTGACTGTGTGAATTGTGAATTCATGAGACTCATTGGCAGGCTGACATGTGGATACATGAAGCTCATTGGCAGGCTGACATGTGGATACATGAAGCTCATTGGCAGGCTGACATGTGGATACATGAGACTCATACATGAAGCTCATTTACAGGCTGACATGTGGATACATGAGGCTCATACATGAAGCTCATTGGCAGGCTGACATGTGGATACATGAAGCTCATTGACAGGCTGACGTGTGGATACATGAGATTTATTGGTGACGTTTACTCTAAGCTTTGCATGGACTTGTTCTCAGACATCCCATCACTCAGTTCCTTGACAAGGTCAGCATCTAGCCGACATTTCCTCAAACTGAAAGTAAACTGTCGACTAGTTTAATGTTGTGGTGTATCAGCAAACCACTAAAACACACATGAAACTATTGTCTGGGGTAGTGGAAATTCCCTCAAAAATAATACAAAATATAATGATAATACATAACTTATTTAACAAAGATATGCATGCAGACGATTTAGAAGATACAGTGAAATGTGTGACTACTTTATTTATTTCTTATAAATGGCAGACTGACAGTTGACAGCACATGGCTTATTGCACTGCCGTGATCGGAATCTGTGTCAGACTATTCCATCACTTGGCAGCAGTAAAGTTGGCCTTACTCCATGCGTTTCGACTGCATGGCCAGATGGCCGCACATTTCAATCCATTCACAGTTGTTGACATTGTAGCGGAACGTACATAAACTTTCCTGAAAAGTATGCTCACCTCAGAAACTGTGACTGTTGTTTTCTCTGTGCTTAGTCAACAATGTAGAAGGACATCAGCGCTTTATATAACAACTTAAGATTAAAATTGAATTGAAGGTGTTACCAATGGTCATGTTTAGTCTGAGCTTTGTACGGACATGGTCTTAGCTAATCCATCACTCAGTTGTTTCACCACGCGTCCCTCCTTTTATACTTTCGGCACATACACGTACTGAACGCTGTCGTCAGGGAATATATTAGTGCGCATGCGCTCTATTTCCGGTGTCTCCTGTTTCAGATCCACCAAGAGATAACCGTAGGCTTCTGACGTGGCGTCTTTGAAGGCTTCGATCATATATTTAACTCTACCCAGGTACATCTGTTTCGCCAGGTGACCCACTTGTCCAGCATCCCGGGAGCTCTTGAACAACACCATATATTGCGCATTTAGGGTGATGGTGCGGCTTTCTTTCCCTTTTGGAAAGAGGTTCTGCAGAAGCTGCACGACGCAGTGGTGACTTTTTTAGTGAACAAGATCGAAACCCGACTGTCCGTTTCTTCCATAAGGTCATCGAGTACGATGAGCGTCCTCGTTTTTGTGTCTAGGGTCTTCGGATCCGGCAAACCGTCTACGAACTCTACGTCGATCGTCGTAGAGCCGTAGGTGGTTTGCCACTGTCCGTAACACCAAGGGATTTTCTCCGGAGGTGGTTCGATCATTGACGAAGTGAAACGCAGGAGACGAGTGACGAAAGTGGTCTTGCCACACCCCGTAGGTCCGGCTACTATACACGTAAAAGGGTGCTTAAACGACGTGTCCATAGCGACGACTGATGCCCGGCAGATGAGTGAGGTATTTTTAATCGTTTCTTCTATATAAGGTACGCACCTCCATCAACAGCTTCCCCAGCATATTTTGACCTTCTTGACCCCAAAATCCCTCTTTCGACGGTACCCACTCCATCAGTTCGACATCCCCGATGCCCCGAACTTGGCCATTAACAGAGCCTTCATACATTCGACCGTAACAGCGTCCCATTCGTCCCCCGTTCTAGTTTTCTTGATGAGGTAGCTTCTTCGCTTCGCCATATAGGCCCACCACGCCTCTTTGATATACTCCGCACCTTCTTCGTCTTCATTAAACATTGCCTTTCTAAACTGATGGGCGTGCTCGACCGACCTGAACACCCGACCGTACGTCGCGACTCGACACGGTAGAAATTCTACATGATCGAGCCCGCACCACGGAAACGTATAGCCGTGTCCTCTTTTCCGTCTTCATACAAGCGACTGGCCATTTCATACATAAGTCTCTCCATCGTCTGTCACTCTCCTTTAAACGAGGATACCGCTAGCAATGGTCTATATACCACTAGACCTACGTCAGCCACAATTGAGGCCTTATTACAGCATCATACATATCCACAAGAGGTCAGCACTATACGTGCATGACAGGTCATTAATCATAATTGTTTTTACAAGTAGGAATCCATTTCTGCGACTGATCCACAGCCCTTTGATGTCCTTTGAAGTATGGATAGTCAACTGCACACGTATACTACTGCTGTCGCTGGTGATACTGGATCTATTGTCTTCATTGCTAAAAAGATGATGTAGACAACTGTTAGATGTGATGAATAAATTGAGGGTAACTAACGTAAGAAAGCCTAATGAAAGATGAGGTAATGAGGTAACTATGTACCTGAACGTGTAACACGTATGATATAAAGCAATGAGAAGATGATAGAACTATTGTTTAAACATTCACATCACAGGTAGGTTAACGTCTAAGAACACTGTAATTACCCACATGAAGTAAGTGCCTTGTGTAAAACGAATGACATAAAGCAAAGAGAGAAATATATATCTATATACTTTGCGAAAGTAGTTACATTATTGCCTCACGTTGGGCACCATTGTTCACGCAGTTCAGCCCATGGAATGTGACAAGCCATTGTTTGAGGTGTGAACGGAATGACTTGAATGTAACAAACGAACGATATATATAGTATTATTGATATGCAGACACATTGTATAGAAAGTTGTACAGTTACAAGTACAAGTTATATCAGCAAGGAGTCTCATGACATATGTAACAGCTGGCAATTACCGAGTACCCCTAACCTGAGCACATATGACAGGTCATCCAAGTATCAGGAAGATAACAATGCTGTGATCAGGCTTATCAGAAAACAGATAATTACCAAGGACAGACCCTTGGGAGACGACCAGGCACAGAGAAGATAAGAACTCTGTGTGTGTGTGCAGTCAGTGCTAACATTAGACAGTGTCAACATATGGTGAATATGGATGTACAATTTGGTCAATCATCATACATAGCTAGTCTAGCTGTCCTCCTGTGTACTTGGAGGTAGGGCCACTGTAGTTGGTCAGTTGTGTCAGAAGCTTGTCGGAGGACAAAGCATGCTGCCCGGCATTGGATGGCCTAAATTTTGTTGATGTTCTGCAGTCGGTGAGTGTCCTATACTGAGCTGGTAAACTAGGATAGCACAGAGGAACGCCTTGTATGCTTTTCTCTGATGTTTTGGGAGCCTCTCTTCAATTGCATAGGAATGGGCCATCTTTGTTGGTAGATTGCATCCATTCATAAAAGGACAGAAGAAAGTTTCTGGTGCAGTGGTCAAGTTGCTCCATCTCTAGTCTGGCTCCATCACAGTGTTGGTTGTCATTTGAAGCTGAAGGGTTGTTTCCATAGTCGTTGACACAGTGCCTGGTTCCATTGGAAACAGGTGCAGCTTCTAGCTTTGGTGTTCACATATCCAGTCTCTGGTTTCACACAGAGACCCGCTGTCTCATTTTCCCTCATTGTTGGGGCGCTGTGAGTAGACCATCAGTCTGCCGTTTGAGACTACTAAGAATCTGTCTGTTCAGAATTCGGATTTACCCTAGTGAATCCACATCTTCGAAAATATGGCAATGCTACACAATAAAACAGAGTTATATTTATGATCGCATCTCTAACAACAAGATGGCATCACAACGTGTCTTCCAGTTTGCATCGGGAAAACGCAAATCAAATCTTGTTTTCTGATAATGCATACCTATTGCAGTAGATGCGTGAGTGAGTAGGCCAATATTGGTAATCTCAGATGTGCACTCACTTTAGATTCTGGATGTCGAATGCTGCACCTGATGAAATTACTCATTTCAGAAATGAGATGCACCAGGTCTAGGAGGTTGTTATTTGTCAGCACCCCGCCACTGCCAAGCTCTCTGCTCAAGTTTAACTGTCCATCCTCCATAAAGCACTGGGTGATGTGTCGTTACAGCTCCGGCAGTCGATATGCTCTCGGCATTAACATAACATGGAGGGGTTGGAGCATTTAGTCTTTGCTGCTCTCCCCACTGTAGACGTAACACACACGCAGCTTGAATGAACCTGTTTGATGTTCCTGCTACACAACAACCATCCTGCTCCGATATATATAATTCTCTTTCCTCTCACTTTAAAATATCAACTGTCTTTGGATGCTGCACCTGATTAAGTCAGAAACACCAACCCCGGGAGGTTAGAGCTTATCAGCAATGAGCTAAAGTCCAACTTCACAAAGTGCTATGAGATGTGCCCCCACACGTGGAGGGGTCGGAGTTTCTTTTTAGGGACCTGTCGGTCCTCTCATCATTTTCCACACGGCTTTCACAACGATGTACAAAAGGCCTAGACTCATCATATCTGCTCACACTCAGCTTCAGCGATAAATTCTTTTTGGATCTTCAGTTGCAGAATTGTCATGGGTTCATGTGTTGCTAAAGCCTCAGGCACATGACTTGTGCTTACTCTATATGTAGGCCTACTTGTTTATATGGTGGAGGTAGTCACAATGGTCATCAATGGCAAAGTGTCTTTCGCCAGTTGACCACTCATTACATGTGCCCAAGGCCAGCAGCATTATTGCAATATTACCCATTTCACAATTGAAGCATCACACCACAACTGGATACAGTCTTAATTCCAAACGTGCTGCCAACAGTTGCTACAGAGTATGGACTAGTGCTAAGGGTGAGTGTTGTCTGTTCTTGCCTGTTTTCTGCCAAACACTTGATGATAGTGGCAAATTTTGTGCGCCCACAGCCATATTTTGCCGTCACCTTCAATTGCCAAACATTTGTTTAAACAAATGCCTTCCGTGGTTAGACACTAATACGTCATCGGTGACGTTGTCTGGATGATCTGTGCTATCTGTTTATGATCTCTTCATCACTCTATGGCAGTCATTTGTACTCCTGAATCTAAGGATATGACCAATAAAACTCCATCACCAAGCCTTGATGATGTCTGTTATGCTACTTTTTTTCTACATCTTCATGCAGGTTTTTATTTCAAATAGTTTTTGACCAGAACATATGTTGAATTTACTGCAAACATTAAATGTGGGATGTATTGAGGCTTTGTCCATCAGTTCTTCTTGCCATCTGGATTTATTGAAATACGGCTGACTGTGTGAATTGTGAATTCATGAGACTCATTGGCAGGCTGACATGTGGATACATAAAGCTCATTGGCAGGCTGACATGTGGATACATGAAGCTCATTGGCAGGCTGACATGTGGATACATGAGGCTCATTGACAGGCTGACATGTGGATACATGAGGCTCATACATGAAGCTCATTGGCAGGCTGACATGTGGATACATGAAGCTCATTGACAGGCTGACGTGTGGATACATGAGATTTATTGGTGACGTTTACTCTAAGCTTTGCATGGACTTGTTCTCAGACATCCCATCACTTAGTTCCTTGACAAGGTCAGCATCTAGCCGACATTTCCTCAAACTGAAAGTACACTGTCGACTAGTTTAATGTTGTGGTGTATCAGCAAACCACTAAAACACACATGAAACTATTGTCTGGGGTAGTGGAAATTCCCTCAAAAATAATACAAAATATAATGATAATGCATAAGTTATTTAACAAAGATATGCATGCAGACGATTTAGAAAATACAGTGAAATGTGTGACTACTTTATTTCTTTCTTATAAATGGCAGACTGACAGGTGACAGCACATGGCTTATTGCACTGCCGTGATCGGAATCTGTGTCAGACTATTCCATCACTTGGCAGCAGTAAAGTTGGCCTCACTCCATGCGTTTCGACTGCATGGCCAGATGGCCGCACATTTCAATCCATTCACAGTTGTTGACATTGTAGCGGAACGTACATAAACTTTCCTGAAAAGTATGTTCACCTCAGACACTGTGACTGTTGTTTTCTCTGTGCTTAGTCAACAATGTAGAAGGACATCAGCGCTTTATATAACAACTTAAGATTAAAATTGAATTGAAGGTGTTACCAATGGTCATGTTTAGTCTGAGCTTTGTACGGACATGGTCTTAGCTAATCCATCACTCAGTTGTTTCACCAGAAAAGCATGTTGCCGTCTTACTTACGGCTTATGGATCCCTTGGGCGCCATGTGTCATACAGGGCTCCACAACAGTCCGCCCTGTCAGCCACCCTCTGTTCCGTTGCTGGCCAGGATTTCCACCCAAACGTTTGAATCTAAGGATATGACCAATAAAACTCCATCACCTAGCCTTAATGATGTCTGTTATCCTACTTTTTTCTACATCTTTTAGTACAGGTTTTCTTGTGGATACATGATGTTCATTGGCAGGCTGACATGTGGTTACATGAGTCTCATTGACAGGCTGACATGTGGATACATAAGGATCATTGACAGGCTGACATGTGGATACATCAGGCTCATTGACAGGCTGACATGTGGATACATAAGGATCATTGACAGGGTGATGTGTGGATACATGAGTCTCATTGACAGGCTGACATGTGGATACATAAGGATCATTGACAGGCTGACATGTGGATACATGAGTCTCATTGACAGGCTGACATGTGGATACATAAGGATCATTGACAGGGTGATGTGTGGATACATCAGGCTCATTGACAGGGTGATGTGTGGATACATGAGTCTCATTGACAGGCTGACATGTGGATACATCAGGCTCATTGACAGGCTGACATGTGGATACATAAGGATCATCGACAGGGTGATGTGTGGATACATCAGGCTCATTAACAGGCTGACATGTGGATACATCAGGCTCATTGACATGCTGACATGTGGATACATAGATGTATTGGTGACGTTTACTCTAAGCTTTGTATGGACTTGTTCTTTGACAACCCATCACTCAGTTCCTTGACAAGGTCAGCATCTAGCAGGACATATCCTCAAACTGAAAGTACACTGTTGACTGCCCTGGTGTATCAGCAAACCACTAAAACACACATGAAATTAATGTCTCGGATAGTGGAAATTTCCTCAAAAAAATAATAAATATAATGATAATGCATAATTTATGTAACAAAGCTATGCATGCAGACGATTTAGAAGACACAGTGAAATGTGTGACTACTGTGATTGTTTTCTCTGTGCTTAGTCAACAATGTAGAAGGACATCAGCGCGTTATAAAATTGTTGATAATGGCACTGTTGTCTTGTATAACTACTAAAGATTAAAATTGAATTGAAGATGTTACCAATGGTCATGTTTACTCTAAGCTTTGAATGGACATGGTCATGTTTACTCTAAGCTTTGAATGGACATGGTCATGTTTACTCTAAGCTTTGAATGGACATGGTCTTAGCTAATCCATCACTCAGTTGTTTCACCAGAATTTCGTTTCCTCAATCGACATGTTTTGTCGGACTATCAAGCGTGACTAGTCAGCCCGTGCGACAGGAGGTCCTAATTTCCCGCTTCTATTGGTCATGCGTTGAGTGATGATTCAAGGAATGTACAGGGATAGCGACGATTATAGTCCATTCATGGAAATCTCGCACTAGTTAGCGAATTTATAGATTTTACATGTCAACATTGCATTCTGAATGGGTCGGATATAACCAATATTACATCTTCACATGCATATTCTTGCATTTAAAAAGCTTCTTTGGACAGCTCATGGTGGCGTTTGCATACAGTTGTGTCATTGTGTTTATTGCTGGCAGATCATGGCACATGAATAAACGTTGAATATGAAAATAACAGAATGTGAGAAGGTTCTCATTTTCTTAAAAGGAGTTCATAATGAACTTCATTGTTTGCACGAAATGTTGACATACTTGGTGATACTACGTCTTGGGCACCCATACAGTTCAACTGTGTGATGAAATAATGTCACTTGAAGTTGCAGAATTGGCCTGGAAGTGACCAGAACTGTAGCATTATACATAACAAACTAGACAACGTGGCCTGTGCCAATTCAAAGTTACATCTGCTACAAAAAATACAAATTGTTATTCACACATATATAATCTTCAACAGTGTCCAGGCCACAGGGTAATTTTTCAGCACTCGAATCAGCGTATTTACAATGTGTCGCAGAACTAGTGACTGTGAAGTTTGACATGACATATCATGCATTCATCCTGTTTCCTGAAAGCCCTGCCATAAACGGTATGATAACCTTTTGTTTGTGAATTGAGGATTTTTCCTCAAGAATAGCCATATCATATGTCACCAGTTCACCATTGAAGCAGACCTGTCGTTGATAAATACTCTTATAGAGTCAGTTGATTGAATGAGCAGCATCTGTTATACAATTTAGGCACATTTTCATGTCTCAGGTGTGATTATTTCATTTCGCCCCACTACACTCATTAATATTGTCCTGATGCAAGCCATCTTGTCTGAGATCTTCTCTGTAAAAGGTGATTCTCAGTGGAACTATCATTACACAACCTTTCGCTAATTCAGCATGCTTCTGGAATGGGTCGGCACCTTCCACATCCATATTATTGCATTTCAAAAGCTTCTTTGTAGAGCTGAAGGTGGCGTTTACATAGAGTTGTGTCATCGTTTTTACTATTGGCTAATCTTTATGCGTACACTGCGTATGTACTTCTGCCAGATCATGGCACATGAACAAACATTGAATGAGAATATAACAGAATGTAACAAGGTTCTGATTTTCTTGAAATAAGTTCATAATGAACTTTATTGTTTGAAATGAAGTCACTTGAACTTGCAGAGTTGGCCTGGAAGTGACCACAACTGTAGCAATATACATGTGTCCCTCTTAATTCTGTATTTCTTGCAATTGGCAGCTGCAGAATTGTACCGGAATACAGTAAACCATAAAAGGGGGTAGGGAAGTTCAATTCCTGGTGTCATGCATTGGTCTCTATTCATCAAATCTGATCATTTGCCATGAAAAATAGTCCTGAAGATGAATTATCAGCCGATGCAATTCTGTATTTCACATGGAAAGCCGACCAGAGGTGTTTCCTTAGTTTACTTGGTACATCTTCAAGTAGGATTTTCACAAGGTGCGAATAATTGTCATCAGTTGGTGTCAGATGTAGCACACTGGTACTTGTTTTATGAAAATATGTAAATGAATGGTTGTTAAAAAAAGTATGTATTATTTCATGGACAAATGACATTAATCATTAATGTAATAATATTATGAACATAAAAACAATCTATATTACTTAATTATGACCGATTTATGTATTATAATTCATCGGAAATTTGTTATGCATACTTATATGTATAATTATTTATTCACAACATAAAAAGTACTTCCCATCAATGCACTGTCAACTTTGAGAAAACGATAAATATTTTCCTTTCGCAAAATATGATGCAAACTGACAGTGTGAGGAGCTACTTTGTGAAATATGTTTTAGATTGTTTATAGATTATACAAGTTTAAACATATATGACTGAAAATCGTGTTCTAAAACAGCGAGACCAGTCTCTGATAAATACTCTTGTAGGCTCAGATGATTGAATGAGCAGCACCTGTTATACAATCTAGGCACATTCCCATCTTTCTGGTCTGATTATTTCATTACACCGCACTGCACTCATTAATATTGTCCTGATGCAAACCATCTTATCTGAGGTCTTTTCTATAAAATGTGATTCTCAGTGGAACTATCATTACACAATATTTTGCAAAGTCAACATGCATTGTGAATGGGTCGGATATAACCAATATTACATCTTCACATGCATATTCTTGCATTTAAAAAGCTTCTTTGGAGAGCTCATTGTGGCGTTTGTATACAGTTGGGTCATTGTGTTTATTGCTGGCAGATCATGGCACATGAATAAACGTTGAATATGAAAATAACAGAATGTGAGAAGGTTCTCATTTTCTTAAAAGGAGTTCATAATGAACTTCATTGTTTGCACGAAATGTTGACATACTTGGTGATACTACGTCTTGGGCACCCATACAGTTCAACAGTGTGATGAAATAATGTCACTTGAAGTTGCAGAATTGGCCTGGAAGTGACCAGAACTGTAGCATTATACATAACAAACCAGACAACGTGGCCTGTGCCAATTCAAAGTTACATCTGCTACAAAGAATACAAATTGTTATTCACACATATATAATCTTCAACAGTGTCCATGCCACAGGGTAATTTTTCAGCACTCGAATCAGCGCATTTACAATGTGTCGCAAAACTAGTGACTGTGAAGTTTGACATGACATATGCATTCATCCTGTTTCCTGAAAGCCCTGCCATAAACGGTATGATAACCTTTTGTTTATGAATTGGGGATTTTTCCTCAAGAATAGCCATATCATATGTCACCAGTTCACCATTGAAGTAGACCTGTCGTTGGTAAATACTCTTGTAGAGTCAGATGATTGAATGAGCAGCATTTAGGCACATTTTCAAGTCTCTGGTGTAATTATTTCATTACGCCCCACTGCACTCATTAATATTGTCCTCATGCAAGCCATCTTGTCTGAGATCTTCTCTGTAAAAGGTTATTCTCAGTGGAACTATCATTACACAACCTTTTGCTAATTCAGCATGCTTCTGGAATGGGTCGGCACCTTCCACATCCACATTATTGCATTTCAAAAGCTTCTTTGGAGAGCTGTAGGTAGCCGTTACATATAGTTGTGTCATCATTTTTACTATTGGTTAATCTTCGTGCGTACGCTGCGTATGTACTTCTGCCAGATCATGGCACATGAACAAACATTGAATGTGAATATAACAGAATGTAACAAGGTTCTGATTTTCTTGAAATAAGTTCATAATGAACTTTATTGTTTGAAATGAAGTCACTTGAACTTGCAGAGTTGGCCTGGAAGTGACCACAACTGTAGCAATATACATGTGTCCCTCTTAATTCTGTATTTCTTGCAATTGGCAGCTGCAGAATTGTACCGGAATACAGTAAACCATAAAAGGGGGTAGGGAAGTTCAATTCCTGGTGTCATGCATTGGTCTCTATTCATCAAATCTGATCATTTGCCATGAAAAATAGTCCTGAAGATGAATTATCAGCCGATGCAATTCTGTATTTCACATGGAAAGCCGACCAGAGGTGTTTCCTTAGTTTACTTGGTACATCTTCAAGTAGGATTTTCACAAGGTGCGAATAATTGTCATCAGTTGGTGTCAGATGTAGCACACTGGTACTTGTTTTATGAAAATATGTAAATGAATGGTTGTTAAAAAAAGTATGTATTATTTCATGGACAAATGACATTAATCATTAATGTAATAATATTATGAACATAAAAACAATCTATATTACTTAATTATGACCGATTTATGTATTATAATTCATCGGAAATTTGTTATGCATACTTATATGTATAATTATTTATTCACAACATAAAAAGTACTTCCCATCAATGCACTGTCAACTTTGAGAAAACGATAAATATTTTCCTTTCGCAAAATATGATGCAAACTGACAGTGTGAGGAGCTACTTTGTGAAATATGTTTTAGATTGTTTATAGATTATACAAGTTTAAACATATATGACTGAAAATCGTGTTCTAAAACAGCGAGACCAGTCTCTGATAAATACTCTTGTAGGCTCAGATGATTGAATGAGCAGCACCTGTTATACAATCTAGGCACATTCCCATCTTTCTGGTCTGATTATTTCATTACACCGCACTGCACTCATTAATATTGTCCTGATGCAAACCATCTTATCTGAGGTCTTTTCTATAAAATGTGATTCTCAGTGGAACTATCATTACACAATATTTTGCAAAGTCAACATGCATTGTGAATGGGTCGGATATAACCAATATTACATCTTCACATGCATATTCTTGCATTTAAAAAGCTTCTTTGGAGAGCTCATTGTGGCGTTTGTATACAGTTGGGTCATTGTGTTTATTGCTGGCAGATCATGGCACATGAATAAACGTTGAATATGAAAATAACAGAATGTGAGAAGGTTCTCATTTTCTTAAAAGGAGTTCATAATGAACTTCATTGTTTGCACGAAATGTTGACATACTTGGTGATACTACGTCTTGGGCACCCATACAGTTCAACTGTGTGATGAAATAATGTCACTTGAAGTTGCAGAATTGGCCTGGAAGTGACCAGAACTGTAGCATTATACATAACAAACTAGACAACGTGGCCTGTGCCAATTCAAAGTTACATCTGCTACAAAGAATACAAATTGTTATTCACACATATATAATCTTCAACAGTGTCCAGGCCACAGGGTAATTTTTCAGCACTCGAATCAGCGTATTTACAATGTGTCGCAGAACTAGTGACTGTGAAGTTTGACATGACATATCATGCATTCATCCTGTTTCCTGAAAGCCCTGCCTGCCATAAACGGTATGATAACCTTTTGTTTGTGAATTGAGGATTTTTCCTCAAGAATAGCCATATCATATGTCACCAGTTCACCATTGAAGCAGACCTGTCATTGATAAATACTCTTATAGAGTCAGTTGATTGAATGAGCAGCATCTGTTATACAATTTAGGCACATTTTCATGTCTCAGGTGTGATTATTTCATTTCGCCCCACTACATTCATTAATATTGTCCTCATGCAAGCCATCTTCTCTGTAAAAGGTGATTCTCAGTGGAACTATCATTACACAACCTTTCGCTAATTCAGCATGCTTCTGGAATGGGTCGGCACCTTCCACATCCATATTATTGCATTTCAAAAGCTTCTTTGGTGAGCTGAAGGTGGCGTTTACATAGAGTTGTGTCATCGTTTTTACTATTGGCTAATCTTTATGCGTACACTGCGTATGTACTTCTGCCAGATCATGGCACATGAACAAACATTGAATGAGAATATAACAGAATGTAACAAGGTTCTGATTTTCTTGAAATAAGTTCATAATGAACTTTATTGTTTGAAATGAAGTCACTTGAACTTGCAGAGTTGGCCTGGAAGTGACCACAACTGTAGCAATATACATGTGTCCCTCTTAATTCTGTATTTCTTGCAATTGGCAGCTGCAGAATTGTACCGGAATACAGTAAACCATAAAAGGGGGTAGGGAAGTTCAATTCCTGGTGTCATGCATTGGTCTCTATTCATCAAATCTGATCATTTGCCATGAAAAATAGTCCTGAAGATGAATTATCAGCCGATGCAATTCTGTATTTCACATGGAAAGCCGACCAGAGGTGTTTCCTTAGTTTACTTGGTACATCTTCAAGTAGGATTTTCACAAGGTGCGAATAATTGTGATCAGTTGGTGTCAGATGTAGCACACTGGTACTTGTTTTATGAAAATATGTAAATGAATGGTTGTTAAAAAAAGTATGTATTATTTCATGGAAAAATGACATTAATCATTAATGTAATAATATTATGAACATAAAAACTATCTATATTACTTAATTATGACCGATTTATGTATTATAATTCATCGGAACATTTTTATGCATACTTATATGTATAATTATTTATTCACAACATAAAAAGTACTTCCCATCAATGCACTGTCAACTTTGAGAAAACGATAAATATTTTCCTTTCGCAAAATATGATGCAAACTGACAGTGTGAGGAGCTACTTTGTGAAATATGTTTTAGATTGTTTATAGATTATACAAGTTTAAACATATATGACTGAAAATCGTGTTCTAAAACAGCGAGACCAGTCTCTGATAAATACTCTTGTAGGCTCAGATGATTGAATGAGCAGCACCTGTTATACAATCTAGGCACATTCCCATCTTTCTGGTCTGATTATTTCATTACACCGCACTGCACTCATTAATATTGTCCTGATGCAAACCATCTTATCTGAGGTCTTTTCTATAAAATGTGATTCTCAGTGGAACTATCATTACACAATATTTTGCAAAGTCAACATGCATTGTGAATGGGTCGGATATAACCAATATTACATCTTCACATGCATATTCTTGCATTTAAAAAGCTTCTTTGGAGAGCTCATTGTGGCGTTTGTATACAGTTGGGTCATTGTGTTTATTGCTGGCAGATCATGGCACATGAATAAACGTTGAATATGAAAATAACAGAATGTGAGAAGGTTCTCATTTTCTTAAAAGGAGTTCATAATGAACTTCATTGTTTGCACGAAATGTTGACATACTTGGTGATACTACGTCTTGGGCACCCATACAGTTCAACAGTGTGATGAAATAATGTCACTTGAAGTTGCAGAATTGGCCTGGAAGTGACCAGAACTGTAGCATTATACATAACAAACCAGACAACGTGGCCTGTGCCAATTCAAAGTTACATCTGCTACAAAGAATACAAATTGTTATTCACACATATATAATCTTCAACAGTGTCCATGCCACAGGGTAATTTTTCAGCACTCGAATCAGCGCATTTACAATGTGTCGCAAAACTAGTGACTGTGAAGTTTGACATGACATATGCATTCATCCTGTTTCCTGAAAGCCCTGCCATAAACGGTATGATAACCTTTTGTTTATGAATTGGGGATTTTTCCTCAAGAATAGCCATATCATATGTCACCAGTTCACCATTGAAGTAGACCTGTCGTTGGTAAATACTCTTGTAGAGTCAGATGATTGAATGAGCAGCATTTAGGCACATTTTCAAGTCTCTGGTGTAATTATTTCATTACGCCCCACTGCACTCATTAATATTGTCCTCATGCAAGCCATCTTGTCTGAGATCTTCTCTGTAAAAGGTTATTCTCAGTGGAACTATCATTACACAACCTTTTGCTAATTCAGCATGCTTCTGGAATGGGTCGGCACCTTCCACATCCACATTATTGCATTTCAAAAGCTTCTTTGGAGAGCTGTAGGTAGCCGTTACATATAGTTGTGTCATCATTTTTACTATTGGTTAATCTTCGTGCGTACGCTGCGTATGTACTTCTGCCAGATCATGGCACATGAACAAACATTGAATGTGAATATAACAGAATGTAACAAGGTTCTGATTTTCTTGAAATAAGTTCATAATGAACTTTATTGTTTGAAATGAAGTCACTTGAACTTGCAGAGTTGGCCTGGAAGTGACCACAACTGTAGCAATATACATGTGTCCCTCTTAATTCTGTATTTCTTGCAATTGGCAGCTGCAGAATTGTACCGGAATACAGTAAACCATAAAAGGGGGTAGGGAAGTTCAATTCCTGGTGTCATGCATTGGTCTCTATTCATCAAATCTGATCATTTGCCATGAAAAATAGTCCTGAAGATGAATTATCAGCCGATGCAATTCTGTATTTCACATGGAAAGCCGACCAGAGGTGTTTCCTTAGTTTACTTGGTACATCTTCAAGTAGGATTTTCACAAGGTGCGAATAATTGTCATCAGTTGGTGTCAGATGTAGCACACTGGTACTTGTTTTATGAAAATATGTAAATGAATGGTTGTTAAAAAAAGTATGTATTATTTCATGGACAAATGACATTAATCATTAATGTAATAATATTATGAACATAAAAACAATCTATATTACTTAATTATGACCGATTTATGTATTATAATTCATCGGAAATTTGTTATGCATACTTATATGTATAATTATTTATTCACAACATAAAAAGTACTTCCCATCAATGCACTGTCAACTTTGAGAAAACGATAAATATTTTCCTTTCGCAAAATATGATGCAAACTGACAGTGTGAGGAGCTACTTTGTGAAATATGTTTTAGATTGTTTATAGATTATACAAGTTTAAACATATATGACTGAAAATCGTGTTCTAAAACAGCGAGACCAGTCTCTGATAAATACTCTTGTAGGCTCAGATGATTGAATGAGCAGCACCTGTTATACAATCTAGGCACATTCCCATCTTTCTGGTCTGATTATTTCATTACACCGCACTGCACTCATTAATATTGTCCTGATGCAAACCATCTTATCTGAGGTCTTTTCTATAAAATGTGATTCTCAGTGGAACTATCATTACACAATATTTTGCAAAGTCAACATGCATTGTGAATGGGTCGGATATAACCAATATTACATCTTCACATGCATATTCTTGCATTTAAAAAGCTTCTTTGGAGAGCTCATTGTGGCGTTTGTATACAGTTGGGTCATTGTGTTTATTGCTGGCAGATCATGGCACATGAATAAACGTTGAATATGAAAATAACAGAATGTGAGAAGGTTCTCATTTTCTTAAAAGGAGTTCATAATGAACTTCATTGTTTGCACGAAATGTTGACATACTTGGTGATACTACGTCTTGGGCACCCATACAGTTCAACAGTGTGATGAAATAATGTCACTTGAAGTTGCAGAATTGGCCTGGAAGTGACCAGAACTGTAGCATTATACATAACAAACCAGACAACGTGGCCTGTGCCAATTCAAAGTTACATCTGCTACAAAGAATACAAATTGTTATTCACACATATATAATCTTCAACAGTGTCCATGCCACAGGGTAATTTTTCAGCACTCGAATCAGCGCATTTACAATGTGTCGCAAAACTAGTGACTGTGAAGTTTGACATGACATATGCATTCATCCTGTTTCCTGAAAGCCCTGCCATAAACGGTATGATAACCTTTTGTTTATGAATTGGGGATTTTTCCTCAAGAATAGCCATATCATATGTCACCAGTTCACCATTGAAGTAGACCTGTCGTTGGTAAATACTCTTGTAGAGTCAGATGATTGAATGAGCAGCATTTAGGCACATTTTCAAGTCTCTGGTGTAATTATTTCATTACGCCCCACTGCACTCATTAATATTGTCCTCATGCAAGCCATCTTGTCTGAGATCTTCTCTGTAAAAGGTTATTCTCAGTGGAACTATCATTACACAACCTTTTGCTAATTCAGCATGCTTCTGGAATGGGTCGGCACCTTCCACATCCACATTATTGCATTTCAAAAGCTTCTTTGGAGAGCTGTAGGTAGCCGTTACATATAGTTGTGTCATCATTTTTACTATTGGTTAATCTTCGTGCGTACGCTGCGTATGTACTTCTGCCAGATCATGGCACATGAACAAACATTGAATGTGAATATAACAGAATGTAACAAGGTTCTGATTTTCTTGAAATAAGTTCATAATGAACTTTATTGTTTGAAATGAAGTCACTTGAACTTGCAGAGTTGGCCTGGAAGTGACCACAACTGTAGCAATATACATGTGTCCCTCTTAATTCTGTATTTCTTGCAATTGGCAGCTGCAGAATTGTACCGGAATACAGTAAACCATAAAAGGGGGTAGGGAAGTTCAATTCCTGGTGTCATGCATTGGTCTCTATTCATCAAATCTGATCATTTGCCATGAAAAATAGTCCTGAAGATGAATTATCAGCCGATGCAATTCTGTATTTCACATGGAAAGCCGACCAGAGGTGTTTCCTTAGTTTACTTGGTACATCTTCAAGTAGGATTTTCACAAGGTGCGAATAATTGTCATCAGTTGGTGTCAGATGTAGCACACTGGTACTTGTTTTATGAAAATATGTAAATGAATGGTTGTTAAAAAAAGTATGTATTATTTCATGGACAAATGACATTAATCATTAATGTAATAATATTATGAACATAAAAACAATCTATATTACTTAATTATGACCGATTTATGTATTATAATTCATCGGAAATTTGTTATGCATACTTATATGTATAATTATTTATTCACAACATAAAAAGTACTTCCCATCAATGCACTGTCAACTTTGAGAAAACGATAAATATTTTCCTTTCGCAAAATATGATGCAAACTGACAGTGTGAGGAGCTACTTTGTGAAATATGTTTTAGATTGTTTATAGATTATACAAGTTTAAACATATATGACTGAAAATCGTGTTCTAAAACAGCGAGACCAGTCTCTGATAAATACTCTTGTAGGCTCAGATGATTGAATGAGCAGCACCTGTTATACAATCTAGGCACATTCCCATCTTTCTGGTCTGATTATTTCATTACACCGCACTGCACTCATTAATATTGTCCTGATGCAAACCATCTTATCTGAGGTCTTTTCTATAAAATGTGATTCTCAGTGGAACTATCATTACACAATATTTTGCAAAGTCAACATGCATTGTGAATGGGTCGGATATAACCAATATTACATCTTCACATGCATATTCTTGCATTTAAAAAGCTTCTTTGGAGAGCTCATTGTGGCGTTTGTATACAGTTGGGTCATTGTGTTTATTGCTGGCAGATCATGGCACATGAATAAACGTTGAATATGAAAATAACAGAATGTGAGAAGGTTCTCATTTTCTTAAAAGGAGTTCATAATGAACTTCATTGTTTGCACGAAATGTTGACATACTTGGTGATACTACGTCTTGGGCACCCATACAGTTCAACTGTGTGATGAAATAATGTCACTTGAAGTTGCAGAATTGGCCTGGAAGTGACCAGAACTGTAGCATTATACATAACAAACTAGACAACGTGGCCTGTGCCAATTCAAAGTTACATCTGCTACAAAGAATACAAATTGTTATTCACACATATATAATCTTCAACAGTGTCCAGGCCACAGGGTAATTTTTCAGCACTCGAATCAGCGTATTTACAATGTGTCGCAGAACTAGTGACTGTGAAGTTTGACATGACATATCATGCATTCATCCTGTTTCCTGAAAGCCCTGCCTGCCATAAACGGTATGATAACCTTTTGTTTGTGAATTGAGGATTTTTCCTCAAGAATAGCCATATCATATGTCACCAGTTCACCATTGAAGCAGACCTGTCATTGATAAATACTCTTATAGAGTCAGTTGATTGAATGAGCAGCATCTGTTATACAATTTAGGCACATTTTCATGTCTCAGGTGTGATTATTTCATTTCGCCCCACTACATTCATTAATATTGTCCTCATGCAAGCCATCTTCTCTGTAAAAGGTGATTCTCAGTGGAACTATCATTACACAACCTTTCGCTAATTCAGCATGCTTCTGGAATGGGTCGGCACCTTCCACATCCATATTATTGCATTTCAAAAGCTTCTTTGGTGAGCTGAAGGTGGCGTTTACATAGAGTTGTGTCATCGTTTTTACTATTGGCTAATCTTTATGCGTACACTGCGTATGTACTTCTGCCAGATCATGGCACATGAACAAACATTGAATGAGAATATAACAGAATGTAACAAGGTTCTGATTTTCTTGAAATAAGTTCATAATGAACTTTATTGTTTGAAATGAAGTCACTTGAACTTGCAGAGTTGGCCTGGAAGTGACCACAACTGTAGCAATATACATGTGTCCCTCTTAATTCTGTATTTCTTGCAATTGGCAGCTGCAGAATTGTACCGGAATACAGTAAACCATAAAAGGGGGTAGGGAAGTTCAATTCCTGGTGTCATGCATTGGTCTCTATTCATCAAATCTGATCATTTGCCATGAAAAATAGTCCTGAAGATGAATTATCAGCCGATGCAATTCTGTATTTCACATGGAAAGCCGACCAGAGGTGTTTCCTTAGTTTACTTGGTACATCTTCAAGTAGGATTTTCACAAGGTGCGAATAATTGTGATCAGTTGGTGTCAGATGTAGCACACTGGTACTTGTTTTATGAAAATATGTAAATGAATGGTTGTTAAAAAAAGTATGTATTATTTCATGGAAAAATGACATTAATCATTAATGTAATAATATTATGAACATAAAAACTATCTATATTACTTAATTATGACCGATTTATGTATTATAATTCATCGGAACATTTTTATGCATACTTATATGTATAATTATTTATTCACAACATAAAAAGTACTTCCCATCAATGCACTGTCAACTTTGAGAAAACGATAAATATTTTCCTTTCGCAAAATATGATGCAAACTGACAGTGTGAGGAGCTACTTTGTGAAATATGTTTTAGATTGTTTATAGATTATACAAGTTTAAACATATATGACTGAAAATCGTGTTCTAAAACAGCGAGACCAGTCTCTGATAAATACTCTTGTAGGCTCAGATGATTGAATGAGCAGCACCTGTTATACAATCTAGGCACATTCCCATCTTTCTGGTCTGATTATTTCATTACACCGCACTGCACTCATTAATATTGTCCTGATGCAAACCATCTTATCTGAGGTCTTTTCTATAAAATGTGATTCTCAGTGGAACTATCATTACACAATATTTTGCAAAGTCAACATGCATTGTGAATGGGTCGGATATAACCAATATTACATCTTCACATGCATATTCTTGCATTTAAAAAGCTTCTTTGGAGAGCTCATTGTGGCGTTTGTATACAGTTGGGTCATTGTGTTTATTGCTGGCAGATCATGGCACATGAATAAACGTTGAATATGAAAATAACAGAATGTGAGAAGGTTCTCATTTTCTTAAAAGGAGTTCATAATGAACTTCATTGTTTGCACGAAATGTTGACATACTTGGTGATACTACGTCTTGGGCACCCATACAGTTCAACAGTGTGATGAAATAATGTCACTTGAAGTTGCAGAATTGGCCTGGAAGTGACCAGAACTGTAGCATTATACATAACAAACCAGACAACGTGGCCTGTGCCAATTCAAAGTTACATCTGCTACAAAGAATACAAATTGTTATTCACACATATATAATCTTCAACAGTGTCCATGCCACAGGGTAATTTTTCAGCACTCGAATCAGCGCATTTACAATGTGTCGCAAAACTAGTGACTGTGAAGTTTGACATGACATATGCATTCATCCTGTTTCCTGAAAGCCCTGCCATAAACGGTATGATAACCTTTTGTTTATGAATTGGGGATTTTTCCTCAAGAATAGCCATATCATATGTCACCAGTTCACCATTGAAGTAGACCTGTCGTTGGTAAATACTCTTGTAGAGTCAGATGATTGAATGAGCAGCATTTAGGCACATTTTCAAGTCTCTGGTGTAATTATTTCATTACGCCCCACTGCACTCATTAATATTGTCCTCATGCAAGCCATCTTGTCTGAGATCTTCTCTGTAAAAGGTTATTCTCAGTGGAACTATCATTACACAACCTTTTGCTAATTCAGCATGCTTCTGGAATGGGTCGGCACCTTCCACATCCACATTATTGCATTTCAAAAGCTTCTTTGGAGAGCTGTAGGTAGCCGTTACATATAGTTGTGTCATCATTTTTACTATTGGTTAATCTTCGTGCGTACGCTGCGTATGTACTTCTGCCAGATCATGGCACATGAACAAACATTGAATGTGAATATAACAGAATGTAACAAGGTTCTGATTTTCTTGAAATAAGTTCATAATGAACTTTATTGTTTGAAATGAAGTCACTTGAACTTGCAGAGTTGGCCTGGAAGTGACCACAACTGTAGCAATATACATGTGTCCCTCTTAATTCTGTATTTCTTGCAATTGGCAGCTGCAGAATTGTACCGGAATACAGTAAACCATAAAAGGGGGTAGGGAAGTTCAATTCCTGGTGTCATGCATTGGTCTCTATTCATCAAATCTGATCATTTGCCATGAAAAATAGTCCTGAAGATGAATTATCAGCCGATGCAATTCTGTATTTCACATGGAAAGCCGACCAGAGGTGTTTCCTTAGTTTACTTGGTACATCTTCAAGTAGGATTTTCACAAGGTGCGAATAATTGTCATCAGTTGGTGTCAGATGTAGCACACTGGTACTTGTTTTATGAAAATATGTAAATGAATGGTTGTTAAAAAAAGTATGTATTATTTCATGGACAAATGACATTAATCATTAATGTAATAATATTATGAACATAAAAACAATCTATATTACTTAATTATGACCGATTTATGTATTATAATTCATCGGAAATTTGTTATGCATACTTATATGTATAATTATTTATTCACAACATAAAAAGTACTTCCCATCAATGCACTGTCAACTTTGAGAAAACGATAAATATTTTCCTTTCGCAAAATATGATGCAAACTGACAGTGTGAGGAGCTACTTTGTGAAATATGTTTTAGATTGTTTATAGATTATACAAGTTTAAACATATATGACTGAAAATCGTGTTCTAAAACAGCGAGACCAGTCTCTGATAAATACTCTTGTAGGCTCAGATGATTGAATGAGCAGCACCTGTTATACAATCTAGGCACATTCCCATCTTTCTGGTCTGATTATTTCATTACACCGCACTGCACTCATTAATATTGTCCTGATGCAAACCATCTTATCTGAGGTCTTTTCTATAAAATGTGATTCTCAGTGGAACTATCATTACACAATATTTTGCAAAGTCAACATGCATTGTGAATGGGTCGGATATAACCAATATTACATCTTCACATGCATATTCTTGCATTTAAAAAGCTTCTTTGGAGAGCTCATTGTGGCGTTTGTATACAGTTGGGTCATTGTGTTTATTGCTGGCAGATCATGGCACATGAATAAACGTTGAATATGAAAATAACAGAATGTGAGAAGGTTCTCATTTTCTTAAAAGGAGTTCATAATGAACTTCATTGTTTGCACGAAATGTTGACATACTTGGTGATACTACGTCTTGGGCACCCATACAGTTCAACTGTGTGATGAAATAATGTCACTTGAAGTTGCAGAATTGGCCTGGAAGTGACCAGAACTGTAGCATTATACATAACAAACTAGACAACGTGGCCTGTGCCAATTCAAAGTTACATCTGCTACAAAGAATACAAATTGTTATTCACACATATATAATCTTCAACAGTGTCCAGGCCACAGGGTAATTTTTCAGCACTCGAATCAGCGTATTTACAATGTGTCGCAGAACTAGTGACTGTGAAGTTTGACATGACATATCATGCATTCATCCTGTTTCCTGAAAGCCCTGCCTGCCATAAACGGTATGATAACCTTTTGTTTGTGAATTGAGGATTTTTCCTCAAGAATAGCCATATCATATGTCACCAGTTCACCATTGAAGCAGACCTGTCATTGATAAATACTCTTATAGAGTCAGTTGATTGAATGAGCAGCATCTGTTATACAATTTAGGCACATTTTCATGTCTCAGGTGTGATTATTTCATTTCGCCCCACTACATTCATTAATATTGTCCTCATGCAAGCCATCTTCTCTGTAAAAGGTGATTCTCAGTGGAACTATCATTACACAACCTTTCGCTAATTCAGCATGCTTCTGGAATGGGTCGGCACCTTCCACATCCATATTATTGCATTTCAAAAGCTTCTTTGGTGAGCTGAAGGTGGCGTTTACATAGAGTTGTGTCATCGTTTTTACTATTGGCTAATCTTTATGCGTACACTGCGTATGTACTTCTGCCAGATCATGGCACATGAACAAACATTGAATGAGAATATAACAGAATGTAACAAGGTTCTGATTTTCTTGAAATAAGTTCATAATGAACTTTATTGTTTGAAATGAAGTCACTTGAACTTGCAGAGTTGGCCTGGAAGTGACCACAACTGTAGCAATATACATGTGTCCCTCTTAATTCTGTATTTCTTGCAATTGGCAGCTGCAGAATTGTACCGGAATACAGTAAACCATAAAAGGGGGTAGGGAAGTTCAATTCCTGGTGTCATGCATTGGTCTCTATTCATCAAATCTGATCATTTGCCATGAAAAATAGTCCTGAAGATGAATTATCAGCCGATGCAATTCTGTATTTCACATGGAAAGCCGACCAGAGGTGTTTCCTTAGTTTACTTGGTACATCTTCAAGTAGGATTTTCACAAGGTGCGAATAATTGTGATCAGTTGGTGTCAGATGTAGCACACTGGTACTTGTTTTATGAAAATATGTAAATGAATGGTTGTTAAAAAAAGTATGTATTATTTCATGGAAAAATGACATTAATCATTAATGTAATAATATTATGAACATAAAAACTATCTATATTACTTAATTATGACCGATTTATGTATTATAATTCATCGGAACATTTTTATGCATACTTATATGTATAATTATTTATTCACAACATAAAAAGTACTTCCCATCAATGCACTGTCAACTTTGAGAAAACGATAAATATTTTCCTTTCGCAAAATATGATGCAAACTGACAGTGTGAGGAGCTACTTTGTGAAATATGTTTTAGATTGTTTATAGATTATACAAGTTTAAACATATATGACTGAAAATCGTGTTCTAAAACAGCGAGACCAGTCTCTGATAAATACTCTTGTAGGCTCAGATGATTGAATGAGCAGCACCTGTTATACAATCTAGGCACATTCCCATCTTTCTGGTCTGATTATTTCATTACACCGCACTGCACTCATTAATATTGTCCTGATGCAAACCATCTTATCTGAGGTCTTTTCTATAAAATGTGATTCTCAGTGGAACTATCATTACACAATATTTTGCAAAGTCAACATGCATTGTGAATGGGTCGGATATAACCAATATTACATCTTCACATGCATATTCTTGCATTTAAAAAGCTTCTTTGGAGAGCTCATTGTGGCGTTTGTATACAGTTGGGTCATTGTGTTTATTGCTGGCAGATCATGGCACATGAATAAACGTTGAATATGAAAATAACAGAATGTGAGAAGGTTCTCATTTTCTTAAAAGGAGTTCATAATGAACTTCATTGTTTGCACGAAATGTTGACATACTTGGTGATACTACGTCTTGGGCACCCATACAGTTCAACAGTGTGATGAAATAATGTCACTTGAAGTTGCAGAATTGGCCTGGAAGTGACCAGAACTGTAGCATTATACATAACAAACCAGACAACGTGGCCTGTGCCAATTCAAAGTTACATCTGCTACAAAGAATACAAATTGTTATTCACACATATATAATCTTCAACAGTGTCCATGCCACAGGGTAATTTTTCAGCACTCGAATCAGCGCATTTACAATGTGTCGCAAAACTAGTGACTGTGAAGTTTGACATGACATATGCATTCATCCTGTTTCCTGAAAGCCCTGCCATAAACGGTATGATAACCTTTTGTTTATGAATTGGGGATTTTTCCTCAAGAATAGCCATATCATATGTCACCAGTTCACCATTGAAGTAGACCTGTCGTTGGTAAATACTCTTGTAGAGTCAGATGATTGAATGAGCAGCATTTAGGCACATTTTCAAGTCTCTGGTGTAATTATTTCATTACGCCCCACTGCACTCATTAATATTGTCCTCATGCAAGCCATCTTGTCTGAGATCTTCTCTGTAAAAGGTTATTCTCAGTGGAACTATCATTACACAACCTTTTGCTAATTCAGCATGCTTCTGGAATGGGTCGGCACCTTCCACATCCACATTATTGCATTTCAAAAGCTTCTTTGGAGAGCTGTAGGTAGCCGTTACATATAGTTGTGTCATCATTTTTACTATTGGTTAATCTTCGTGCGTACGCTGCGTATGTACTTCTGCCAGATCATGGCACATGAACAAACATTGAATGTGAATATAACAGAATGTAACAAGGTTCTGATTTTCTTGAAATAAGTTCATAATGAACTTTATTGTTTGAAATGAAGTCACTTGAACTTGCAGAGTTGGCCTGGAAGTGACCACAACTGTAGCAATATACATGTGTCCCTCTTAATTCTGTATTTCTTGCAATTGGCAGCTGCAGAATTGTACCGGAATACAGTAAACCATAAAAGGGGGTAGGGAAGTTCAATTCCTGGTGTCATGCATTGGTCTCTATTCATCAAATCTGATCATTTGCCATGAAAAATAGTCCTGAAGATGAATTATCAGCCGATGCAATTCTGTATTTCACATGGAAAGCCGACCAGAGGTGTTTCCTTAGTTTACTTGGTACATCTTCAAGTAGGATTTTCACAAGGTGCGAATAATTGTCATCAGTTGGTGTCAGATGTAGCACACTGGTACTTGTTTTATGAAAATATGTAAATGAATGGTTGTTAAAAAAAGTATGTATTATTTCATGGACAAATGACATTAATCATTAATGTAATAATATTATGAACATAAAAACAATCTATATTACTTAATTATGACCGATTTATGTATTATAATTCATCGGAAATTTGTTATGCATACTTATATGTATAATTATTTATTCACAACATAAAAAGTACTTCCCATCAATGCACTGTCAACTTTGAGAAAACGATAAATATTTTCCTTTCGCAAAATATGATGCAAACTGACAGTGTGAGGAGCTACTTTGTGAAATATGTTTTAGATTGTTTATAGATTATACAAGTTTAAACATATATGACTGAAAATCGTGTTCTAAAACAGCGAGACCAGTCTCTGATAAATACTCTTGTAGGCTCAGATGATTGAATGAGCAGCACCTGTTATACAATCTAGGCACATTCCCATCTTTCTGGTCTGATTATTTCATTACACCGCACTGCACTCATTAATATTGTCCTGATGCAAACCATCTTATCTGAGGTCTTTTCTATAAAATGTGATTCTCAGTGGAACTATCATTACACAATATTTTGCAAAGTCAACATGCATTGTGAATGGGTCGGATATAACCAATATTACATCTTCACATGCATATTCTTGCATTTAAAAAGCTTCTTTGGAGAGCTCATTGTGGCGTTTGTATACAGTTGGGTCATTGTGTTTATTGCTGGCAGATCATGGCACATGAATAAACGTTGAATATGAAAATAACAGAATGTGAGAAGGTTCTCATTTTCTTAAAAGGAGTTCATAATGAACTTCATTGTTTGCACGAAATGTTGACATACTTGGTGATACTACGTCTTGGGCACCCATACAGTTCAACTGTGTGATGAAATAATGTCACTTGAAGTTGCAGAATTGGCCTGGAAGTGACCAGAACTGTAGCATTATACATAACAAACTAGACAACGTGGCCTGTGCCAATTCAAAGTTACATCTGCTACAAAGAATACAAATTGTTATTCACACATATATAATCTTCAACAGTGTCCATGCCACAGGGTAATTTTTCAGCACTCGAATCAGCGCATTTACAATGTGTCGCAAAACTAGTGACTGTGAAGTTTGACATGACATATGCATTCATCCTGTTTCCTGAAAGCCCTGCCATAAACGGTATGATAACCTTTTGTTTGTGAATTGAGGATTTTTCCTCAAGAATAGCCATATCATATGTCACCAGTTCACCATTGAAGCAGACCTGTCATTGATAAATACTCTTATAGAGTCAGTTGATTGAATGAGCAGCATCTGTTATACAATTTAGGCACATTTTCATGTCTCAGGTGTGATTATTTCATTTCGCCCCACTACATTCATTAATATTGTCCTCATGCAAGCCATCTTCTCTGTAAAAGGTGATTCTCAGTGGAACTATCATTACACAACCTTTCGCTAACTCAGCATGCTTCTTGAATGGGTTGGCACCTTCCACATCCATATTATTGCATTTCAAAAGCTTCTTTGCTGGGTTCATGGTGGTGTTTCCATACAGTTGTGTCATTGTTTTTATGATTGGCTCATCTTCGTGCATGCACTGCATATGTACTTCTGCCAGATAATATAACAGAATGTGACAAGGTTCTGATTTTCTTCAAAGGAATTAATAATGAACTTTATTGTTTGAAATTAGGTTATTTGAACTTGCAGAGTTGGTCTGGACGTGACCACAGTTGTAGCAATATATGTGTCCCTATTAGTTCTGTGTTTCTTGCAATTGGCAGCTGCAGAATTTTACCGGAATACTGATAACAGTAAAAGAGGGTTGGGAAGTTAAATGCCCGGTGTCATGCATTGGTCTGTATTAATCGAATCTGGCAATTTACCATAAAATATAGTCCAGAAGTTCAATTATTACCCAATTCAATTCTGTATTTCATGGACAGACGACCAGAAGTGTTTTCTCAGTTTACTTCGTACATCTTCAAGTAGAATTTTTATAAGTCGCGAATAATTGTCATCTGTGGGTGTCGGATGTAGCACACTGGTACTTGTGTTATGAAAATATATAGATCATTGGTTGTTAAAAGAAGTGTGTATCATTTTATGGACAAATGACTTTGATGTAGTAACATTATGAATATAAACACAATCTATATTACTTAATTACGACTGATTTATGTAGTATCATTCAGCGTAATTATGCATTCATACCTGTCCAATTATTTACTCACAACATAAACACTACTTCCCATCAATGTAAGTAGTAATAGGGAGGCTAAAGCCCCCGTGTAAAAAGGTCATGTACCCAAGATCAAAGAAAGATCAAAGAAATAGGCTCCGCCCCAAAAAAAATTCCTAAAACTTAGCATCTATACAGAAAAAGTCAACATCAAAGGATTTTGCACTTTTTCCTAAAACTTAGCAGCGGAACTAAATACCCTTAATTACCCTGAATTACCTTTGATTGATAGGGCCACCCAACGACGCTGACCTGTTGCCCTTATTGCATGTAATGTATGTGTTTCGTTTCTCTATACTTGATGGGCGTGATTGACAGGCTCAACAACAAATCAGAGGCTTAGAATGAGTTTGAGGCCACAAGCTGCTGTATTAAGGGGATGTTCAGCGTTGACCTCGTGCCCTTTGCGTGTGTGTTTTCGTTTCTCTGCACTCTAGTGGTCCCTTTTGATCGTCAGACCCAAGGTAGGGCTAAAATAATTGAATATTGCCTATAGCCATTGTACCGGCATAAAACTACTGTATAAAAGAGTTGCCTGCTAATTGGGGGTGCATTGATGAGTACGAAATTAGTACTGAGTGGTTATAATCACTGTACCAGTACATAACCACGTATAAAAGTTCTACGCTGTTAGGCGGCTGTGTTGTTGTGAAACCTGATACATGGACTGGTGTAAAGTCCGTACGCTGCTAGTGACCGACCGCTGTAATGTCTCTCTGCACTCAGTGGCGCTGTTTGGATCGCCAAGGTAGGACTAAAACAACTGAATATTGCCTATAACCATTGTACCGGCACAAAACCACTGTATAAAAGAGTTGCCTGTTAATTGGAGCTGCGTTGAGGAGGTCGAAAGTGGCTATAATCATAACCACGTACATAACCACGTATAAAAGTTCTACGCTGGGTTGTTGTGAAACTTGATACAGGCTCTGGTGTAAAGTCCGTAAGCTGCTAGCGACAGCTGTAACGTTCCTGCTTTGTCGTGAGTCGTGACGCCTTCTAGTAGTAGTGTATTTATAGCGTACAGTGTTTCGTTTATAAGCAAGCCTACTATAGTTCTGGAGTTCGTAGGGACATACAGTGGTTTTGTGCGTTGGAAAGAATCAAACAACTAGTCGTTGATTGTTATATAGTTTAATGAGGAAGAAATGAAGTTTAACTACGGAAGATGGCGAAGCGTATTCTAGCGCCAGATGACGTGACGTGATCGTGTGGTAAGCCAAAGCCGTTCTGTGGTCGTCGTCGCCGCCGCACTGGGCACCGAGGCAAGATTGCTGGGGTGCGTTGTGGCGGTGGCCTAAACTCGGGCCGTCCTGTTAGCACCCAGTGGTTAGGAGGGGCCAAATGGGTGTCCGAGTCTTCTTCCCGTGGGCGAGGAGGGAGCGACACCCATAAATTGGTGTCTGGGTCGCGCCACTTTTGCGGTGGCGGCCTAGCGATGCCGTGTACGACTGCAGTCGGTCGATCGGTCCGCCTTGGCTGCAATGGAGGCGGCGTTTTGTAGGTTCGTGTTGTTCTAGTGCAACTAAATGGCATGGTTTTTGCCACTGAAAACAAAAAGTATATCGGGTTTGTATAAAGTTTTAATTTTACATCCCTTTTCCCTCGCATGAAAACTGAATCCCCTCCTGGACTGACTGAGTTCTTAAAGAATTTAGCCATTACTGGGACATTGCTCCCGACACTTAAAATGCAAAAGTTGTTAGTTTTACACATGGGGGTCAAATAGTAAATGAAGAAACAATGGCATACTAACGGTACCATATATACTAATGGTAACCAAATTATATAAATACAGGCTTATAGTTCCATATTCTGAAAAGTTTTTGACCACAAAATGTCTCTAAATATTTCCTTATGGAAATTCTTTCTAATGATCAAACAAATCACAGTTTCTTAGTTTACAAGAACTTCTTAACGTGAGCTTGGTCCTCCGGCGTCAGCTGGTACATCTTGCCAACAGCTTCTCCAAGCTTCATTATGGTTAGGCTCTTCTCGGCGCGGTCCTCATCTCGCATTCCCCATTTCCATTTACTCCGGCATGATGTCATGTACGATAGTTCATACAGATCTCCCTGTATGGATTTCACCTTGGCTACATAGCAACTGCGCCCATTGCGCACGGCTAACAAACACCCCACTTTGATGACATCTGATGAAGCTGCTGGTGGTTCGACTACAGCCGGGGGCCTCTGATTCTTGGACAGCTGGGACCGCTGGTGGTTCTTGGACACCTGGTACCACTGGTGGTTCCACTGCAGCTGGGGCCTCTTGTTTTTTTACACCTGGGACCACTCATGGGTCCACTGCAGCTGGGGCCTCTGGTTCTTGGACACCTGGGACCACTGATGGTTCCACTGCAGCTGGAGCCTCTGGTTCTTGGACACTTGGGACCACTGATGTTTCCACTGCAGCTGGAGCCTCTGGTTCTTGGACACCTGGGACCGATGATGGTTCCACTGCAACCGATCCAGCGACACTTCCGCTAGCTCGGAAATGTCGCAGATGATGCTGCGTCCTGCCTTGATGATGTCTGCAGCCTTCTTCACAACGCCGCCAAGACCGTCACACGGTCCTTTGCCGTCGTCTCGTGAAGTCTCTTCCACATCTCGAACAGCGATGCCTAGTGCTTTTTGGTGATTCGCCAGATGGCGCCACTCGTCGTCTACGTGTGTTGATGATGAATGCGTTTGGTCTATGTGGCGTTGTATGTCGGCGTGTGTATCGAGAACGAGTCCGCAGTGACGACACGTGTGCTGCTTCATGATCTACCTACAACTGAAGGATGGGAGATCATTGTATGTTTCTATATATCCTACACTGTGTGACGTCATAGGAGACGTGGCTTGTATGAGTGTGCGTGTATGTATCCATAGACAGAGGGGCGTGGCGGGGAGGTGGGCGTGTATGTATTCACCGATCGCAACGAGCTATGAAGGCGGCAAGAACAACAGACACCGGAATCCTGGATTACATATATCTTTATTTCATACAGCTAAAAGCGAGTAATACAATACACATGAAAGCAAAGCTAAGCACCTACAGTAACAGACAAGAGGCGCCTATAACCCCAGCTATAGCGTAGGGGCGCATTTCCTCTTGTCGTCACTGCAGGCGCTTCTGAAGGGTATTAATTATGTAGGCGACGTGTTCGTCGCGCGTGACATTACGTGCGATTTCGTCACACATCGTGCGCACGGCCACGTCTAAGCTACATCTCCGCGTAGCAAAGAGTACCCCCGCTAGGGACACTATATTTAGTTCGAGGTGCCTCACACTATCGAATGGAGCCGAGTAGGCCCACGGGATCGATGCTGTGGTTTTTGACCATACGATGTGGCCGTCGTAGGCAACGTCGAGCGTTAACCGGTCCGCGCGCAGTGCCTCGTACTCGGAGGCGGTGGTGGTGACGTCATAGTCGTCGTCACATGTCATGTCCAGTGACGATTCGTCGGATGTTGGTGGTGAAGCGTCTTCGCATGTCATCTCGAGTGATAAGGCGTGACGCTGTACGTGCAGCTGCGTGAGGAGGGCCTGTCGCAGCGGCATGGGGGTGTGGTGGCGGCGTCGTTTTCTCGGCGCCCACTCTAGCTTGTTCTCCCCATATGGCTTTTGAATGAGGGCTAGTCCGCTAGAGGGAGCATCGGTGACCTAACAACACAACAACAACAACATTAGCAGGGTGTTTTCTCGTCCAACAGCGATATACCACGTACACGCAGGATGGCGTGCACACGTGAGTATTATGTAGGCAACACAAGGGCTCGCCCCGCCCCCTTTTAGGCCTCGCTCTATGCATAAAAAGCGTCCTTATCTTTTTCGGGAACATACTTATAAAAAACGTGATTGATGGCCTGTCACTTTTGATTGATGACCCTTCCTCTTGAGGCGCCACCTAGCGGTTATCCTATATATATATATATATATATATATATGATTATGTAAGAATATATATATATATGCTTATGTAAGCCTTTATATAAGCGCTACTCTAAACCCATTGTGTGAAAATATGTAGCAGCAGCGGAGCTCGCAGCAGCAGCAGCTGGCCTATGATCTGGCGGCCTAGTTTCTAAATATAACCGTGCGGCTAGCCGGCTCTGTAACGGCGTTAATTTCAGCCGTACAGCTGGCGCTGTCAAACCGAAACGAATCGCATGCATGCGTTTAGCATTTAAAATCTGTACTCAGCGGCCTGTTAAGGCAGGATGGTTATATGCGGTGGATAGACGAATGGAAGCAAAACGGTGTAAGTAATAGATTATGTTTTATTAATAGAAGTCACGGTGGCGTGAGAACTGCCCAGTGGAGCGCGGCCAGGCCTGCGTAATGGTCGCTCGAGAGCCTCGCCCCAACTGGCTCAAGTGCAGTAGCCGAGCGGCGCGTGAATTGTCCTCGTCAAACTGCCTTTGTAACATTGTTGAGCGACCGGCTGGAATTAACGGCGAGTTAAAGCCGCGTCGTTCGTATATTTCGCTAGCGGGGACTGGCGTATACCACAAGCCGTTGGCCCCGCGTACGCCGAATGCCGAGGTGAGGCCGTAGGCATCATCATCGGAGTCGCTGTCGGAGAATGAAGCGGTGAGGCCACCATAGGCGTCGTCTGAAGGTGCCTGGATGACGGGTATCGGTGTGCGCGGTACTGGGTTCACGCGACAGACAGCCTTGTCGCTGACGATTCCCCGTGTAGGCAGGCTGATATTGGGTCCACGTCGAGGCAGGTGGATTCTGTGAAATATGAATAACGCATTTGACTAACGAGGACCTACCCAATCACTGTTATTAATATAAAAGTAATTAATAAATAAGAAATAAATAATTATAAAAGTAAATAATATAAAAGTAATTAATAAAGAATATAAAGAATTACAGATAGAACAAATAATAATAAATAAGTTATAAAAATAATTAATAAAGAATGAAAACTTACCGCTGTACTAAATAATAATAAATAAATAAAATAAAATACAAACGTACCGCTGTTCTTTCGCGGCGACGGCGTGAGCCCCTTTCGCAGACGACGTCAAGGAAGCCATGATGGTATGAAAATGAGCAACGACCGTTGCATTATTTCCTAAAGTCAGTTATGCGTTAAGTGCGCATGCGCGAAAGCGACGTAAAAACATTGAAGGCAAAGAGATCGAAATAGCAATAAACGAACATCTAAATGCATGAAATGAAGCGTTGTATACGCTTAGTTAGGGCTCAGGCATCTTGTGGAGTATTAATATTAGAGAAATTCGATGTGAAAGTCACATTTGACAATGAATGTACTAAAGCGACCGCTGATTTTTTCCTGGCGAATAACTAGAAACCGAATGGTGACGCGAAACAGCTGCGGCGCGTGACGTTAATGGGGCGATAGCTTATCGCGATCGGAATGTGAAGCTAGAACAATGCCATTTCAAAAACAATAGACGAACCACTAAAAACATGAATTTAAGAGTTGTGTAGGATCAGTGGGGAATAGGGAATTGTGTAGTGCCATTATATTATTGAAATTCTATGTAAATAAACGTTTGTCAACGAACGCACTACATGAACGTTCATTTTTTTCCGAAAGCAAAGACATCGGAGACTAGGCAGTTATGCGTTAGAAGGCATGCGCGAAATGTTGTAATAGAACCGTAGATTAGGGCGTTATCCGTAAGTGCGCATGCGCCATATGCTGTGAGGGTATAAAGCGACTGAAAAATTGCTATTAGTGTATAACGCAAGGGGTCTAACTTTTACAGCTGCAGCAGACGTCCTCCCGCCGCAACAATGGCCGACGCTACAACCGAGATGACACCGAAAAAGGCTAAGACAATACGTCGATGTTCGTCCACGACGCGCTGTAGAGCGTCGTTGGCGACCGGTGATGGTGGATTGGGACCGTCGGGAGGTGGCGACACCTTCCGACGACCGCACGTATCCCTCAGGTGTCGTAGCATAACGGCGCGCGTACTGTACGTTGCGCCGCATTTCGGACACTCGTCTTTTTACGCATAGCGCGTTATCCCCGCATCGTTTCGAACTCTTCGCGTGTCTCTAGCGTCGATTGTTTCGCGAAATAAGTACCGCATTTCGGACATTGCCATCTAGTAGGCGGCATACTTTTGGCTGCTACTTTTTCGAGCACCACTTTTATAACAGGGTGCTGTGGTGGTGGTGGTGGTGGTGGTGGATGTTGTACGGACATGCGCATTGCTATCGTGTGTGACGTGTGGACATGCGTAATAGTGCGTTAAGTAACGTGGGGTGGTGGGTCGACCCTAATGTTGTGTGGTGTGGTGTGGTGTTTTGTTAAGTAACTCGGAAACGGAACGTACATTTTCAACGTTTTATTAAGCGAACCGTACAAGGTTTTCTTCCTATTAGCAAAGCGCGATTTTTTATTAAAACAAGCGCTTAATTTTTTAAAGTAAATCGTCAAAGCAACTTTTCTAGCAGTAACGTTCAAGTGTTCATGCGGCTTAGAGACCGCTTCGGCACTGGATGTACACGTGAACGGCCGATTCTAGTAGAGCGCTGTTGACGAAATCGCGCCAGTCTGTGCCTAGCAGCCAGTCCGACACGAACTGGACCAGATAGAGTTCCCCCGCACGTCCCGGCTGCTGACCGGTCGCCTTAACGTGCAGTAGACGCACGAGACGCGTGAAGGTCGGTATCAACGATTGATGTAGACACGTCTCCAACACGGCGTTGAAGTGTCGCGTGAAGAGGTCAGACGCGTTGTCGTAGCACTGCGTGTACACACGAGTCTGCCGACCCGCACGATAGCCGACCATATGTACGTACGGGCAGCCTTCATTGACCTCGCACGCGCCGCATCGTTCGCGCGCCTTCTGCAGAATCGTCTCACCGAGTTGTTCGGCGAAGAGGGCCATCGCATGCCGCTCATAGCGGCAGGCCAACTGACCCCGACCCGGCGCGACGACTTGACGTTGTATCAATTCCGGCGGCGTTGGCGACGGCGTGTGCATGTCGTCGTACGTCGGCGGTTCGATGTGTGGTACGCCAAGCGCCTCCTCGATGATAAAGTCCAACTCGTTATCGCTACGCACGCACCCCTACAGCATAAAACATGTCCTACTAAGCTTCACTGTCAGTCTCGGCCTACAAACACGCATTATAATTAGGCCGCATCTCACATTATTATCTTTCGTCCATCGGTGTTTGTACTAACGCCTCCGCATACAGTTTTGCACGCACCGCATTGTCGTAGTTCAGTAGTATTCTGTCGAACTCGGCTACCTCAGCGGCGTTTTCACGTTCAAGCCGCTCCGCCCTCTACAAATACACACTTTTAATGATTAGTCCGCCCCTTTTTTAGCAACACGACCTAGAAGCACAGCGTCTATTGTCTCACTATGCGCCACTTCCCGGTCCAGCAGTGTTTGTACGAACAAGGCAACCGCCGCATACCTTGCACGCATCCTCTCGTTGTTCACTAACATGTCCAGCAGCACGCGCCGGACCTCCTACAGAAGAAAATTGTCATGCTTTAAATAAGTTCGCCGCTTCGTAAGCTGAGCACCATGCCATTATATAATGTTCGGCTATCTCGGCTAGTAGGCGCGCAGATTCGTCATTCGTCGGTTTACGCGTCAACAACAACGATACCAACAGTGGGCACTCCTACATAAACAACACAAGAAAACACATTAGGCATCATCGTCGTCGTCGTATCTCTTCAGCGTACACACCGTATAAGACGGCTCGCCTTGCCACGTCGTCTTACGCACACTGAGCTCCACTCTCGTGCCTGTTAACTCCAGCACAGTATCACGCAGTTCCTCCTCACTTAATTCCTCCAAGTAGTCGGCCCTGTACTCAACTAGATTAGCCATTTGCGTGTCAAACAGCGTTAGCCAAAGATCCTCTTCGTCGGCATCGCCATCTCGCACCATAACACGCAACGCAAAGAAATTCTTCCCCTCGCCCTGCTCACCGTGGGTTCGACATATCATAAGGGCATCCTTGACTTGCCGAAACAACTTGCGCCGGCACCGGGAACATCCCCTGTACGTGCACTTGTTTTTATAAGACACCGCTTCAATACGAACTGGCGTCTTAATCTTATAGACGCCATTCTCAACGCACGCCAGTTCCCTCACACTCACCAATGTGGCGCGCGTCGACACCTCGGCGCTGCACTCTCGCTCGAGCGATGCACTCCGCACCGCTAGCTGCTCCAACGCCGCTTCGTCGGCGCCTCGCTTACGCCCCATTGACGGCGCGAGAACCACCACGGGGCGCTTAGCAGCGGGAGTTGTCCCAGCTGTTCCGGCTGACGTCGATGCCTGCTGGCCTCCAGTCACCTTGGACGTCGATAGCGCGCGGTACCGTACAGTCCCGCTACAACAGCACCGGGCTCAAGTTCAATTCTCCCCGCTTCACAAAGTGCTGTGAGATATGCCCCCACAGCCTGGGCTGTTTGCCCTGAGTATCAACATCACGAGGAGGGTTCGGAGTTTCATTTTCAGGGACCTCGTTGACAGCAGGGTTTTCTACAACCTGGTCATTTTCATGGACCTATTTGGCAGTAGGGTTTTCCATAACCTGGTCATCTTCAGGGACCTTGTTGGCAGTAGGCCTGTTGGTTTTCTCATCATTTTTTACATGGCCTTCACAGCGATGTACAAAAAGGCCTAGACTCATCACATCTGCTCACACTCAGCTTCAGCGATAAATTCTTTTTGGATCTTCAGTCGCAGAATTGTCATGGGTTCATGTGTTGCTGAAGCCTCAGGCACATGACTTTGCTTACTCTGTATGTAAGCCTACTTATTTATATGGTGAAGTAATCACAATGGACATCAATGGCAAAGTGTCTTTCGCCGGTTGACCCCTCATTACATGTGCCCAAGGCCAGTAGCATTGTCGCGATATTACCCATTTCACCATTGAAGCATCGCACCACAACTTGATACAGTCTGAATTCCACAGCCATATTTCGCTGTCACCTTCAATCGCCAAACATTTGTTTAAACAAATGTCTTCCTTGGTTAGACACTAATACGTCATCGGTGACGTCGTCTGGACAGTCTGTGCTATCTGTTTATGTAACTGGCTGCGCAGCAGGACCCTGTCCGATTGCGATGGCCCAGAAGAAGCATATTGCCGTCTTATTTACGGCTTACGGATCCCTTGGGCGCCACGTGTCGTACACGGCTTCACAACAGTCTGCCCTGTCGGCCACCCTCTGTGCCGCCGCTGCCCAGCATTTCCACCCAAACGTTTTCTGTTCTCTCTCCACCATTCGTCACCACGTTTCATTTGGTCTTCCGGTCGATCTCTTCCCACAAGTTGATCTCTTTATCACTCTATGGCAGTCATTTGTACTCTTGAATCTAAGGATATGACCAATAAAACTCCATCACCAAGCCTTGATGATGTCTGTTATGCTACTTTTTTCTACATCTTCATGCAGATTTTTATTTCAAATAGTTTTTGACCAGAACATATGTTGAATTTACTGCAAACATTAAATGTGGGATGTATTGAGTCTTTGTCCATCAGTTCTTCTTGCCATCTGGATTTATTGAAATACGGCTGACTGTGTGAATTGTGAATTCATGAGACTCATTGGCAGGCTGACATGTGGATACATAAAGCTCATTGGCAGTCTGACATGTGGATACATAAAGCTCATTGGCAGGCTGACATGTGGATACATGAAGCTCATTGGCAGGCTGACATGTGGATACATGAGGCTAGTAGTAAAGAAGACTTTTTGGATCGGTATCCTAAGGAGTTTCAGAGGAGGTTTTGAGTGATACTGAATGATACTAGGGAGGTTTCGAAAGCCGCCCCCCTGAGTGAAGTGAGTAGTCACGTGACCGTATGTGTGAGCGTGTGTAGCGCACCCCCTGGCGGTGAAATGAGCAGCCATGGAAGGGTTATTGTGTATATATGAGAGACGAAAGACCGAAGAGGGAATTGTAATAACGAAAGATCAAAGAGGAAAGGTATTGAAAGAAACGAAAGATCAAAGAGTCATAATGAAAGATTAAAGAGAAAAGTTTTAAAAGGTGATGAAATGTGTATAATGAGAGATAAAGAAGTAAACTGAATGATGTAATAACGAGTAATAACGAAAGAACAAAGAGAAAACGTTATAATATATATATATATATATCAAACTTTAAAATGTGTGTGTAGGTATGCTTGTATGTATGTATGTATGTATGAAAGAGAGATTATATATATATATATATATATATAATATTATATAATATAATAACCAACAAACACCACAGTTTGAAAGTTGAATGTTTTATTAATATCAACGATCAATTACATCTTCAAAACCGTCATCACTATCATCTGTCTCCGAACACCAATTTTCCATATCCCCCGTGTCTATAGGGGCAACAGGGTCGAGGTCAAACCAAGGGTTGGGTGGATCGTAACGTCCCCGTACCCGCAACAGCTCCGCCATGACGATGCAGAACGTGTAACTATGACAATCGCGGAGCTCTTCGTCTCTGGAACATGCATTAAAACTCTCAAACCGTATGAACGAGACGTTAAATATATGAAAACTTTGAAAATATCTTCTCTGAAACATATATGAAAACGTTGAAAATGATCAAGCGAGTGGAATAAGGCAGCGATGTAACCAGACACCGCGTAGGGAACCGACACACGATAAAAGGGCAAGCTAGATCAAAGGACTATAATACAATACGTAATGGAGACGTCTGCTGACGCAATCGGTAACCAAACACCGCGTAGCTAGTCGAAACGACAAGAGGTCGGTCGAGGTCAACACATTGAAGAGAAAACATAAATAAAGTAGTAAAATAATCGTTGAACACTCACGTGTAATCATCAATAGTGGAGTCACTGGAGACACTCCAGGTATCGTCAGTGTCGATACCATCGGGAGACCTGGAAGGTAATAAGATAACCGTGATACATAACGAACGTAAGCATAGACAACCGTGAGTGACACATAACGAACGTAAGAGCATATTATAATAGAGGTGAGACGTCACAGGTAGTTTATGTGAAGAACACTGTGATTATGTATGATATGTATAGGATATCTATCGAATGAAACAAAGCAAAGAATATATATATATATATATATATATCTTTATAATAATAATAAAAGTACTTGCACAACTTCGAGACCATCGTCGCCAAGACGCCATTCAGCACGGAGTTGAGTCCAAGGTATCGACGACATAGCAATTGTGAATGAGATGAAGAATGTAACAAACGAGCCGGTATATATAGATAGAGCATACGTATGCAGACACACTATGAAGACAACTTGTGAGACACACTGTGGAGTGGAAATATACCGGGGTACGAAAAGCACCGAAGACCCAGGGACGTATGACGACATCATCTAGGGACGTCACCTGGACGATGCCTGGTTAACAACAATGTCGAAGTGGTAAAGTACAAACCGATACCAGTCATATGACGGAGGAACCAGCTGGTGATAAGCGCGTGATGTGCCAATTAGACGACAATGGAATGCACCTTATCAGAACACTAACAATACAGTCGGAAGAAAAGAACTCTGTGAGTGGTCAGCGATGAAACATATGGCGGTCAAGAGCTTGGATATACAATTCAGGGGTGCTGGTCACTTCCTATCGAATTTCTATCCGTGTGAGATACATATATGGGGCGAAGACTTTACTTGTACAGAAGCAGCATATCAGTTTAAAAAAGCTAGACATTTTCACGACGAGAACACAGCGAGAAAGATTCAGACCGCGCGCACTGGAATACAGGCGAAATACTGGAGTAAAAGCATTCGTTGGACACCCGATCGAGTCGTTTCATGGCTGTCACAACGTCGAGGCGTGATGTACGCTATAGTAGCCGGTGACGTCGTCTGGACAGTCTGTGCTATCTGTTTATGTAACTGGCTGCGCAGCAGGACCCTGTCCGATTGCGATGGCCCGGAAGAAGCATGTTGCTGTCTTATTTACGGCTTACGGATCCCTTGGGCGCCACGTGTCGTACACGGCTTCACAACAGTCTGCCCTGTCGGCCACCCTCTGTGCCGCCGCTGCCCAGAATTTCCACCCAAACGTTTTCTGTTCTCTCTCCACCATTCGTCACCACGTTTCATTTGGTCTTCCGGTCGATCTCTTCCCACAAGTTGATCTCTTCATCACTCTATGGCAGTCATTTGTACTCTTGAATCTAAGGATATGACCAATAAAACTCCATCACCGAGCCTTGATGATGTCTATTATGCTACTTTTTTTCTACATCTTCATGCAGGTTTTTATTTCAAATAGTTTTTGACCAGAACATATGTTGAATTTACTGCAGACATTAAATGTGGGATGTATTGAGTCTTTGTCCATCAGTTCTTCTTGCCATCTGGATTTATTGAAATACGGCTGACTGTGTGAAGTGTGAATTCATGAGACTCACTAGCAGGCTGACATGTGGATACATGAGGCTCATACATAAAGCTCATTGGCAGGCTGACATGTGGATACATAAAGCTCATTGGCAGGCTGACATGTGGATACATGAGATTCATTGGTGACGTTTACTCTAAGCTTTGTATGGACTTGTTCTCAGACATCCCATCACTCAGTTCCTTGACAAGGTCAGCATCTAGCCGACATTTCCTCAAACTGAAAGTACACTGTCGACTGGTTTAATGTTGTGGTGTATCAGCAAACCACTAAAACACACATGAAACTATTGTCTGGGGTAGTGGAAATTCCCTTAAAAATAATACAAAATATAATGATAATACATAACTTATTTAACAAAGATATGCATGCAGACGATTTAGAAGATACAGTGAAATGTGTGACTACTTTATTTATTTCTTATAAATGGCAGACTGACAGGTGACAGCACATGGCTTATTGCACTGCCGTGATCGGAATCTGTGTCCGACTATTCCATCACTTGGCAGCAGTAAAGTTGGCCTCACTCCATGCGTTTCGACTGCATGGCCAGATGGCCGCACATTTTAATCCATTCACAGTTGTTGACATTGTAGCGGAACGTACATAAACTTTCCTGAAAAGTATGTTCACCTCAGACACTGTCAACAATGTAGAAGGACATCAGCGCTTTATATAACAACTTAAGATTAAAATTGAATTGAAGGTGTTACCAATGGTCATGTTTTGTCTAAGCTTTGTACGGACATGGTCTTAGCTAATCCATCACTCAGTTGTTTCACCAGAATTTCATTTCCTCAATCGACATGTTTTGTCGGACTATCAAGCGTGACTAGTCAGCCCGTGCGACCGGAGGTCCGAATTTCCCGCTTCTATTGGTCACGCGTTGGGCGATGTTTCAAGGAAAGTACAGGGATAGCGACGATTATAGTCCATTCGTGGAAATCTCACACTAGTTAGCGAATTTATAGATTTTACATGGCAGCGGTTGTGCCATTACTAGTCTGTGCCGTCCGTCTAAAGTCGACCTCTCTCCATACATTTCAATCTTATGGCCAGATGCCCACATATTTGAACCCATTCAGAACTGTTGAACATTGTAGCGGAATGTGCAAAAGCTTTCCAGAAAAGCCTGTTCACTGCGAACATTGTTACTGGTGTTTTCATATCTCAGCTTCAGCAATAAATTCTTTTTGGATCTTCAGTCGCAGAATTGTCATGGGTTCATGTTTTGCTAAAGCCTCGGGCACATGACTTGTGCTTACTCTATATGTAGGCTTACTTGTTTATATGGTGAAGTAATCACAATGGACATCAAGGGCAAAGTGTCTTTCGCCGGTTGACCCCATACAGTTTAACAGTGATATGAAATGATGTCACTGGAAGTTGTAGAGTTGGCCTGGAAGTGACCAGAACTGCAGCATTATACATACAAAATCAGACAACGTTGTCTGTGCCAATTCAAAGATACATCTGCTGCAAAAAATACAAATGGAGTTCTGCAATTTTAAGTTAGTCGATAGGTGGCGCTTTACGCAATGCAGGCCGGAACTTGTTTGCATTTCGTTACGCTGCCTTTGTTCGACTTCATGCACGAATTCACTTTCTGAAAAGCCACAAGCCGCCCACCAATACACAGTTCTGTAGTTGGATATACTTAACAATGCCAACAGAGTGTTGTGTGCCGGGATGCACAAACAGAACGGGTCACACATTCCCGTGATCTGACTCCAATCGAGTGAAAGTTCAGTTTTAACATCCAGTTGTGCCTCAAACTTCTCAATGGCCACAGACTCATACTTTCGTCCATGTAGAATGGCTGCGCTTCTGAGGTCACAGTGTGTTGTCAGAGTGTCGGTGAGAGCATCGTAATCTCGCTTCTCGGTCGCCTTGCATATGGTACCAAAGTTGGACAAGGTGATGTGATGCAGCCTCGTTTTTCGCCAATTCTTACTGTTGCCCTGGCTCCTAATGGATTTCTCCAAATTGTCTGCTTGTTCTGCTGTTATTTGCGTAACCTGAAATGCACTAAATATTAGTAATGCAAAATATTTGTGTATTTGTGTCTCACACTTTCTGTACCAATGTATAGACCGGGTAGCCTAGCAATGACCGCGTTGGCCGTCTGGGTACGAAGTACGACTGCGTGTATCAGGCGGCCCTCTAGGCTAAGAATAATCGAGTGATTTTGTGCGGCAACCGGGGGAAAGCAGGCGTTTTATTATTATTATTTGCACTGTGGACTAGCTGGTAGACTGTTAGGCGGAAGTCAGCTTCATAGGGGCTTAGGGGCTTGATGAATGCGTGTTTCTCTATTACACTGATAGGGGTGTTCTGTTTCGTAATAAACGAGACTTTTTATACGGTTTCAACATTTTTATTATATGTAGAAAATACAGGTCGTGTGGCTACACCGATCTCTGTGAAATTTTCATTCACTAGTGAACGTCGCCTAGATAGCAATACAAGACTTTCACCAACTTTACTACAGCAGGCACTAATGTTCGGTAATACAAGACTTTCACCAATGGCAATGCTACACAATAAAACAGGAGTTATATTTATGATCGCACCTCTAACAACAAGATGGCATCACAACGTGTCTTCCAGTTTGCATCGGGAAAACGCAAATCAAATCTCGTTTTCTGATAATGCATACCTATTGCAGTAGATGCGTGAGTGAGTAGGCCAATATTGGTAATCTCATATGTGCACTCAATTTAGATTCTGGATGTTGAATGCTGCACCTGATGAAATGACTCATTTCAGAAATGAGATGCACCAGTTCTGGGAGGTTGTTACTTGTCAGCACCCCGCCACTGCCAAGCTCTCTGCTCAAGTTTAACTGTCCGTCCTCCATAAAGCACTGGGTGATGTGTCGTTACAGCTCTGGCTGTCGATATGCTCTCAGCATTGACATAACGTGGAGGGGTCGGAGCATTTAGTCTTTGTTCTCTCTAGCGTCGATTGTTTCGCGAAATAAGTACCGCATTTCGGACATTGCCATCTAGTAGGCGGCATACTTTTGGCTGCTACTTTTTCGAGCACCACTTTTATAACAGGGTGCTGTGGTGGTGGTGGTGGTGGTGGATGTTGTACGGACATGCGCATTGCTATCGTGTGTGACGTGTGGACATGCGTAATAGTGCGTTAAGTAACGTGGGGTGGTGGGTCGACCCTAATGTTGTGTGGTGTGGTGTGGTGTTTTGTTAAGTAACTCGGAAACGGAACGTACATTTTCAACGTTTTATTAAGCGAACCGTACAAGGTTTTCTTCCTATTAGCAAAGCGCGATTTTTTATTAAAACAAGCGCTTAATTTTTTAAAGTAAATCGTCAAAGCAACTTTTCTAGCAGTAACGTTCAAGTGTTCATGCGGCTTAGAGACCGCTTCGGCACTGGATGTACACGTGAACGGCCGATTCTAGTAGAGCGCTGTTGACGAAATCGCGCCAGTCCGTGCCTAGCAGCCAGTCCGACACGAACTGGACCAGATAGAGTTCCCCCGCACGTCCCGGCTGCTGACCGGTCGCCTTAACGTGCAGTAGACGCACGAGACGCGTGAAGGTCGGTATCAACGATTGATGTAGACACGTCTCCAACACGGCGTTGAAGTGTCGCGTGAAGAGGTCAGACGCGTTGTCGTAGCACTGCGTGTACACACGAGTCTGCCGACCCGCACGATAGCCGACCATATGTACGTACGGGCAGCCTTCATTGACCTCGCACGCGCCGCATCGTTCGCGCGCCTTCTGCAGAATCGTCTCACCGAGTTGTTCGGCGAAGAGGGCCATCGCATGCCGCTCATAGCGGCAGGCCAACTGACCCCGACCCGGCGCGACGACTTGACGTTGTATCAATTCCGGCGGCGTTGGCGACGGCGTGTGCATGTCGTCGTACGTCGGCGGTTCGATGTGTGGTACGCCAAGTGCCTCCTCGATGATAAAGTCCAACTCGTTATCGCTACGCACGCACCCCTACAGCATAAAACATGTCCTACTAAGCTTCACTGTCAGTCTCGGCCTACAAACACGCATTATAATTAGGCCGCATCTCACATTATTATCTTTCGTCCATCGGTGTTTGTACTAACGCCTCCGCATACAGTTTTGCACGCACCGCATTGTCGTAGTTCAGTAGTATTCTCTCGAACTCGGCTACCTCAGCGGCGTTTTCACGTTCAAGCCGCTCCGCCCTCTACAAATACACACTTTTAATGATTAGTCCGCCCCTTTTTTAGCAACACGACCTAGAAGCACAGCGTCTATTGTCTCACTATGCGCCACTTCCCGGTACAGCAGTGTTTGTACGAACAAGGCAACCGCCGCATACCTTGCACGCATCCTCTCGTTGTTCACTAACATGTCCAGCAGCACGCGCCGGACCTCCTACAGAAGAAAATTGTCATGCTTTAAATAAGTTCGCCGCTTCGTAAGCTGAGCACCATGCCATTATATAATTTTCGGCTATCTCGGCTAGTAGGCGCGCAGATTCGTCATTCGTCGGTTTACGCGTCAACAACAACGATACCAACAGTGGGCACTCCTACATAAACAACACAAGAAAACACATTAGGCATCGTCGTCGTCGTATCTCTTCAGCGTACGCACCGTATAAGACGGCTCGCCTTGCCACGTCGTCTTACGCACACTGAGCTCCACTCTCGTGCCTGTTAACTCCAGCACAGTATCACGCAGTTCCTCCTCACTTAATTCCTCCAAGTAGTCGGCCCTGTACTCAACTAGATTAGCCATTTGCGTGTCAAACAGCGTTAGCCAAAGCTCCTCTTCGTCGGCATCGCCATCTCGCACCATAACACGCAACGCAAAGAAATTCTTCCCCTCGCCCTGCTCACCGTGGGTTCGACATATCATAAGGGCATCCTTGACTTGCCGAAACAACTTGCTCCGGCACCGGGAACATCCCCTGTACGTACACTTGTTTTTATAAGACACCGCTTCAATACGAACTGGCGTCTTAATCTTATAGACGCCATTCTCAACGCACGCCAGTTCCCTCACACTCACCAATGTAGCGCGCGTCGACACCTCGGCGCTGCACTCTCGCTCGAGCGATGCACTCCGCACCGCTAGCTGCTCCAACGCCGCTGCGTCGGCGCCTCGCTTACGCCCCATTGACGGCGCGAGAACCACCACGGGGCGCTTAGCAGCGGGAGTTGTCCCAGCTGTTCCGGCTGACGTCGATGCCTGCTGGCCTCCAGTCACCACCTTGGACGTCGATAGCGCGCGGTACCGTACAGTCCCGCTACAACAGCACCGGGCTCAAGTTCAATTCTCCCCGCTTCACAAAGTGCTGTGAGATATGCCCCCACAGCCTGGGCTGTTTGCCCTGAGTATCAACATCACGAGGAGGGTTCGGAGTTTCATTTTCAGGGACCTCGTTGACAGCAGGGTTTTCTACAACCTGGTCATTTTCATGGACCTATTTGGCAGTAGGGTTTTCCATAACCTGGTCATCTTCAGGGACCTTGTTGGCAGTAGGCCTGTTGGTTTTCTCATCATTTTCTACATGGCCTTCACAGCGATGTACAAAAAGGCCTAGACTCATCACATCTGCTCACACTCAGCTTCAGCGATAAATTCTTTTTGGATCTTCAGTCGCAGAATTGTCATGGGTTCATGTGTTGCTGAAGCCTCAGGCACATGACTTTGCTTACTCTGTATGTAAGCCTACTTATTTATATGGTGAAGTAATCACAATGGACATCAATGGCAAAGTGTCTTTCGCCGGTTGACCCCTCATTACATGTGCCCAAGGCCAGTAGCATTGTCGCGATATTACCCATTTCACCATTGAAGCATCGCACCACAACTGGATACAGTCTGAATTCCACAGCCATATTTCGCCGTCACCTTCAATCGCCAAACATTTGTTTAAACAAATGTCTTCCTTGGTTAGACACTAATACGTCATCGGTGACGTCGTCTGGACAGTCTGTGCTATCTGTTTATGTAACTGGCTGCGCAGCAGGACCCTGTCCGATTGCGATGGCCCAGAAGAAGCATATTGCCGTCTTATTTACGGCTTACGGATCCCTTGGGCGCCACGTGTCGTACACGGCTTCACAACAGTCTGCCCTGTCGGCCACCCTCTGTGCCGCCGCTGCCCAGCATTTCCACCCAAACGTTTTCTGTTCTCTCTCCACCATTCGTCACCACATTTCATTTGGTCTTCCGGTCGATCTCTTCCCACAAGTTGATCTCTTTATCACTCTATGGCAGTCATTTGTACTCTTGAATCTAAGGATATGACCAATAAAACTCCATCACCAAGCCTTGATGATGTCTGTTATGCTACTTTTTTCTACATCTTCATGCAGATTTTTATTTCAAATAGTTTTTGACCAGAACATATGTTGAATTTACTGCAAACATTAAATGTGGGATGTATTGAGTCTTTGTCCATCGGTTCTTCTTGCCATCTGGATTTATTGAAATACGGCTGACTGTGTGAATTGTGAATTCATGAGACTCATTGGCAGGCTGACATGTGGATACATAAAGCTCATTGGCAGTCTGACATGTGGATACATAAAGCTCATTGGCAGGCTGACATGTGGATACATGAAGCTCATTGGCAGGCTGACATGTGGATACATGAGGTTAGTAGTAAAGAAGACTTTTTGGATCGGTATCCTAAGGAGTTTCAGAGGAGTTTTTGAATGATACTGAATGATACTAGGGAGGTTTCGAAAGCCGCCCCCCTGAGTGAAGTGAGTAGTCACGTGACCGTATGTGTGAGCGTGTGTAGCGCACCCCCCTGGCGGTGAAATGAGCAGCCATGGAAGGGTTATTGTGTATATATGAGAGACGAAAGACCGAAGAGGGAATTGTAATAACGAAAGATCAAAGAGGAAAGGTATTGAAAGAAACGAAAGATCAAAGAGTCATAATGAAAGATTAAAGAGAAAAGTTTTAAAAGGTGATGAAATGTGTATAATGAGAGATAAAGAAGTAAACTGAATGATGTAATAACGAGTAATAACGAAAGAACAAAGAGAAAACGTTATAATATATATATATATATATATCAAACTTTAAAATGTGTGTGTAGGTATGCTTGTATGTATGTATGTATGTATGTATGTATGTATGTATGTATGTATGTATGAAAGAGAGATTATATATATATATATATATATAATATTATATAATATAATAACCAACAAACACCACAGTTTGAAAGTTGAATGTTTTATTAATATCAACGATCAATTACATCTTCAAAACCGTCATCACTATCATCTGTCTCCGAACACCAATTTTCCATATCCCCCGTGTCTATAGGGGCAACAGGGTCGAGGTCAAACCAAGGGTTGGGTGGATCGTAACGTCCCCGTACCCGCAACAGCTCCGCCATGACGATGCAGAACGTGTAACTATGACAATCGCGGAGCTCTTCGTCTCTGGAACATACATTAAAACTCTCAAACCGTATGAACGAGACGTTAAATATATGAAAACTTTGAAAATATCTTCTCTGAAACATATATGAAAACGTTGAAAATGATCAAGCGAGTGGAATAAGGCAGCGATGTAACCAGACACCGCGTAGGGAACCGACACACGATAAAAGGGCAAGCTAGATCAACGGACTATGATACAATACGTAATGGAGACGTCTGCTGACGCAATCGGTAACCAAACACCGCGTAGCTAGTCGAAATGACAAGAGGTCGGTCGAGGTCAACACATTGAAGAGAAAACATAAATAAAGTAGTAAAATAATCGTTGAACACTCACGTGTAATCATCAATAGTGGAGTCACTGGAGACACTCCAGGTATCGTCAGTGTCGATACCATCGGGAGACCTGGAAGGTAATAAGATAACCGTGATACATAACGAACGTAAGCATAGACAACCGTGAGTGACACATAACGAACGTAAGAGCATATTATAATAGAGGTGAGACGTCACAGGTAGTTTATGTGAAGAACACTGTGATTATGTATGATATGTATAGGATATCTATCGAATGAAACAAAGCAAAGAATATATATATATATATCTTTATTGAATTCATGAGACTCACTAGCAGGCTGACATGTGGATACATAAAGCTCATTAGCAGGCTGACATGTGGATACATGAGGCTCATACATAAAGCTCATTGGCAGGCTGACATGTGGATACATAAAGCTCATTGGCAGGCTGACATGTGGATACATGAGATTCATTGGTGACGTTTACTCTAAGCTTTGTATGGACTTGTTCTCAGACATCCCATCACTCAGTTCCTTGACAAGGTCAGCATCTAGCCGACATTTCCTCAAACTGAAAGTACACTGTCGACTGGTTTAATGTTGTGGTGTATCAGCAAACCACTAAAACACACATGAAACTATTGTCTGGGGTAGTGGAAATTCCCTTAAAAATAATACAAAATATAATGATAATACATAACTTATTTAACAAAGATATGCATGCAGACGATTTAGAAGATACAGTGAAATGTGTGACTACTTTATTTATTTCTTATAAATGGCAGACTGACAGGTGACAGCACATGGCTTATTGCACTGCCGTGATCGGAATCTGTGTCCGACTATTCCATCACTTGGCAGCAGTAAAGTTGGCCTCACTCCATGCGTTTCGACTGCATGGCCAGATGGCCGCACATTTTAATCCATTCACAGTTGTTGACATTGTAGCGGAACGTACATAAACTTTCCTGAAAAGTATGTTCACCTCAGACACTGTCAACAATGTAGAAGGACATCAGCGCTTTATATAACAACTTAAGATTAAAATTGAATTGAAGGTGTTACCAATGGTCATGTTTTGTCTAAGCTTTGTACGGACATGGTCTTAGCTAATCCATCACTCAGTTGTTTCACCAGAATTTCATTTCCTCAATCGACATGTTTTGTCGGACTATCAAGCGTGACTAGTCAGCCCGTGCGACCGGAGGTCCGAATTTCCCGCTTCTATTGGTCACGCGTTGGGCGATGTTTCAAGGAAAGTTCAGGGATAGCGACGATTATAGTCCATTCGTGGAAATCTCACACTAGTTAGCGAATTTATAGATTTTACATGGCAGCGGTTGTGCCATTACTAGTCTGTGCCGTCCGTCTAAAGTCGACCTCTCTCCATACATTTCAATCTTATGGCCAGATGCCCACATATTTGAACCCATTCAGAACTGTTGAACATTGTAGCGGAATGTGCAAAAGCTTTCCATAAAAGCCTGTTCACTGCGAACATTGTTACTGGTGTTTTCATATCTCGGCTTCAGCAATAAATTCTTTTTGGATCTTCAGTCGCAGAATTGTCATGGGTTCATGTTTTGCTAAAGCCTCGGGCACATGACTTGTGCTTACTCTATATGTAGGCTTACTTGTTTATATGGTGAACTAATCACAATGGACATCAAGGGCAAAGTGTCTTTCGCCGGTTGACCCCATACAGTTTAACAGTGATATGAAATGATGTCACTGGAAGTTGTAGAGTTGGCCTGGAAGTGACCAGAACTGCAGCATTATACATACAAAATCAGACAACGTTGTCTGTGCCAATTCAAAGATACATCTGCTGCAAAAAATACAAATGGAGTTCTGCAATTTTAAGTTAGTCGATAGGTGGCGCTTTACGCAATGCAGGCCGGAACTTGTTTGCATTTCGTTACGCTGCCTTTGTTCGACTTCATGCACGAATTCACTTTCTGAAAAGCCACAAGCCGCCCACCAATACACAGTTCTGTAGTTGGATATACTTAACAATGCCAACAGAGTGTTGTGTGCCGGGATGCACAAACAGAACGGGTCACACATTCCCGTGATCTGACTCCAATCGAGTGAAAGTTCAGTTTTAACATCCAGTTGTGCCTCAAACTTCTCAATGGCCACAGACTCATACTTTCGTCCATGTAGAATGGCTGCGCTTCTGAGGTCACAGTGTGTTGTCAGAGTGTCGGTGAGAGCATCGTAATCTCGCTTCTCGGTCGCCTTGCATATGGTACCAAAGTTGGACAAGGTGATGTGATGCAGCCTCGTTTTTCGCCAATTCTTACTGTTGCCCTGGCTCCTAATGGATTTCTCCAAATTGTCTGCTTGTTCTGCTGTTATTTGCGTAACCTGAAATGCACTAAATATTAGTAATGCAAAATATTTGTGTATTTGTGTCTCACACTTTCTGTACCAATGTATAGACCGGGTAGCCTAGCAATGACCGCGTTGGCCGTCTGGGTACGAAGTACGACTGCGTGTATCAGGCGGCCCTCTAGGCTAAGAATAATCGAGTGATTTTGTGCGGCAACCGGGGGAAAGCAGGCGTTTTATTATTATTATTTGCACTGTGGACTAGCTGGTAGACTGTTAGGCGGAAGTCAGCTTCATAGGGGCTTAGGGGCTTGATGAATGCGTGTTTCTCTATTACACTGATAGGGGTGTTCTGTTTCGTAATAAACGAGACTTTTTATACGGTTTCAACATTTTTATTATATGTAGAAAATACAGGTCGTGTGGCTACACCGATCTCTGTGAAATTTTCATTCACTAGTGAACGTCGCCTAGATAGCAATACAAGACTTTCACCAACTTTACTACAGCAGGCACTAATGTTCGGTAATACAAGACTTTCACCAATGGCAATGCTACACAATAAAACAGGAGTTATATTTATGATCGCACCTCTAACAACAAGATGGCATCACAACGTGTCTTCCAGTTTGCATCGGGAAAACGCAAATCAAATCTCGTTTTCTGATAATGCATACCTATTGCAGTAGATGCGTGAGTGAGTAGGCCAATATTGGTAATCTCATATGTGCACTCAATTTAGATTCTGGATGTTGAATGCTGCACCTGATGAAATGACTCATTTCAGAAATGAGATGCACCAGTTCTGGGAGGTTGTTACTTGTCAGCACCCCGCCACTGCCAAGCTCTCTGCTCAAGTTTAACTGTCCGTCCTCCATAAAGCACTGGGTGATGTGTCGTTACAGCTCTGGCTGTCGATATGCTCTCAGCATTGACATAACGTGGAGGGGTCGGAGCATTTAGTCTTTGTTCTCTCTAGCGTCGATTGTTTCGCGAAATAAGTACCGCATTTCGGACATTGCCATCTAGTAGGCGGCATACTTTTGGCTGCTACTTTTTCGAGCACCACTTTTATAACAGGGTGCTGTGGTGGTGGTGGTGGTGGTGGATGTTGTACGGACATGCGCATTGCTATCGTGTGTGACGTGTGGACATGCGTAATAGTGCGTTAAGTAACGTGGGGTGGTGGGTCGACCCTAATGTTGTGTGGTGTGGTGTGGTGTTTTGTTAAGTAACTCGGAAACGGAACGTACATTTTCAACGTTTTATTAAGCGAACCGTACAAGGTTTTCTTCCTATTAGCAAAGCGCGATTTTTTATTAAAACAAGCGCTTAATTTTTTAAAGTAAATCGTCAAAGCAACTTTTCTAGCAGTAACGTTCAAGTGTTCATGCGGCTTAGAGACCGCTTCGGCACTGGATGTACACGTGAACGGCCGATTCTAGTAGAGCGCTGTTGACGAAATCGCGCCAGTCCGTGCCTAGCAGCCAGTCCGACACGAACTGGACCAGATAGAGTTCCCCCGCACGTCCCGGCTGCTGACCGGTCGCCTTAACGTGCAGTAGACGCACGAGACGCGTGAAGGTCGGTATCAACGATTGATGTAGACACGTCTCCAACACGGCGTTGAAGTGTCGCGTGAAGAGGTCAGACGCGTTGTCGTAGCACTGCGTGTACACACGAGTCTGCCGACCCGCACGATAGCCGACCATATGTACGTACGGGCAGCCTTCATTGACCTCGCACGCGCCGCATCGTTCGCGCGCCTTCTGCAGAATCGTCTCACCGAGTTGTTCGGCGAAGAGGGCCATCGCATGCCGCTCATAGCGGCAGGCCAACTGACCCCGACCCGGCGCGACGACTTGACGTTGTATCAATTCCGGCGGCGTTGGCGACGGCGTGTGCATGTCGTCGTACGTCGGCGGTTCGATGTGTGGTACGCCAAGTGCCTCCTCGATGATAAAGTCCAACTCGTTATCGCTACGCACGCATCCCTACAGCATAAAACATGTCCTACTAAGCTTCACTGTCAGTCTCGGCCTACAAACACGCATTATAATTAGGCCGCATCTCACATTATTATCTTTCGTCCATCGGTGTTTGTACTAACGCCTCCGCATATAGTTTTGCACGCACCGCATTGTCGTAGTTCAGTAGTATTCTGTCGAACTCGGCTACCTCAGCGGCGTTTTCACGTTCAAGCCGCTCCGCCCTCTACAAATACACACTTTTAATGATTAGTCCGCCCCTTTTTTAGCAACACGACCTAGAAGCACAGCGTCTATTGTCTCACTATGCGCCACTTCCCGGTCCAGCAGTGTTTGTACGAACAAGGCAACCGCCGCATACCTTGCACGCATCCTCTCGTTGTTCACTAACATGTCCAGCAGCACGCGCCGGACCTCCTACAGAAGAAAATTGTCATGCTTTAAATAAGTTCGCCGCTTCGTAAGCTGAGCACCATGCCATTATATAATTTTCGGCTATCTCGGCTAGTAGGCGCGCAGATTCGTCATTCGTCGGTTTACGCGTCAACAACAACGATACCAACAGTGGGCACTCCTACATAAACAACACAAGAAAACACATTAGGCATCATCGTCGTCGTCGTATCTCTTCAGCGTACGCACCGTATAAGACGGCTCGCCTTGCCACGTCGTCTTACGCACACTGAGCTCCACTCTCGTGCCTGTTAACTCCAGCACAGTATCACACAGTTCCTCCTCACTTAATTCCTCCAAGTAGTCGGCCCTGTACTCAACTAGATTAGCCATTTGCGTGTCAAACAGCGTTAGCCAAAGCTCCTCTTCGTCGGCATCGCCATCTCGCACCATAACACGCAACGCAAAGAAATTCTTCCCCTCGGCCTGCTCACCATGGGTTCGACATATCATAAGGGCATCCTTGACTTGCCGAAACAACTTGCGCCGGCACCGGGAACATCCCCTGTACGTGCACTTGTTTTTATAAGACACCGCTTCAATACGAACTGGCGTCTTAATCTTATAGACGCCATTCTCAACGCACGCCAGTTCCCTCACACTCACCAATGTAGCGCGCGTCGACACCTCGGCGCTGCACTCTCGCTCGAGCGATGCACTCCGCACCGCTAGCTGCTCCAACGCCGCTTCGTCGGCGCCTCGCTTACGCCCCATTGACGGCGCGAGAACCACCACGGGGCGCTTAGCAGCGGGAGTTGTCCCAGCTGTTCCGGCTGACGTCGATGCCTGCTGGCCTCCAGTCACCACCTTGGACGTCGATAGCGCGCGGTACCGTACAGTCCCGCTACAACAGCACCGGGCTCAAGTTCAATTCTCCCCGCTTCACAAAGTGCTGTGAGATATGCCCCCACAGCCTGGGCTGTTTGCCCTGAGTATCAACATCACGAGGAGGGTTCGGAGTTTCATTTTCAGGGACCTCGTTGACAGCAGGGTTTTCTACAACCTGGTCATTTTCATGGACCTATTTGGCAGTAGGGTTTTCCATAACCTGGTCATCTTCAGGGACCTTGTTGGCAGTAGGCCTGTTGGTTTTCTCATCATTTTCTACATGGCCTTCACAGCGATGTACAAAAAGGCCTAGACTCATCACATCTGCTCACACTCAGCTTCAGCGATAAATTCTTTTTGGATCTTCAGTCGCAGAATTGTCATGGGTTCATGTGTTGCTGAAGCCTCAGGCACATGACTTTGCTTACTCTGTATGTAAGCCTACTTATTTATATGGTGAAGTAATCACAATGGACATCAATGGCAAAGTGTCTTTCGCCGGTTGACCCCTCATTACATGTGCCCAAGGCCAGTAGCATTTTCGCGATATTACCCATTTCACCATTGAAGCATCGCACCACAACTGGATACAGTCTGAATTCCACAGCCATATTTCGCTGTCACCTTCAATCGCCAAACATTTGTTTAAACAAATGTCTTCCTTGGTTAGACACTAATACGTCATCGGTGACGTCGTCTGGACAGTCTGTGCTATCTGTTTATGTAACTGGCTGCGCAGCAGGACCCTGTCCGATTGCGATGGCCCAGAAGAAGCATATTGCCGTCTTATTTACGGCTTACGGATCCCTTGGGCGCCACGTGTCGTACACGGCTTCACAACAGTCTGCCCTGTCAGCCACCCTCTGTGCCGCCGCTGCCCAGCATTTCCACCCAAACGTTTTCTGTTCTCTCTCCACCATTCGTCACCACGTTTCATTTGGTCTTCCGGTCGATCTCTTCCCACAAGTTGATCTCTTTATCACTCTATGGCAGTCATTTGTACTCTTGAATCTAAGGATATGACCAATAAAACTCCATCACCAAGCCTTGATGATGTCTGTTATGCTACTTTTTTCTACATCTTCATGCAGATTTTTATTTCAAATAGTTTTTGACCAGAACATATGTTGAATTTACTGCAAACATTAAATGTGGGATGTATTGAGTCTTTGTCCATCAGTTCTTCTTGCCATCTGGATTTATTGAAATACGGCTGACTGTGTGAATTGTGAATTCATGAGACTCATTGGCAGGCTGACATGTGGATACATAAAGCTCATTGGCAGTCTGACATGTGGATACATAAAGCTCATTGGCAGGCTGACATGTGGATACATGAAGCTCATTGGCAGGCTGACATGTGGATACATGAGGCTAGTAGTAAAGAAGACTTTTTGGATCGGTATCCTAAGGAGTTTCAGAGGAGTTTTTGAGTGATACTGAATGATACTAGGGAGGTTTCGAAAGCCGCCCCCCTGAGTGAAGTGAGTAGTCACGTGACCGTATGTGTGAGCGTGTGTAGCGCACCCCCCTGGCGGTGAAATGAGCAGCCATGGAAGGGTTATTGTGTATATATGAGAGACGAAAGACCGAAGAGGGAATTGTAATAACGAAAGATCAAAGAGGAAAGGTATTGAAAGAAACGAAAGATCAAAGAGTCATAATGAAAGATTAAAGAGAAAAGTTTTAAAAGGTGATGAAATGTGTATAATGAGAGATAAAGAAGTAAACTGAATGATGTAATAACGAGTAATAACGAAAGAACAAAGAGAAAACGTTATAATATATATATATATATATATCAAACTTTAAAATGTGTGTGCTTGTATGTATGTATGTATGTATGTATGTATGTATGTATGTATGAAAGAGAGATTATATATATATATATATATATAATATTATATAATATAATAACCAACAAACACCACAGTTTGAAAGTTGAATGTTTTATTAATATCAACGATCAATTACATCTTCAAAACCGTCATCACTATCATCTGTCTCCGAACACCAATTTTCCATATCCCCCGTGTCTATAGGGGCAACAGGGTCGAGGTCAAACCAAGGGTTGGGTGGATCGTAACGTCCCCGTACCCGCAACAGCTCCGCCATGACGATGCAGAACGTGTAACTATGACAAAGTGCGCGCGCAGGACCTCCGGTACACGTATGTTGCACTGAATCATACCGAACACGCTACCGTTGCGCACCCCTGTCAGGATCTGTTGTGTCGTCATTTTCCAGTGCACGTGTCGACGGCGTTGCCGAACGTCCAGAAACGTCCAGAAACTGTTTCACGCACTGATCGCGTCTCGCGACCTTCCACTCGCATTCCCACAACTCGACGACACTCACAAAGTGTCGAAGATAGGCCGTGTTCTTTCGCGTTTCGGCGAGCAGTTGTGTCATGGGTTTCCCGTTGACCTCGTTGACCTCACGACCGGTACACGGACAACCGTGATAGTAGCACCCGTGAAATTGATAGGCCGTCTTCGTTTCGCTGCACCAACCGTCCACCGACAGTTTACCGATGCGCTTCTCTCGACCGTTGGTCTGGTGACGTATGGTGAGTCCCGTGCTTTCGGACTCCCACGTCAGCCATTCGGCAGCAATCTGACCTGTGGGCTGTGCCGCTTCGGGTCGGAACTCCTTCTCTTCCCGTCGTCGCGTGTACCATCCCGTTGGCATCTCTTGCGATATCGACCACAGATACAATGCATTCGCATCATAGCCAACGATGGACTGACACGTTCGAGCTGCATCACCGTAGTCGTTACGACGTATCTTCGTGACCTCCTTCTCGTGGTGTCTGGTGAAGATGAGTGACGGTCCTCCGACGATGTTCTCTCTGATGAGCTGGTGGACGTCCTTGTTCGTCTCGTTGAAGAGCGTAAAGAACGTCCTCTTCGGCACGTAGGTGAACAGATAGGACAAGGTCAAACCAGGTATACTGATCCCTTGTTTGAATATGTCGATACCGCGGTGTTGGTAGAAGTCGAACTGTTTGTCGATGGCCTCCAAGAACGTCACGACGTCCCTGTTGTTATACCAGACGAGAAAGTCTCGCAGAGTCTCCATGTCGTTGTCTCGCCACACCTTCCGACATCGCGTGTAGTCGTCGTCGGATATACCTTCGTTCTTCAGTCGACTGAAGAAGGCCTCTTTGGGAGGTAGAGCGGTGTCGTCGAGTCTCTCCAAGCTGTCCATGTATTCGTACGGGAAGTGACCTTTCGTGACCTCGCAACCGTACGCTTTCAAGTACTTGTCGTACGAGAATCCCGGGGCGATATAATGAGTTATGTCGAGGAATTTGAGGTCGTCCGTCGATAGACACATAAACGTGTTACCGCGTTTGATCACGTGAAACGTCCCCTCCTCCTCCCCGTCCTCTGTTGCTTTCTTTTCGGACAGGAAGTAGGGTACCAGGAACTGTTTGACGACGTTCAGATCGTACCTGCTCGAGTTGAAGCCGATGACGGGCAACTGATGAAGCCAACCGTACAATTGACCCATGAGAGTTTTGTAGGGATTGGTCGGTTTTCGCCGTGACTCGTTGTCGTCTCCTTCTGCGGCGGATGCCTCCTGTTCGTCCCACGTCGTGATAGCCTCCCCGATTTCGTGTAGTGTGCCCTCGTAACTGTCTACGACAGTTACTCGCCAGGGACACGCTCAACGGTACGTGACGAGCCACCTAGTGGACTTTGGCGCTGTCCGACGGAAGGTGTGACGTATCGAACCAGGACTCGAAGTCGAAGGTGGCGCGATACGGATAGTAGCGCAAACACTCGGTAACGCGAATGTTTTCGTCGTCCAAGCACTGGAAGACTGTCGGCGATGGACGGTAGACACCACCGGGATAGATCTTTCGCACGCCTCCCGTACACCCGCGCTCGTGTCGTTCTAGTTTGTGTGCGTCGCACCATAACGAGTCGCCACACTTCCTACATCGATAAGAGTGACAGTAGTATATAGGGGGGTCTGGTTATCCATCCTAAGTCATTTCGGAGGAGTTTTTGGTTGATATTAGGGAGGTTTCGAAAGCCGCCCCCCTGAGCAAAGTGAGTAGTCACGTGACCGTATGTGTGAGTGTGTGTAGCACCTCCTGACGGTGGAATGAGCAGCCATGGAAGGGTTATTGTGTATATATGAGAGACTGAAGAGGGAATTGTAATAACAAAAGTTCAAAGAGGAAAGGTATTGAAAGAAACGAAAGATCAAAGAGTCATAACGAAAGATCAAAGAGAAAAGTTTTAAAAGGTGTTGAAAGGTGTATAATGAGAGATAAAGAAGTAAACGGAATGATGTAATAACGAAAGAACAAAGAGAAAACGTTGTAATATATATATATATATATATATATATATATATGAAACTTTAAAATGTGTATAGGTATGCTTGTATGTATGTATGTGTGTATGAAAGAGAGAATATATATATATATATATAATATAATATAATAACCAACAAACACCACAGTTTGAAAGTTGAATGGTTTATTGATGTCAACGAACTATGAAATCTTCAAAGCCGTCATCGCTATCGTATGTCTCCTCACACCAATTTTCCATGTCCCCCGTGTCGTCAGGGGCAACAGGGTCGGGGTCAAACCAAGGATTGGGGGGATCGTAAAGTCCCCGTGTCTGGAGCAGCTCCGCCATGACGTTGCAGAATGCATAACTGTGGTATTCGAGGAGATCTTCGTCTCTGGAACATACATTAAAACTCTCAAAGCGTATGAACGAGACGTTAAATATATGAAAACTTTGAAAATAGCTTCTCTGAAACATATATGAAAAAGTTGAAAATGATCAAGCGAGTGGAATAAGGCAGCGATGTAACCAGACACCGCGTAGGGAACCGACACACGATAAAAGGGCAAGCTAGATCAACGGACTATGATACAATACGTAATGGAGACGTCTGCTGACGCAATCGGTAACCAAACACCGCGTAGCTAGTCGAAACGACAAACATTGAAGAAAATAGTAAAATAATCGTTGAACACTCACGTGTAATCATCAATATCGGAGTCACTACTCCAGGTGTCATCGGTGTCATAACCATCGGGAGACCTGAAAGGTAATAAGATAACCGTGATACATAACGGACGTAAACATAGACAACCGTGAGTGACACATAACGAACGTAAGAGCATAATATAATAGAGGTGAGACGTCACAGGTAGTTTATGTGAAGAACACTGTGATTATGTATGATATGTATAGGATATCTATCGGATGAAACAAAGCAAAGAATATATATATATATATATATATATATCTTTATAATAATAATAATAATAAAAGTACTTACACAACTTCGAGACCATCGTCGCGAAGACGCCATTCAGCACGGAGTTGAATCCAGGGTATCGACGACATAGCAATTGTGAATGAGATGAAGAATGTAACAAACGAGCCGGTATATATAGATAGAGCATACGTATGCAGACACACTATGAAGACAACTTGTGGGACACACGGTGGAGTGGAAATATACCGGGGTATGAAAAGCATCGAAGTCCCAGGGACGTATCTAGGGACGTCACCTGGACGGTTGCCTGGTTAACAACGCGGTTATAGAAAATATCGAAGTGGTAAAGTACAAACCGATACCAGTCATATGACGGAGGAAGCAGCTGCTGATAAGCGCGTGATGCCAATTAGACGACGACAATGGAATGCGCCTTATCAGAACGCTAACAATACACTCGGAAGAAAGTAGGGTACCAGGAACTGTTTGACGACGTTCAGATCATACCTGCTCGAGTTGAAGCCGATGACGGGCAACTGATGAAGCCAACCGTACAATTGACCCATGAGAGTTTTGTAGGGATTGGTCGGTTTTCGCCGTGACTCGTTGTCGTCTCCTTCTGCGGCGGATGCCTCCTGTTCGTCCCACGTCGTGATAGCCTCCCCGATTTCGTGTAGTGTGCCCTCGTAACTGTCTACGATGGCGTCGTAGGCTGCTTCGCTCATCGTCTGAAGGATACCCATCATGTCGGATACCAACTTGTTGCTGTCACCATCTCGTGATCAGACATTGTACCTGTTCGAATCCGGGTACGTTACTCGCCAGGGACACGCTCAACGGTACGTGACGAGCCACCTAGTGGACTTTGGCGCTGTCCGACGGAAGGTGTGACGTATCGAACCAGGACTCGAAGTCGAAGGTGGCGCGATACGGATAGTAGCGCAAACACTCGGTAACGCGAATGTTTTCGTCGTCCAAGCACTGGAAGACTGTCGGCGATGGACGGTAGACACCACCGGGATAGATCTTTCGCACGCCTCCCGTACACCCGCGCTCGTGTCGTTCTAGTTTGTGTGCGTCGCACCATAACGAGTCGCCACACTTCCTACATCGATAAGAGTGACAGTAGTATATAGGGGGGTCTGGTTATCCATCCTAAGTCATTTCGGAGGAGTTTTTGGTTGATATTAGGGAGGTTTCGAAAGCCGCCCCCCTGAGCAAAGTGAGTAGTCACGTGACCGTATGTGTGAGTGTATGTAGCACCTCCTGACGGTGGAATGAGCAGCCATGGAAGGGTTATTGTGTATATATGAGAGACTGAAGAGGGAATTGTAATAACAAAAGTTCAAAGAGGAAAGGTATTGAAAGAAACGAAAGATCAAAGAGTCATAACGAAAGATCAAAGAGAAAAGTTTTAAAAGGTGTTGAAAGGTGTATAATGAGAGATAAAGAAGTAAACGGAATGATGTAATAACGAAAGAACAAAGAGAAAACGTTGTAATATATATATATATATATATATGAAACTTTAAAATGTGTATAGGTATGTTTGTATGTATGTATGTGTGTATGAAAGAGAGAATATATATATATATAATATAATATAATAACCAACAAACACCACAGTTTGAAAGTTGAATGGTTTATTGATGTCAACGAACTATGAAATCTTCAAAGCCGTCATCGCTATCGTATGTCTCCTCACACCAATTTTCCATGTCCCCCGTGTCGTCAGGGGCAACAGGGTCGGGGTCAAACCAAGGATTGGGGGGATCGTAAAGTCCCCGTGTCTGGAGCAGCTCCGCCATGACGTTGCAGAATGCATAACTGTGGTATTCGCGGAGCTCTTCGTCTCTGGAACATACATTAAAACTCTCAAAGCGTATGAACGAGACGTTAAATATATGAAAACTTTGAAAATAGCTTCTCTGAAACATATATGAAAAAGTTGAAAATGATCAAGCGAGTGGAATAAGGCAGCGATGTAACCAGACACCGCGTAGGGAACCGACACACGATAAAAGGGCAAGCTAGATCAACGGACTATGATACAATACGTAATGGAGACGTCTGCTGACGCAATCGGTAACCAAACACCGCGTAGCTAGTCGAAACGACAAACATTGAAGAAAATAGTAAAATAATCGTTGAACACTCACGTGTAATCATCAATATCGGAGTCACTACTCCAGGTGTCATCGGTGTCATAACCATCGGGAGACCTGAAAGGTAATAAGATAACCGTGATACATAACGAACGTAAACATAGACAACCGTGAGTGACACATAACGAACGTAAGAGCATAATATAATAGAGGTGAGACGTCACAGGTAGTTTATGTGAAGAACACTGTGATTATGTATGATATGTATAGGATATCTATCGGATGAAACAAAGCAAAGAATATATATATATATATATCTTTATAATAATAATAATAATAAAAGTACTTACACAACTTCGAGACCATCGTCGCGAAGACGCCATTCAGCACGGAGTTGAATCCAGGGTATCGACGACATAGCAATTGTGAATGAGATGAAGAATGTAACAAACGAGCCGGTATATATAGATAGAGCATACGTATGCAGACACACTATGAAGACAACTTGTGGGACACACGGTGGAGTGGAAATATACCGGGGTATGAAAAGCATCGAAGTCCCAGGGACGTATCTAGGGACGTCACCTGGACGGTTGCCTGGTTAACAACGCGGTTATAGAAAATATCGAAGTGGTAAAGTACAAACCGATACCAGTCATATGACGGAGGAAGCAGCTGCTGATAAGCGCGTGATGCCAATTAGACGACGACAATGGAATGCGCCTTATCAGAACGCTAACAATACACTCGGAAGAAAAGAACTCTGTGAGTGGTCAGTGATGAAACATATGGCGGTCAAGAGCTTGGATATACAATTCAGGGGGGCTGGTCACTTCCTATCGAATTTCTATCCGTGTGAGATACATATATGGGGCGAAGTCTTTACTTGTACAGAAGCAGCATATCAATTTAAAAAAGCTAGACATTTTCACGACGAGAACACAGCGAGAAAGATTCAGACCGCGCGCACTGGAATACAGGCGAAATACTGGAGTAAAAGCATTCGTTGGACAACCGATCGAGTCGTTTCATGGCTGTCACAACGTCGGAGCGTGATGCACGCTATACTAGCCGTCAAGTTTCGTGCCTCGAAACTACGCCAACGCTTGTTGGCTACAGGTGACGCACAACTTATTGAGAATACCCAGTGCAGAGGGGTATTGGGGTAAGAGTTCAAACCGTAACAAACCAGGTGAGAATATACTCGGTGTGATACTTATGCAGGTGAGAGACTTCGTTAGACAGCGCTCTATACAGCTTACATAAGGCGCCCATTAAAAACAGACAGGCAGCCACGCGGTGACAAACTCAGGTGGCGTCTTCTGACGGAGTATAGGGAGGTCCTGTTCCTAACTGGCGTAAGAGGCGCCAACTGACAGTAACTCACTGTTAGGTGGCGCCGTCTGACGGAGTATAGAAAGAGGCTGTTCCTAACTCCTGTAAGAGGCGCCACCTGATAGTAACGAAAGAGTAGGTGACGCCCCCAGACGGAATATAGAGAGAGAGAGAGACCCTGTTCCTAGAGGTTGTCTACCTATTTGATACTATGATGTTCTGCCGTATGTTGTAGACGCCTCCTCGGTCATCCGAGGCAGTTCTGTCAACCCCCGTGCGTGGCGTGAAACATCGACTGTCGTTCAATGACGAGGCAAGTGTCATTCACGTGGGGTCATGTTCATGGTCTAGTGATCAGGATAATGATGATATTGCTAACGATGGTGATTTTGATACTGATTGGTCTGACTACGACGAGAGTCGGAGACCTAGTGAATTACAGGAGGCAGTAGAGAGAGTGAATGCAATTCAGAAACGAACGGAGTACATGATAGATGACGACTTATTTATAGCCACTATAACCACTGCATGCATTCGTCAGGTAGCCGAAGGACTGTACCTTCGCTACGCGAACGTTCACGAAGACGTATAAAGTAGATCGTTCGCGTATATTTCATGCTTTTGATATGGCGGTATCCGATCTGGTGTGCGAATCGCGCGCACCGTGGTTTGCTCGTGATGTCGTGTCACGAGTGAAAACGAGTCTCCGTAGTCGTGGTATAACCGTGTCGGATGAGACGGAAGACGAATCACCGAAGGCACCACAGCCCTGGTACCTACAAGACGACGACACGACGGTAAGGCAGGTCTGGTGCTCCGAGCTGATGCTGGTAGCATGCGATGCTATCGTTCGGTTCGTGAGCAACGAATTGTGGCGCACTTTCGAAAGTGAGACAAATGTCATCTACCTGGTACGTAGCCATCTGATCCAAGACAGCGTGAAATGTGCAGTACACCATTACAGGTTTATGGTGGATACACCGAAGCGGGCATGTGACATCATAACACGTGTGCAAGCCATCCTGCGTGTGCGCGGTATACCTCTGTTGGACGAGGAAACACCCTGCTAATGTTGTTGTTATTGTGTTGTCAGGTCAGCGCTGCTCCCTCTAGCGGACTAGATCTCATTCAAAGATCGTATGATGAGAAGCCGCTAGAGTGGGCACCTAGAAAAAGACACCGTCACCACACCCCACTGCGACAGACTCTCCTGACGCATCTAAACGCCCAGCGTCACGTGACGACTCTGCAAATGTCGTGTGAGTCTGCAACACCACCACCACCACCATCCGACGAGTCATTGGACATGACTTGTGATGACGATACATCCGAATACGAAACACTCCGGACGGATTGTTCGACCCTCGATATAGCCACCGACGGACATATCGTGTGGTCAAAAACGGACACGACGATGCCGTGGACATATCCGGTTCTGTTCGGTGGCGTACAGGACCTGGAAATAAATATCCAGAGTTTAGCTGCGGTCCTGTTCGTCACCAAACGATGTAGCCTCGATACGGCCGTGCAGACGATTTGCAGAGAACTTGCGCGGAACATTGAGTCCGCTGAACACGTTGCGTATATTACGGACTCACTCCAGAAGCGTCTGCAGTGACGACAAGAGGAAATGCGCCCCTACGCTATAGCTGGGGTTATAGGCGCCGCTTGTCTGTCACTGTAGGCGCTTAGATTAGCTTTCTTGTATACTCGCTTTTATTTTGTAATTCAATGAATAAAGATGTATGTACGTATGTAATCCAGGAATTCGGTGTCTGTTGTTCTTGTCATAGCTCGTTACGATCGATGAATACATACCCCTCCCCTCCCCTCTGTCTATATACACGCACACTCATACAAGCTCCTATGACGTCACACTAGGATATATAGACGCGTACAAGGATCTCCTATCCTTCAGTTGTAGGTAGACGATGAAGCAGCACACGTGTCGTCACTGTGGTCTCGTGCTCGATACACACGCCGACATACAACGCCACATAGACCAAACGCATACATCAACACACGACGACGATCATGCTTACAGTAAACCAGCGCCACGAGTGGTGCCATCTGGCGAACCACCAAAAAGTACTAGGTACCCCTGTTCGAGATGTGGAAGAGACTTCACGAGACGTGACAACCTGCTACGTCACAACAAGCAACCTTGTGACACCTCACAAAAAACACTACACCGCTGTGAGATATGTGCACGTGAGTTCACGAGACGTAACAACCTGGTACATCATATCAAGACGGTATGCAGCCGACGTGCGGAAGCGAGCGAGCCACCCCTACGCAAACGAGCGAGATGCGCAGAGCGACCACGTGTGAGTGCCGCCGATGACGACCCGATACAACCACCGCCCCGACTCCCCTTCGCCGATACTCTATCGAGGGAACTACGAGACGTCATCCGAGAGTACTGGATGACCATCCGAAACCACGTGGCTAGAGGACCCGTGCAATCCAGGTACAATTACAGAGTATCGACACTGGACACGAGCGCCCTAGAACCGTCACTGAAGATCATGTTCCGCGAACAGACGCACGCCTTTAAGATTAATCTTAGTTATGGTTTTGTTCTAAGGAACAAGACCACGAACAGGTACAGGTATTATCATTCGTCTTGTAACTGCTGCGGGCGTTACCTCGACGAGCCGTGTCTGATCACAAACACTGCAGACTTTGATGCGTTTCTGGAACGCATCCGAGAAACAGACGTGCTGCAGTGGGTCATCAATCAGCGTCCGGACAGTCAATGGGTGTGCGAGGTGGTCACGAATGTCACCTTCTTCGTCAATCACATCGTAGATCACCCGATAGGATGTGTGGATATCACACTACCGAGGTACATCAAACGAAACAAAGCCGTCATCGGATTGGAAAGAAACGATCACAACAGGAAGTACACCGACAATCTGTGTCTCTTCCGGTGTCTGGCTCTGCATCGTGGATGCGACCGACACCACCTGGAACCCGCCGTGAAGCTACTCTACGCGAAGTACAACCGTGACGGAGTGGCAATGAAAGACTTTGACGGGGTGGTAATGAAAGACTTTGACGGGGTGACAATGGACGATCTCTATCGCGTCGAGACCACCTTTGAGACCAACGTATGCGTCTACAAACTCATCGAATCGGAAGAAGGAGACGGAAAGGTGACTGCCGAACTCGTACGCCAGTCCTTGTGTCACTATCCCGAAACGATGTACGTCAATCTTCACGAGACACACTGTTCCTACATACAAGACGTGAACATGTACTGTCACTCTTATCGATGTAGGAAGTGTGGCGACGCGCTATGGAAAGACACATACCACCTAGAGAGACACGAGCGCGGGTGTACGGGAGGCATGCGAAAGATCTATCCCGGTGGTGTCTACCATCCGTCGCCGACAGTCTTCCAGTGCTTGGACGACGAAAACATTCACGTTACCGAGTGTTTGCGTTACTATCCGTATCGCGCCACCTTCGACTTCGAGTCCTGGTTCGATACGTCACAGCTTCCGTCGGACAGCGCCAAAGTCCACTGGGTGGCTCGTCACGTACCGTTGAGCGTGTCCCTGGCGAGTAACGTACCCGGATTCGAACAGGTACAATGTCTGATCACGGACGGTGACAGCAACAAGTTGGTAGCCGACATGATGGGTATCCTTCAGACGATGAGCGAAGCAGCCTACGACGCCATCGTAGACAGTTACAAGGGTACACTACACGAAATCGGGGAGGCTATCACGACGTGGGACGAACAGGAGGCATCCGCTGCAGAAGGAGACGACAACGAGTCACGACGAAAACCGATCAATCCCTACAAAACTCTCATGGGTCAATTGTACGGTTGGCTTCATCAGTTGCCCGTCATCGGCTTCAACTCGAGCAGGTACGATCTGAACGTCGTCAAACAGTTCCTGGTACCCTACTTCCTGTCCGAAAAGACACCAACAGAGGACGGGGAGGAGGAGGAAGAAGAAGAAGAAGAGAGGAAGGATGCAGGGACGTTTCACGTGATCAAACGCGGCAACACGTTTATGTGTCTATCGACGGACGACCTCAAATTCCTCGATATGACTCATTATATCGCCCCTGGATTCTCGTACGACAAGTACCTGAAAGCGTACGGTTGCGAGGTCACGAAAGGTCACTTCCCGTACGAATACATGGACAGCTTGGAGAGACTCGACGACACCGCTCTACCTCCCAAAGAGGCCTTCTTCAGTCGACTGAAGAACGAAGGTATATCCGACGACGACTACACGCGATGTCGGAAGGTGTGGCGAGACAACGACATGGAGACTCTACGCGAATTTCTCGTCTGGTATAACAACAGGGACGTCGTGCCGTTCTTGGAAGCCATCGACAAACAGTTCGACTTCTACCAACACCGCGGTATCGACATATTCAAACAAGGGATCAGTATACCTGGTTTGACCTTGTCCTATCTGTTCACCTACGTGCCGAAGAGGACGTTCTTTACGCTCTTCAACGAGACGAACAAGGACGTCCACCAGCTCGTCAGAGAGAACATCGTCGGAGGACCGTCACTCATCTTCACCAGACACCACGTGAAGGGGGTCACGAAGATACGTCGTAACGACTACGGTGATGCGGCTCGAACGTGTCAGTCCATCGTCGGCTATGATGCGAATGCATTGTATCTGTGGTCGATATCGCAAGAGATGCCAACGGGATGGTACACGCGACGACGGGAAGAGAAGGAGTTCCGACCCGAAGCGGCACAGCCCACAGGTCAGATGGCTGCCGAATGGCTGACGTGGGAGTCCGAAAGCACGGGACTCACCATACGACACCAGACCAACGGTCGAGAGAAGCGCATCGGTAAACTATCGGTGGACGGTTGGTGTAGCGAAACGAAGACGGCCTATAAATTTCACGGGTGCTACTATCACGGTTGTCCGTGTACCGGTCGTGAGGTCAACGAGGTCAACGGGAAACCCATGACGCAACTGCTCGCCGAAACGCAAAAGAACACGGCCTATCTTCGCCACTTTGTGAGTGTCGTCGAGATGTGGGAATGCGAGTGGAAGGTCGAGAGACGCGATCCGTGCGTGAAACAGTTTCTGGACGTTCGACAACGTCGTCGACACGTGCGCTGGAAAATGACGACACAACAGATCCTGACAGGGGTGCGCAACGGTAGCGTGTTCGGTATGATTCAGTGCGACATACGTGTACCGGAGGTCCTGCGCGCGCACTTTGCCGAGATGCAGCCCATCTTCAAGAACATTCACCTGACCCGCGACGACCTCGGACCGTTCATGCGTCGCTACGCCGAAGAACACGACATCATGGCGACACCGCGTCGCCTGCTCGTCGGGAGTTATCGTGGGGATAAGATCTTGCTCGCCACACCTCTCTTGCGATGGTACCTCGCGCACGGACTCGAGGTGACGCACGTCTACCAGGTCAACGAGTACACACCGGTCGCCTGCTTCCGACGACTCGGCGAGGCGGTGTCCACTGCACGTCGCGAAGGAGACGCCCAACCCGACAAGGCCATGATCGCGGATACCAACAAACTGATGGGTAATTCTTCCTATGGGAAATTTATCACCAACGTCGATAAGCACCGCGAAGTCACCTACTGCACGGAGAAGAGCGCATCGTCCGCGATCAACAATCGTCGCTTCCGTCAACTCGACGTCGTCACCACCGATGCGTACGAGATCGAAATGCACAAGCGCACCGTCAAATACGCTCTGCCTACGCACGTGGGATTCTTCGTGTTGCAGTGGGCCAAACTGCGCATGTTGGAGTTCTACTACGACTTTATGGTCAGGTACGTGGATCGTCCGCTGTTCGAGTACTGCGAAACCGATACGGATAGCGCCTATTTGGCTCTGGCCGGAGAGTCCGTCGACGACCTCGTGACCCCGGCACTACGTGACCACTACTATCGTCACCGCTCCGAATGGCTACCGTCCGAATGTTGCGACGATCATCGGAACGACTACATACGCTGTCGACTAGCCGGACGTCCGTGGAACGGCACCGAGACGTGTTGCAAGGCGCGCAAGGCATACGACAAGAGAACACCTGGACTCTTCAAGGTCGAATGGTCCGGCGACTGTTTCCTGGGACTGTGCAGCAAGACCTACTATTGTTCGGGTACGGTCGATAAATACACCACCAAAGGACTGAACAAACGACTCAACGCAATCGACAAGCAGGCGTTCCTGGACGTGCTGACCAGTCGTCGTAGTGGAAGCGGAGTGAACCGTGGGTTCCGGGTCAATCACTCGTCCGTGCTGACGTACACCCAGGAACGCGCGGCGTTGACCTACTTCTATGCCAAGCGCGTGGTCAACGAGGACGGAATCACCACGGGTCCTGTGGACGTGTAACACCGAACCACTGCTGACACAATGAGGAAATGCGCCCCTACGTCAGTTGGGGTTATAGGCGCCTCTAGCTGTCACGCGGTTAGTAGGTGGGAGACACACGAAAAAAATAACACTATTTAGTCAGATACCACGCAATCGATAGTCATAGCGCAGCATGTCACGGACGGGAACGGTCGTAGCTGTAGTACTAGTGGGACTATTCGGTCTGTACGTCTTGTACTTCTTGTTCCGTGATCCCTTCCTTCGTTGGTGTGACGGAGGTGTCGTAGTATCTAACAGCACAGCGGACAACGTGTCGAACAGCGACTACTAGATGGACACCCGATGGAAACACCCCTTCACCTGTATCGTCGCGGGTCCGACGGGATGCGGTAAGAGCACGTTCGTGATGCGTCTGCTACGTCACGCCGCGACGATTATCGATCCGCCTCCAGAGAAGATCACGTGGTGTTACGGTGTATGGCAGAGTGCCTACGTCGACAACGACCTGGTACGCTTCGAGGAAGGCTTGCCGAGTGGTGCGTTCGATGCGTCGACGCGTAACCTCGTGGTCATCGACGATCTGATGGCGGAAACGGACGAACGGGTCACGACCTTGTTCACGAAAAAGAGTCATCACCAGAACACGTCCGTACTGTATCTCGTGCAGAACCTGTTTCCGAAGAACAAGGAGAGTCGCACGATTAGTCTGAACGCGCACTACATGGTAGTCTTCAAGAATCCTCGCGACGCGTCACAGATCGGACACTTGGCGCGACAGATGTATCCGGGACGCCTGAAGTATGTACAGGAAGCGTTCCGAGACGCCACGACGCCTCCGTACGGTTATCTCCTCGTCGATCTGAAACAGGGCACGCCCGACGACATGCGTCTGCGCACGGGCGTCCTTCCGGACGACGGTGTCCAGTACGTGTACCAACCCAAAGTATAAGACGTCTGCGCGCACGCCTCGTCCCTTCAGTCGCAGTATGATCGTGAAGACAACAGCATGTCCGAACTCGTTAAGAAACACCTCTGCATACAGACGCTGAACAGGTACAAGAGCACGAAATTGAGACGGGCCATCATCAGAAACGCCGACGCCGATCTGTTGTGTGCACTAGCCGAGTGTGCCTACAACATATTGAAGAAGAACGTGCCCTTGACCGACGCGCAGAGACGCGCTCTGAGTGTGTACAAAACAAACCTACGCGCTTTGGCAAAGAGAGACGCGCCGGCAGCGAGGAGACGTCGCATCTTGCTACGCGGTAACAACCAGGGCGGCGGGGGACAGACCGGTGATTTCCTGTCGGCGCTGCTGGCACCTTTAGCCGGTGCGGTCTTTCTACCCTTGCTAAAACAGGTGCTACTCAAGTAGACGACGATGGAACACACACGGAAGATGGCTTTGGTAGATCCACGACTGTTGGATAGTCTACGCGCGCCGTCACCGACGGATACCCTAGGACGTAAAGTACAGGTGCTCGACGACGAGATGAAAGTCATACTCGACAGACAAGATCTCGCCGACGGTGACAAGGTCGTCATGTATAATCAAGTGTTGCAACGTCACAACGCGTTGGCCGATCGACGCGTGCACGAACCAGTGCGCGTGATGACGGTCAACAAGGACACGATGGTTACAGCGGCGGGGGCGGTGGCGGACCCGACCCCGCCAGAGGCGGGGGCGACAGGTATGGAAGAGGCGGTGGCGGCAGGTATGGAAGCGGACTTCGTCGACAGCGTTCCCAAAGCGCTGCGGACCAAAGCTAGACTACTGATGGAACGTCTGAAACGAGACGTTGTGTGGAATGCACGCGGAGAGCTCATGCACAAAGGCGTAGCGGTACCCGGCAGTAACGTGGTGGACCTCGTGAACGATCTGTTGCGTCAACGCAAGACCGTTGCCAGTCCAACGGGGTGGCAGGTGTTTACGCGTCAACTCGGCACCATGAATCTACCCATGGAGTTGGTGGGTAACGAGGTCAGGAGACTGGCCATTCAACGGGAACAAAGGAGGAGTGCCGTAGCGGCAGCGGCCACACGGTCGGTCGGTAGAGCGCGTCGATCGCTGCAGTGGACACCCCTCACGCGAAGACGAATGAGCCCGTCCACTCTACCTACGCCACCGGCCTCGACTAGTAAGGGATGGGAGGATCTCAGATAAAAGAGGCGCACCGTCTCGATTCGCCGACATAATGTGCGATTCACAGGATAGTCTACGTCGTCTGTATACCGGTGTCGCTTACGCCGGACTTCCCATCGTGTGCGGTATTATCGGCGATTAGATCATACGATCATGGTGCGACGACGCAAACAGCTGGAGGACGTCTACTTCGATCCCGCCAAGGTGGGAAGTTACGGGGGAATCGCGTCTTTGCGACGAGACGTGCCACGCGTACCGAGAAAGATGGTCGAACAATGGCTATCGGAACAGAACGCCTATACCCTACACAAACCGGTCAGAGTTCGTTTCAAGCGACGACGCACGGTCGTCGGAGGACGGGATCAACAGTGGCAAGCCGATCTCGTCGACGTGACCAGTCTGAAAAAAGAAAACGACGGTACGACGTTCCTGCTCACGGTGATCGACGTCTTCTCGAAAGTCGCCCGATGCGTTCCGCTGAAGACCAAGTTGGCGACGTCTGTGTCGAAGGCGCTGAACGGACTCTTCACCGACGTACAGCCGTTGTTTTTGCAGACCGATAGAGGTCTGGAATTCTATAACCGTAGGGTTCGGGGTGTATTGGACAGGTACGGCATCCAGCACTTCTCCACCTCTAACGAGGAGACCAAGGCGAGCATCGTGGAACGCTTCAATCGCACGCTAATGACGCGGCTGTGGCGATACCTGACACACAAAGCATCGTGGCGATACATCGATATCCTTCCGGATCTGGTGCGCACGTACAACGACACGCCCCATCGTAGTATCGGGATGCCTCCGTCGCAGGTGGATGCGACTAATCAGGAAGAGGTGTGGCAGCGTCTGTACGGTGGTCATCACGGTAAGGGCGTACCCAAGTACCACGTGGGGGATCGCGTGCGTAGCAGCAAGATCAAGAGACGATTCGAAAAAGGCTACACGGTGAATTGGACAGAGGAACTATTCACGATACGCGAGGTGCATCCGTCCGATCCGCCCGTCTATCTTCTAGCGGACGATCTCGGAGAGATACTGGACGGTACCTTCTACGAGCCGGAGTTGCAGAAGGTGACGGTTCCGGTTGATAAACTGTACCGCGTGGAATCGATAGTACAGCGTCGCAAGGTAGGCAGGCGAAGGGAGGTGTTGGTGAAATGGTTCGGATACCCTTCGAAATTCAACAGCTGGATCGATGCCAAGGCCCTCGTCGGCTTATAAAGACTAGTCACGCGCCCGTCGCGATATCAGTCGTCCACGCATGGCAGACGAGACGACATCACGGATTACCGTTAGTGACGACGAAGAAGAAGAAGACGACGTCGACGCCACTCCACCGATAAAGAAAGAGAGGACTCCGTGGCATATATTTGGCACCGCGTGTCCCAAAGAGGAGATAGTCTTTCTGTGTCAAGTCGTCGTCTTGTACACTGTCATCTTGGTCAGCATCTACAACCTGACGTTCGGTCACCACGTCAATCCGACTCTTTGGACGGCCCTGTTGAGTAGTTCGTTGGGTTACCTGCTACCCAGTCCGACGTTGAAACAACATGGCGACGAGTGATTTCTATCTCACGTTGCCCAGCAATGCTTCCATGGACACGCACCCCGACAACACGCTGACCCACTACGTCACGACGCTACCGAAACGTATCCTACAACAGGGACAATGGGAGTGCGGACTGGTGGAGGTACAGTACCCGCACAGTTGGTACAACATCGTAGGCGACGAAGCGGGGTTCGCCGTGTCACTACCGATAGACGAATATCGGGACCCGCGGTCCCTGCACACGGAGATTATACGAATCGGAACCGGACACTATAAAGATCCGTGGTCACTGATCCTCGTCATTATCGCTGCTCTACGTCGCGTGGTGGGAGAGGGTCGAGTGAAACTGAGCTACAGCGTCATCACGCGTAAGGTATCGGTGCACATGGCACCGAATACCGTCTTCCGCGCCGCTATGCTGACCACCGTTCTCGGCTTTCGTACCGCTACGCTGGCGGCTCTCCCGAAGGACCCCGCGGTACCCGAGTTCAAGGTACGTATCATGGAAGGTGACACCGTGATCACCATGGAACGGGAATCGCTCTACATCTACACGGACGTCGTGGAACCACGAGTTGTCGGTGACAGTCTCGTACCGCTGCTGCGCATCGTTTCGGTGAGCGGTCGTCATGGCGACGTCGTGTCGAAGACCTTCGATAAGACTCACTACGTACCCGTGCTCTGCAAAGAGTTTGGTACGATCGAGATAGATATAAGAGACGACACGGGACAACGCGTGCCATTCGAAGTCGGCAAGGTGACAGTGACACTTCATTTCCAACGACAACGGACGCCACTGTTCTAGAGAGAGAGAGATGAATTACAACGATTACTACGCTCGTCAAGCGGGTGGTGCGCTTCCTTATTTCGCGGGTGCCCGATACCAACGAGGACACGGACTGGGAAGTCTATTCGGAGGTCTACTGCGTAGCGTCATGCCACTCGTCAAGAGAGGCGCCGTGGCGTTGGGAAAGAGAGCTCTGTCGACCGGCGCACGTATAGCCGATGATGTCCTGGCGGGACAGAACATCAGAACGGCCGCCAAACGTCGCGCCACCGCTGCAGGTAGAGAAATTATAAGCGACCTCTTGACCCCCGGTGTGCATAAGCGTATAAGACGCACACCCGCCTCGAAACGAGTCAGTACAGCCGCGAGACGTCGAAGGAAGCAGCAGAGACCGAAGGCACGTCGTGAACCGGATATATTCGACGATGGCGTTCGTTCATAAACTATCATGCGAGGGACTCAAGAGCGAACTCGATATCTTCGCCGTGCCTCCGACTCAGACCAGCATCGTCGACAGTCGCACGGTCCACTACCAACCGATGTCCTCGCTCGACTCGGGTGGTCCGATCGAATTCGTCGTACCCGGTTCGGGAGACGATTACCAGGATCTCGCTAGCATGACGCTACACATTTAGGCGAAGGTGACGCGTGCCGACGGAAGCGATCTCGACGCCGCCGATCCCGTTGCTCCCGTGAATAACTGGCTCCATTCGCTGTTCAGTCAGGTCGACCTCTATCTGAACGGAACGCTCGTGACTTCCTCGACCAACACGTACCCGTACCGCGCCTACATAGAGACGCTGCTCAGTTACGGTAACGATGCCAAGGAGACGCATCTGACGAGTCAGATGTGGTACAAGGACACGGCTAATCTTATGGACGCCGTCGTCATTGACGGTACCGATCCGACAGCCAACGCGGGGTTCGTCGCCAGACGCGCCATGATCGCCCAGAGTCGCGTGGTCGACATGACGGGTCGTCTCCACGTCGATCTCTCCCATCAGGATAAACTCCTCATCAACGGTGTCGAGGCCAAGATACGTGTGGTACGCAGTAAGGATGCGTTCGCACTCATAGCCGGCGGAGCTAACCCCGGCTACAAGATACAGATCGTCAACGCTACACTGTTCGTCAGGAAAGTCACCCTGAACCCAGGCGTACAGATGGCGCACATCAAAGCCCTCGAAAAGGCCACCGCCAAGTATCCGCTGCGACCCGTCGAATGCAAGGTCTACTCCGTTCCCACAGGTACCCGCGCACACACGCACGAGAACCTCTTTCTTGGTGTTCTTCCGAAACGTCTCGTGCTGTGCTGCATCGATAACGACGCCTACAACGGACGCTACGACAGAAATCCCTTTCACGCTAAAAACAACAATATCAACTTCCTCGCCGTGTACGTCGACGGACGACAGATACCCGCCAAACCTTTCCAGCCCGACTTCGAGAACGACCTCTTTGTCAGGTGCTACCATAACCTGTTCACCTCGACGGGTAAGGCGTGTCAGGACGAAGGCAACGGCTTGACTCGCTACGACTTCCGACACGGCTACACCTTCTTCGCCGTGGACCTCACCCCCGATGCGTGCGACGACTGCTGCTTCCATCTGGTACATAAGGGCAACGTGCGCATCGAGATTCATTTCCACGACGCGCTGACAACCACTGTGAACGTCGTCGCCTATGCCGAATTCGAGAAGGTGCTGGAGATCGACAGGAGTCGTAACGTCATCTACGACAACTGATGGAAACCCTACAGCTCGTCCGCCTACTCACCCGCGATACGCACGCCCGTGTCGTCATGCGTGGAATCGTACCCAAAGACGTACTCCTCGAACTCCGGATAGACGCTTACCCCGTCGCCTTCGTGTGCAACACACACGACTCGGGTAAACCCGATGAACATTGGATAGCGATCTACGTAGACGCCGACGGTTGCGGTGAATACTTCTGCTCGTACGGTCTGCCGCCGCAGCACGTCGAGTTTTGTCGCTTCTTGAATAAACATTGTGTAACGTGGACTCATAATTCTAAGAGACTGCAGAGCCCCGTGTCTAACGTATGTGGACAATACTGTGTTGCTTATCTCATGTTTCTATGTCGTGGAGTTGTCATGAAGGATTTCGTAAAAGGTTTCGGCACTGATCTGGTAGCAAACGATTGCCGCGTATTCGATTGGCTTAAACAACTGCAATAACCGTGTTTCATTAACGGACAGGTGTCATCATCATTGTCATTAACGATTCGAGCCTATGGCGCGGTGGTCACACACCCGTAAGCTCACGGCCTCTGACGCGGTGTTCACTCACCCGTAAGTCGTATACCATCATCATCATCATCCCACGAGCCGCTGGCGTGGTCGTATTGACCCCTAAGCTCACGACCTCTGTCGCGGTGTTCACTCACCCACAAGTCTTGATGTACTTCGTTTAATAAAACACGGTTTCATATTATACGCTTGTATCTTTCATCAATAAAACACGTGTGCACTCGTATACTCTTGTGTTTCGTTAGTTCTTTCATACACGCGCATTCACCTTCCCTCCCATACACGTACATTAGGAACCGTGGATTGTATGAGTGTGCGTGTATATGATCTATAGACGGAGGGGAGGCGGGTGTGTATGTATTCATCGATCGTAACGACCTATGAAGGTGACAAGAACAACAGACACCGGATTCCTGGATTACATACATACATCTTTATTCATTGAATAAAAAAATAAAAGTGAGTATACAAGAAAGCAAAGCTAAGCGCCTACAGTGACAGACAAGCGGCGCCTACAACCCCAGCTATAGCGTAGGGGCGCATTTCCTCTTGTTGTCACTGCAGGCGCTTCTGGAGTGTCTCTGTAATGTAGGCGACGTGTTCGTTGCGCTTGACGTTACGCGCAAGTTCATCGCAGATCGTGCGCACGGCCGTATCTAGGCTACATCGCTTTGTAGCGAACAGCACCCCGGCTAAACTCTCTATGTTTAGCTCCAGGTGCTTCACACTATTGAACGGAGCCGAGTAGGCACACGGCATCGATGTATCCGTTTTCGACCACACGATATGACCATTGGCAGCCACATCGAGCGTCGAGCAATCCGTCCGCAGTGCCTCGTACTCGGTGACGGATGCGGTGACGTCATCATCGTCGTCACATCTCATGTCCAGTGATTCGTTGGATGTTGTTGGTGGTGTCGTACACTCACATGTCATTTCTAGTCCCGTCACGTGACGCTGCTCGTGTAGGTACGTGAGCAGACCCTGTCGCAGTGGCATAGGGGTGCGGTGGCGGCGTCTTTTTCTCGGTGCCCACTCTAGCGGCTTCTCATCATATGATCTTTGGATGAGATCTAATCCGCTAGAGGGAGCATCACTGACCTGACAACACAATAACAACAACAACATTAGCAGGGTGTTTCCTCGTCCAACAGAGGTATACCACGTGCACGCAGGACGGCTTGCACACGTGTTATGATGTCACGTGCCCGCTTCGGTGTGTCCACCATAAACCTGTAATGGTGTACTGCATATCTCACATTGTCTTGGATCAGATCGCTACGCACCAGTTAGATGACGTTTGTCTCACTTTCGAAAGTGCGCCACAATTCGTTGCTTACGAACCGAACGATAGCATCGCGTGCTACCAGGCACATATCGGAGCACCAGACCTGCCTTCCCGCCTCCTCCCCCCTCGTGTCGTCTTGTAGGTACCAGGGCTGTGGCTCCTTCGGTGCTTCGTCTTCCTTCTCATCCGTCACGGTTATACCGCGACTACGGAGACTCGTTTTCACCCGTGATACGACATCACGAGCAAACCACGGTGCGCGCGATTCGCACACCAGATCGGATACTACCATATCATAGGTATGAAATATACGCGAGCGATCCACTTTGTACACGTCGTCGTCAGACCAATCAGTATCAAAATCACCATCGTTAGCAACATCGTCATCCTGATCACTAGACCATGAACATGACCCCACATGAATGACACTTGCCTCGTCAACATTGACTTCATCGAAGGACAGTCGACGTTTCAGGCCACGCTCGGGGGTTGTCAGAACTGTCTCGGATGGAATCTGAGTTGACCAAGGAGGCGTCTACAACATACGTTAGAGGAAATTACATCATAGTGTCAAATAGGTAGACAACCAGAGAGAGAGAGAGAGAGAGAGAGAGAGAGAGAGAGAGAGAGAGAGAGAGAGAGAGAGAGAGAGAGAGAGAGAGAGAGAGAGAGAGACATCATTCAACCTCTAGGGACAGGCTCTCTCTCTATATTCCGCCTGGGGGCGTCACCTACTCTTTCGTCACTGTCAGGTGGCGCCTCTTACAGCAGTTAGGAACAGGACATCTCTATACTCCGTCAGACGGCGCCACCTAACAGTGAGTCACTGTCAGTTGGCGCCTCTTACGACTGGATTATTTCCAGTGCTATCACGGTGTAATTTTGATATCCTGCCTTTCTTGCCTTTCTAATTGTCACCCTAGCCTGTTTGCCACGTAGGACATTCAGTGACTGGTAGCGTTCGTTGCCGGATTTAAGCGACAAAACTTAGCAGCGGAACTAAATACCCTTAATTACCTTTGATTGATAGGGCCACCCAACGACGCTGACCTGTTGCCCTTAGTGCGTGTAATGTATGTGTTTCGTTTCTCTATACTTGAGGGGCGTGATTGACAGGCTCAACAACAAATCAGAGGCTTAGAATGAGTTTGAGGCCACAAGCTGCTGTATTAAGGGGATGTTCAGCGTTGACCTCGTGCCCTTTGCGTGTGTGTTTTCGTTTCTCTGCACTCTAGTGGTCCCTTTTGATCGTCAGACCCAAGGTAGGGCTAAAATAATTGAATATTGCCTATAGCCATTGTACCGGCATAAAACTACTGTATAAAAGAGTTGCCTGCTAATTGGGGGTGCATTGATGAGTACGAAATTAGTACTGAGTGGTTATAATCACTGTACCAGTACATAACCACGTATAAAAGTTCTACGCTGTTAGGCGGCTGTGTTGTTGTGAAACCTGATACATGGACTGGTGTAAAGTCCGTACGCTGCTAGTGACCGACCGCTGTAATGTCTCTCTGCACTCAGTGGCGCTGTTTGGATCGCCAAGGTAGGACTAAAACAACTGAATATTGCCTATAACCATTGTACCAGCACAAAACCACTGTATAAAAGAGTTGCCTGTTAATTGGAGCTGCGTTGAGGAGGTCGAAAGTGGCTATAATCATAACCACGTACATAACCACGTATAAAAGTTCTACGCTGGGTTGTTGTGAAACTTGATACAGGCTCTGGTGTAAAGTCCGTAAGCTGCTAGCGACAGCTGTAACGTTCCTGCTTTGTCGTGAGTCGTGACGCCTTCTAGTAGTAGTGTATTTATAGCGTACAGTGTTTCGTTTATAAGCAAGCCTACTATAGTTCTGGAGTTCGTAGGGACATACAGTGGTTTTGTGCGTTGGAAAGAATCAAACAACTAGTCCTTGATTGTTATATAGTTTAATGAGGAAGAAATGAAGTTTAACTACGGAAGATGGCGAAGCGTATTCTAGCGCCAGATGACGGGACGTGATCGTGTAGTAAGCCAAAGCCGTTCTGTGGTCGTCGCCGCCACACTGGGCACCGAGGCAAGATTGCTGGGGTGCGTTGAGGCGGTGGCCTAAACTCGGGCCGTCCTGTTAGCACCCAGTGGTTAGGAGGGGCCAAATGGGTGTCCGAGTCTTGTTGCCGTGGGCGAGGATGGAGCGACACCCATAAATTGGTGTCTGGGTCGCGCCACTTTTGCGGTGGCGGCCTAGCGATGCCGTGTACGACTGCAGTCGGTCGATCGGTCCGCCTTGGCTGCAATGGACGCGGAGTTATGCAGGTTCGTGTTGTTCTAGTGCAACTAAATGGCATGGTTTTTGCCACTGAAAACAAAAAGTATATCGGTTTGTATAAAGTTTTAATTTTACATCCCTTTTCCCTCGCATGAAAACTGAATCCCCTCCTGGACTGACTGAGTTCTTAAAGAATTTAGCCATTACTGGGACATTGCTCCCGACACTTAAAATGCAAAAGTTGTTAGTTTTACACATGGGGGTCAAATAGTAAATGAAGAAACAATGGCATACTAACGGTACCATATATACTAATGGTAACCAAATTATATAAATACAGGCTTATAGTTCCATATTCTGAAAAGTTTTTGACCACAAAATGTCTCTAAATATTTCCTTATGGAAATTCTTTCTAATGATCAAACAAATCACAGTTTCTTAGTTTACAATAATTTCTTAACGTGAGCTTGGTCCTCCGGCGTCAGGTGGTACATCTTGCCAACAGCTTCTCTAAGCTTCATTATGGATAGGCTCTTCTCGGCGTGGTCCTTATCTCGCATTCCCCATTTCCATTTGCTCCGGCATGATGTCATGTACGATAGTTCATACAGACCTCCCTGTGTGGATTTCACCTTGGCTACATAGCAACTGCGCCCATTGCGCACGGCTACCAAACACCCCACTTTGATGACATCTGCTGAAGCTGCTGGTGGTTCGACTACAGCCGGGGGCCTCTGGTTCTTGGACAGCTGGGACCGCTGGTGGTTCTTGGACACCTGGTACCACTGGTGGTTCCACTGCAGCTGGGGCCTCTTGTTTTTAGACACCTGGGACCACTCATGGGTCCACTGCAGCTGGGGCCTCTGGTTCTTGGACACCTGGGACCACTGATGGTTCCACTGCAGCTGGAGCCTCTGGTTCTTGGACACTTGGGACCACTGATGGTTCCACTGCAGCTGGAGCCTCTGGTTCTTGGACACCTGGGACCGATGATGGTTCCACTGCAACCGATCCAGCGACACTTCCGCTAGCTCGGAAATGTCGCAGATGATGCTGCGTCCTGCCTTGATGATGTCTGCAGCCTTCTTCACACCGCCGCCAAGACCGTCACACGGTCCTTTGCCGTCGTCTCGTGAAGTCTCTTCCACATCTCGAACAGCGATGCCTAGTGCTTTTTGGTGATTCGCCAGATGGCGCCACTCGTCGTCTACGTGTGTTGATGATGAATGCGTTTGGTCTATGTGGCGTTGTATGTCGGCGTGTGTATCGAGAACGAGTCCGCAGTGACGACACGTGTGCTGCTTCATGATCTACCTACAACTGAAGGATGGGAGATCATTGTATGTTTCTATATATCCTATACTGTGTGACGTCATAGGAGACGTGGCTTGTATGAGTGTGCGTGTATGTATCTATAGACAGAGGGGCGTGGCGAGGAGGTGGGCGTGTATGTATTCACCGATCGCAACGAGCTATGAAGGCGGCAAGAACAACAGACACCGGAATCCTGGATTACATATATCTTTATTTCATACAGCTAAAAGCGAGTAATACAATACACATGAAAGCAAAGCTAAGCACCTACAGTAACAGACAAGAGGCGCCTATAACCCCAGCTATAGTGTAGGGGCGCATTTCCTCTTGTCGTCACTGCAGGCACTTCTGGAGGGTATTAATTATGTAGGCGACGTGTTCGTCGCGCGTGACATTACGTGCGATTTCGTCACACATCGTGCGCACGGCCACGTCTAAGCTACATCTCCGCGTAGCAAAGAGTACCCCCGCTAGGGACACTATATTTAGTTCGAGGTGCCTCACGCTATCGAATGGAGCCGAGTAGGCCCACGGGATCGATGCTGTGGTTTTTGACCATACGATGTGGCCGTCGTAGGCAACGTCGAGCGTTAACCGGTCCGCGCGCAGTGCCTCGTACTCGGAGGCGGTGGTGGTGACGTCATAGTCGTCGTCGTCGTCACATGTCATGTCCAGTGACGATTCGTCGGATGTTGGTGGTGAAGCGTCTTCGCATGTCATCTCGAGTGATAAGGCGTGACGCTGTACGTGCAGCTGCGTGAGGAGGGCCTGTCGCAGCGGCATGGGGGTGTGGTGGCGGCGTCGTTTTCTCGGCGCCCACTCTAGCTTGTTCTCCCCATATGACTTTTGAATGAGGGCTAGTCCGCTAGAGGGAGCATCGGTGACCAACACAACAACAACACCATTAGCAGGGTGTTTTCTCGTCCAACAGCGATATACCACGTACACGCAGGATGGCTTGCACACGTGAGTAGTATGTAGGCAACACAGGGGCTCGCCCCGCCCCCTTTTAGGCCTCGCTCTATGCATAAAAAACGTTCTTATCTTTTTCGGGAACATACTTATAAAAAAAGATCAAAGGATTTTGGTAACACTAAACGTTTTCGGGAACATACTTATAAAAAACGTGATTAATGGCCTGTCACTTTTGATTGATGACCCTTCCCCTTGAGGCGCCACCTAGCGGTTATCCTATATATATATATATATGCTTATTGAAGAATATATATATATACTGTATATGCTTATGTAAACCTTTATATAAGCGCTGCTCTAAACCCATTGTGTGAAAATATGTAGCAGCAGCGGCGCTCGCAGCAGCAGCAGCTGGCCTATGATCTGGCGGCCTACTTTCTAAATATAACCGTGCGGCTAGCCGGCTCTGTAACGGCGTTAATTTCAGCCGTACAGCTGGCGCTGTCAAACCGAAACGAATCGCATGCATGCGTTTAACATTTAAAATCTGTACTCAGCGGCCTGTTAAGGCAGGATGGTTATATGCGGTGGATAGACGAATGGAAGCAAAACGGTGTAAGTAATAGATTATGTTTTATTAATAGAAGTCACGGTGGCGTGAGAACTGCCCAGTGGAGCGCGGCTAGGCCTGCGTAATGGTCGCTCGAGAGCCTCGCCCCAACTGGCTCAAGTGCAGTAGCCGAGCGGCGCGTGAATTGTCCTCGTCAAACTGCCGTTGTAACATTGTTGAGCGACCGGCTGGAATTAACGGCGAGTTAAAGCCGCGTCGTTCGTATATTTCGCTAGCGGGGACTGGCGTATACCACAAGCCGTTGGCCCCGCGTACGCCAAATGCCGAGGTGAGGCCGTAGGCATCATCATCGGAGTCGCTGTCGGAGAATGAAGCGGTGAGGCCACCATAGGCGTCGTCTGAAGGTGCCTGGATGACGGGTATCGGTGTGCGCGGTACTGGGTTCACGCGACAGACAGCCTTGTCGCTGACGATTCCCCGTGTAGGCAGGCTGATATTGGGTCCACGTCGAGGCAGGTGGATTCTGTGAAATATGAATAACGCATTTGACTAACGAGGACCTTCCCAATCACTGTTATTAATATAAAAGTAATAATATAAAAGTAATTAATAAATAAGAAATAAATAATTATAAAAGTAATTAATAAAGAATGAAAACTTACCGCTGTACTAAATAATAAATAAATAAAATAAAATACAAACGTACCGCTGTTCTTTCGCGGCGGCGGCGGGAGCCCCTTTCGCAGACGACGTCAAGGAAGCCATGATGGTATGAAAATGAGCAATGACCGTTGCATTATTTCCTAAAGTCAGTTATGCGTTAAGTGCGCATGCGCGAAAGCGACGTAAAAACATTGAAGGCAAAGAGATCGAAATAGCAATAAACGAACATCTAAATGCATGAAATGAAGCGTTGTATATGCTTAGTTAGGGCTCAGGCATCTTGTGGAGTATTAATATTAGAGAAATTCGATGTGAAAGTCACATTTGACGACGAATGTACTAAAGCGACCGCTGATTTTTTTCCTGGCGAATAACTAGAAACCGAATGGTGACGCGAAACAGCTGCGGCGCGTGACGAATGTTCGTTCGTTGACAAACGTTTATTTACATCGAATTTCAATAATATAATGGCACTACACAATTCCCTATTCCCCACTGATCCTACACAATTCTTAAATTCATGTTCTTAGTGGTTCGTGTATTGTTTTTGAAATGGCATTGTTCTAGCTTCACATTCCGATCGCAATAAGCTATCGCCCCATTAACGTCACGCGCCGCAGCTGTTTCGCGTCACCATTCGGTTTCTAGTTATTCGCCAGGAAAAAAATCAGCGGTCGCTTTAGTACATTCGTTGTCAAATGTGACTTTCACATCGAATTTCTCTAATATTAATACTCCACAAGATGCCTGAGCCCTAACTAAGCGTATACAACGCTTCATTTCATGCATTTAGATGTTCGTTTATTGCTATTTCGATCTCTTTGCCTTCAATGTTTTTACGTCGCTTTCGCGCATGCGCACTTAACGCATAACTGACTTTAGGAAATAATGCAACGGTCGTTGCTCATTTTCATACCATCATGGCTTCCTTGACGTCGTCTGCGAAAGGGGCTCCCGCCGTCGCCGCGAAAGAACAGCGGTACGTTTGTATTTTATTTTATTTATTTATTATTATTTAGTACAGCGGTAAGTTTTCATTCTTTATTAATTATTTGTATAACTTATTTATTATTATTTGTTCTATCTGTAATTCTTTATATTCTTTATTAATTACTTTTATATTATTTACTTTTATAATTATTTATTTCTTATTTATTAATTACTTTTATATTATTACTTTTATATTAATAACAGTGATTGGGAAGGTCCTCGTTAGTCAAATGCGTTATTCATATTTCACAGAATCTACCTGCCTCGACGTGGACCCAATATCAGCCTGCCTACACGGGGAATCGTCAGCGACAAGGCTGTCTGTCGCGTGAACCCAGTACCGCGCACACCGATACCCGTCATCCAGGCACCTTCAGACGACGCCTATGGTGGCCTCACCGCTTCATTCTCCGACAGCGACTCCGATGATGATGCCTACGGCCTCACCTCGGCATTTGGCGTACGCGGGGCCAACGGCTTGTGGTATACGCCAGTCCCCGCTAGCGAAATATACGAACGACGCGGCTTTAAGTCGCCGTTAATTCCAGCCGGTCGCTCAACAATGTTACAACGGCAGTTTGACGAGGACAATTCACGCGCCGCTCGGCTACTGCACTTGAGCCAGTTGGGGCGAGGCTCTCGAGCGACCATTACGCAGGCCTAGCCGCGCTCCACTGGGCAGTTCTCACGCCACCGTGACTTCTATTAATAAAACATAATCTATTACTTACACCGTTTTGCTTCCATTCGTCTATCCACCGCATATAACCATCCTGCCTTAACAGGCCGCTGAGTACAGATTTTAAATGCTAAACGCATGCATGCGATTCGTTTCGGTTTGACAGCGCTAGCTGTACGGCTGAAATTAACGCCGTTACAGAGCCGGCTAGCCGCACGGTTATATTTAGAAACTAGGCCGCCAGATCATAGGCCAGCTGCTGCTGCTGCGAGCGCCGCTGCTGCTACATATTTTCACACAATGGGTTTAGAGCAGCGCTTATATAAAGGCTTACATAAGCATATATATATATATATTCTTCCATAAGCATATATATATATATATATATAGGATAACCGCTAGGTGGCGCCTCAAGGGGAAGGGTCATCAATCAAAAGTGACAGGCCATCAATCACGTTTTTTATAAGTATGTTCCCGAAAAAGATAAGAACGTTTTTTATGCATAGAGCGAGGCCTAAAAGGGGGCGGGGCGAGCCCCTGTGTTGCCTACATACTACTCACGTGTGCAAGCCATCCTGCGTGTACGTGGTATATCGCTGTTGGACGAGAAAACACCCTGCTAATGGTGTTGTTGTTGTATTGGTCACCGATGCTCCCTCTAGCGGACTAGCCCTCATTCAAAAGTCATATGGGGAGTACAAGCTAGAGTGGGCGCCGAGAAAACGACGCCGCCACCACACCCCCATGCCGCTGCGACAGGCCCTCCTCACGCAGCTGCACGTACAGCGTCACGCCTTATCACTCGAGATGACATGCGAAGACGCTTCACCACCAACATCCGACGAATCGTCACTGGACATGACATGTGACGACGACGACGACTATGACGTCACCACCACCGCTTCCGAGTACGAGGCACTGCGCGCGGACCGGTTAACGCTCGACGTTGCCTACGACGGCCACATCGTATGGTCAAAAACCACAGCATCGATCCCGTGGGCCTACTCGGCTCCATTCGATAGCGTGAGGCACCTCGAACTAAATATAGTGTCCCTAGCGGGGGTACTCTTTGCTACGCGGAGATGTAGCTTAGACGTGGCCGTGCGCACGATGTGTGACGAAATCGCACGTAATGTCACGCGCGACGAACACGTCGCCTACATAATTAATACCCTCCAGAAGTGCCTGCAGTGACGACAAGAGGAAATGCGCCCCTACACTATAGCTGGGGTTATAGGCGCCTCTTGTCTGTTACTGTAGGTGCTTAGCTTTGCTTTCATGTGTATTGTATTACTCGCTTTTAGCTGTATGAAATAAAGATATATGTAATCCAGGATTCCGGTGTCTGTTGTTCTTGCCGCCTTCATAGCTCGTTGCGATCGGTGAATACATACACGCCCACCTCCTCGCCACGCCCCTCTGTCTATAGATACATACACGCACACTCATACAAGCCACGTCTCCTATGACGTCACACAGTATAGGATATGTAGAAACATACAATGATCTCCCATCCTTCAGTTGTAGGTAGATCATGAAGCAGCACACGTGTCGTCACTGCGGACTCGTTCTCGATACACACGCCGACATACAACGCCACATAGACCAAACGCATTCATCATCAACACACGTAGACGACGAGTGGCGCCATCTGGCGAATCACCAAAAAGCACTAGGCATCGCTGTTCGAGATGTGGAAGAGACTTCACGAGACGACGGCAAAGGACCGTGTGACGGTCTTGGCGGCGGTGTGAAGAAGGCTGCAGACATCATCAAGGCAGGACGCAGCATCATCTGCGACATTTCCGAGCTAGCGGAAGTGTCGCTGGATCGGTTGCAGTGGAACCATCATCGGTCCCAGGTGTCCAAGAACCAGAGGCTCCAGCTGCAGTGGAACCATCAGTGGTCCCAAGTGTCCAAGAACCAGAGGCTCCAGCTGCAGTGGAACCATCAGTGGTCCCAGGTGTCCAAGAACCAGAGGCCCCAGCTGCAGTGGACCCATGAGTGGTCCCAGGTGTCTAAAAACAAGAGGCCCCAGCTGCAGTGGAACCACCAGTGGTACCAGGTGTCCAAGAACCACCAGCGGTCCCAGCTGTCCAAGAACCAGAGGCCCCCGGCTGTAGTCGAACCACCAGCAGCTTCAGCAGATGTCATCAAAGTGGGGTGTTTGGTAGCCGTGCGCAATGGGCGCAGTTGCTATGTAGCCAAGGTGAAATCCACACAGGGAGGTCTGTATGAACTATCGTACATGACATCATGCCGGAGCAAATGGAAATGGGGAATGCGAGATAAGGACCACGCCGAGAAGAGCCTATCCATAATGAAGCTTAGAGAAGCTGTTGGCAAGATGTACCACCTGACGCCGGAGGACCAAGCTCACGTTAAGAAATTATTGTAAACTAAGAAACTGTGATTTGTTTGATCATTAGAAAGAATTTCCATAAGGAAATATTTAGAGACATTTTGTGGTCAAAAACTTTTCAGAATATGGAACTATAAGCCTGTATTTATATAATTTGGTTACCATTAGTATATATGGTACCGTTAGTATGCCATTGTTTCTTCATTTACTATTTGACCCCCATGTGTAAAACTAACAACTTTTGCATTTTAAGTGTCGGGAGCAATGTCCCAGTAATGGCTAAATTCTTTAAGAACTCAGACAGTGCAGGAGGGGATTCAGTTTTCATGCGAGGGAAAAGGGATGTAAAATTAAAACTTTATACAAACCGATATACTTTTTGTTTTCAGTGGCAAAAACCATGCCATTTAGTTGCACTAGAACAACACGAACCTGCATAACGCCGCGTCCATTGCAGCCAAGGCGGACCGATCGACCGACTGCAGTCGTACACGGCATCGCTAGGCCGCCACCGCAAAAGTGGCGCGACCCAGACACCAATTTATGGGTGTCGCTCCATCCTCGCCCACGGCAACAAGACTCGGACACCCATTTGGCCCCTCCTAACCACTGGGTGCTAACAGGACGGCCCGTGTTTAGGCCACCGCCTCAACGCACCCCAGCAATCTTGCCTCGGTGCCCAGTGTGGCGGCGACGACCACAGAACGGCTTTGGCTTACTACACGATCACGTCCCGTCATCTGGCGCTAGAATACGCTTCGCCATCTTCCGTAGTTAAACTTCATTTCTTCCTCATTAAACTATATAACAATCAAGGACTAGTTGTTTGATTCTTTCCAACGCACAAAACCACTGTATGTCCCTACGAACTCCAGAACATTAGTAGGCTTCCTTATAAACGAAACACTGTACGCTATAAATACACTACTACTAGAAGGCGTCACGACTCACGACAAAGCAGGAACGTTACAGCTGTCGCTAGCAGCTTGCGGACTTTACACCAGAGCCTGTATCAAGTTTCACAACAACCCAGCGTAGAACATTTATACGTGGTTATGTACGTGGTTATGATTATAGCCACTTTCGACCTCCTCAACGCAGCTCCAATTAACAGGCAACTCTTTTATATAGTGGTTTTGTGCCGGTACAATGGTTATAGGCAATATTCAGTTGTTTTAGTCCTACCTTGGCGATCCAAACAGCGCCACTGAGTGCAGAGAGACATTACAGCGGTCGGTCACTAGCAGCGTACGGACTTTACACCAGTCCATGTATCAGGTTTCACAACAACACAGCCGCCTAACAGCGTAGAACTTTTATACGTGGTTATGTACTGGTACAGTGATTATAACCACTCAGTACTAATTTCGTACTCATCAATGCACCCCCAATTAGCAGGCAACTCTTTTATACAGTAGTTTTATGCCGGTACAATGGCTATAGGCAATATTCAATTATGTTAGCCCTACCTTGGGTCTGACGATCAAAAGGGACCACTAGAGTGCAGAGAAACGAAAACACACACGCAAAGGGCACGAGGTCAACGCTGAACATCCCCTTAATACAGCAGCTTGTGGCCTCAAACTCATTCTAAGCCTCTGATTTGTTGTTGAGCCTGTCAATCACGCCCCTCAAGTATAGAGAAACGAAACACATACATTACACGCACTAAGGGCAACAGGTCAGCGTCGTTGGGTGGCCCTATCAATCAAAGGTAATTAAGGGTATTTAGTTCCGCTGCTAAGTTTTGTCGCTTAAATCCGGCAACGAACGCTACCAGTCACTGAATGTCCTACGTGGCAAACAGGCTAGGGTGACAATTAGAAAGGCAAGAAAGGCAGGATATCAAAATTACACCGTGATAGCACTGGAAATAATCCAGTCGTAAGAGGCGCCAACTGACAGTGACTCACTGTTAGGTGGCGCCGTCTGACGGAGTATAGAGATGTCCTGTTCCTAACTGCTGTAAGAGGCGACACCTGACAGTGACGAAATAGTAGGTGACGCCCCCAGGCGGAATATAGAGAGAGAGCTTGTCCCTAGAGGTTGAATGATGTCTCTCTCTCTCTCTCTCTCTCTCTCTCTCTCTCTCTCTCTCTCTCTCTCTCTCTCTCTCTCTCTCTCTCTCTCTCTCTCTCTCTCTCTCTCTCTCTCTCTCTCTCTCTCTCTCTCTCTCTCTCTCTCTCTCTCTCTCTCTCTCTCTCTCTCTCTCTCTCTCTCTCTCTCTCTCTCTCTCTCTCTCTCTGGTTGTCTACCTATTTGACACTATGATGTAATTTCCTCTGACGTATGTTGTAGACGCCTCCTTGGTCAACTCAGATTCCATCCGAGACAGTTCTGACAACCCCCGAGCGTGGCCTGAAACGTCGACTGTCCTTCGATGAAGTCAATGTTGACGAGGCAAGTGTCATTCATGTGGGGTCATGTTCATGGTCTAGTGATCAGGATGACGATGTTGCTAACGATGGTGATTTTGATACTGATTGGTCTGACGACGACGTGTACAAAGTGGATCGCTCGCGTATATTTCATACCTATGATATGGTAGTATCCGATCTGGTGTGCGAATCGCGCGCACCGTGGTTTGCTCGTGATGTCGTATCACGGGTGAAAACGAGTCTCCGTAGTCGCGGTATAACCGTGACGGATGAGAAGGAAGACGAAGCACCGAAGGAGCCACAGCCCTGGTACCTACAAGACGACACGAGGGGGGAGGAGGCGGGAAGGCAGGTCTGGTGCTCCGATATGTGCCTGGTAGCACGCGATGCTATCGTTCGGTTCGTAAGCAACGAATTGTGGCGCACTTTCGAATGTGAGACAAACGTCATCTACCTGGTGCGTAGCGATCTGATCCAAGACAATGTGAGATATGCAGTACACCATTACAGGTTTATGGTGGACACACCGAAGCGGGCACGTGACATCATAACACGTGTGCAAGCCGTCCTGCGTGCACGTGGTATACCTCTGTTGGACGAGGAAACACCCTGCTAATGTTGTTGTTGTTATTGTGTTGTCAGGTCAGTGATGCTCCCTCTAGCGGACTAGATCTCATCCAAAGATCATATGATGAGAAGCCGCTAGAGTGGGCACCGAGAAAAAGACGCCGCCACCGCACCCCTATGCCACTGCGACAGGGTCTGCTCACGTACCTACACGAGCAGCGTCACGTGACGGGACTAGAAATGACATGTGAGTGTACGACACCACCAACAACATCCAACGAATCACTGGACATAAGATGTGACGACGATGATGACGTCACCGCATCCGTCACCGAGTACGAGGCACTGCGGACGGATTGCTCGACGCTCGATGTGGCTGCCAATGGTCATATCGTGTGGTCGAAAACGGATACATCGATGCCGTGTGCCTACTCGGCTCCGTTCAATAGTGTGAAGCACCTGGAGCTAAACATAGAGAGTTTAGCCGGGGTGCTGTTCGCTACAAAGCGATGTAGCCTAGATACGGCCGTGCGCACGATCTGCGATGAACTTGCGCGTAACGTCAAGCGCAACGAACACGTCGCCTACATTACAGAGACACTCCAGAAGCGCCTGCAGTGACAACAAGAGGAAATGCGCCCCTACGCTATAGCTGGGGTTGTAGGCGCCGCTTGTCTGTCACTGTAGGCGCTTAGCTTTGCTTTCTTGTATACTCACTTTTATTTTGTAATTCAATTAATAAAGATGTATGTATGTAATCCAGGAATCCGGTGTCTGTTGTTCTTGTCACCTTCATAGCTCGTTACGATCGATGAATACATACACACCCGCCTCCCCTCCGTCTATAGATCATATACACGCACACTCATACAAGCCACGGTTCCTATGACGTCACACCAGGATATATAGAAGCGTACAAGGATCTCCTATCCTTCAGTTGTAGGTAGACGATGAAGCAGCACACGTGTCGTCACTGCGGTCTCGTGCTCGATACACACGTCGACATACAACGCCGCATAGACCAAACGCATTCATCATCATCAACACACGTAGACGACGACGACCATGCTTACAGTAAACCACCTTATCTATGCGTATGTTGACCTAGCCTGCCCTCTTGTCGTTTCGGCTAGCTACGTTGTGTCTGGTTGCCGATCGCGTCAGGCGACGTCTACATATTGTGTCATAGTCCATTCTTATCTCTCTCGTCTGTTGCCCTAGCTTGCCCTTTTATCGTGTTGGCTACCTACGCGGTGTCTGGTTACATCGCTGGTCTATTCCCACCGGTTGTACTTCGCACAATATATAATATCATTTTCAAAGTTTTCATATATGTTTCAGAGAAGATATTTTCAAAGTTTTCATATATGTTCCAGAGAAGAAGAACTCCACGACTACCATGAATGTGCTTTCTGTGTCGTCTTGACTAAACTGCTGAGGACACGGGACCGGTTTGATCCTCCAAACCCTTCGGTTGACCCCGACCCTGTTGCCCCCCTGGACACGGGGGATGTCGAAAATTTGTGTCCGGAGACAGATGATGATGATGATGGTTTCGTTGATGTAATCGATCCCTGATGTTATTAAAACTATTCAACTTTCAAACTGTGGTGTTTGTTGGTTATTACCTTATATATAATCCTTCTTTCATACATACATACACACATATTTTAAAGTTTAATATATATATATATATATATATATTTATAAACATTATTACCTTTCAGTATACTTCATTATCTCTCATGGTCCACCTTCCAACATGTTCGTTATACACGATACAACATAGGCAGACTTACACGAGCCACTGGCGTGGTCGTATTTCTGCCACGTAATGCGCGAACTCCTAGCGAAACGGACTCGCTTTGATGCAGACCCTGTTCCCTCTCCGATTGAGGATGTTGTTGAAGATTGGGATAATCCTGCGACCAATGCTGAACGATAATTACTTAATCATTTCAAACTGTGGTTTTTGAACATGTTGTTGATGAACACTCATTATTAAAAAGCTAATCAACTTTCAGTTGAACGATAATTACCTAATCAACTTTCAAACTGGGGTTTTTGAACATGTTGTTGATGAACACTCATTATTAAAAAGCTAATCAACTTTCAAACTGTGGTTTTTGTCGGTTATTCCCTTAGTACTAATTCTTCTTTCATACATAAATACATACATACATACATAAACACACACACACACAAAATTTTCTCTTTGATCTTTCGTTATGACTCTTTAATCTTTCGTTCCTTTCAACACCTTTTAAAACTTTCCTCTTTGATCTTTCGTTATTACAATTCCCTCTTCGGTCTTTCGTTCTTCATATACACGATAAGCCTTCCATGGCTGCTCATTCCACCGCCAGAGGGCGCGCTACATACGCTCACACATACGGTCACGTGACTACTCACTTCACTCAGGGGGGCGGCTTTCTAAACCTCCCTAATATCACTCAAAAATTACAAGAAAACACCACTGGATACCGATCCAGATGGTCCTATATACAACTGATGCTTCAATGGTGAAATGGGTAATATTGCGACAATGCTGCTGGCCTTGGGCACATGTAATGAGGGGTCAACCGGCGAAAGACACTTTGCCCTTGATGACCATTGTGACTACCTCCACCATATAAACAAGTAGGCCTACATATAGAGTAAGCACAAGTCATGTGCCTGAGGCTTTAGCAACACATGAACCCATGACAATTCTGCAACTGAAGATCCAAAAAGAATTTATCGCTGAAGCTGAGTGTGAGCAGATATGATGAGCCTTTTGTACATCGTTGTGAAAGCCGTGTGGAAAATTATGAGAGGACCGATAGGTCCCTAAAAAGAAACTCCGACCCCTCCACGTGTGGGGGCACATCTCATAGCACTTTGTGAAGTTGGACTTTAGCTCATTGCTGATAAGCTCTAACCTCCCGGGGTTGGTGTTTCTGACTTAATCAGGTGCAGCATCCAAAGACAGTTGATATTTTAAAGTGAGAGGAAAGAGAATTAGATATATCGGAGAAGGATGGTTGTTGTGTAGCAGGAACATCAAACAGGTTCATTCAAGCTGCGTGTGTGTTGTGGGGAGAGCAGCAAAGACTAAATGCTCCAACCCCTCCATGTTATGTTAATGCCGAGAGCATATCGACTGCCGGAGCTGTAACGACACATCACCCAGTGCTTTATGGAGGACGGACGGTTAAACTTGAGCAGAGAGCTTGGCAGTGGCGGGGTGCTTACAAATAACAACCTCCCAGACCTGGTGCATTTCATTTCTGAAATGAGTAATTTCATCAGGTGCAGCATTCGACATCCAGAATCTAAAGTGAATGCACGTGTAATTTCTTACTGGTGCATGTTGTAATATGCCTACATTATCGCGTCCGAGATTACCAATATTGGCCTACTCACTCACGCATCTACTCCAATAGGTATGCAACAGAAACGCATCAAAGTCTGCAGTGTTTGTGATCAGACACGGTTCGTCGAGGTAACGCCCGCAGCAGTTACAAGACGAATGAAAATACCTGTACCTGTTCGTGGTCTTGTTCCTTAGAACAAAACCATAACTAAGATTAATCTTCCAGTGATCTCGGACGACGTCTCGTAGCTCCCTCGATAGAGTATCGGCGAAGGGGAGTCGGGGCGGCGGTTGTATCGGGTCGTCATCGTCGCCAGCGACGCTCACACGTGGTCGCTCTGTGCGTCTCGCTCGTTTGCGTAGGGGTGGGTCGCTCGCTTCCACTGGTCGGCTACATACCGTCTTGATATGACGTAACAGGGCGTCATGTCTCGTGAACTCACGTGCACATCTCTCGCAGCGGTTCAGTGTATCGCTTTTTTGTGAGGTGTCACAAGACTTCCTGTTGTGACATACCAGGTCCCGTCGTCTCGTGAAGTCTCTTCCACATCTCGAACAGGGGTGCCTAGCACTTTTTGGTGGTTCGCCAGATGGCACCACTCGTGGCGGTGGTTTACTGTAGGCATGGTCGTCGTCTACGTGTGTTGATGATGATGATGAATGCGTTTGGTCTATATGGCGTTGTATGTCGGCGTGTGTATCGAGTACGAGACCGCAGTGACGACACGTGTGCTGCTTCATGGTCTACCTACAATTGAAGGATGGGAGATCCTTGTACGTTTCTATATATCCTACACTGTGTGACGTCATAGGAGGCGTGGCTTGTATGAGTGTGCGTGTATGTATCTATAGACAAAGGGGAGGTGGGCGTGTATGTATTCACCGATCGCAACGAGCTATGAAGGCGGCAAGAACAACAGACACCGGAATCCTGGATTACATAAGTAGTAGTCGTGTGGATAAGGCCCCCGTGTAAAAAGGTCACGCACTCAAGATCAAAGAAACATCAAAGAAATAGGCTCCTCCCCAAAATGTTTTCCTAAAACTTAGCACCTATACAGAAAAAGTCAACATCAAAGGATTTTGCACTTTTTCCTAAAACGTCGCACACTAACTAAATACCCTTAATTACCTTTGATTGATAGGGTCATCCAACGATGCTGACCTGTTGCCCTTTAGCGTGTGTTTCTTTTCGACCTGTTACCCTTAGTGCGTGTAATGTATGTGTTTCGTTTCTCTATACTTGAGGGGCGTGATTGACAGGCTCAACAACAAATCAGAGGCTTAGAATGAGTTTGAGACCTCAAACTGTTGTATTAAGGGGATGGTCAGCGTTGACCCCGTGTGCCCTTTGCGACCTTTTGATCGTCAGCTCTAAGGTAGGGCTAGAATAATTGAATATTTACCGGCCATAAAACTACTGTATAAAAAGAGTTGCTTGCTAATTGGGGGTACATTGATGAGTACGCAATTAGTACTGAGTGGTTATAATCACTGTACCAGTACATAGCCACGTATAAAACTTCTACGCTGTTAGTCGCCTGTGTTGTGAAATCTGATACATGGACGGGTGAAAGTCCGGACGCTGCTAGTGACTGGCCGCTGTAATGTCTCTCTTCACTCAGTGGCGCCGTTTGGATCGCTAAGGTAGGCCTAAAACAACTGAATATTGCCTATAACAATTGTACCCGGTACAAAACCCCACTGTATAAAAGTTGCCTGTTAATTGAGGAGGCGGTCTTTTTCGTTTCTCTGCACTCTAGTGGTCCCTTTTGATCGTCAGATCCAAGGTAGGGCTAAAATAATTGAATATTGCCTATAGCCATTTACCGGTATAAAACTACTGTATAAAAAGAGTTGCTTGCTAATTGGGGGTACATTGATGAGTACGAAATTAGTACTGAGTGGTTATAATCACTGTACCAGTACATAGCCACGCATAAGTTCTACGCTGTTAGGCGACTGTGTTGTTGTGAAACCTGATACATGGCCGGGTGAAAGTCCGGACGCTGCTAGTGGCCGGCCGCTGTAATGTGTGGCGCTGTTTGGATCGCAAAGGTAGGACTAAAACAACTGAATATTGCCTATAATCATTGGTGCCGGTACAAAACCACTGTATTAAAGAGTTGCCTGTTAATTGGAGCCTCGTTGAGGCGGTCGAAAGTGGCTATAATCATAACCATGTACATAACCACGCATAAGAGTTCTACGCTGGGTTGTTGTGAAACTTGATACAGGCACTGGTGTAAAGCGACAGCTGTAACGTTCCTGCTTTGTCGTGAGTCGTGACGCCTTCTAGTGTATTTATAGCGTACAGTGTTTCGTTTATAAGCAAGCCTACTATAGTTCTGGAGTTCGTAGGGATATACAGTGGTTTTGTGCGCTGGAAAGAATCAAACGACTATTATATAGTTTAATAATGAATAGTTTAATGAGTTTAATGAGTTATATAGTTTAATGAAGTTTAACTGCGGAAGGTGGCGAAGGGTAGTCCATTCGGTGCTCTAGGACGATCTGGCTCGACGTAATCGCGGGGTAATCCAAAGCCGTTCTGTGGTCGGCGCCGTACGGGGCCCCTAGGCAAGCTTGCTGGGGTGCGTAGTGGTGGTGACTCGAGCCGTTCTGTCACTTCCCGTGGGTCAGGAGCGGCTCGTGGGCGCTGAAGATCAGGGATTGACATCCATATATCTGTGTCGGGGTCGTAGCGCCATTTTGGCCTAACGACGCCGCGTACCCTGGCAATCGGCCGATCGCCCGGCCTTGGTTGTAATGGGGGCGGCGGTGGTTGGGGCGGAAGTGCAGCTGCCAAGGCGCGGAGCGTGTACCCACATCCCCAGCCTTTGAGGGGCCATTCATTCTATACCTGTGAATAGAAGCGACTGAATAAATAAATGAAAAAATTCTTGTATATGAATGTTTGTTTGGCTCATGGACAGTGAATAGAAATAAATAAATAAATATGTTTACATAATTTGTGTAAGTTGTTTGTTTAGCCGTTTGAGTTGTGCAGTTTATGGTGAAGACGTGTCGTGTGTGGCGTGTTCAAATCTTGCCTGTGTTAAGTAACCAAACACAACAGGATGTGCACACTTACGTTCAACAATTTCAGCCGCAACATCACCGAGTTGCATGGATATTTCCACCTATATTTATAGTTGCGTATGAATGTTTGTGACTAATCGTGAATAGAAATGACTAAATAAATGATTCTTGTATAGGACTTGCATTTTAGGTGCACCCAAATAAATAAACCCGTGAATAGAAATAAATAAATAAATGATTCTTGTATAGGACTTGCATTTTAGGTGCACCCGTGAATATAAATAAATAATTTAATAAAAGAGTGTGACGTACCGTTTGTGCTGTGTGATGACTGTTTTGGAGCAACTTGACATGACGGCTTGTTTACGCGGTGGCGAATGACGCATTAGTTTATGTAGGCTGTTGACTGCGCCATCGGGGTGCGCACGCATCGAGAGGCGTGTTTACGTGGTGGTAAATGACGCATTAGTTTTATGTAAGTTGTTGACTGTCCCCCCCCTGGTTGCGCGCGCATCGAGAGACGTCACGTTCAGCGTTATGTAAGTTGTTGACTATTGTTGTGCGTAATGTGTCAAAATCGTTTAATGAAATTCTAAATAATCGAACCTAAGCATGTTATAAGATCAGTCGGGGGTCAGGAATTACGTGGTGATGTCGTAATAAAGAAAAACGCTTTAAAGATACGATTTTACGGAAAAGGTACCGCGTGACCGCCTATTTTTTTCAGTTGACAATAGCCTTGGCAGACTTGCCTGTTGTGTGGCGTACGTGATCAGGTGCACGCGCACCCTTTACTAGTTCTGTATAAAAGGGGCAGGCAAACTATATGTGTGTTGTGTTCACAGTGACATCGTAATGGCAGACGAATCATCAGCCCCACGGAAGAGAGCCAGAAAGCAGGCGATGCCGAACCTGCCCACTCGCAGCGCTTCATCGACTGTACAGGGGAGCCCGTCTTCGGCGCTTGGCGCGGCGCCCGACGATGTGCTCCTGCGTCCTATCATCCCAGCAGCACGGGACGGCGCGCAACCTCAGCCGGCTGCACCGTTGCCTGGCGCGGCGCCTGCACGCCACAAGGAGAGCGACGCGGCTACAGGACCGGCTCAAGAGCCCACGCCGGGGGCATCGGGACGTGAGCCGGAGGCGGCGGCAAGCACCCACCGGCCACCTTCTGAGAGGGGCGCCGTTGTATTGTTGCCTTCGACGGTGAGTCTACACGCGCTGCAGGTGGTCGTGGACGGCTGTTATAGGATAAGAGATTACCCCACTATCGAAGCAATCTGCTGGCGTAATAAGTGCGTGTACGAGGGCTGTAAGCGCTGTCGACGAAATGTATATACGACTATGAACGGTGATATGATGTGCATGTCGCATGGGGTCCAGAATGAAGTGCAATATTATTTCTCTATGCGAATGATGCTGAAGGACGGATCGGGGCTGGATGATGAAACGTGGGTAATTGTTTTCGATAGGGATATGGCGCGCCTCGTTGACTACCAGGCCTGCTATCTGGCCGAACTCGATGCCAACGAATTGCGTGACACGGTGCTTTCGCTTGTTGGCACTGTCATTGATGTGGAAGTGCGGAAGACCACGTGGGTTGGGGTACCCTCCTATACAGTGCGCTCGTTGAAGAAAATAAGTGATTAGTGTTTGTTTTACTGCTTTGTTTTGTTATTGTGCTGCAGAATAGACGGCGCCGTCGTATGATAGTCAGACAAGTGTCGTCACCATGCCCCTACAGTTTACGCCGCGGCAAAAACACGACGATTTAGGGAGGAGTGAGTGATTAACCCGTTGCGCTTCTTCGTGCTGTAGAATGGACGACTCGTGACAGTCTGCATCATGCGCCATTAACGGTCGCCCTTTCTTTGTGTCCCGCAGGATGTTCATCGTCTCTTGGATGCCATAAAATCGATCACTGCTGCGGCACGGTTGGCCAACGCCAGGCCTGATCTGGCTGGCCCCGTCATAGAGGCCCTGCTCGATGTGGCGGCAGACTATCGGACATTGAAGCGTTCTCTGCCAAAGACCGACTAAACGGCGTGTGACTATAATAATAATAATAATAATATTTATTCTGCAGGCCAATCCGGCGGCGCGCGATCGAGCACTCGACTCCGTGTTGGAGAAGGTACTGGTTATGCCGGACGCCGCTATGCGATCATACGCCGATGCCTTTGGCGGGACGATCAGAACGACGACGCCACCGACGTACGCAAGTTTATTCCCGTACGTCATCGAGGAGGAGTCCACCGCGTCGCCGGAGATGGCGCCGCCGCCGCGGCTGGTCTCGCCCCTTTCGTCAATTTCGGAACACGAGAGGTGCCTCCTGGAGGCCTTTGCGGAGTGGATAGGCGACGGCATATTGGACCGGGGACGAGCCAGCTGCGGTGAGTGCGCCCCTAACGAAGGATGTCCGTACGTTCACATGGCCGGCTACCGTGCGGGTCGACCGAGACGCCACTACCCGCGCGTGTACGACGATGTGGGCGACCTGCTTAGGCGGTATTTTCAGCCCGTCCTGACGTTTTATACGGCGCGCTCCTTGCTGCCGTGCTTTACACAATTAGTGCACATCCTGAGCGGCCGCATGGGGCAGACCGCCCCGAATCGGAGTGCCGAGATTGTCCTCATCAAATATGTGTCAGATTGGTTACTTACCACGGATTGGAACGACGTCATCGAGTGCGCCACGCTGGAGGCGGCCCCCCAGGAGTATTTGCTCCGGAGGAGCGGCCTTGATGTGGCGGAAGGCATCGATCGCTGAACATTATGCTGCTTAAACTATACTTAATAGTGCCTAAACGAACACTATATCGCTGAATAGCGCGTGATGAACATTATTATTATTATTAATAAATAGATCTCTATATAGGTCGCTTTCTTGCTTGTTGAATTGAACGCAATACTGCTTGCGAATTATGTCATCGGTGAATAAAACGTTGAAAACGTATTCATTTGTTATATTGGTGTCTCGTAATAAAAGCGTTAAAAAATTGCCGCCATTGAAAAAACCCATGGGCCGTCCTCGTCGCTGTTTGATGAACACTATTAATAAATATATATATTTCTCTCTCTCTTTCTCGTTGAAAAAAATCGCCGCCATATCCCGTCGCCTAATAAGCGCGCCGCCCGCATCACAGGCCAGTTGAATCCTGAACCTGCTTAAACGTATTCATTTGTTACATCGGTTTTTCGTCAAAAGCGTTGAAAAAAACCGCCTAATAAGCGTGCCGTCCGCAGCACAGTCCAGTTGAACCTGCTTAAACGAAAACTCCTCGTGTCGTCGCTTACGTTTTCATTTGTTATATCCCTTTCTCGCAATAATAAAAGCGTTGAATGGGCGACACCCATAATCGTTGAATGTCCCGCCTACAAAGCAAGTAATGCTGTTAATAGCGCGTGCGTTGTCGTCGCTTAATAAAGCGCATCGGCGCGCCAACAACAAAACAGAAGGGTCCTAAAAAGAGGCCTACCATCAAGTCAGCCAGCCAATCAGAATGGTCCGCCGTCCTGTATAAGAGGCGGCGCGCCGTCGTCTGCGGCTAGTCGGAGGAAGTGCTAAAAAATAAAAGCAGCTATGCCGAACTGTCCCGTGTGTGGTCGAGAGGATCTGGCGGGCCACTCCTGTAGTCGTTCGCAATGCCCAAACTGCCGCATCTATTTCGCTAAACGCTATAGTTTTTTGAAACACGCGAAGACATCGCAAACGTGCGGCAGCGACAGGGGGACCGAACGCGAGTGCCCAAAATGTGGTCGCTCTTTCGCTAGGCGCCACACAATGCTGAGGCATCTGAGAAGTTGCGGCGTAGTGTCACCACCGCCTGACGACGACGGCGACGAGGTGCCGCCCCCTAGCGACCTGGCGGTTGGACTGCGTCGAGTCATCGAAGAGCACTGGTCGAGTATACAGACGTCGGTGGCGCGCGGCCGCATACAATCCCGCTATAATTTCCAATTAACCGACTGTCCGAACACGCGCGCGCTCGAACCCCGTCTAAGACGAATGTTCGAGTCGCAAACGTGCTCCTTTAAGATCAACGTGAGCTACGCGTTTATTCTACGCCACAAGGTGACGGGGCGCCTCCTTTATTTTCATTCATCCTGTAATTGTTGCGGCCGCTTCCTGGAAGTGCCCGCTCTCGTTACCGACGCGCGTTCGTTCGAGCGCTTCCTCGAGGACGTCCGTACGCGCGACGTTCTCCAGTACGGGCTGGGTCGCCGAATTGGTGACGAACACGACCTACTTTCTGAAAGCCATCATAAATCATCCTATCGGTTGCGTCGACGGCGCCAAGTGCCGGTGGCTAGCCCGTCACGAGCTGCTCAACGTGAGCATCGCGTCGAACGTGCCCGGCCACGAGGCGGCGCAGTGTTTCGTCACGACCGGCGATTCGGCCGACCTCGCGCGGCACCTGATCGCCGCCTTGGAGGCCACAAGCGAAGCGGCGTGCGCGGCTCTGCGTCCGCTGTACGATTCGACATTCGACGCACTCGATGCGCTCGACGACGACTGGCGGCGCGCCGCTCCCACCGAAGACGCGGCCAAGTCGCCGTACAGCGCGCTCGCCAAACGCCTGTGGACCTACCTTCGCCAGCTGCCCGTCCTCGGATTTAATTCGGGTAAGTACGACATGAACATGGTCAAAAAGTACTTGGCCCCCCTTCTCATGACCTCCGTCGATCAGCACACGTCGTCGGCGTTCACCATCAAGCGCCAGAACAACTATATGTGTCTGGCGACGTCGACGCTGAAATTCCTGGACATTACGAACTACCTGGCCCCCGGCGTCAGCTACGACCGCTTTCTGAAGGCGTACGACTGCGCGGTGACGAAGGGCTACTTCCCGTACGAGTACATCGACGTGGCGAAATTGAACGATACCGAATTGCCGCCGCGGGAAGCCTTCTACAGCCACCTGAAACAGGAAGGAATCTCCGCCGCGGCGTACGAGGTTTGCGTGGCGGCTTGGCGCGGCGAGAGCATGACGACGATGCGCGACTTCCTCGTGTGGTATAATAATAGAGACGTGGTGCCGTTTCTCGAGGCCGTCGTCAAACAGTTCGCGTTCTATCGAGAGCGTCGCATCGACTTGTTCAAGGACGCCATCAGTGTGCCCGGCCTGACGCTACTGTATCTGTTTAAGGATCTGCCGGCCTCGATCACCTTTGCCCTCTTCAACGAGTCGAATAAGGACCTGCACCGTCTCCTGCAATCGCAGATCGTCGGCGGTCCCTCGATCATCTTCGTGCGTCATCACGAGGCGGGCGTGACCTTTCTGCGACGCGACGAGGCATACCCCTGTCGCTCGGTCGTGGGCTTTGACGCGAACGCCCTCTATCTGTGGGCGATCACGCAAAAGATGCCGACGATCGTATGGCCGTGCAGTGGCTGACGTAGGTGGCCGACCGGAAGGGGGTGCGCATACGGCACCTGCTTAACGGACGCGAAAAGCGCGTCGGCAAGTACCGCGTCGACGGCTGGTGTAGCGAAACGGGAACGGCCTACCAGTTCCACGGCTGCTACTTCCACGGCTGTCCGTGCACGGGAAAGCCGACGAACGCCGTCAACGGAAGACCGATGATCGAGCTGTACGAGACGACGCGCGCCGTGACGACCTACCTGCGCCGTTTCGTCACCTTCGTCGAAATGTGGGAGTGCCAGTGGCGCGCCGTGCGGCCCCCGTTGACGCCTGCGCCGCCCGACGAATCTCGGTGGCGGCCCGTCACCCCTACGCGCTCGACGATCTTGGAGGGCGTACGCGACGGCGCTCTGTTCGGCCTGATCGAGTGCGACATCGCCGTTCCGGCCGCGCTGCGCGCCACATTCGACGAGATGCAGCCCATCTTTAAGAACGTCTGCATCGATCGCGACGCTCTCAGCCCCTTCATGCGACGCTACGTTGAAGCGCACGACCTCCTGACCCGACCTCAGCGAGTAGTTTTTTCGGTACGAAAATTCTACTCGCGACGCCCCTACTGCGGTGGTATCTGGCGCACGGCCTCGTCGTCGACCGCATCTATCAGGTGATCGAATACGCGCCGATTGCGTGCTTTCGTCGCTTCGGCGACGCGGTGTCCAACGCGCGCCGCGAGGACGACGCCGACCCCGATAAGTCCATCATCGCCGACACGTTTAAGCTGCTCGGGAACAGCTCGTACGGGAAGACGATTACGCGCGTCGATCTCCACCGGGAGATCAAATACTGCACGACGGTCGGCGCCAGGCGCCTCGTCAACGATCGTCGCTTCCGTCAGCTCGACGTCGTCGTACCCGATGCCCTCTACGAGGTGGCGCTGAACAAGCGCACAGTCCGCTACGCGCTGCCCGTCCAGATCGGCTATTTCGTCTATCAGTACGCGAAACTGAGGATGCTGGAGTTCTATTACGACTTCGTCGCCGTCTACATCCAGCTTCCTCTGTTCGAGTACTGCGCAATGGACACCGACTCAGCCTACATAGCGCTCGCTGGCCGCGACGTCGACGAGCTGGTGACGCCGACCCTGCGCGAGCGCTACTTTAGTCAACGCGGCGACTGGTTTCCGGCCGAGTGCTGCGACGCCCACGCGGACGAGTACGTGCAATGCCGTCTCGCCGGACGCGCGTGGGAAGCGCCGCACCTCTGTTGCGCGCAACGACGCCGCTTCGACAAGCGCACGCCGGGCCTCTTCAAAGAAGAGTGGTCCGGCGACGGCATCGTTGCGCTTTGCAGCAAGACGTACTATTGTTTCGGCGCCACCGACAAGTACAGCACGAAGGGTCTGAGCAAGCAGCAGAACGACGCCATCGACAAGGACGCCTTCCTGGCCGTGCTGCGCGACCTGCGGAGCGGCGTCGGTTGGAACCGCGGCTATCAAGTGAAAGACTCGTCCGTGCTGACGTACGTTCAAGAGCGCGCGGCGCTGAGCTACTTTTACGCTAAGCGCCGCGTGCTCAAAGACGGCGTCACCACGGCGCCGATACGCGTATAGTAGGAGGGCCGGCCCCGCGCCTTATAGGCGCCCCCTTAGGGGTAGGGGCCCTAGCTAGGGACTGGGCGCCGCCTATAAGGCTGCGGAGGATGTACTAATAAAATATGTATACACACACCATGAACGTTTTCATCGTTTTTATTAGTGCGAATACAGTAAGCGGAAAGCGACAATAATAATAATAATGTTCAAGGCTTTAGCCAGTCGAATACGAGACAGTCGTTGTTCACCCTATCGGATCCGAATAGGGCCTGGAAGCCCTCGAGCGGCACGCCGGAGCATCGCAATAGCAGGTAGGCGACGAAATATTGTCCGCACACGTTAGATGCGACGTACGAATCGAAGTAGTCGCCGCGGCCGTCGACGTCGACGTACAGCGCCAGCCAGTGCGCCCCCGGTTCGCCGCCGTCGTCGGTGTTGCACACGAAGGCCGCCGGAAGCGTGGTGAGTCGCCTTTTCGGTAGGCCATCTCGCGGCGTGACGCCGTCGACGACTCTCCTAGTGTACGGGTCGATTCGTAGGCGGCGCATCAGTTGAACCGTGTCCATGCTACAACGATTCGAGCACGACGTTCCGGCTCATGTCGATCTCCACCACCCCCTCGAATTCGGCGTGCACGATGACGTTCACCGGTAGGGGTAGTGGGGCAGCGAAGTGTATTTCGGCACGCAGCGCCCCCTTACGCACGAGGTTAAAGTGGTCCCCGTCGCAGCAGTCGGGCGTCAGATCGAAACCGAAGATGGTGTAGCCGCCGCCGAAGTCGTTGCGCGTCAGGTCGTTTCCCTCGTCCTCGTACCCTTTTCCCGTCGCCGCGAAGAGGTTCATGTAGCTTCGTATGTAGTGCCGCTGCGTAAAGTTCGGCTGCAGTGGTTTGCTCGGTATCTGGCGACCGTCGGCGTAGAGCGCCACGAAGTTTATATCGTTGTGTTTCGCGTTGAACGGGTTTTTAACGTACGTCCCGTTAAAGGCGTCGTTGTCTATCAGGAACATGAACACGCGTTTCGGGAGGACGCCCAGGTAGACGTTCTCGTGCGTGTGAGACATCGTCCCCTGCGGTATCGAGAACACCTTGGTGTCGACTCGACGTATCGGGTACTTGGCTGTCCCGCGCGCCAACGCTTTAATGTGGGCGCACCAGTCGCATCTTCATGTCGACGCCGTTCACCAGGTACCGGTTTTGCATGAACATGTCGACGTGTAGGCGTCTCATCATCTCCACCTCGTGGCTGTCCGCCGTGAGGCGGCTCCGCGCCGTGTACCCGCCGTTCCCCCCGCCGTCGGTCGTCTCCATGTTGCCGGCGGTATCTTTGTACCACAGACCTCCCTGGAGCTGCGTCCCTTTCGCATCCTTGCCGTAGCGCAGCAGCGTTTCGAGGTACGCCCGATACGGGTACGTATTGGTCGACGGCGTTACGAGCGTTCCGTTCAGCGATACGTCGACTTGGCTGAACATCGAATGGAGAAAATTGTTGGCCGGCGCCACGACGGAAGCGTTCACGAGATTGGTGCCGTCTCCCTGGACCAGTTTGAATCGGACGTACAGTCTAACGCTCGACAGGTCCACGTAGTCGTCGCCCGAACCCGGGACGAGAAATTCGATAGGCCCGCCGGCGTCGAGAGACGTCAGCGGCTGGTAGTCGATCCACTGACCGCTCACGATGCTCGTCTGCGTCATCGGCATGTCGAACAGGTCCAGTTCGGTCTTGATGCCCTCGCACGATTGCCGATGCACGAACGCCATTTTTTCCCTAATGACTGAATATATCGTTCGGCGGTGACGTCCGTTTCGGGCGGCGCCCCTTCTTCTTACTGGCCGTTGCCGCCTTACCCGGTGCCTTTATGCGGCGGCGTTTTTTCGGCGGCGGCGGTTTATTCAGTAGGCTGTCGAGTAGGTCGGCGCCGGCCTCTTTCGCGCGCCTTTTTACCGACTTTTTCACATTCTGGCCGGCGACGACGTCCTGCGCCATACGTATGCCCGGGTTAAGGGCGCGTTTCCCCAGCGCCACGGCGCCTCTCTTAATAAGCGGCATGGCGCTTCGAAACAGGCTGCCGAAGAGATTGCCCAGACCGTGACCCCGCTGGCCTCGGCCACCGACGAAGACGGATAGCGCGCCGCCGACCTGACGAAGGTAGTAGTCGTCGTACGCGTTGCGCGTCGTCATCGTCAAAACAGTTTAGATTTGCAGCGTCTGATGTGAAGCGTCGTCACGAGTTTTCCCCCCTCGAATGGTATCGGTTGACCGAAGTCGTCCCTTATATCGATCTCGACCGTCTCGAATTGGCGCCTCAGGAGGGGCACGTATTGAATGCGTTCGAACGAGTTCGCAATAGTGGCCCCGTTCAGCCCGAAGATGGCGACGGGTCGAAGGAGCGGGGCAAACGTGTCGCCGACGATGCGCGTCTCCACGATATCGGTGTACACGTACAGCGTGTCGATACCCGCGTTCAGGTCCACCGTATTCGCGCCCTCGTGCTCGTAGGAATAGGTGGCGTTTCCGCTGCCGGCCGACGGTCCCAAGATTGGGCTCACGATGACGGACGATTCTAAACCTAGCACGTTCTTCAGCCGGCTATCGGGCGGCAAGCGGTCTCTCAATGCAGCAGGGGCCTTTATAAAATAACGAAAAACCGTTGAATAGGCCCGCCTCGTTTAGGCGCCAGCACCCCATGTGGCGCGTCCACATGATGACTGTCCGTCGACGCCACGACCGCCCTACCCTTTATAGTCCACGAGCGCCCCGGCGTCGATCCAGCTGTTGAACGAGGCCGGATAGCCGCTCCATTTCACGAGCACTTCAGTGCCCCCCTTACGGCGCCGAAGAACGTCCTCCACGCGATACAGTTTGTCCTTCGGGACGATCACGCGTTGTACTTCCTCCTCGTAGAAGGTGCCCTCTACCGGCGTCCCGACGTCGTCCTCCAGCCCATACACGGGCGGCTCGGACGGATGCGCCTCTACAATGGTGAAGAGCTCTTCGCTCCAGTTAGCCATGTACCCTTTTCTGAACCGACCCTTCATCTTGCTGATGCGCACGCGGTCTCCCTCTCGCAGTTTCGGTTTACCGCCGCCGGAGGAGCCCCCGTTCAGTCGTTGCCATACGTTCTCCTGGTTCTCGGCGTTAACGCTCGCCGGCGTCCTGCCGATGCTTCGATGGTAGGCGTTGTTGAACGATCGTACGAGATGCGGCAACGCCTCTACGTGTCGCAGCGTCTGATGTTTCGTAAAATAGCGCCACATGCGCGTCTTCAGCGTCCTATTGAAACGTTCCACGACGCTCGCCTTAGTCTCCTCGTTATGCGTCACGAAATGGCGAACGCCGTGGCTCCTCAAGAGTTTCTGTAGGGGGGGGCGTTGAGAAACTCCATCCCCTCGTCCGTCTGCAGGGCGTGCGGCGGTCGTTCCGCCTGCAACATGGTCTCGAAGGCCGCGACGAGAGACGGGCCCGACTTATTCTTCAACGGGACGCACCACGCCCGCTTCGAGAAGACGTCGATAACCGTCAATAGAAACGTTATGCCGTCATTGAATTTTTTCAGTGTAGCGACGTCGACCAAATCGGCTTGCCACTGCTGGTTTCGACCACCGACGATAACGCACCGTCGTTTGAACTTTCGTTTAACCGGTTTGTGCAGGGTGTACGTATCTTGGGCCGCAAGCCACCACTCGACGACCGGTTTGCGTGCTGCGACCCCCCTATACAATGCGTCGACGCCGCCATAACTGCCCGCCTGTTTCGGGTCGAAATAGGCGCGCCTCAGAAGAGGATCGTCTCGTTGACGACGCTTTCGATTAGCGCCCCGAGTCCACCCGGACACCATGAAAACGTTGATAAACAATCACGATTGACGCACGCCAATATGCCGACGTAGACAAGGACAAGCACTGTGGCGGCTACGACGACGATCACCGACCTTCGCATTGCTGATCTTAAGACGACGTCTCCCACTTCGGCGCTTCGCTACGGCGTTTTTTAACGGCGGTCCGCCTGTGTTGCTGCGTCCACGTCTCGCCGAGCCGAATGGGCATAGCCGACGTCGACGCCGTCTCTTCTACCCGTTTCGACTGCTGCATGGTCTTCCGATACCGGGGGTTACCGACGAACTCCATAGGAACGTTCAGTCCCCTCATACGCTCCCCGAACGTTTGCCACCCTACAGGAGGGGCCATCTTCTTTCGTGTTCGCATAAGGTCGTTCACGAGGTCGACCATGTTGCTCCCCTTAACCGTTCGACCGTCGTACACGAACTCGCCGCGGTCGTTCCATCGACACAGCGGATCGGATTTCATTTTTGCAATAAGTCGGCCGGCTTTCGCTTTCAGGGTTTTCGGCACGCTGTCCACTATTTCGCGCTCTATGGCGTCCGAGGGCGGCGCCGTCGTTGTCGCCTCTGTCGTCGGCGGCGTCGACTCGCTCACCACCGACACGCGTACTGCCTGCGCCGCTCGGGCCGCCTCTAGCGCGTTGTAGCGGCCCAACAGCTGATTGTACGACACCGCCTTATCGTGGTCCGATAAATCCGATCGTTCTAGAACGTTTTTCATGTCACTGTCCAGGCTACTCATCGCACGCGACCGGGTCGTGCTCGGCGGTTGGTCGATGAGCGGCAGTAGGCTCTCCACCAATCGCGGATCGACCAACGCCATCTTCTTTGCGTGCTGCATCCTCTCATTTTTTTCCGCCGAAAGTCTGTCTGAGCAGGGGCAGTAAAACGGTGCTTGCTAACGGTGCCAGCAGGGCCGTCAGAAAGGCGCCCGACCCCGTTTGCAGAATGGCCCGTTTCTGTTTGACGGGCACCTTTTTGTTCCCCAGCTTACGCAAGTGCTTCTTGTATTTTGCCAGTACTTTTTTCTGCTTCGCCGATATTTTCACGTTCCCTATAAGAATGTTGTAGGCGCAATCGCACAGACTACACACGAGGTCGGCGTCGGCGTGGGCGATTACGGCCTTTCGCAGTGCGACGTTCTTCTTAGTACGGCTCAGCAGCTGCAACGCCAGGACATGCCTCTTCACGCGGTCCGTCATCCTTAAAGCGAATGACGCGTCCAGTGACGGCGCCCTCCTTTTATCGCCTCACGTAGGCGTACTGGAGGCGGTCGTCCGGAAATATACACGTGCGCATGCGCTTGGACTCCTCCGTTTCCTGTTTCAAATCTACGAAAAGATAGCCGTACGCGGCCGACGTGGCGTCTTTGAAAGACTCGATCATGTAGTCAACCTTACCCGGATACATCTGTTTTGCTAGGTGACTTACTTGACCGGCTCTTGAATAGTACCATATATTGGGCGTTCAGACTAATCGTGCGGCTCTATTTTCCTTTCCGAAACATATTCTGCAGCAACTGTACGACGGACGTGTTACAGTGATGGCTTTTTTTAGTAAACAGGGTCGTGACCCGACTATTGGTTTCCTCCATGAGGTCATCGAGCACTAGAAGCGTCCTCGTTTTACCGTCTAAGCGCGTCGGATCCGGAAGACCCTCTAGGAATTCTATTGTAGGCGGCATCGTCTTGTAGGCGTCCTGCCACTGGCCGTAGCACCACAGGACTTTCTCGGGCGGCGGCTCGATCATGGCGGCCGAATGCCGTATTAGTCGAGCGACGAAAGTATTCTTGCCGCACCCCGTAGGGCCGGCCACAATACACGTAAACGGATGCTTCAACGGCACGCTGCTCATATCTACGACTGTCGCGCACGCGGCCGCGACCGCCCCCTTTATTCGTTTCTTCTAAGCTCCTCGCGCACCTCCATCACTAATTTACCGAGCATATTCTGTCCCTCTCTGACGCCAATGCCAATACCCCAGAAGCCATCGTGCGACGGCACCCACTCCACCAATTAGACTTCCCCGGTAGCCAATAGGGCGTCTTTCAACTTCTTTGACCCCCCGAACTTGCTCATCAGCAGGGACTTCATGCACGCGACCCTAACGGCGTACCATTCGGCGTTCGTTGTCTTTTTCTCGATTCTGGAACTCCGGCATTTTGCGCAATACCCCGACCACGTCTCTTTGATACACTCAGCAGTTTGGGTATCGTCGTGAAACATCGCTTTTCTAAAATGATAAGCGTGCTCTACGGATCTGAAGCCCCGACCATACGCCGCCACTCGACACGGATACCAGTTCGATAGGAACGACGCACTCCCACGGAAATGTATAGCGGGAGTCATCGTCATGCTGCTACTGTTCACGTCACCGGCCGCCCATACTATATAGTAGCCTTAGTAGCCAATCATTAATACGGCTGGGCGGGTTCCAGCCTCTGATTTTTTCGTTGGGTCTGTCAATCACGCATACAGAAAAGAAGCACACACTAAAGGGCAACAGGTCAGCATCGTTGGATGACCCTATCAATCAAAGGTAATTAAGGGTATTTAGTTATTGTGCGACGTTTTAGGAAAAAGTGCAAAATCCTTTGATGTTAACTATTTCTTTATAGGTGATACGTTTGTGGTAAACATTTTGGGGCGGAGCCTATTTCTTTGATGTTTCTTTGATCTTGAGTGCATGACCTTTTTACACGGGGGCCTTAGCCACACGACTACTACTTACATACATACATCTTTATTCATTGAATATTACAATAAAAGCGAAAGGAATACAAATACAAGCGAGTAATAAAGCAAAGCTAAGCGCCTACAGTAACAGACAAGAGGCGCCTATAACCCCAGCTATAGTCGTAGGGGCGCATTTCCTCTTGTTGTTGTCACTGCAGGCGGCTCTGGAGGGCATGGATTATGTAGGCGACGTGTTCGTCGCGCATGACATTGCGTGCGATTTCATCGCACATCGTACGCACGGCCACGTCTAAACTACATCGCTGTGTCGTGAACAGTACCCCGGCTAGGGCCTCTATATTTAATTCGAGGTGCCTCACACTTTCAAACGGCGCCGAATACGCCCACGGGATCGACGCTACTGTTTTCGACCATATGATGTGGCCGTCGTGGGCAACGTCGAGCGTTGACCGATCTCTCCTCAGTGCCTCGTACTCGGAGGCGGTCGTGGTGACGTCGATGTCGTCATCCTCCTCGCATGTCATGTCCAGTGATGATGCTTCGGTGGAGGATGGTGGTGTCACACAATCACATGACATCTCTAGCGGTGGAGATGAGACGTGATGCTGCTCGTGTAACTGAGTGAGGAGGGCCTGTCGTAGTGGCATGGGGGTGTGGTGGCGGCGTCGTTTTCTCGGTGCCCACTCTAACGGGTTCTCATACGATTTCTGAATGAGGGCTAGTCCGCTAGAGGAGGCATCGGTGACCTGACAACACAACAACAACAACATTAACAGGGTGTTTTCTCGTCCGACAGCGATATACCACGTGTACGCAAGATGGCTTGCACACGTGTTATGATGTCACGTGCTCTCGTCGGTGTATCCGCCATAAACCTGTAATGGTGTACTGCATATCTCAAATTGTCTTGGATCAGGTCACTACGCACTAGGTAGATGGCGTTTGACTCACCTTCGAACGTGCGCCACAGTTCGTTGCTTACGAATCGGACGATAGCATCGCGTGCTATCACGCACAGCTCGGAGCACCAGGACTGCCTTTCCTCCTCCCCCGTGTCGTCTTGTTGGTACCAGGGCAGTGGCCTTTCCTCCTTCGGTGTGAGTGCTTCGTCTTCCTTCTCATCCGTCACGGTTAAACCGCGGCTATGGAGACTCGTTTTCACCCGTGATACGACATCACGAGCAAACCACGGTGTGCGCGCTACGCATACCAGATCGGATACTACCATATCGTAGCTATGTAATATACGCGAGCGATCCACTTTGTACACGTCTTCGTGAACGTTCGCATAGGGGCGTCCTAGGGTGTCGGCTGCCTGGAGAACGCAAGCGGCGGTTATAGTGGCCATAAATTAGCCGTCATCTATCATTTGGTCCGCACGTTTCTGAATGGCATTCTCCCTGTCTACTGAACCCAGTAATTCACTACGTCTCCGGCCCTCGTCGTCGTCAGACCAATCAGTATCAAAATCACCATCATTAGCAACATCATCATCGTCATCCTGATCACTAGACCAAGAACATGACCCCACATAAATGACACTTGCCTCGTCAACATTGTCTTCATCGAAGGACAGTCGGCGTTTCATCCCACGCTCGGGGGTTGACACCGGAACTGTCTCGTAGTACGATGGAGGCGTCTACAACACACGTCAGAGGAAATTACATCATAGTGTCAAATAGACAAACAGAGAGACATCATTCAACGACTAGGGACAGGGTCTCTCTCTCTCTCTCTCTCTCTCTCTCTCTCTCTCTATACTCCGTCAGGGGGCGTCACCTACTCTTTCATCACTGTCAGGTGGCACCTCTTACAACAGTTAGGAACATACGCTCCCTATACTCCGTCAGGAGGCGCCACCTAACAGTGAGTCACTGTCAGTTGGCGCCTCTTACGGCTGGATTATTTCCAGTGCTACAACGGTGTAATTTCAATAGTCTGCCTTAGTTGACTTTCTAATTGTCACCCTAGCCTGTTTGCCACGTAGGACATTCAGTGACTGGTAACGTTCGTCGCAGGCCTTAAGCGACATATAGTCGCTTGCTGTCATTCCCCCACGACCCCCTGGAGTAGACGGTCAAATCCTGTGGCCCACACTTCGTTGCCCCTGCGATCGGCAAAAAACATACCCATAGCATACTTGTATACGGCAATACCCTTCTGACGACCATGAACCGGACATATGCTGACGTTATGGTGCCCTCCTTTCGTCGTTTCAAGAAGAACTTTCCGATTACATATCCGACAGGAGGGGTAGCATACATATTCGGGGGACAGAGCACATGTTACTAGTGTCAGTGGACGAACAAATGCGTACGTTCCGTCACTTACTTGTTCGAGTTCCGACAGGAGCATTTCCTCGGAATTAACGTTGGACGTCGCCATCTTGTCGAACAGTGAAGAGTGAAGCGCAGTCGAGAGCAGCAGCAGCAGCGAGACGGAGAGAGAGAGTGTTTGTCCTGTTAGATTTACCCTGGGTTTATATACATTATCATTCTGTCCAGGCATCGACCGCGTGATACCGTAGAAAATGACATCACGCGTCCCTGGTGTTCGCGTCTTATCGCGCTCGTGACTTTATCTCTCCCTCTCCCGTACTCTGTCACCGTGTGGCTGTCTGTCTGTTTTTTAATGGACGCCTTATGTAAGGCGTATAGAGCACTGTCTAACGAAGTGTCTCAGTTGCATAAGAATCACACCGAGTATATTCTTACCTGCTTCGTTACGCTTTGAACTCTTACCCCAATACCCCTCTGCACTGGGTACATTCTCAATAAGTCGTGCGTCACCTGTGGCCAGCAAGCGTTGCCGTAGTTTAGAGGCACGAAACTTCGCGGCTACTATGGCATACATCACGGCTCGACGTTGTGATAGCCATGCAACGGTTCGATCGGGTATCCAACGAATGTTTTTACTCCAGTATTTCGCCTGTATTCCGCTGCGCGCGGTGTGAATCTTTCTCGCTGTGTTCTCGTCGTGAAAATGTCTGGCTTTTTAAAACTGATATGCTGCCTCTGCACACGTAAAGTCTTCGCCCCATATGTGTATCTCTCATGGATAGAAATTCGATAGGAAGTGACCAGCACCCCTGAATTGTATATCCAAGCTCTTGACCGCCATATGTTTCATCGCTGACCACTCACAGAGTTCTTTTCTCCCGTCTGTATTGTTAGCGTTCTGATAAGGCATATTCCACATGCATTGTCGTCTAGCTGTACTTCGTTCATCACGCGCTTATCGCCAGCTGCTCCCTCTGTCATATGACTGATATCGGTTTGTACTTTACCACGTCGAAATTTTCCATAACCGCATTGCTGGCTACATAACCAGGCATCACCCACGTGACACCCCTAGACGATGATGTCATACGTCCCTGGGTCTTCAGTGCTTTTCATACACCGGTATTTTTCCACGTACAGTGTGTCTTACAAGTTGCCTTCATAGTGTGTCTGCATGCATATATCCTATATATACTAGCTCGTTTGTTACATTCTTCACATCATCTCATTCGCTACTATGTCGTCGATATCTTGGGCTCAACTGCGTGCTGAATGGCGTCTTCGTGATGCGTGGATGCGCTCTATGTCATCGTCGACGATACCTTGGCTGCAACTGCGTGACGACTGGCGTGGTCTCGAAATTGTGTAAGTACTTTTATTATTATTATTATTATACATATATATATATATTATTATTATTATTCGTTTTGTTTCATTCGATAGATATCCTATACATATCATACTTCACAGTATTGTTGTTATTATTATTATTATATATATATATATATATATATTATTATTATTATTATTCTTTGCTTTGTTTCATTCCATAGATATCCTATACATATCATACTTCACAGTATTATTATTATTATTATATATATATATATATTATTATTATTATTCTTTGCTTTGTTTCATTCGATAGATATCCTATACATATCATACTTCAGAGTGTTCTTCACTTAAACTACCTGTGATGTCTCACCTCTATTATTCCTTATGCTTACATTCGTTATGTGTCACGGTTATCTATATTTACCTTTCAGGTCTGCCGGTGCCACCGACGACGCTGATACCTGGAGTCTGACAGGGAGTTATCCAGTGACTCCTGTATTGAGGATTGCACGTGAGTGTTCAAAGATTATTTATTTATTTATGTTTCTCTTACCACGTTTCTCATTCTCTCCAATGTATATACACAGTCTTTCTTATCTATGCTGACCTCGGGCGCCCTCTTGTCGTTTCGGCTAACTATGCGGTGTTTGGTTACCGATCGCGTCAGCAGACGTCTCCATTACGTATTGTATCATAGTCCGCTGATCTAGCTTGCCCTTTTATCGTGTGTCGGTTCCCTACGCGGTGTCTGGTTACATCACTGGCTTATTCCACTCGGCTGTACTTAACATATATTTATATATATATATATATATATATATATATATATATCAGTTTTCATATTATATGTCTCTGTCTGGTTACATCGCTGGCTTATTCCATCCGCCTGTACTTCGCACAATATATACATTCATTATATATATATTATTATTATCAATAAAGTTTTCATATATGTTCAAGAGAGGAGGAACTCCGCGATAATCATTACTGCACCTTCTGCCACGTAATGCGCGAACTCCTAGCGACACGGACTCGCTTTGATGCAGACCCTGTTCCCACTCCGATGGAGGATGTTGTTGTTGAAGATTGGGATACTGCTGCTGCGACCAATGCTGAACGATAATTACTTAATTATTTCAAACTGTGGTTTTTTGAACATGTTGTTGATGAACACTCATTATTAAAAAGCTAATCAACTTTCAGTTGAACGATAATTACCTAATCAACTTTCAACTGTGGTTTTTTGAACATGTTGTTGATGAACACTCGTTATTAAAAACCTAATCAACTTTCAAACTGTGGTTTTTGTCGGTTATTCCCTTAGCACTAATTCTTCTTTCATACATACATACACACACACACACACACACACACACACACACACACACACACACACACACACACAACACTTTTCTCTTTGATCTTTCGTTATGACTCTGATCTTTCGTTCCTTTCAACACCTTTTAAAACTTTCCTCTTTGATCTTTCGTTATTACAATTCCCTCTTCGGTCTTTCGTTCTTCATATACACGATAAGCCTTCCATGGCTGCTCACTCCACCGCCAGGGGGCGCGCTACATACGCTCACACATACGGTCACGTGACTACTCACTTCACTCAGGGGGGCGGCTTTCGAAACCTCCCTAATATCACTCAAAAATGACCAGAAAACACCACGGGATACCGATCCAGATGGTCCTATATACTACTAGCATCACACCACAACTGGATACAGTCTTAATTCCAAACGTGCTGCCAACAGTTGCTACAGAGTATGGACTAGTGCTAAGGGTGAGTGTTGTCTGTTCTTGCCTGTTTTCTGTCAAACACTTGATGATAGTGGCAAATTTTGTGCGCCCACAGCCATATTTTGCCGTCACCTTCAATTGGCAAACATTTGTTTAAACAAATGCCTTCCGTGGTTAGACACTAATACGTCATCGGTGACGTTGTCTGCATGGTCTGTGCTATCTGTTTATGATCTCTTCATCACTCTATGGCAGTCATTTGTACTCCTGAATCTAAGGATATGACCAATAAAACTCCATCACCAAGCCTTGATGATGTCTGTTATGCTACTTTTTTTCTACATCTTCATGCAGGTTTTTATTTCAAATAGTTTTTGACCAGAACATATGTTGAATTTACTGCAAACATTAAATGTGGGATGTATTGAGGCTTTGTCCATCAGTTCTTCTTGCCATCTGGATTTATTGAAATACGGCTGACTGTGTGAATTGTGAATTCATGAGACTCATTGGCAGGCTGACATGTGGATACATAAAGCTCATTGGCAGGCTGACATGTGGATACATGAAGCTCATTGGCAGGCTGACATGTGGATACACGAGGCTCATACATGAAGCTCATTGGCAGGCTGACATGTGGATACATGAGGCTCATTGACAGGCTGACATATGGATACACGAGATTCATTGGTGACGTTTACTCTAAGCTTTGTATGGACTTGTTCTCAGACATCCCATCACTCAGTTCCTTGACAAGGTCAGCATCTAGCCGACATTTCCTCAAACTGAAAGTACACTGTCGACTAGTTTAATGTTGTGGTGTATCAGCAAACCACTAAAACACACATGAAACTATTGTCTGGGGTAGTGGAAATTCCCTCAAAAATAATACAAAATATAATGATAATGCATAAGTTATTTAACAAAGATATGCATGCAAACGATTTAGAAGATACAGTGAAATGTGTGACTACTTTATTTATTTCTTATAAATGGCAGACTGACAAGTGACAGCACATGGCTTATTGCACTGCCGTGATCGGAATCTGTGTCAGACTATTCCATCACTTGGCAACAGTAAAGTTGGCCTCACTCCATGCGTTTCGACTGCATGGCCAGATGGCCGCACATTTCAATCCATTCACAGTTGTTGACATTGTAGCGGAACGTACATAAACTTTCCTGAAAAGTATGTTCACCTCAGACACTGTGACTATTGTTTTCTCTGTGCATAGTCAACAATGTAGAAGGACATCAGCGCTTTATATAACAACTTAAGATTAAAATTGAATTGAAGGTGTTACCAATGGTCATGTTTAGTCTGAGTTTTTTACGGATATGGTCTTAGCTAATCCATCACTCAGTTGTTTCAGCAGAATTTCATTTCCTCAATCAACATGTTTTGTCGGACTATCAAGCGTGACTAGTCAGCCCGTGCGACCGGAGGTCCGAATTCCCCGCTTCTATTGGTCACGCGTTGGGCGATGTTTCAAGGAAAGTACAGGGATAGCGACGATTATAGTCCATTCGTGGAAATCTCACACTAGTTAGCGAATTTATAGATTTTACATGACAGCGGTTGTGCCATTACTAGTCTGTGCCGTCCGTCTAAAGTCGACCCATTCAGAACTGTTGAACATTGTAGCGGAATGTGCAAACACTTTCCAGAAAAGCCTGTTCACTGCAAACATTGTGACTGGTGTTTTCATATCTGCTCACACTCTCAGCTTCAGCAATAAATTCTTTTTGGATCTTCAGTCGCAGAATTGTCATGGGTTCATGTGTTGCTAAAGCCTCGGGCACATGACTTGTGCTTGCTCTATATGTAGGCTTACTTGTTTATATGGTGAAGTAATCACAATGGACATCAAGGGCAAAGTGTCTTTCGCCGGTTGACCCCATACAGTTGAACAGAGCAATGAAATGATGTCACTGGAAGTTGTAGAGTTGGCCTGGAAGTGACCAGAACTGCAGCATTATACATACAAAATCAGACAACGTTGCCTGTGCCAATTCAAAGATACATCTGCTGCAAAAAATACAAATGGAGTTCTGCAATTTTAAGTTAGTCGATAGGTGGCGCTTTACGCAATGCAGGCCGGAACTTGTTTGCATGTCGTTACGCTGCCTTTGTTCGACTTCATGCACGAATTCACTTTCTGAAAAGCCACAAGCCGCCCACCAATACGCAGTTCTGTAGTTGGATATACTTAACAATGCCAACAGAGTGTTGTGTGCCGGGATGCACAAACAGAACGGGTCACACATTCCCGTGATCTGACTCCAATCGAGTGAAAGTTCAGTTTTAACATCCCGTTGTGCCTCAAACTTCTCAATGGCCACATACTCATACTTTCGTCCATTTAGAATGGCTGCGCTTCTGAGGTCACAGTGTGTTGTCAGAGTGTCGGTGAGAGCATCGTAATCTCGCTTCTCGGTCGCCTTGCATATGGTACCAAAGTTGGACAAGGTGATGTGATGCAGCCTCGTTTTTCGCCAATTCTTACTGTTGCCCTGGCTCCTAATGGATTTCTCCAAATTGTCTGCTTGTTCTGCTGTTATTTGCGTAACCTGAAATGCACTAAATATTAGTAATTCAAAATATTTGTGTATTTGTGTCTCACACTTTCTGTACCAATGTATAGACCGGGTAGCCTAGCAATGACCGCGTTGGCCGTCTGGGTACGAAGTACGACTGCGTGTATCAGGCGGCCCTCTAGGCTAAGAATAATCGAGTGATTTTGTGCGGCAACCGGGGGAAAGCAGGCGTTTTATTATTATTATTATTTGCACTGTGGACTAGCTGGTAGACTGTTAGGCGGAAGTCAGCTTCATAGGGGCTTAGGGGCTTGATGAATGCGTGTTTCTCTATTACACTGATAGGGGTGTTCGTAATAAACGAGACTTTTTATACGGTTTCAACATTTATATTATATGTAAAAAAATACAGGTCGTGTGGCTACACCGATCTTTGTGAAATTTTTGTTCACTAGTGAACGTCGCCTAGTTAGCAATACAAAACTTTCACCAACTTTACTACAGCAGGCACTAATGTTCGATAATACAAGTCTTTCACCAATGTTACTACATCAGGCACTAATTTTCGGTAATACAAGACTTTCACCAACGTTACTTTCACCAACTTTACTACAGCAGGCACTAATGTTCGGTAATACAAGTCTTTCACCAACGTTACTACATCAGGTACTAATGTTCGGTAATACGAGAGTCGAAACCCTGTTTGTAAACGTCATTTCTAGCAACTCCTACTCATCGGGTAAGCTTCGACAACCGTCTCCAGGGCCGCATTGTTTTTTCGCAGGCGAACCAGTCGGTCAGCGACGAGTTGACTACGGCCTTCATGAAGTTCGCTTCCGCTTAGCGATCCGGTAACCAACACTGCTCGTGAAGTATGAGGACTAACCGTACCGCGCTCGATACGAGCGGTCTGTCCATAAAATCGTCCAGCACCACACCTGAAAATGGCGCTTGCACATGTCTGTCGGCCTCTCGCGACATCCGAACATATGCACCACGGGGCCGTAGGTTCCCGAGGGGTCACACGCCTTACACACACGACGCGCTCGCGTCAGAACGGACTCTCCGATAGACTCCCCAAGCGCTCGCAGCAGGCCCCGTGTCCGGGTGTCGTTACCTTGGAGGCGGACGTCTCGACACCAGTGGGAGGCGAGGGACTGACCGATATCAGCGATGGTAGGTCACTCGACGACACTGACACGATCTCCATCGTCGCATCCCCACCGTACGTCGACAGGGACTGGAGGCTTGGCCGGTCGCTTCGGCGCCCGCTGCATGTACGCTCGACGCTGGGGGTTGCCGACGAGCTCCACAGGGACGTTCAGCTGCTTCATATGACCCCCGAACGCTTCCCAGCCGACCGACGGGGTCGCCTTCGTACACGACTCTCCCTATGTCGTTCCAGCTGATCACCAGGTCGGTTTTCAGTTTCTCCACCAGGAGGTGGGTTTTTCTTTCAAACTTTTCGGCATGATTTCCACGATCTCAGATTGTACGACGCTACCTTTTCTTGTTCGGACAAATCTGTACGCTCGAGAACGGTCTTTATGTCGCCGTCCAGTCTACTCATCACATGCGACGTGGTCGGTTGGGAGAGTAACGGGAGCAGGCGCTCCACCAACCGGTGGTCTACCAATGCCATCTTCGTCACGTGCTGCATCAACCTATGGCCTTTCTGAGGATCGGTAGAAAGGTACTCGCCAACGGGACTAGCAGCGCTGTCAGAAACCCGCCCGCCCCCGTTTGCAGAACCGCCTGCTTCTCTCTAATGGGGACGACAGTTTACGTAGATGTTTCTTGTACTTTGTCAGTACCTTTTCTGCTTCGCTGACAGTTTCACGTTCCCTTTCAGAATGTTGTACGTGCAGTCGCACAGACTACAGATGAGGTCAGCATGGCCGTTGGCGATGATGGATTTTCCCAGCTTTATATTCTTGTATCTATTCAACATCTGCAGGCACAAGATGTGCTTCTTGATGCGCTCTGTCATCTTGCCATCTACCAAGTCACGTCCGCTGTAACGCGTACCTCCTTTTATACTTTTGGCACATAGACGTACTGAACGCTGTCGTCAGGGAATATATTAGTGCGCATGCGCGCTATTTCCGGTGTCTCCTGTTTCAGATCCACCAAGAGATAACCGTAGGCTTCTGGCGTGGCGTCTTTGAAGGCTTCGATCATATATTTAACTCTACTCGGGTACATCTGTTTCGCCAAGTGACCCACTTGTCCAGCATCCCGGGTGCCCTTGAACAGCACCATATATTGCACATTTAGGCTGATGGTGCGGGCTTTCTTTCCCTTTTGGAAAGAGGTTCTGCAGAAGCTGCACGACGCAGTGGTGACTTTTTTTAGTGAACAAGATCAAAACCCGACTGTCCGTTTCTTCCATAAGGTCATCGAGTACGATGAGCGTCCTCGTTTTTGTGTCTAGGCAAACCGTCTACGAACTCTACGTCGATCGTCATAGAGCCGTAGGTGGTTTGCCACTGTCCGTAACACCAAGGGATTTTCTCCGGAGGTGGTTCGATCATTGACGAGGCGAAACGCAGGAGACGAGTGACGAAAGTGGTCTTGCCACACCCCGTAGGTCCGGCTACTATACACGTAAAAGGGTGCTTAAACGACGTGTCCATAGCGACGACTGATGCCCGGCAGATGAGTGAGGTATTCTTAATCGTTTCTTCTATATAAGGTACGCACCTCCATCAACAGCTTCCCCAGCATATTTTGACCTTCTTGACCCCAAAATCCCTCTTTCGACGGTACCCACTCCATCAGTTCGACATCCCCGACGCCCCGAACTTGGACATTAACAGAGCCTTCATACATTCGACCCTAACAGCGTCCCATTCGTCCCCCGTTCTAGTTTTCTTGATGAGGTAGCTACTTCGCTTCGCCATATAGGCCCACCACGCCTCTTTGATATACTCCGCACCTTCTTCGTCTTCATTAAACATTGCCTTTCTAAACTGATGGGCGTGCTCGACCGACCTGAACACCCGACCGTACGCCGCGACTCGACACGGTAGAAATTCTACATGATCGAGCCCGCACCACGGAAACGTATAGCCGTGTCCTCTTTTCCGTCTTCATACAAGCGACTGGCCATTTCTTACATAAGTCTCTCCATCGTCTGTCACTCTCCTTTAAACGAGGATACCGCTAGCAATGGTCTATATACCACTAGACCTACGTCAGCCACAATTGAGGCCTTATTACAGCATCATACATATCCACAAGAGGTCAGCACTATACGTGCATGACAGGTCATTAATCATAATTGTTTTTACAAGTAGGAATCCATTTCTGCGACTGATCCACAGCCCTTTGATGTCCTTTGAAGTATGGATAGATGATGTAGACAACTGTTAGATGTGATGAATGAATTGAGGGTAACTAACGTAAGAAAGCCAAATGAAAGATGAGGTAATGAGGTAATGAGGTAACTATGTACCTGAACGTGTAACACGTATGATATAAAGCAATGAGAAGATGATAGAACTATTGTTTAAACATTCACGTCACAGGTAGGTTAACGTCTAAGAACACGGTGTAATTACCCACATGAAGTAAGTGCCTTGTGTAAAACGAATGACATAAAGCAAAGAGAGAAATATATATCTATGTACTTTGCGAAAGTAGTTACATTATTGCCTCACGTTGGGCGCCATTATTCACGCAGTTCAGCCCATGGAATATGACAAGCCATTGTTTGAGGTGTGAACGGAATGACTTGAATGTAACAAACGAACGATATATATAGTATTATTGATATGCAGACACATTGTATAGAAAGTTGTACAGTTACAAGTACAAGTTATATCAGCAAGGAGTCTCATGACATATGTAACAGCTGGCAATTACCGAGTATCCCTAACCTGAGCACATATGACAGGTCATCCAAGTATCAGGAAGATAGCAATGCTGTGATCAGGCTTATCAGAAAACAGATAATTACCAAGGACAGACCCTTGGGAGACGACCAGGCACCGAGAAGATAAGAACTCTGTGTGTGTCAGTGCTAACATTAGACAGTGTCAACATATGGTGAATATGGATGTACAGTTTGGTCAATCATCATACATAGCTAGTCTAGCTGTCCTCCTGTGTACTTGGAGGTAGGGCCACAGTAGTTGGTCAGTTGTGTCAGAAGCTTGTCGGAGGACAAAGCATGCTGCCCGGCATTGGATGGCCTAAATTTTGTTGATGTTCTGCAGTCGGTGAGTGTCCTATAATGAGCTGGTAAACTAGGATAGCACAGAGGAACGCCTTGTATGCTTTTCCCTGATGTTTTGGGAGCCTCTCTTCAAATGCATAGGAATGGGCCATCTTTGTTGGTAGATTGCATCCATTCATAAAAGGACAGAAGAAAGTTTCTGGTGCAGTGGTCAAGTTGCTCCATCTCTAGTCTAGCTCCATCACAGTGTTGGTCGTCATTTGAAGCTGAAGGGTTGTTTCCATAGTCGTTGACACAGTGCCTGGTTCCATTGGAAACAGGTGCAGCTTCTAGCTTTGGTGTTCACATATCCAGTCTCTGGTTTCACACATAGACCCGCTGTCTCACTTTCCCTCATTGTTGGGGCGCTATGAGTAGACCATCAGTCTGCCGTTTGAGACTACTAAGAATCTGTCTGTTCAGAATTCGGATTTACCCTAGTGAATCCACATGTTCGAAAATATGGCAATGCTACACAATAAAAGAGAGTTATATTTATGATCGCATCTCTAACAACAAGATGGCATCACAACGTGTCTTCCAGTTTGCATCGGGAAAACGCAAATCAAATATTGTTTTCTGATGTTGCATACCTATTGGAATAGATGCGTGAGTGAGTAGGCCAATATTGGTAATCTCAGATGTGCACTCACTTTAGATTCTGGATGTCGAATGCTGCAACTGATGAAATTACTCATTTCAGAAATGAGATGCACCAGGTCTAGGAGATTGTTATTTGTCAGCACCCCGCCACTGCCAAGCTCTCTGCTCAAGTTTAACTGTCCGTCCTCCATAAAGCACTGGGTGATGTGTCGTTACAGCTCCGGCAGTCGATATGCTCTCGGCATTAACATAACATGGAGGGGTTGGAGCATTTAGTCTTTGCTGCTCTCCCCACTGTAGACGTAACACACACGCAGCTTGAATGAACCTGTTTGATGTTCCTGCTACACAACAACCATCCTGCTCCGATATATCTAATTCTCTTTCCTCTCACTTTAAAATATCAACTGTCTTTGGATGCTGCACCTGATTAAGTCAGAAACACCAACCCCGGGAGGTTAGAGCTTATCAGCAATGAGCTAAAGTCCAACTTCACAAAGTGCTATGAGATGTGCCCCCACACGTGGAGGGGTCGGAGTTTCTTTTTAGGGACCTGTCGGTCCTCTCATCATTTTCCACACGGCTTTCACAACAATGTACAAAAGGCCTAGACTCATCATATCTGCTCACACTCAGCTTCAACGATAAATTCTTTTTGGATCTTCAGTTGCAGAATTGTCATGGGTCCATGTGTTGCTAAAGCCTCGGGCACATGACTTGTGCTTACTCTATATGTAGGCCTACTTGTTTATATGGTGGAGGTAGTCACAATGGTCATAAAGGGCAAAGTGTCTTTCGCCGATTGACCACTCATTACATGTGCCCAAGGCCAGGAGCATTATCGCAATATTACCCATTTCACAATTGAAGCATCACACCACAACTGGATAGAGTCTTAATTCCAAACGTGCTGCCAGCAGTTGCTACAGAGTATGGAATAATGCTAAGGGTGAGTGTTGTCTGTTCTTGCCTGTTTTCTGCCAAACACTTGATGATAGTGGCAAATTTTGTGCGCCCACAGCCATATTTTGCCGTCACCTTCAATTGCCAAACATTTGTTTAAACAAATGCCTTCCGTGGTTAGACACTAATACGTCATCGGTGACGTTGTCTGGATGATCTGTGCTATCTGTTTATGATCTCTTCATCACTCTATGGCAGTCATTTGTACTCTTGAATCTAAGGATATGACCAATAAAACTCCATCACCAAGCCTTGATGATGTCTGTTATGCAACTTTTTTTCTACATCTTCATGCAGGTTTTTATTTCAAATAGTTTTTGACCAGAACATATGTTGAATTTACTGCAAACATTAAATGTGGGATGTATTGAGTCTTTGTCCATCAGTTCTTCTTGCCATCTGGATTTATTGAAATACGGCTGACTGTGTGAATTGTGAATTCATGAGACTCATTGGCAGGCTGACATATGGATACATAAAGCTCATTGGCATGCTGACATGTGGATACATAAAGCTTATTGGCAGGCTGACATGTGGATACATGAAGCTCATTGGCAGGCTGACATGTGGATACATGAGGCTCATACATGAAGCTCATTGGCAGGCTGACATGTGGATACATGAGGCTCATTGACAGGCTGACATGTGGATACATGAGATTCATTGGTGACGTTTACTCTAAGCTTTGTATGGACTTGTTCTCAGACATCCCATCACTCAGTTCCTTGACAAGGTCAGCATCTAGCCGACATTTCCTCAAACTGAAAGTACACTGTCGACTAGTTTAATGTTGTGGTGTATCAGCAAACCACTAAAACACACATGAAACTATTGTCTGGGGTAGTGGAAATTCCCTCAAAAATAATACAAAATATAATGATAATGCATAAGTTATTTAACAAAGATATGCATGCAAACGATTTAGAAGATACAGTTAAATGTGTGACTACTTTATTTATTTCTTATAAATGGCAGACTGACAGGTGACAGCACATGGCTTATTGCACTGCCGTGATCGGAATCTGTGTCAGACTATTCCATCACTTGGCAGCAGTAAAGTTAGCCTCACTCCATGCGTTTCGACTGCATGGCCAGATGGCCGCACATTTCAATCCATTCACAGTTGTTGACATTGTAGCGGAACGTACATAAACTTTCCTGAAAAGTATGTTCACCTCAGACACTGTGACTGTTGTTTTCTCTGTGCTTAGTCAACAATGTAGAAGGACATCAGCGCTTTATATAACAACTTAAGATTAAAATTGAATTGAAGGTGTTACCAATGGTCATGTTTAGTCTGAGCTTTGTACGGACATGGTCTTAGCTAATCCATCACTCAGTTGTTTCACCAGAATTTCATTTCCTCAATCGACATGTTTTGTCGGACTATCAAGCGTGACTATTCAGCCCGTGCGACCGGAGGTCCGAATTTCCCGCTTCTATTGATCACGCGTTGGGCGATGTTTCAAGGTAAGTACAGGGATAGCGACGATTATAGTCCATTCGTGGAAATCTCACACTAGTTAGCGAATTTATAGATTTTACATGGCAGCGGTTGAGCCATTACTAGTATGTGCCGTCCGTCTAAAGTCGACCCATTCAGAACTGTTGAACATTGTAGCGGAATGTGCAAAAACTTTCCAGAAAAGCCTGTTCACTGCGAACATTGTGACTGGTGTTTTCATATCTCAGCTTCAGCAAAAAATTCTTTTTGGATCTTCAGTCGCAGAATTGTCATGAGTTCATGTGTTGCTAAAGCTTCGGGCACATGACTTGTGCTTACTCTATATGTAGGCTTACTTGTTTATATGGTGAAGTAATCACAATGGACATCAAGGGCAAAGTGTCTTTCGCCGGTTGACCACATACAGTTTAACAGTGCAATGAAATTATGTCACTGGAAGTTGCAGAGTTGGCCTGGGAGTGACCAGAACTGCAGCATTATACATACAAAATCAGACAACGTTGCCTGTGTCAATTCAAAGATACATCTGCTGCAAAAAATACAAATGGAGTTCTGCAATTTTAAGTTAGTCGATAGGTGGCGCTTTACGCAATGCAGGCCGGAACTTATTTGCATGTCGTTACGCTGCCTTTGTTCGACTTCATACACGAATTCACTTTCTGAAAAGCCACAAGCCGCCCACCAATACGCAGTTCTGTAGTTGGATATACTTAACAATGCCAACAGAGTGTTGTGTGCCGGGATGCACAAACAGAACGGGTCACACATTCCCGTGATCTGACTCAAATCGAGTGAAAGTTAAGTTTTAACATTCCGTTGTGCCTCAAACTTCTCAATGGCCACATACTCATACTTTCGTCCATGTAGAATGGCTGCGCTTCTGAGGTCACAGTGTGTTGTCAGAGTGTCGGTGAGAGCATCGTAATCTCGCTTCTCGGTCGCCTTGCATATGGTACCAAAGTTGGACAAGGTGATGTGATGCAGCCTCGTTGTTCGCCAATTCTTACTGTTGCCCTGGCTCCTAATGAATTTCTCCAAATTGTCTGCTTGTTCTGCTGTTATTTGCGTAACCTGAAATGCACTAAATATTAGTAATGCAAAATATTTGTGTATTTGTGTCTCACACTTTCTGTACCAATGTATAGACCGGGTAGCCTAGCAATGACCGCGTTGGCCGTCTGGGTACGAAGTACGACTGCGTGTATCAGGCGGCCCTCTAGGCTAAGAATAATCGAGTGATTTTGTGCGGCAACCGGGGGAAAGCAGGCGTTTTATTATTATTATTATTTGCACTGTGGACTAGCTGGTAGACTGTTAGGCGGAAGTCAGCTTCATAGGGGCTTAGGGGCTTGATGAATGCGTGTTTCTCTATTACACTGATAGGGGTGTTCTGTTTCGTAATAAACGAGACTTTTTATACGGTTTCAAAATTTTTATTATATGTAGAAAATACAGGTCGTGTGGCTACACCGATCTCTGTGAAATTTTCATTCACTAGTGAACGTCGCCTAGATAGCAATACAAGACTTTCACCAACTTTACTACAGCAGGCACTAATGTTCGGTAATACAAGACTTTCACCAATGGCAATGCTACACAATAAAACAGGAGTTATATTTATGATCGCATCTCTAACAACAAGATGGCATCACAACGTGTCTTCCAGTTTGCATCGGGAAAACGCAAATCAAATCTCGTTTTCTGATAATGCATACCTATTGCAGTAGATGCGTGAGTGAGTAGGCCAATATTAGTAATCTCAGATGTGCACTCACTTTATATTCTGGATGTTGAATGCTGCACCTGATTAATTGACTCATTTCAGAAATGAGATGCACCAGGTCTGGGAGGTTGTTATTTCTCAGCACCCCGCCACTGCCAAGCTCTCTACTCAAGTTTAACCGTCCATCCTCCATAAAGCACTGGGTGATGTGTCGTTACAGCTCTGGCTTTCGATATGCTCTCAGCATTGACATAACGTGGAGGGGTCGGAGCATTTAGTCTTTGTTGCTCTCCCCACTGTATACGTAACACACACGCAGCTTGAATGAACCTGTTTGATGTTCCTGCTACACAACAACCATCCTGCTCCGATTTATCTAATTCTCTTTCCTCTCACATTAAAATATCAACTATCTTTGGACGCTGCACTTGGTGAAATCAGAAACACCAAGTCCGGAAGTGGTAGTGTCAGCACCGGGCTCAAGTTCAATTCTCCCTGCTTCACAAAGTGCTGTGAGATATGCCCCCACAGCCTGGGCTATTTGCTCTGAGCATCAACATCACGAGAAGGGTTCGGAGTTTCATTTTCAGGGACCTCGTTGACAGCAGGGTTTTCTACAACCTGGTAATTTTCATGGACCTATTTGGCAGTAAGGTTTTCCATAACCTGGTCATCTTCAGGGACCTTGTTGGCAGTAGGCCTGTTGGTTTTCTCATCATTTTCTACATGGCCTTCACAGCGATGTACAAAAGGCCTAGACTCATCACATCTGCTCACACTCAGCTTCAGCGATGAATTCTTTTTGGATCTTCAGTCGCAGAATTGTCATGGGTTCATGTGTTGCTGAAGCCTCAGGCACATGACTTTGCTTACTCTGTATGTAGGCCTACTTATTTATATGGTGAAGTAATCTCAATGGACATCAAGGGCAAAGTGTCTTTCGCCGGTTGACCCCTCATTACATGTGCCCAAGGCCAGCAGCATTGTCGCGATATTACCCATTTCACCATTGAAGCATCGCACCACAACTGGATACAGTCTGAATTCCACAACCATATTTCGCCGTCACCTTCAATCGCCAAACATTTGTTTAAACAAATGTCTTCCTTGGTTAGACACTAATACGTCATCGGTGACGTCGTCTGGACAGTCTGTGCTATCTGTTTATGTAACTGGCTGCGCAGCAGGACCCTGTCCGATTGCGATGGCCCAGAAGAAGCATGTTGCCGTCTTATTTATGGCTTATGGATCCCTTGGGCGCCACGTGTCGTACACGGCTTCACAACAGTCTGCCCTGTCGGCCACCCTCTGTGCCGCCGCTGCCCAGCATTTCCACCCAAACGGTTCCTGTTCTCTCTCCACCATTCGTCACCACGTTTCATTTGGTCTTCCGGTCGATCTCTTCCCACAAGTTGATCTCTTCATCACTCTATGGCAGTCATTTGTACTCTTGAACCTAAGGATATGACCAATAAAACTCCATCACCAAGCCTTGATGATGTCTGTTATGCTACTTTTTTCTACATCTTCATGCAGGTTTTTATTTCAAATAGTTTTTGACCAGAACATATGTTGAATTTACTGCAAACATTAAATGTGGGATGTATTGAGTCTTTGTCCATCAGTTCTTCTTGCCATCTGGATTTATTGAAATACGGCTGACTGTGTGAATTGTGAATTCATGAGACTCATTGGCAGGCTGACATGTGGATACATAAAGCTCACTGGCAGGCTGACATGTGGATACATGAAGCTCATTGGCAGGCTGACATGTGGATACATGAAACTCATTGGCAGGCTGACATGTGGATACATGAGGCTCATACATGAAGCTCATTGGCAGGCTGACATGTGGATACATGAGATTCATTGGTGACGTTTACTCTAAGCTTTGTATGGACTTGTTCTCATACATACCATCACTCAGTTCCTTGACAAGGTCAGCATCTAGCCGACATTTCCTCAAACTGAAAGTACACTGTCGACTAGTTTAATGTTGTGGTGTATCAGCAAACCACTAAAACACACATGAAACTATTGTCTGGGGTAGTGGAAATTCCCTCAAAAATAATACAAAATATAATGATAATACATAACTTATTTAACAAAGATATGCATGCAGACAATTTAGAAGATACAGTGAAATGTGTGACTACTTTATTTATTTCTTATAAATGGCAGACTGACAGGTGACAGCACATGGCTTATTGCACTGCCGTGATCGGAATCTGTGTCAGACTATTCCATCATTTGGCAGCAGTAAAGTTGGCCTCACTCCATGCGTTTCGACTGGCCGCACATTTCAATCCATTCACAGTTGTTGACATTGTAGCGGAACGTACATAAACTCTCCTGAAAAGTATGTTCACCTCAGACACTGTGACTGTTGTTTTCTCTGTGCTTAGTCAACAATGTAGAAGGACATCAGCGCTTTATATAACAACTTAAGATTAAAATTGAATTGAAGGTGTTACCAATGGTCATGTTTAGTCTGAGCTTTGTACGGACATGGTCTTAGCTAATCCATCACTCAGTTGTTTCACCAGAAAAGCATGTTGCCGTCTTACTTACGGCTTACGGATCCCTTGGGCGCCATGTGTCATACAGGGCTCCACAACAGTCCGCCCTGTCAGCCACCCTCTGTTCCGTTGCTGCCCAGGATTTCCACCCAAACGTTTCCTGTTCTCTCTCACCATTCGTCGCCACGTTTCTTTTGGTCTTCCGGTCGACCTCTTCCCCACAGGTTGATCTCTTCATCACTCTATGGCAGTCATTTGTACTCTTGAATCTAAGGATATGACCAATAAAACTCCATCACCAAGCCTTGATGATGTCTGTTATCCTACTTTTTTCTACATCTTTTAGTACAGGTTTTCTTGTGGATACATGACGTTCATTGGCAGGCTGACATGTGGATACATGAGTCTCATTGACAGGCTGACATGTGGATACATAAGGATCATTGACAGGGTGATGTGTGGATACATGAGGCTCATTAACAGGCTGACATGTGGATACATCAGGCTCATTGACAGGCTGACATGTGGATACATAAGATGCATTGGTGACGTTTACTCTAAGCTTTGTATGGACTTGTTCTTTGACAACCCATCACTCCGTTCCTTGACAAGGTCAGCATCTAGCCGGACATATCCTCAAACTGAAAGTACACTGTGGACTGCCCTGGTGTATCAGCAAACCACTAAAACACACATGAAATTAATGTCTCGGATAGTGGAAATTTCCTCAAAAAAATAATAAATATAATGATAATGCATAATTTATTTAACAAAGCTATGCATGCAGACGATTTAGAAGATACAGTGAAATGTGTGACTACTTTATTTCGTTCTTATAAATGGCAGACTGACAGGTGACAGCACATGGCTTATTGCACTGCCGTAATCGGAATCTGTGTCAGACTATTCCATCACTTGGCAGCAGTAAAGTTGGCCTCACTCCATGCATTTCGACTGCATGGCCAGATGGCCGCACAGTTTAATCCATTCACAGTTGTTGACATTGTAGCAGAACGTACGTCAACTTTCCTGAAAAGTATGTTCACCTCAGACACTGTGACTGTTGTTTTCTATGTGCTTAGTCAACAATGTAGAAGGACATCAGCGCTTTATAAAATTGTTGATAATGGCACTGTTGTCTTGTATAACTACTTAAGATTAAAATTGAATTGAAGATGTTACCAATGGTCATGTTTACTCTAAGCTTTGAATGGACATGGTCATGTTTACTCTAAGCTTTGAATGGACATTGTCTTAGCTAATCCATCACTCAGTTGTTTCACCAGAATTTCATTTCCTCAATCGACATGTTTTGTCGGACTATCAAGCGTGACTAGTCAGCCCGTGCGACCGGAGGTCCGAATTTCCCGCTTCTAATGGTCATGCGTTGAGTGATGATTCAAGGAATGTACAGGGATAGCGACGATTATTGTCCATTCATGGAAATCTCGCACTAGTTAGCGAATTTATAGATTTTATATGTCAACATTGCATTCTGAATGGGTCGGATATACCCAATATTACATCTTCACATGCATATTCTTGCATTTAAAAAGCATGTTTGAAAAAGCTTATGGTGGCGTTTGCATAATGTTGTGTCATGGTGTTTATTGCTGGCAGATTATGGCACATGAATAAACATTGAATATGAAAATAACAGTATGTGAGAAGGTTCTCATTTTCTTAAAAGGAGTTCATAATGAACTTCATTTTTTGCACCAAATGTTGACATACTTGGTGATACTACGTCTTGGGCACCCATACAGTTGAACAGTGTGATGAAATAATGTCACTTGAAGTTGCAGAATTGGCCTGGAAGTGACCAGAACTGTAGCATTATACATAACAAACCAGACAACGTGGCCTGTGCCAATTCAAAGTTACATCTGCTACAAAGAATACAAATTGTTATTCACACATATATAATCTTCAACAGTGTCCATGTCACAGGGTAATTTTTTAGCACTCAAATCAGCGTATTTACAATGTGTCGCAGAACTAGTGACAGTGAAGTTTGACATGACATATCATGCAATCATCCTGTTTCCTGAAAGCCCTGCCATAAACGGTATGATAACCTTTTGTTTATGAATTGAGTATTTTTCCTCAAGAATAGCCATATCATATGTCACCAATTCACCATTGAAGCAGACCTGTCGTTGATAAATACTCTTGTAGAGTCAGATGATTGAATGAGCAGCATCTGTTATAAAATTTAGGCACATTTTCATGTCTCCGGTGTGATTATTTCATTACGCCCCACTGCACTCATTAATATTGTCCTCATGCAAGCCATCTTGTCTGAGGTCTTCTCTGTAAAAGGTGATTCTCAGTGGTACTATCATTACACAACCTTTCGCTAATTCAGCATGCTTCTGGAATGGGTCGGCACCTTCCACATCAATATATTATTGCATTTCAAAAGCTTCTTTGGAGAGCTGATGGTGGTGGTTACATATAGTTGTGTCATCGTTTTTGCTATTGGCTAATCTTCGTGCGTACGCTGCGTATGTACTTCTGCCAGATCATGTCACATGAACAAACATTGAATGTGAACATAACAGAATGTAACAAGGTTCTGATTTTCTTGAAATAAGTTCATAATGAACTTTATTGTTTGAAATGAATTCACTTGAACTTGCAGAGTTGGCCTGGAAGTGACCACAACTGTAGCAATATACATGTGTCCCTCTTAATTCTGTATTTCTTGCAATTGGCAGCTCCAGAATTGTACCGGAATACAGTAAACCATAAAAGGGGGTAGGGAAGTTCAATTCCTGGTGTCATGCATTGGTCTCTATTCATCGAATCTGATCATTTGCCATGAAAAATAGTCCAGAAGATGAATTATCAGCCGATGCAATTCTGTATTTCACATGGAAAGCCAACCAGAGGTGTTTCCTTAGTTTACTTGGTACATCTTCAAGTAGGATTTTCACAAGGTGCGAATAATTGTCATCAGTTGGTGTCAGATGTAGCACACTGGTACTTGTTTTATGAAAATATGTAAATGAATGGTTGTTAAAAAAAGTATGTATTATTTCATGGAAAAATGACATTAATCATTAATGTAATAATATTATGAACATAAAAACTATCTATATTACTTAATTATGACCGATTTATGTATTATAATTTATCGGAAAAATGTTATGCATACTTATATGTACAATGATTTACTCACAACATAAAAACTACTTCCCATCAATGCACTGTCAACTTTAAGAAAACGATAAATATTTTCCTTTCGTAAAATATGATGCAAACTGACAGTGTGAGGAGCTACTTTGTGAAATATGTTTTAGATTGTTTATAGATTATACAAGTTTAAACATATATGACTGAAAATCGTGTTCTAAAACAGCCAGACCAGTCTCTGATAAATACTCTTGTAGGCTCAGATGATTGAATGAGCAGCACCTGTTATACAATCTAGGTACATTCCCATCTTTCTGGTCTGATTATTTCATTACACCGCACTGCACTCATTAATATTGTCCTGATGCAAACCATCTTATCTGAGATCTTTTTTTATAAAAGGTGATTCTCAGTGGAACTATCATTACACAATATTTTGCAAAGTCAACATGCATTGTGAATGGGTCGGATATAACCAATATTACATCTTCACATGCATATTCTTGCATTTAAAAAGCTACTTTGGAGAGCTCGTTTTTGCGTTTGAATACAGTTGTGTCATGGTGTTTATTGCTGGCAGATCATGGCACATGAATAAACGTTGAAGATGAAAATAACAGAATGTGAGAAGGTTCTCATTTTCTTAAAAGGAGTTCATAATGAACTTCATTGTTTGCACCAAATGTTGACATACTTGGTGATACTACGTCTTGGGCACCCATACAGTTCAACAGTGTGATGAAATAATGTCACTTGAAGTTGCAGAATTGGCCTGGAAGTGACCAGAACTGTAGCATTATACATAACAAACCAGACAACGTGGCCTGTGCCAATTCAAAGAAACATCTGCTGCACAAAATACAAATTGTTATTCACACATATGTAATCTTCAACAATGTCCATGCCACAGGGTAATTTTTCAGCACTCGAATCGGCTTCTTTACAATGTCTCGCAAATCCAGTGACTGTGAAGTTTGACATTACATAACGTGAATTCTGCCTGCTTCCTGAAAGTCCTACCATAAACAGTATGATAACCTTGTGTTTGTGGATTGAGGATTCATGCTAAAGAAGTAGCCATATATTATATATCACCAGTTCACCATTTAAACAAACCAATGGCTGATCAATACACATGTAGGGACAGATGATTGAATGATCAGCATCTGTTATACAATTTAGGCATATTCCCATCTTTCTGGTCTGGTTATTTAATTACGCCGCACAGCACTTATTAATATTGCCCAGATGCAAACAATCTTATCTGAGGTCTTTTCTATAAAAGGTGATTCTCAGTGGAACTATCGTTACACAATATTTTGCAAAGTCAACATGCATTCTGAATGGGTCGGATATAACCAATATTACATCTTAACATGCATATTCTTGCATTTGAAAAGCTTCTTTGGAGAGCTTATGGTGGCATTTGCATAGAGTTGTGTCATTGTGTTGATTGCTGGCAGATCATGGCACATGAATAAACGTTGAATATGAAAAGAACAGAATGCGAGGAGGTTCTAATTTTCTTAAAAGGAGTTCATAATGAACTTCATTGTTTGCACCAAATGTTGACATACTTGGGCACCCATACAGTTCAACAGTGTGATGAAATGATGTCACTGGAAATTGCAGAATTGGCCTGGAAGTGACCAGAACTGTAGCATTATACATAACAAACCAGACAACGTGGCCTGTGCCAATTCAAAGTTGCATCTGCTACAAAAAATACAAATTGTTATTCACACATATATATATAATCTTCAACAGTGTCCATGCCACAGGGTAATTTTTCAGCACTTGAATCAGCTTCTTTACATTGTCTCATGGATCCAATGACTTTGAAATTTGACATTACATATCGTGAATTCTGCCTGTTTCCTGAAAGTCCTGCCATAAACAGTAGATACCCTTGTGTTTGTGGATTGAGAATTCATCCTAAAGAAGTAGCCATATCATATATCACCAGTTCACCATTTAAGCAAACCAATGGCTGATCAATACACATGTAGGGACAGATGATTGAATGATCAGCATCTGTTATATAATGTAGGCAGATTCCCATCTCTCCGGTCTGATTACTTCATTACGCCGCACTGCACTCATTAATATTGTCCTCATGCAAGCCATTTTGTCTGAGGTCTTCTCTGTAAAAGGTGATTCTCAACTATCACTACACAGCAATTTGCCAAGTCGACATACATCCTCAATGGGTCGGATATAACCTGTATTACATCTTCCACATGTGTATTCTTGCATTTAAAAAGCTTCTTTGGAGAGCTTATGGTGGCGTTTGCATAAAGTTGTGTCATGGTGTTTATTGCTGGCAGATTATGGCACATGAATAAACGTTGAATATGAAAATAACAGAATGTGAGAAGGTTCTCATTTTCTTAAAAGGAGTTCATAATGAACTTCGTTGTTTGTACCAAATGTTGACATACTTGGTGATACTACGTCTTGGGCACCCATACAGTTCAACAGTGTGATGAAATAATGTCACTTGAAGTTGCAGAATTGGCGTGGAAGTGACCAGAACTGTAGCATTATACATAACAAACCAGACAATGTGGCCTGTGCCAGTTCAAAGATACATCTGATGCAACAAATACAAATTGTTACTCGCACATATATAATCTTCAACAGTGTCCAGGCCACAGGGTATTTTTTCAGCATTTGAATCAGCTTCTTTACAATGTGTCGCAGATCCAGTGACTGTGAAGTTTGAAATTACATAACACAGACCTGCCAACCATTCCGGATTGTCCGGAATCATTCCGGAAAGTTACCTCAAATTACGGTATTACGGTGAGGGATGAAAATATTACGGACTGTGACCATGTTGGGTAATCACAGAAATTTAAGATGCGCTATATTCAACAGGTGGCAGCATATGTATGCAGCATGTTGTGACATGATTTTTAATTCGCTGAGTCTGGTCGTAATGTAACCAATAAGAAACAGCGTTATGACAAAATCACGCGGCACGAAATGATGGCTGACAGCGAAACGACGCCACCGCCAACCCAAAAGAAATGTGTAATGCAAAAATGTAGTGAGTGTTGTATTGTAGTGTTAGGCCAACTGACTGTACTAAGACTAAGTTAGTGTATTTATTGAGGAGTTTAGTGTATAATTTACAGCCTATCATAGAGTTACTACAGTCTAGGCGATGTCGATATAACATATATATATATACATAACAAACCAGACAACGTGGCCTGTGCCAATTAAAAGTTATATCTGCTACAAAGAATACAAATTTTTATTCACACATATATAATCTTCAACAGTGTCCATGCCACAGGGTAATTTTTCAGCACTCGAATCAGCGTATTTACAATGTGTCCCAGAACTAGTGACTGTGAAGTTTGACATGACATATCATGCATCCATCCTGTTTCCTGAAAGCCCTGCCATAAACGGTATGATAACCTTTTATTTGTGAATTGGGGATTTTTCCTCAAGAATAGCCATATCATATGTCACCAGTTCACCATTGAAGCAGACCTGTCGTTGATAAATACTCTTGTAGAGTCAGATGATTGAATGAGCAGCATTTAGGCACATTTTCATGTCTCTGGTGTAATTATTTCATTACGCCCCACTGCACTCATTAATATTGTCCTCATGCAAGCCATCTTGTCTGAGGTCTTCTCTGTAAAAGGTTATTCTCAGTGGAACTATCATTACACAACGTTTCGCTAATTCAGCATGCTTCTGGAATGGGTCGGCACCTTCCACATCCATATTATTGCATTTCAAAAGCTACTTTGGAGAGCTGAAGGTGGCGGTTACATATAGTTGTGTCATCGTTTGTATGATTGGCTTATCTTCGTGCGTGCACTGCATATGTACTTCTGCCAGATCATGGCACGTGAACAAACATTGAATGTGAATATAACAGAATGTAACAAGGTTATGATTTTCTTGAAAGGAGTTGATAGTGAACTTTATTGTTTAAAATGAGGTCACTTTTTAAGTTGCAGAGTTGGCCTGGAAGTGACCACAATTGTAGCAATATACATGTGTCCCTCTTACTTCTGTATTTCTTACAATTGGCAGCTGCAGAATTATATCGGAATACAGTAAATCATTAAAGAGTATAGTGCAGTTAAATTCCTGGTGTCATGCGTTGGTCTCTATTCATCGAATTTGATCATTTGCCATGAAAAATAGTCCAGAAGATGAATTATCAGCTGATGCAATTCTGTATTTCACATGGAAAGCCAACCAGAGGTGTTTCCTTAGTTTACTTGGTACATCTTCAAGTAGGATTTTCACAAGGCGCGAATAATTGTCATCAGTTGGTGTCAGATGTAGCACACTGGTACTTGTTTTATCAAAATATGTAAATCAATGGTTATTAAGGTATGTATCATTTCATGAACATATATGACTGAAAATCATGTTCTAAAACAGCCAGACCAGTCTGTGATAAATACTATTGTAGAGTCAGATGATTGAATGAGCAGCATCTGTTATACATTTTAGGCACAGGTTCACCTCTCCGGTGTGATTATGCAAACCACCTTGTCTGAGGTCTTCTCTGTAAAAGGTGATTCTCAGTGGAACTATCATTACACAACCTTTCGCTAACTCAGCATGCTTCTTGAATGGGTTGGCACCTTCCACATCCATATTATTGCATTTCAAAAGCTTCTTTGCTGGGTTCATGGTGGTGTTTCCATACAGTTGTTTCATTGTTTTTATGATTGGCTCATCTTCGTGCATGCACTGCGTGTGTACTTCTGCCAGATAATATAACAGAATGTGACAAGGTTCTGATTTTCTTCAAAGGAATTAATAATGAACTTTATTGTTTGAAATGAGGTTATTTGAACTTGCAGAGTTGGTCTGGACGTGACCACAGTTGTAGCAATATATGTGTCCCTATTAGTTCTGTGTTTCTTGCAATTGGCAGCTGCAGAATTTTACCGGAATACTGATAACAGTAAAAGAGGGTTGGGAAGTTAAATGCCCGGTGTCATGCATTGGTCTGTATTAATCGAATCTGACAATTTACCATAAAATATAGTCCAGAAGTTCAATTATTACCCCATTCAATTCTGTATTTCATGGACAGACGACCAGAAGTGTTTTCTCAGTTTACTTCGTACATCTTCAAGTAGAATTTTTATAAGTCGCGAATAATTGTCATCTGTGGGTGTCGGATGTAGCACACTGGTACTTGTGTTATGAAAATATATAGATCATTGGTTGTTAAAAGAAGTGTGTATCATTTTATGGACAAATGACTTTGATGTAGTAACATTATGAAAATAAACACAATCTATATTACTTAATTACGACTGATTTATGTAGTATCATTCAGCGTAATTATGCATACATACCTGTCCAATTATTTACTCACAACATAAACACTACTTCCTATCAATGTACTGTTAATTGTGACAAAATGATGAATACTTTCATTTGGCAACAAACGATGCAAACTGTCAGTGTGAGGAGCTACCTTGTTAGATATGTTTATAGATTATGCAAGTTTAAATATACATGACTGAAAATCATGTTCTAAAACAGCCTACATGGTCAAGATTGGTTGGATGTTATCAACTTCCTTACAACAAATATTTTGTTAGTGCTCATCATGATGGAAGAACAATTTATGATCGATTTTTATGAACTATCAATTTGAGACCCACTTTAACGTTTCGACTACCACTTGAATGATCTTCTTTACAGTGTCTCATATATCCAGTGACTGTGAGAAGCTTGACATTATGTAATGTGTATTCTGCCAGTTTTCCTCAAGAAGTAGCCATATCATATATCACCAGTTCACCACTGATGCAGACCAGTCGCTGATAGATACTCTTGTAGGGTCAGATGATTAAATGAGCAGCATCTGTTATGCATGTTTTCAGATTCCCTTCTCTCCTGTGTGATTGTTTCATTGTGACGCAATGCACTCATTAAAGTCATATTGTTTGTGGCTGATTCTCAGTGGAACTTTCATTACACAACATTTTACCAAGTCAACATACATCCTGAATGGGTTGGTTATAACCTGTATTACACCTTCCACACCTGTATACTCACACTTCAAAAGCTTCTTTGCTCAGTTCATGGTGGCGTTTGCACACAGCTGGGTCATTGTTGTTATAACTAACAATTAACTAACTAACATTCGCTGTTCCAGGACTACTTTAGCAGCTTATGTCAGTCATAGTCAAGAACTACTTCAACCCGGGAATGTGATATTGTGCACAGTATTTTTTGGCAACTCATATAACACTTTGATAATGTCTTTACACGATCACAATATAAAATTATTAAATCAAAATGAACAAAAATCTGGGTACTTGTCACCACTTATATACACGTTTTCAATGTTCTAGGTCAACTAAATGGCATGGTTTTTGTCACTGAAAACAAAAAGTATATCGGTTTGTATAAAGTTTTAATTTTACATCCCTTTTCCCTCGCATGAAAACTGAATCCCCTCCTGGACTGACTGAGTTCTTAAAGAATTTAGCCATTACTGGGACATTGCTCCCGACACTTAAAATGCAAAAGTTGTTAGTTTTACACATGGGGGTCAAATAGTAAATGAAGAAACAATGGCATACTAACGGTACCATATATACTAATGGTAACCAAATTATATAAATACAGGCTTATAGTTCCATATTCTGAAAAGTTTTTGACCACAAAATGTCTCTAAATATTTCCTTATGGAAATTCTTTCTAATGATCAAACAAATCACAGTTTCTTAGTTTACAAGAACTTCTTAACGTGAGCTTGGTCCTCCGGCGTCAGCTGGTACATCTTGCCAACAGCTTCTCCAAGCTTCATTATGGTTAGGCTCTTCTCGGCGCGGTCCTCATCTCGCATTCCCCATTTCCATTTACTCCGGCATGATGTCATGTACGATAGTTCATACAGATCTCCCTGTATGGATTTCACCTTGGCTACATAGCAACTGCGCCCATTGCGCACGGCTAACAAACACCCCACTTTGATGACATCTGATGAAGCTGCTGGTGGTTCGACTACAGCCGGGGGCCTCTGATTCTTGGACAGCTGGGACCGCTGGTGGTTCTTGGACACCTGGTACCACTGGTGGTTCCACTGCAGCTGGGGCCTCTTGTTTTTAGACACCTGGGACCACTCATGGGTCCACTGCAGCTGGGGCCTCTGGTTCTTGGACACCTGGGACCATTGATGGTTCCACTGCAGCTGGAGCCTCTGGTTCTTGGACACTTGGGACCACTGATGGTTCCACTGCAGCTGGAGCCTCTGGTTCTTGGACACCTGGGACCGATGATGGTTCCACTGCAACCGATCCAGCGACACTTCCGCTAGCTCGGAAATGTCGCAGATGATGCTGCGTCCTGCCTTGATGATGTCTGCAGCCTTCTTCACACCGCCGCCATGACCGTCACACGGTCCTTTGCCGTCGTCTCGTGAAGTCTCTTCCACATCTCGAACAGCGATGCCTAGTGCTTTTTGGTGATTCGCCAGATGGCGCCACTCGTCGTCTACATGTGTTGATGATGATAGCGTTTGGTCTATGTGACGTTGTATGTCGGCGTGTGTATCGAGAACGAGTCCGCAGTGACGACACGTGTGCTTCTTCATGGTCTACCTACAACTGAAGGATGGGAGATCCTTGTATGTTTCTATATATCCTACACTGTGTGACGTCATAGGAGACGTGGCTTGTATGAGTGTGCGTGTATGTATCTATAGACAGAGGGGCGTGGCGGGGAGGTGGGCGTGTATGTATTCACCGATCGCAACGAGCTATGAAGGCGGCAAGAACAACAGACACCGGAATCCTGGATTACATATATCTTTATTTCATACAGCTAAAAGCGAGTAATACAATACACATGAAAGGAAAGCTAAGCACCTACAGTAACAGACAAGAGGCGCCTATAACCCCAGCTATAGCGTAGGGGCGCATTTCCTCTTGTCGTCACTGCAGGCGCTTCTGGAGGGTATTAATTATGTAGGCGACGTGTTCGTCGCGCGTGACATTACGTGCGATTTCGTCACACATCGTGCGCACGGCCACGTCTAAGCTACATCTCCGCGTAGCAAAGAGTACCCCCGCTAGGGACTCTATATTTAGTTCGAGGTGCCTCACGCTATCGAATGGAGTCGAGTAGGCCCACGGGATCGATGCTGTGGTTTTTGACCATACGATGTGGCCGTCGTAGGCAACGTCGAGCGTTGACCGGTCCGCGCGCAGTGCCTCGTACTCGGAGGCGGTGGTGGTGACGTCATAGTCGTCGTCGTCACATGTCATGTCCAGTGAAGATTCGTCGGATGTTGGTGGTGAAGCGTCTTCGCATGTCATCTCGAGTGATCAGGCCTGACGCTGTACGTGCAGCTGCGTGAGGAGGGCCTGTCGCAGCGGTATAGGGGTGTGGTGGCGGCGTCGTTTTCTCGGCGCCCACTTTAGCGGGTTCTCCCCATATGACTTTTGAATTAGGGCTAGTCCGCTAGAGGGAGCATCGGTGACCTGACAACACAACAACAACAACATTAGCAGGGTGTTTTCTCGTCCAACAGCGATATACCACGTACACGCAGGATGGCTTGCACACGTGTTATGATGTCACGTGCCCGCTCCGGTGTGTCCACCATAAACCTGTAATGGTGCACTGCATACCTCAAATTGTCTTGGATTAGGTCACTACGCACCAGGTAGATGGCGTTTGACTCACCTTCGAACGTGCGCCACAGTTCGTTGCTTACGAATCGGACGATAGCATCGCGTGCTACTGTGCACAGCTCGGAGTACCAGACCTGCCTTTCCTCCGTGTCGTCTTGTTGGTACCATGGCCTTTCCTCCTTCGGTGTGAGTGCTTCGTCTTCCTTCTCATCCGTCACGGTTATACCGCGGCTATGCAGACTCGTTTTCACTCGTGATATGACATCACGAGCAAACCACGGTGTACGCACTACGCATACCAGCTCGGTCAATACCATATCATAGCTATGAAATATACGAGAGCGATCCACTTTGTACACGTCTTCGTGAACGTTCGCATAGCGACGCCACAGTCCGTCGGCTGCCTGGCGAACGCAAGCGGCGGATATAGTGGCCATAAATAGGCCGTCATCTATAATTTGGTCCGCGCGCTTCTGAATAGCATTCACCCTCTCTACCGAGTCCTGTAATTCACTACGCCTCTGGACCTCGTCGTCAGACCAATCAGTATCAAAATCACCATCATTAGCAACATCATCGTCATCCTGATCACTAGACCAAGAACATGCCCCACACAGATTACACTTGCCTCGTCAACATTGTTTTCAACATCAAAGGACAGTCGGCGTTTCACCCCACGCTCGGGGGTTGCCACCGGAACATATTGTGATGGGATCGGAGTTGACCAAGGAGGCGTCTTCAACACACGACAGAGGAAATTACATCATAGTGTCATATAGTCAAATAGACAGAAAGAGAGATATCATTCAACCACTAGGGACAGGGTCTCTCTCTCTATACTCCGTCAGGGGGCGTCACCTACTCTTTCATCACTGTCAGGTGGCGCCTCTTACAACAGTTAGGAACAGACCCTCTCTATACTCCGTCAGGAGGCGCCACCTAACAGTGAGTCACTGTCAGTTGGCGCCTCTTATGACTGGATTCTTTCCAGTGCTAAGACGGTGTAGTTTCGATAGTCTGTCTTTGTTGACTTTCTAATTGTCACCCTAGCCTGTTTGCCACGTAGGACATTCAGTGCCTGGTAGCGTTCGTCGCCGGTTTTAAGCGACATATAGTGGCTTGCTGTCATTCCCCCCACGGCCCCCTGGACTAGACGGTCAAATCCTGTGGCCCACACTTCTTTGCCCTTGCGATCGGCGAAAAGCATACCCATATCATACTTGTATACGGAAATTCCCTTCTGACGACCGTGGACCGGACATATATTTACGTTATGATGCCCTCCTTTCGTCGTTTCAAGAAGAACTTTCCGATTACATATACGACATGCTAGGTAGCGTACATATTCGGGGGACAGAGCACATGTTACTAGTGTCAGTGGGCGTACAAATGCGTACGTTCCGTCACTTACTTGTTCGAGTTCTGACAGGAGCATTTCCTCGGACTTGACGTTGGGCGTCGCCATCTTGTCGTGCAGTGAAGTGAAGTCGAGAGCGGCAGCAGCGAGTCGGAGAGAGAGTGTTTGTCCTGTTACATTTACCCTGGGTTTATATACATAATCATTCCCTCCAGGCATCGACCACGTGTACCGTAGACAATGACATCACGCGCCCCTGGGTGTTCGCGTCTTATCGAGCGCGTGACCTTATCTCTCTCTCTCCCGTACTCTGTCACCGTGTGGCTGTCTGTCTGTTTTTTAATGTGCGCCTTATATAAGGCGTACAGAGCACTGCCTAACGAAATCTCTCACCTGCATAAGAAACACACCGAGTATATTCTTACCTGCTTCGTTATGCTTTGAACTCTTACCCCAATACCCCTCCGCACTGGGTACATTCTCAATAAGTCGTGCGTCACCTGTGGCCAGCAAACGTTGCCGTAGTTTAGAGGCACGGAACTTCGCGGCTACTATCGCGTACATGACGGATCGACGTTGTGATAGCCATGCAGCTGTTCGATCCGGTGTCCACCGAATGCTTTTACTCCAGTATTTCGCCTGTATTCCGCTGCGCGCCGTCTGAATCTTTCTCGCTGTGTTCTCATCGTGAAAATGTCTGTCTTTTTAAAACTGATATGCTGCCTCTGCACAAGCAAAGCCTTCGCCACATATGTGTATCTCGCATGGATAGAAATTCGATAGGAAGTGACCAGCACCCCTGAATTTTATATCCAAGCTCTTGACCGCCATATGTTTAATCGCTGACCACTCAGAGTTCTTTTCTCCCGTCTGTATTGTTAGCGTTCTGATAAGGCGCATTCCACATGCATTGTCGTCTAGCTAGCTAGCTGCACTTCGTACATCATGCGCTTATCGCCAGCTGCTCCCTCTGTCATATGACTGATATTGGTTTGTACTTTACTACACCGAAACTTTCCATAACCACATTGCTTCCTACATAATCGATCCCTCCAGGCATCGCCCACGTGACGCTTTTCATACACCGGTATTTTTCAACGCTACAGTGTGTCTTACAAGTTGCCTTCACAGTGTGTCTGCATATATATATATAGCTCGTTTGTTACATTCACATCATCTCATTCACAACTATGTCGTCGCCGGTACCTTGGGCTCAACATGTATAGCAGTACAGGTGATGTGTGTATCTAACTCCTTCTTTCCATTTCATTAACCTTCCTTGTGTTTATTTATTTACTTACTTTTTAGGTGTGCCGCTGATGATAATGACACTACTGCTATTGACAGTGTGAGCAGCAGTGTCTCCAATGTCTCGGAATGGATGTCAGTGTTCAATGATTATATACATTTAATACTATTCTACTTCTCATTCTCTGTAATGTATATACACATGGCTTTCTTATCTATGCGTATGTTGCCCCAGCCTGCCATCTTGTCGTTTCGGCTAGCTACGCGGTGTCTGGTTACGCTACAGCAGATGTCTACGTATTGTGTCATAGTCCGCTCCTGTCTGTTGACCTAGCATGCCCTTTTATCATGTCGGCTCTCTATGCGGTGTCTGGTTACATCGCTGGCTTATTCCACCCGCTTGATCATTTTCAACGTTTTCATATATGTTTCAGAGAAGATATTTTCAAAGTTTTCATATATTTAATGTCTCGTTCATACGGTTTGAAAGTTTTAATGTATGTTCCAGAGAAGAAGAACTCCGCGACTATCATAGCTGCACTTTCTGTGTCGTCATGGCGGAACTGCTACGGACACGGGGACGTTATGACCCACCCAGCCCTTGGTACGGTCCCGACCCTGTCGCCCCCATGGACACGGGGGATAGAGAGAATTAGGTGGATGAGGACAATGATCCTGATGAAGGTTTCGATGATATCATCGATCGTTGATAAATAAAACTATTACACTTTCAAACTGTGGTGTTTGTCGGTTATTACCTTAGAAATAATTCTTCTTCTTTCATTCATACATACATACATGCATGCCTACATACATATTTTAAAGTTTCATATATATATACTCTTTCGTTTATTCCTCGTTATGTACGGTTTATAAACATTATTCACACACATCTTTCAGTATACAACATAGGCAGACTTACCTATCACTCTAATGATACACCTTTCTTCACCTTTTAAAACTTTTCTCTTTGATCTTTCGTTATTACTAGTCAATACATCATTCAGTTTACTTCTTTATCTCTCATGATACACCTTTCATCACCTTTTAAAACTTTTCTCTTTGATCTTTCGTTATGACTCTGATCTTTCGTTCCTTTCAACACCTTTTAAAACTTTCCTCTTTGATCTTTCGTTATTACACTTTGGTCTTTCGTTCCTCATATACACGATAGGGCTTCCATGGGTGCTCACTCCACCGCCAGGGGGCGCGCTACATACGCTCACACATACGGTCACGTGACTTCTCACTTCACTCGGGGGGCGGACGTCTCAATCTCCCAAATATCACTCACAAATGACCAAAAAACTCCTCAGGATACCGATCCAAAACCTCGATACTACTACTATCGCATCCTCCGTGTCGTCCAGCCAGGCGGACACGGGCTCGAACGACGACTACAAACGACATACGGAATTACGTCATCACTTCCGGTGACAACACACATTACCCCCACCTTGTTGGATGGACAGACAGGACTTACGGTTGAATAACTTCCAGTGCCGTCACGGATTAGCGAGGTCTCCGTATACTAGATGGCCCAGTCTAGTAGGGTTCTTATATATCAAAGTCAACGCATATGAGAAAGAACGGTTATCGTGAACAAGCAACAAAGAACGAGAACAATTTAATAAACTTTATTACAAGATATCTTCCTTTTGAAAAGAATAAAGAAATCCCGTAACCAAATCTTAATAGAACATAATAAACAATAACACTGAATCTTTGAATATATCTAACTAAGAAAATAAATATACAATTAATCTTTCAATTATCAAATTCCACTTCCTTTCTAATGTGGATTATACCACTACACGACCAAACACTAGGCGCCAAGTGTTATATAAGAATAACTCCCATAATAGAAATACACAGTATATAGCTAGTCCTTGCGGACTCTCATGACTGTAATATTTTACAGGACACACACACACATATATATGAATACTTCAAGGGTAATAATATCTCACTTCAAAACCACAGATAACTACCAATCATAATACAGCAAATAATAGATACGTTCGGGTACAGGTCAAAACGGCGACAGATCCAAAACGGCGACAAGCCAACATGGCGACAAACTAATCCAAAACGGCGACACACACACCAAAACTAAACTGTTATAGTACGGGGGTACATATCGGTACCTTGATCGGTTGCTGTATAAGTCCTGACATTTCGTATTGTTTTTTCCAAAGATTTTCTTAACACTAGGTGGTAAATACGTCCAGACTTTGTCCAAAATCCTCGGATATGTTTCTAGAAAATCCTGTACCGTAATGAGTTAAGAGATATCAGTAGAAATGAATAAGCAACCGTTCATGACTTTGCTCATTTTAGAAATGTATTTATTAAAGAACATGGAACCAATCCAAAACATAATGTTCATAACAGTATAAAAAGACACAATATTAAAGCAAAAATCGGTCATAAAACATTGTAGAAATTACGTCAAGCTTAGGAAAACAAATTCCGTGTGCGATATATATATATATATATATATATCACGAGGCGCTTACACCCACAACCAGAACAGCATTACATACAATACAAACACTTTCCTGTCATCACTCCACAATATATAAGCCTATAAATCCTTAATGAATTAAGAGATATCAGTAGAAATGAATAAGCAACCGTTCATGACTTTGCTCATTTTAGAAATGCATTTATTAAAGAACATGGAACCAACCCAAAACATAATGTTCATAACAGTATAAAGTATACAGTATAAAAAGACACAATATTAAAACAAAAACCTGTCATAAAAACATTGTACAAATTACGTCAAGCTTAGGGAAATAAATTCCGTGTGCGATATAGTGCGGACAGAGGACGCTGTTGTGGCGACCTGGAGTGTTTGCATTTAGCCTTTGTGTTGTTTATCGTTTTTCGTCAGTTTTAACTGAAGGACGTTATATATGTTCGTCGCTAGGTAATATGAAGATGTACGGCAGAATAACCAAAGTTTTGGCATTTTTATGGACTATTTTACTCGTTGTGTGTGTGAGTGGTGAACCGATTTGGCAAGATGGCAGATTCAAGACTTATACACGTGACGCGCTGTTGGCCTTACGACCCAGTGTCACTGACAATCTTTCTGGTCCACTCCTGGATTTAAATGACTTTACAATGCTCTCGGACACTAACAATAGAAACCACCCGCGACGCAAGCGGGGCAAGAAAGGCGGCGTTCGCCAGAGACTGAAGAAAGAGAAGGTACACACACCCCCCTGCCCTCTATCATGTTAGCTAATGTCCGATCGTTACGTTCGAAAATTGACGAACTTCAGGCCAATGTTGCGTTACAGTGGGCCTATAAAGAAGCTTGTTTGATATGCCTGACTGAAACCTGGTTAGATCAAACATTACCGGACAGTGAACTTTACGTTGACGGCTTTGGTACCCCAGTGAGATTGGACCGGGACAAAAAGCTGAGTGGCAAATCACAGGGTGGGGGGATTTAACCAGCGCTGGTGTAAGTCTGTCATCGTGAGGGAAGAACTGTGTACCCCGGACGTGGAGCTATTGTCAGTGTCGCTGCGTCCGACCTATTTACCCAGAGAGTTCGGACAGCTATTTTTAACTCTGGTCTATGTGCCACCGTCAGCTAATGTTGCACGCGCAGCTGATGAAATCACTAGCTGTGTGCACCGGCGTGAGACAATGTCACCAGACTCGCCTAACATAATACTCGGAGATTTCAATAGCTGCCGACTAGACAAAACATTGCCTGTTTACCAGCAGTACGTGACGTGTCAGACACGCGGTAATAACACCCTGGATCTCTGTTATGGCAACATTAAGGACGCGTACAAGTCCGTGAAGAAGATGGCACTCGGTACAGCTGATGACAATGTGGTACATTTGATCCCGACATATAGAACTAAACTGCAGAGACAGAAAGCAGTGCAGAAAACTGTAAAAACGTGGGACTTGAACTCGGTCGACGCCCTCAGGGGGTGTTTTGACTGTACTTTGTGGGATGTTTTTATTGAATCCAGTTCTTCGCTTGAAGAAGCAGTTGATGTTGTCACAGACTATATCAAGTTTTGTGAACAGATGATTATCCCCACAAAAACTGTGAAAATCTTCTCAAATAACAAACCGTGGGTGAGTAAAGAACTGAAAAACATAATCAACGAGAAGAAGAGAGCTTTCATGTCTAACAACCGCACTGAAGCAAAAAGGATCCAGTGTACTCTAAAAAAGCAGATCAGGGACGCTAAACTAGAATACAAGGACAGAATTGAACGCCTGTTCCAATACGGAAATATGCGCAGGGCATGGCAGGGACTAAAAATTCTGTCTGGTGTTGAGTACGGCAAACGTGTCATACAAATCTCATAGTCAGCGGAAGAGAGTCTAAAGTTCGCTGAGGACTTGAATTCCTTCTTTGGACGTTTTGACCGGCATGACTTCTCACGTGAGCGTCAGGAGGCGATGGATGATATTGAGTCTCAGCTCACTGAGGATGATACCCCAGAAACAACTCCTGATGACGTCAGTAAGATCTTCAAACACGTTAATCCTCACAAGGCAGCTGGGCCTGACAACGTCAGTGATCGGGTCCTCAAGGAGTGCCATGCTCAGCTGTGTGCAGTGTTCAGCATCCTTTTCAACTGGTCTCTGAAGCAGCATCGCATCCCCCCGGCCTGGAAATCGTCAGTTATATGTCCTGTCCCCAAGAAACCTGTGCCATCTGTTCTCAACGACTACCGCCCAGTGGCGCTTACCTCAATCGTCATGAAGTGCTTTGAGCGACTGGTACTTCGTCCCCTCCTGGAGCATGTTGGGGATCAACTGGATCCCCTCCAATTTGCGTATAAACACAATCGAGGTGTGGATGATGCAGTCCTCACTCTATGTCATAATGTGTACACTCACCTGGAAAAGCCCAAGTCGTTTGCCAGGATAGTCTTTATTGACTTTTCGTCGGCTTTCAACACCATCCAGCCACACATCATGATGAGTAAACTTGTCAATATGCATGTGAACCCACACATCCTCTTATGGGTAAACCAGTTTCTTACTGAGCGTACGCAAGTAGTGCGCTATAATGGTGCTGTTTCGAGCTCACTCTTCACTTTCACTGGTGCCCCCCAGGGCTCTGTGATCTCCCCTGTTCTGTTCACACTTTACACAGACGACTGTCGTAGCAGCCAGGAGAGCGTCAATTTCATTAAATACAGCGATGACACAGCTATCGTCGACCTGTCCGGCTCTGATCAAGTGTGTGCGTGCGCTGTAGCTAATTTCACATTGTGGTGCGACAATAATTTCCTAGACCTCAACGTTCGTAAAACTGAAGAACTCATAATAGATTTTAGGAAAAATCCTACTTCTCCCAAGAGACTATTCATTAACGGAGAGTGTGTAAGGAGAGTAGACGAATACAAGTATATCGGCACTATCATAGATGCAAAGCTTACATTTGGTGAAAATACAGCGATAATTAAGAAAGTGCCAGCAAAAGCTGTATTTCTTACGCAAGCTCAGGTCATTCAGTGTCAGCACACATGTTCTACAAACCTTCTACAGATGCTACATAGAAAGCTCCATTACATTTGGGTTTCTTGTGTGGTACGGCGGCCTGAGTATCGTGCATCGCAACACTCTGGCACGAACAGTCAGGGTTAGTGGCAAGGTGGTGGGAAAAAAGCAGACCAGTCTAGAGGATCTATACAGACAACGGGCAGAGAGAAAGGGAAGGAATGTCTCCTCAGACGCAGAACATCCCCTGTTTCCATACTATAATAATAATACATTTATTCGTACTAAAATTGTACAATTCAACTAAATCAATGTATATAAGTTACTGTGTACATAAAACAGTAAGCAATGAGCGCAGCTCGTCAATGGCTAAAAAGGAAGAGCTACCCACATTATTTATATTATGTAATACATCTTTTGCAAATGAGACCCTACATACTAGTTCATCATCCAGCCCCTCCTGGTAGTGGTCTTGAATCATACCATAAAACTGATTAGACTTCATTCGAAAGAATGTCATGGCATCAAGTTTGAATTTGGACATGATATAGTTAAAACTTTTAGACATATATGACCCACTACCTTGAAAGGCTAGATGAGAGAGCATTTTCAAACTGGAGTTACTGCATTTCAAGCAACTCTGCATAAATCGTACCATTCGATTCATAATTTGAATTTGAATCGGTAAACAGTCTGCTAAAAGTGGCACCATATTACAATGCGTGCAAACTGGTAGATTAAACAGTTTTCTGATACCTTTGCGCCACGTAGTATAAAACATATCAAGATGTTTGTTTTGCAAGTTCCACAGAACTAAAACTACTTCCTTCTGGCCGCCGCTTTCAACTCCCTCACTGCAAATTGAACCGCACTCGAAACTCTTTTGTCCCCTCGTCAATAAGACTAATGAATGAGTAACTGACCTTCGTTCCCCTCCATCTCTGCCAGTCTGACACTGAGTGAGCCTGAGATGATTTGTGAGATGATTTAACTTTAACTTAACTTTTAAAAAACTGCTGTAACTTATTTAACATATTTAATTTATTTATTTACTTATTTAACCGATATAACTGTTATTATTGTTAGTCTTTTTATTTTTACATTGTGTATATTGCATGTACATTTGTTTTATATGTCTTAATATGCTGCTCTACACTCCAAATGAATTTCCCTCCAAAGGGACAATAAAGTATTGTGATTGTGATATATATATATATATCACGAGGCGCTTACACCCACAACCAGAACAGCATTACACACAATACAAACACTTTCCTGTCATCACACCACAATATATAGCCTATAAATCCTTATTATCACTTAATACACACACATGCAATATAGCTATATATAACACAATAGTAGGCCTTCTTCAAGATCTTCTTTTACATATTCAATGTTCACAATTATTCATATGTATCCTGCACATTTAACTGTCGAGAGCGTCCGCTTCTAAACTGGTCCATGCACCTTGGAGCATGCTGCCAACAGCTGGTCAGTGGTGCGCTCGCCGGCCTCATACTCGCGCCAGAGTTTGAATAACCTAGCCTGGTACCTCGCATATGTGACCCGCTGGTGGCGCTTTAGTTTCCGCTCAGAAACCAGCCGTGCATGGATCGACACGAGCTGTGCTTCTTCGTAAAGCAAGCCGATGAGTAGGTACAGGTTCAGCTGGCCGTTCTTAGCTCTCTCATTCAGGCGCCGATGCCAGCCTTCGACGTCGTTGTTGGTTCGGATTGACTGTCCAAAGACCGACCACCCGCTTGGTGGCCACAACATGCTGTCGATCCACGTTGTCTCCACGTACGTGAATAACTGCGCTAACATGGCAGTTGTTGCTCTGGCACGCAGCCGGTCGAACGCGCCCGTTATCGCCTCCACTGGCAGAAGTGGCAGGGCGAGCAGGTGCCGGCAGACATCTCGCGTTCCGTGATCCTCGCGGTATGCCACAGCGAGGCCGTATTCTTGCGCTTTGCGCCACACCGCTTGCGTCCAGTGGAAAGCGCATCCCTGGATAGCGTTGTCGGGCAGCACCTGCTGCGTTGCCCGCCACATGGCTGCCTCGAAGTCCAGTATGAGGCGTTCAACGGCAGGGTCCTCCGGAAAAAGGCGGAAAACTGCTTGAAGTACTTTTTTGTAGTCTCTTCGGCGTTTCCCGCTCATGAGGACGAACACGACGGGTACCTGGGGCAGAAATGAGGCAAGTTGCAATCGTATTTGTTATTATTAATACAACATTATAGATTTTCTTATTATTGGTATTCATGCGGTACGTCGAAGCAACGTTGCAAACTTGACGGTTTTTCTCAACACATATCCTATGACACATTTCCAACCTGCAGTCTCAGCACGGAATGTACGTTCAACATTTGAGAACAAATGCAATTTCAGTTAACATATTTTCCAAACGCGTCGTTTCTGTTTTTATCACATCCCGATCCGTGATTCGTCCATATCCAGTCATTGTATTAATCACCTGTTTCAAGTTGTCTCCGCTTTTCAGGAAGACATGGATACTGAAGAGTTGGATGAATGGCCTCTTTACCACAAAAAATGTGGCATCTGCATACCTGGAACAAACGAAGTAAGACGTTTTTTATAATCAGTCGCATAATTATATAAATATGATGACATAAATATTAATAATAATACACTGTATTTGTATATTCATACACAGAGGAGGACTCTGTTCAAGGGTGTTGACAACTAATAAATTACTTCCGACTCAATTCCATTCACAGTAATATTATAGTTTGTTCTGTAACCTTGTCCTGTACGTGTAACGATCCAGGTCGATAATCTGCAAATTCTTACCAATGCTTGGCGCGTGCCAGCAGTTCCAACATCCTGTCAGTGGCGAACAGCAAATGCCGCCTGTCGTCTGCGGTGATGTCCTCGCGCAAGAACTGATTTGGGACAAATTCAGCGTTCAGCTGAAAGAGCAGGTTGTCAGGATTGCGAGGTCGCATGGCCTCACGTAGGCGATTCGCTCGGCGGGCAAGATTGTCTGGATTTGGCAGAGACGCTCCTGCAGGCGCTCGACTCAACAGCGGTACATTATGTGTGCATGTGTCAGTCAACAGCAATAAGTATTACAGTGGCCAAATATATCAGTGACATTAATGCGTGTATAGACATTAATGGAATTTACAGGTGTAGAATTATATAATGAAATAAATAAATAAATGAGTATTATAATTGTCCCAATTACAATATAAAACAATCATATTTTATTCATAATTTTCCATTCGAATACAACAATTTAACTTTGTCATTGATTGATAGTAATAGTTATAATGTTTCCCGCTGTATGTTGTAAGTGTAGAAGGTCGTTGGATGATTATTGGCTATTCACTGCCGCTGTCTTTCTCACGGTGATGCTCCACAGACGTAAACAATTGGGCATGCCTGGCCTTGAATACACTTTAACAGCTGTAATTAACACAGTGTCACTTATTGGATGTTGCAAAACAAGCATCCCTTTGAAGTGCTAACCAACGACATAAACTGCCGACAGGAGTTACAGTGTAGCAACTACCGACTTCACACTTTCTTAACCGACACAAATCAAAGATAAATCACAAGATACAAGATATTTATTCACAGACTACATTCAGTAACAACTGTTTTGGTAGTGGTGACACGCATACATTATGATAAAAACATAATACATACTTAACATATTTAAATGTATCGTGGTACTGAGTATTGTGGTAGACTAGGTTAGAATTGAAAACACGATGTTGATCGGTTCCATTTTATTTCAACAACAAACCCAACGGGGTTTTCACTTCCGTTCGCACGGGCAAGCTAAACTGCATAGCGTTCAATTACAGTATCAGCGATACACCACATTCCTCTAATTATGATGAACACTTATGACATAGGCGGGCAGCGCACGGCGTACACCCTAATTATAGATCAAGCCTGATCGGCGGCTTAATCACTCTAGCAGAACGTCGGGGATTGGAGATTGGAGACGACGAGAACGGGTGGCGGGAACGTCTCGTTGACGTTCTCGTCGGGGAGACGCGGGCGTAGATGGTCGGCGTGGCGTCTCCAGATGCGTCCGTCCGTCATGCTGACGATGAACGAGACCGGTCCGGTGCGATCAGTGAGAACTCCCGGCAGCTACTTCGGTTTGCCAACGAAGTTCATTGCCCAAACCGCGTCGCCTGCGTAGAATGCGGTTTCTGACGTATCCGTGGACGTGCGATAGTCACGTGCCTGTTCCTGATGACCAAGCACTCGGTTTTCTCGCTGCGGTAGTAACAGGTCGAGTTTTATGCGCGGCAACTTTGAGTTGAGCATCTGAGCCGGCCACTCGCCCGTTGTGGATTGCGGCGTCACTCGGTAGCGCGCCAGATAGTTGTAGAGTCGTGTCTCGAGGTCTGGACCGCTGGTCTTCCTCAAGCCCTGTTTGACGACAGTCTGCACCGCCCTCTCAGCGAGGCCATTGGTCGCTGGGTGAAACGGCGCACTGCAGATGTGTTTAATGTCGTTACTACTACAGTACGCTCAGAACTCCTGGCTCGTAAAAGCGGTGCCATTGTCGGAGACTATAGTGTACGAGAGACCATGCGTGGCGAACGTTTGACGTAGACTGCGTATTGTCGCCGTAGACGTTGCAGACGACATGACATGCGCGTCGATATACTTTGAGTGTGCGTCTACGATCACGAGAATCATTTTGCCCTCAAACGGTCCCGCGTAGTCGATGTGCAGTCTGTACCAGACCTTGCCAGGCCATTCTCACGGATGTAAGACTGCTTTCGCCGGCAGCTTACTGTGCTCCTGGCATGTTCCGCAACTGCGTACTTTGTTCTCGATTTCGGCGTCCAGTCCCGGCCAACAGACATAGCTGCGAGCCAGTGATTTCATACGCACTATGCCCGGATGGCACTCGTGTAGTTCCTCTAGTATGCGTTCGCGCACTGGCGTAGGTATGATTACGCGCGAACCCCACAGCAGACAGCCCTGCTGTATGGTTAGTTCGTAACGCCGTCTGGAGTAAGCGTCCTCGACGTCATCGGTGTTTGACGGCCATCCCTGCCGCACGTACCCCGCCACTGCAGACAGGATAGGGTCGCGCGAAGTCCACTGCGCGATCTTAGCAGCGGTGATCGGTGTGTCGTCGACGATCGCCAACGAGAGTACCACCTCAGCCGGTACAGGGATGGACGATGGCTCAGTAGGCAAAGGTAGTCTGCTTAGACCGTCTGCATTGCCGTTCTGAACCCCAGGTTTGTAGCATAGTGTTGTATGCGCGCGCTGGAGAGTGGAGAAATCAGCTTATGTTCCCCCAGCAGACCCAGTAGTGGCCTGTGATCTGTTTGTATCTCAAAATTCCGGCCGTAGACGTAGCGGTGGAACTTCGTTACGCCAAACACGACGGCCAGGCCCTCACGTTCAACTTGCGCGTAATTCTTCTCTGCCGTGACGAGCGAACGTGACGCGAATGCCACAGGCCTGTCTGTGCCGTTTGCCGTGCGATGAGAGAGCACAGCGCCGATGCCGTATGGAGACGCGTCGCAACTCAACAGCATTGGAAGACTCGGGTCGTAATGAACCAGAACTTGCGACGACTGCAACAACGCTTTTGACTGTTCAAACGGACGTTTTTGAGGCGACCCCCAATGCCAGGAAGTGCCTTTCTACAACAGCTGATGTAGCGGCGCTAGCACAGCGCTCAGGTTTTTCAGAAACTTGTGATAATAGTTCACCATGTCCAAGTAGCTTCGCAATTCTGACACTGATGTCGGCGCAGGTGCCTGCTGCACTGATTGTAGTTTCTCTGTAGTAGGATGGATGCCCTCGGCGTCTAGACGATGCCCCAGGTACACACACGAGGCCTGCATGAACGCGCATTTCTCTATCCGTAGCCGCAAACCTGCTGTTTGTAGTCGGCTCAGCACAGTGACTAGATTCGTCTTAGCCTCCACGTACGTGTGACCAGACACCAAGATGTCGTCAAGGTACACTGCTACCATCGGTATATTCTGCACTAGTTGCTCCATCTCCCGCTAAAGATGCCGGGAGCGGATGCTACGCCATAGCATAGGCGTGTATATGCAAATAGTCCCTTCAGCGTAGTGATGGTAGTGAGCTTCTGTAAATCGGCACTGAGGACGACCTGTTGATAGGCGTTGCTCAAGTCTAGCTTAGAATAAGCCACGCCCCCTGACAGTTTAGCGTACAAGTCCTCAATGTTAGGGATCGGGAATTTGTCAATCTTAGCAGCTTTATTGACAGTGAGCTTATAGTCCCCGCAAATGCGTATCTCGCCATTAGCTTTTAGAACGGGTACGATTGGTGCCGCCCATTCAGAGTGCTCAACTGGTACCAGCACCCCCTCTGCCTGTAATCTATCGAGTTCGCTATCGACTTTGCCCCTCAATGCCAGTGGAACAGTGCGTGGTTTGAAGCAGCGTGGCACAGCTTTGCTATCTATGTACAGCTTTGCTTCAACCCCCTTTAGTTTGCCCAGACCATCACTAAAGAGTTCTGGAAACATGCGCGCGAAATCAACATTTTCCTCTACCCGATGAACTGTAGACCAGTCCAACTTGAGATGCTCCAACCAGTCTCTGCCGAGCAAGTTGGGAACATCGCCGTCGACCACCAGGCAAGGCAACCGGTGTGTCTCGTCTCGGTGGCGCACGTCGACCGTCACGCGCCCTGCCGGCTGAATGAGCTGACCGGCGTAGATGCGTAGCGTAGGTAGATTGTCGGTGCCTAGCGGTAGCGACTGCGTGCCGCGACGTAGGCTTTCGAGTTGTCGCAGACTGATGATGCTCGTAGCTGCGCCAGTGTCGATTTCCATCTGGGCTACAACATCATTTAGCATGGCAGCATACAAGTATGGTTTTACAGTAGCATTCTTTGTTTGCAAAGTGTTCAAATCGAGAATGTCGTCGCGGTCGCACGATACATGCTGTATCGCCGTTGACAGTTCAGGTTCGATCGCAGTGACGTGTTGAACTTGCGACTTCGAACGACAAACACTCGCGAAGTGATTTTCACGCTGACACAGATGACAGCGTTGGCTCCATGCCGGGCACAGGAGTTGACGTTTGACATGTGGCGCCTCCCCACAGCGAATGCAGAGACTATGGTGTGAACTTGCTCGCCAGTTGTCAGCACCGTCGTTCGGCGACTTCCGATTTCGTTGATGTGAAGTCGTCCTCCAGGTAGCAGCAGCTGCGTTTGGTTTCGCCTGCTCGTGTGATCGACTCCGCCAGGTGGAAGCACCTCGCGATTGCGTAGCCGATTTTGTGACTGACAACTTGTTGACAATCGAGCGATCGCTGAAATTGCCAGCGCTATTGCCTGTCATCGATGTGTGGTTGTTAGCCATAGCCTGGCCCTGAGCATTCGTAGCTTCTAGCGTACGCCCAAATTTCAACAGTTCAGACAATGTGATGTGTGCGTCACTCAGTCCCTTATAGCGGACTTTACCGAGTTGACAGCGTTGAATAATTTGTGAGCGAACTTCCCTGTCTAGGTCGTTGAAGTTACAGTTTTTAGCGAGTTGCCTTAGTCGTGCGTGGAACTTATCCAGACTCTCGCTGCCTTGTTGCGCCGCCTGGCGGAACACGTAAACCTCGTACTCGATATTTCTTTGCGGAGCGAAATAGGCCGTAAGTATGTGTTTAGTGTTCTCCAGAGCCGTGTCATCCACAATGCCTAGTGATTCTGCCAGTTCAAACACTTCCTCACCCACGTAGTGTAAGAGGATAGCCTTCATTCGTCGCTCGTCAGTAATGTCCTTCGCGACTGTATAGTTCGTGAAGCGTTTCAGCCAATGCTCCCATCTCGACGCTGCAGAGTCTGCTGGTTCCGCTGCAAACGTTGGCAGACCTTCTTGATCCATCGTAGCCGTGGATGCGTAGTTCGAATTTCTCGTCGCCAATTGAAATGTATCTTGGTACTGAGCATTGTGGTAGATTAGGCTAGCATTTAAAACACGATGTTGATCGGTTCCATTTTATTTCAACAACAAACCCGACGGGGTTTTCACTTCCGTTCGCACGGGCAAGCTAAACTGCATAGCGTTTAATTACAGTATCAGCGATACACCACACATATGTAAACAATATAATAAATTATGTATGTAAAAGTGAGTGAGCAGATATACTGGATGGAAATATAATACTGAAGAATAATGGTGGGGTTGTGGTATCAGCACACAGGGGAAGCATTTTGTGGATGTTAAAAAGACCCCAAAGTGATGATGCCACAATACGTAATCAAGTTATGAGAATGTGGTATGATATACAATTTAAAACGAACATATTTACAATATCAAAGACAGGCATTAATACCTAATACTTATTTTTTACCGATGATATACAGAACACATAAATTTTAAAGATAATTTGGAGTTTTACCATTTACAATGTTGTACATAATGGTAGGTTTTAAAAAGAATAAATCTTTGACGAACATTTAACCATTTTAGAGATGTTAACATATCAGAGACGTGGGTCCTGTGATGGCACCCCAGGATAATACGCATTCCTCGATTCTAGAATTTCTGAATCTACATGAAAGGATCTACTCAATGAAACAATGCAAGTTCACCAAGCTGATTACTAATGCCCCTACCGACTTCATACTTTCTTAACCGACACAAATCATAGATCAATCGCATGGAAGGATCTGCTCAATGAAACAATGCAAGTGCACCAAGCCGATTATTAATGCCTCTACCGACTTAACCGACAAAAATCAAAGATAAATCTTATGAAACGACCTGCTCAATGTAACAATGCAACTGCACCATGTCGATTACTAATACCTCTTCCGAATCCACAAGTTCTTACCACATACAAATCAAAGGCAGACAACACAAACATATCTGCTCAATTACACAATGCTAGAGCAGCAACCGAATTACTACGGCTACACAAATCAAAGACACACCGCATGAAAGGATTCGCTCAACGAAACAATACAAGAGCTTATTTTTATTTATTTCAAATTTGAAACAAGTTTTGATTAGAATCCAACTTTATAGGTTGTCGCCGTTTTGGTTTGTCGCCGTTTTGGTGTGTCGCCGTTTTGGTTTGTCGCCGTTTTGATGTGTCGCCGTTTTGGAATTGTCGCCGTTTTGGTTGTCGCCGTGTTGGATCTGTCGTTTTGACCTGTATCCATACGTTCAATCAGAAAATAGACATTTACACTGGGCTAGTCCCATCTCGAATATTTACGAACGTTTGTTGGAAGTCAACACGCCGAGCTCAGAATACAATTAGAACGGTGTATCTCGGCCGCACGAGTGATGAAGCCAGGCAATTAACGATTGCCGTCGTACGCCGCGAATTCTCGAGTCGCGTCCGTTCAATGATCGACTTGAATACGTTCGCGTGAAAGACGAAGCCGGGCAGTAGAAGCCGGCCGCTACGAATTCGATCGAGAGGTCTTGCCCTGATGCAAACGATCGAGAAGTCGGATGAACGGGTTCGCGCGAATGACGACGCCTGGCAGTATACCTTTACCGCTACCAGTTGTCGCAATAACCTTCGCTGGTTTCTGGACCGTGATGCATCCCGTCTCATCGACATTCCATATCCGTTCGGGTGCATAGTTGTCGCGCGCATAGACTTCCATCAGGGTGTCGAAAAATTTAGAAACGTTCGTCCGGTTGAAACTCGTCGCTCGGCTCAGTGAGGTTGGTTCTGGCGACATCGGCGATATCGTGTCATTTCTTTTTAGGAACCCGCTTAGCCAATCGACGCCTGCACGCTCGTTCTGTGTCCACGTAGCAGGGATGTCCTTCTTCAGTGTATGGGCATAATCGTATGCCAGCTTCCGCGCCTGCATTGTGCTGAGGCCGTAAAACAAACTTGCTGCCTTCTTTACATAATCAACAAGGCTGCCTTGTTGAAGACGCATATGTTTCCATAGTACCCGACGATCTCAACTGCTCCGGCTGCTCGAACTTTCGAGCAGTACCGTCGCAAAGTAGCCTCGCTGACGTTGCTGGCTTTCGCCACGGCACGACACTTCTTTCCTTCCTCCAAAACTTCTTTGATAGCCGCATTCATGCTATCCGACGACGTCCGACCTATGTTCGATTTTCTTTTATAGGTTCGCATGGCTGACCATAGACCTACAACATGAGTTTTCACTTGTATACGTATTTACAATGGCGACATAAAAAAATTACGCAGGTTTAAATCGATATCCCCCATGCTGTAGGCTTAACTAAAGCAAACCCTTTCCAGTAGCCTATTACCCCCCCCCCCATCCCCCTCCCCCTTCCCCGGTAATAGGCCTAGCCTACTAAAAAACGCTAGTTTATGCATGGTTCAAACATAATATTACTCTACCGCAATATTAACTAAACACATAAGCAGCATTGCGCATATTAATTGTCAATAGGTCCTACACAAAGTCACACAGCGCATAGCCTAGGCATAGTAGGCCGACTATAACAGCCCACCCGCGCTCCTTAGCTGCAAAACATTATAAATGACGGCAAATAGATATAACGTAAGTTACAATTGGTTTCTCTCTCCCCCGTATTACAGCATTTATATCCAACGAAAACGCATAAAGTAATAAGACACACTTGTGGGGCAGGTTGACGCATGCGCCTACCTGCCACATAGAAAACGCGTCAACCTGCCCCGAGCTGGTCGGCCGCCATTTGCAATACGCAACACACTACATATGTGCCGTAACGTAATTGTGTTTATTTCCACGTGTGCTTATATAACTTAGCTTCAGCAGTGGCCACTGTACGCATTTTAGTCACTAATTAACGACCTTGTACACGACAGAGAGTATATTGACATTTTATTACTCAAAGTTGATAAAATGCAACAAACCGTGATAACTCGCTCGCGTGTTTTTCTTTTGACGCCGAACTTTCTGGAGTTGTGCGTAATTATCCCGTTGATCGGTAGATGGAGCGACCGTGCAATTGGTTCAATAATTTTCCGATAAATCAACCAGCCCTGTGCGTCAACCAGCCCCGGTCTCCCTAACCCGCTTTTTGGACTTTCTAATAGTCACCCTAACCTGTTTGGCGCGTAGGATACTCAATGCCTGGTAGCGATCTTCATATGTTTTCAGCGACATATAGTCGGTCGCTGATAATCCACCTAACGCCCGCTGGACTACACGGTCAAACCCCATGTAGATATTACACGGAAAGAAATTTGACAGGTAATGTCCAGCGCCCTTAAATTGTACGTCCATATTCACCATAATATTATGTTGAAACTGTCTAACGTTAGCACAAACCACTGACCACACACACACAAAGTTCTTATCTTCTCGTTGCCTGGCCGTTGCTGTATCTCACAAGATTCTGTACTGGGTCATTGTCGTCTGTTTTCTAATAAGCCGCGCTCACGCATTGTTATCTTCCTGATGCTTGGGCGACGCATCATGTGCTCAGGTTATGTAATTGCTAATTGACAGCTGTTTCTGCTCAGGTTCCTGTTCCACATGTCACGAGACTCCTTGCTGATATAACTTGTACTTTATAACTTTCTATACAATGTGTCTGTATATTAATAATACTATATATATATATATATATCGTCCGTTTGGTAGGTTCAAATCATTCCGTACACACTGCAAAAAATGGCTTGTCAAATTCCATGGACCGAACTGCGCGATCAATGGCGACGTGAGGCATCTGGTGATACAATAACGAAGTAAATATACTTTCACCTTTATGTCACTCGTTTTACACGATTAGGCACTTACTTCATGTGGGTAATTACACAGTGTTCTTAGAAGTTAAACTACCTGTGACGTGCGTCGTACCTTGATATCATGAATGTTTAACCAATAGTTATATGATCTTTCTCATTGCTTTATATGATACGTTTTACACGTTCAGGTACATAGTGTCATAATTACCTCATCATCTCTTCTTTACCTTTCATCACATCTAACAGTTGTCTATATCATCTTAGCAATGAAGAAAATTAAACCTGCAGTATCATCATCAGCAACAGCAACGACAGTAGCACTGAGTCGGAGTGGACGTAAGTGTTCAACCATTATATAACTACTTTTAATAATACCTAATATATACTAATACCAAAAATAGATAAGCGAGCGAAAAATTAACAACTGTCAAACACGTTCCAAAAACGCCTTTTGAACGACTGCTAGTACCATTACGGTTCGTTGGATCCCAACAATATTGATGTCGTTTGAAAGTTTAAGCTTTCTGCTATTCAAACATATACATGGTTTCCTGATAATCATTCCTAAAATTAACTAAAGACGGATCTACAACCGGGCTCTAGTTCTAGTTCTAGTTGTTTCCAGCACTCGGCAACGTTCTATTAACTGACTAGTCTGTATATTTTTGTGGTTACAATGTTATGGTCTTATGAGGTCTCATTCAACTAGTCAGCCTTTTCAGAACATTATCGCCAAGCCGACCTTTCTATGCTGGCACTGAGGGTGGTCACTGCCAGGGTGCTTGTCGTCCTCAGTGGTTCTTTTACGTCCCAAATTGAGACGGGACCGACATTAACGTGATCTCCGAGTCACGAGGGATACACAGTCCCCAATGTTGAGAGCCAGGTTTTTACACCAAATATACCATACCTGCCCGGTCCGGGTATTGAACTCGGGCCGCCGGCATGTCAGGCGGATATGCTAACCACTACACTATCGCGCTCTCTATTACTCGTTCAGATGTCTTAGACACTGCGAACGATGTTGTTTCGTCGACACAGTTCACCAATCTACCGATTGGTGCACCACTATCTGATTTCATGGTATAAGCTCGTATATCAACCAATCAACGCAACGAATTTAGACCCGTTATTGTGAAGTCACGCCGACGTAGAGATATATCGGTTTCGCTGCGATCAAAGCACATCAATTTCGCCGCGGTTTAAAAGTGGATGGAGCTTATAACATGAAATCAAGAAATTGTGAAATGCGCATGTCTGAACCTATGCAAATGAAGAAAACAGCGCCGCAATCGGAACATTAGTGTACTGAGTACCCGCCGCCAACATCGTTCGGAACCGTACAGAACACCGAAAACGGCGTGATTGTAGGTCCGTTTATCGGTGTTCTTTAAACGGTTACCGGGAAATCTAGATGACGCTAGAATAACAAAAGTGCATCCTTTCAAATGATCGTCGGGACAGGACGAGCCGTGAGGGTGCTAGCGACCGTAGAATTTCATGTTTTGGACGTGTTCTGAGTTCGCTCGCTTATCTATTTTTGCTAATACATAGTGACAGAGACACCGACGCTGAGTGGATGTAAGTGTCCAATCATGATATATCATTAATGCTAATAATATCAATACTAATGCGTGACCTACTTCGTATCACTTCTCCCCTTCTCGTGTTGACTTACCATTCCATCCTTATATGTTCCCTCTCTCGTCCTCGCCCTAGCTTGACCTCTTGTCTCGTTGCCTAACAACGCGGTGTCTGGTTACACTACTGTGTTAAAGCAGTTGTGTCTCGGCATATCGAAGTGGCTATAAACGATGTCTCTGTTTTCAATACCCCTCGTATATCATTTAACATAAAATACCCACACTACGTTTCCACAGTTTATATTTAAGTTTTATGTGTGCCACGTACCATTTGTTTCATAGTTGTCTGTGTGTTTTCAATAAGCCTCCTGTGTGTAAGATTTAACGTATCATTCATACAGTTTTCAAAATTGTAATGTATGTTCCAGAGACGCCGAAATGCGAGAGGACCATGAGTTCTAATTCTACGCTGTCATGCCCGAAATACGTGCTACCGTGCTGCTAGTGGACCCTCCTTCCCCGTGGTACGACCCTGACCCTCCCGTTCTTGACACCAACTATAAAAAGGCGTACTGGGGGTGGAAACCGATACCGAAAACGACGGTTTTTTTAACAATGAGTAATTAAAACAGTTTTAAACTTTCCAATATGTTGTTTTGCCGGTTCTTATACACGGTAGAACATAGGCGTCATACTTACACATGACCAATCGCTACGCTACCAGGATGCACCAAGAGCATCTACCTCCAATATATACCACCAGTAGGTGCAACTTCCGGTCATGTGACTACACACACATACACACACAAATAAATACCTGAGACAGGCGCCATCTTAGAATTTCTCCATGTGTGTCCCGGCCCCACCACGGCGGAGTATTACAAAACCCTCTCTCACTAACTCATGGTCACAGCTCGTACGCTTCAACGGTATCCGCAGCGTTGCAAGGTTCAGGTGGATTTGACAATTTACTTCATTATCTAACTACATGTTTTTTTCAACAGGCCTATGTTGGAGTAGCAACAATCTAGGAATCTGATCACACGATACTTGTCCGACGGATTGATGGTCAACATAATTCACTTGTTCGATGCCAGCATTTGTTTGTCCCGGACAAGCAAAACATGATTTATCGTACCCTGTTATAGAAACCCTTTCAGAATAGGCTCGCTAAATACAACGTTGTGCCGCCAGATTTGAATGATATCTAAGAAACCGCAAACAAACACATTGGTAGAGTGAACGTAAAGCAGCCCCCTCTCTCCCCCTCTGGACAGCTTTACCTACCTCTCTCCCCCCAGACATCATGGCAACATATAAATATAGAAATGCATTACTTCAACGACAGATTTAAATTTCTTTTTGTGGGGGTCTTTGATCAATGGGGCGAAGTGGCCGAGTTGTTAGAGTACCAGACTCTCGATTGGAGGGACCGGGGTTCGAATCCCGGCGCCGTCTGGGTGGTGATCCAGTACTGGCTCGGCTGCTGTGTCGAAACTTGGGCAATTTCTTTCATCCCATGTCGCCCCCTCCCCCCCCCCCACCCCCCCACACCCCCCCCCCCCAACCCGCACTGGCCAGCGTGGAATGGTAGGCCGACAACGCCAGCATGCAAAGTACAATGAAGCCGAGGCACCCTGTCCCTAGCAGCATCGAAAGAGTCTATGACCAAGAAGGTGGTTCGGGTCAACTACGGCTACATGCAGGAGGTGCTAAGAATCCCTGGGTCAAGAAGAGCCGCCGAAAGAAGGAAAGTAGACTGAAGAATGAAGATAGCAACATATAACGTAAGAACCCTACTGAGAGATACAAGAACTGTGAAGAATTTAGGGAAACCAAGTTGATATGGGATGTGATTGGGATAGGAGAAGTCCGAAGAAGAGAGGAATGCTTCACTACCTTACAAAGCGGCCATCTACTATACCATTCCACAGCGAACAAGGGCCAAGCAGGAGTAGGCTTTCTCACAAACAAGAGATGGAAAGAAAATATAGTGAGGGTTAACAGCAACAGCCCCAGAGTAGCAGGACGTGTTCTATGCATTACAAAGTACAAGTATATGCAATAACATCATATTCAGAAGAAGACACAAAAACTTTTACAACGACGTGGATGAGACCTTAGAAAAGCCAACCCACTACACGATAGTGATGGGAGACTTTAATGCGCAAGTAGGGAAATAAACATTTCGGAAGCGGCAACAGGCATGTTTAGCCTAAATGTGAGAAACGAAAGAGGCGACACCTTGGTAGAATGGGCAACATCAAGAAAGTACTAAATCATGAATACCATGTTCCAGAAGAAAACAGGGAGGAGATGGACATGGAAAATCCCAAATGGAGAAACGAAGAACGAAATTGACTACATCCTGACAAACAGGCCAGACATGGTCACTGACGTAACTGTCATCAACCAAGTCAACATCGGAAGTGACCACAGAATGGTAATGAGGAACATCAAACTGGACGTCAAGGCTGAAAGGAAGAAATTGATAAACAAGATACCACCGAGGATAGATACCACACAAATGGGAAGAAAAATCCAACTCGAACTGATCTATCATGGTCGGTAAATGGCAATACACTGACTAATTACACTGGTGTCCGTTGAGTGGTGTTGGGAACCATGATGGTCACCTCTTTGAATGAATTCCTGTCAGGTGGTTGTCCTTACATGTTATTGACATAGTCGTTTTCGATCATAGCAGTTTTCAAATTCCCTTGCTATGGCAGCCTCTACTAGGGATGCTACGTCGGAAGTGACGTCGCACCGGAAGTTACTTGAATGCCATGGCGACCTGACATGGCGGACTCTATGCTTCCGATATTCCCAGAAGTGTGTCAACCAGTAGAGATCTATCATGGCCGGTAAATGGCAATACTCTGACTAATTACATTGGTGTCCGTTGAGTGCCGTTGTGAACCATGATTGTCACCTCTTTGAATGAAGTCCTGTCAGGTGGTTGTCCTTACATGTTATTGACATAGTCGTTTTCGATCATAGCAGTTTTCAAATTCGCTTGCTATGGCAGCCTCTACTAGGGACGCTACGTCGGAAGTAACGTCGCACCGGAAGTTACTTGACTGCCATGGCGGCCTCTATGCTTCCGGTATTCCCGGAAGTGTGTCAACGAATAGAGATCTATCATGGTCGGTAGATGACAATACTCTGACTAATATCATTGGTGTCCGTTGAGTGGTGTCGGTCTGAGGACACTGTGTCGTTTCAAGTTGTCTCGACGTGTGAAATGTCTCTTGCAATCTGGGTACTGAAAGGCTGCACGTGATGATGATGATGATGTAGGATTGTTGGTAGCTGGTAGACTAGTCCATAAGCTCATGATGTACGTGTTTACTGTTCAAATGTAAACAACGGAATGGTTCTTGGAACACGTAGTCTCATGCGATGTCTCGTCCGTAGTCTCATGCAATGTCTTGGCCGTAGTCTCGTGCGCTAAGTTTGGTAGAGATGTCACGCGATAACCCGTCGAATTGCTTGAAAGCGGTGCGATGTCACGCGATAACACGTCCAATTGCCTGAAAGCGGTGAGATGTCACGCGATAACACGTCGAATTGCCTGAAAGGGGAGGGGTTTGATGTAATAACCCGTCTATTTACCTGAAAGAGGAGGGTTTTGACGCGACAACCCGTCTATTTGCCTGAAAGAGGAGGAGGAGGGATGTCATGCAATAACCCGTCCATCTCTATCCCTCCTCCTCCTCCTCACTTTTAGCGTTTCAGCGCTGTAGATTTACCGTAGTCTCGTGCGATATTTCGTCCGTTGTCACAGTAACCTCTCTATTTGCCTGAAAGTGGAGGGGTTTGACGCGATAACACGTCGAATTGCCTGAAAGTGGAGGGGTTTGACGCGATAACACGTCCATCTCTATCCCTCCTCCTCCTCACTTTTGAGGGATTTTACGCGATAACACGTCGAACTGCCTGAAAGTGGAAGGGTTTTACACGATATGAGTTCAATTCGTACCACGTGTTGGACAAAGCATAGTGTTTCGTTTGTACAACTAGTTGGTCTGAGTTCAATTCGTGCAGCGTGTTGGTCAAAGCATAGTGTTTCGTTTACACAACTAGTTGGTCTGAGTTCAATTCGTGCAGCGTGTTGGTCAAAGCATAGTGTTTCGTTTGTACAACTAGTTGGTCTGAGTTCAATTCGTGAAGCGTATTGGTCAAAGCATAGTGTTTCGACTGTGCAACTAGTTGGTCTGAGTTCAATTCGTACAGCGTGTTGGTCAAAGCATAGAGTTCAATTCGTGCCGCGTGTTGGTCAAAGCATAATGTTTCGTTTTAACTACTAGTTGGTCTGAGTTCAATTCGTGGAGCGTGTTGGTCAAAGGGTAGTGTTTCGTTTGTCCGACTAATTGGTCTACGTTCAATTCGTGCAACCTGTTGGGCTAAGTTTAGTGTTTCGTTTGTACAACTCGTGTCTATAAATTGATTCGTGCAGCGTATTGGTCAAAATGACTGCACGTACCATGACGTCACTCACTGACCATGACATCACATGATGGAATTACATTCAAGTGCGCAAGTTCAAAACGATGGCTAACCAAAGCACTACCTGTTTAACCAACTCACCTCGCGCACAACATTACTGCGCGTATCATGACGTCACTCACACTGAACTACACATACATAACTGGCTGTCATCTCTACTGAACAATACACAGACATAAGTGACTGTCATATCTGTGTCATCCGTAGTCTCGTGTAATGTGCCATCCGTAGTCTCGTGGCGTATCTCGTCCATAGTCTCGTCTCTTGTCTCGTCCGTACTCTCATGTGATGTGTCATCCGTAGTCTCGTGTGATGTGTCATCCGTAATCTCGCGGCATATCTCGTCCATAGTCTCGTCTCTTGACTCATCCGAACTCTCATGTGATGTGTCATCCGTACTCTCGTCTCGTGTGATGTATCATCCGTAGTCTCGTGTGATGTATCATCAGTAGTCTCGTGGCGTATCTCGTCCATAGTCTCGTCTCTTGTCTCGTCCGTACTCTCGTGTGATGCGTCATCCGTAGTCTCGTCTCTTGTCTCGTCCATAGTCTCGTCTCTTGTTACTGCGCGTAGCAGTTTAATGATATCATACAGGGTACGCGCACTCACGCCCGCAGCAAACAGACAAGTCCAGAATGTATGTATCTATGTATATGTATGTCTCTATACCTGTCCTTATGATCACTGCCCTTGGTATCCCTGCTGTTGACAATACGGATAGTCTCTTTACTTGTAAAGTGCAAGACAATGAGTAAGGTTCCCAACGTATGCTTTGCATTACACTATGAATAAGACACAATATGAGGTTTGCACAGTTTATTCGTGAACAACACAAACGTATTTACAGGTCACCCTCCATTACTGTCAGAACCATTTGTTTCATAGTGTTTCGCCACTGTTTCGAAACGGATTCTTGCAACCAAGTATTGATATTACACAACTGTTCGACTGTCCCGTCGGATAGCTTCACACCCGCGTCTAACAAAACACTCAAACAGTCTTTCACCACTGCAGTTGAATTAATGGTTTCGACAGCCTCGTCAAAGTACATGCAAATTTGAATGTCCTCGGATAACATACAATCGTGATGACATTGACTAGGAAGGTCTATCTTGCAACCACGACATTGTCGTCTTGAGAGTTCAAAGATGCTACATGCTATGTGACGTGCAATCGTCTTCTTCATTTCGGTCACAGGGAAATCAATGGTACACATCGAACAGATAGGCTCTCCAGCCCCGCGGTAGAGGTCTCCGATGCATAGCAGTTTTGGTAGTCGTTAAAGTGATGGCAGGAAGGGTAGTTGTGACGTTGGCAGGCTGGGTAGAAGTTGTAACATTGATAGCATGGGTAGTTGTGACGTCATTGGGAACGGAAGTTGGTGTCGATGCTGTCCCGTTGTCGTTAATCGTCTCTGTCGACACAGAGACCATTCGTTGCCGCTTTGATGGTAACGGGCCTTCAATGTAATCTGCAAGAATATTTCAATAATATTAAAAAAATATTAAAGAATGCATGGGAATAGTACACCGTTGTTAGAATACGGTGAGGACCGGTGGAAAACAATGATAAGAAGTTACGTGATAGGAAGTAAGGTGACAAGTTGTATGATCATAAAGATAAATTGTCGACAAACATTATCCGTGGACGCAACCGTATAGGGAGTTAAGACGTTGCCAGATGACGATATGAAGGACAACGTAGGGGGTCGTAATCTCGGAAACAAAGACGTGACAGAATATTATTTCAGGTGAAAGTATATAGTAAAACAATATAAAGTATGACCCACCACAAGCACGTCCAGCTCGGCGTCCTCGGCCGCCCTCTTCCGGCGGGCACAACTACCGCTGGTGACGTGGTCGCGCCGTGTGAAATGGGTCTTACAGTCCGGGCAGGTGAAGGGCCTCCGCGATGGTGGTAGATATCTCGGAGTTGACAGGGCCTTCTCATCAGTCGCAACCGTTCGAACCATGCTATACATGTCAGAGGCTACGTAACCGTGTCGTTCGCATTGCAAATGTCCCCTATCGTCGACAATCATATGCTTCTTGCAGTATGTGCACCCGATGTAGAAGGGAGTGTGCTGGTGTACTTTGTCAATGAGTAGACCTCTGACCTCGATAACAGGGTCAGGGCGTACCGATGATTCTAGAGTTGGTACGTCCACTACGTCCACGACCTCTGGTTCCGACGGCACGAAAGGGCGGTTGGTCACCGGCATAATGGGTCGGCTCGTCGGTTCGTCCTCGTCGCTCGAGTCTGCCGCATCACGAAGGCGGAAAGAAGGTGTCTTCAACATGATGATGCCGTAATACGAATGATGGTCCGATTGGTAAAACACCGCGCTTATATAGTTAGTAAATGAGCCGAAAAGTCACGTGGGCGTGCCGAACGAACACAGATTGTAGAAAATTCAAGATCACGGACTGCTGAGTAGAATGTACACAAGCGCGGACTGCATAGTAGTTATATAGTTCACCACTTATCCAACAGGGGTTCTTTCAGTTGATGATGATATATCCACCAGGAGTAAGCACTCGACAAAAACAAGACTTGAATTTTTGCAGTACTCATATGTGGTTCGCTCATTTGTCCACTAGGGGTTGATGTTTGTGGTTCATGGTGTATCCGTCAGGGGGCTCCATTGCACGCAAGCGTGCAAAAGACACGAATTTGGGCAGTACTCCTACATTTAGTTCACAACTTCTCCGCCAGGTGGCAACACTTGTAGTTCATGACCTATACACTAGGAGACATTAGTCCACGAAAAATCCGCCAGATGGCGCTACTGGTCAAACCAAGACGCACGAATATTAACAGTACTATAACATTTAGTTCATAGAGTATCCGCCAGGTGGCACCACTTGTAATTCATGACCTATCCGCTAGGTGAAATTTAGTTCACGAAAAGTCCGCCATGTGGCGGACTGGTCAAACCAAGACGCACGAATTTGGGCAGTACTCGAACACATATTTTAGTTGATCAAAATTCCGCTAGTGGAGCGCTATTTTAGTTTGTGACCTATCCGACAGATGGCGCCGTTGGCGCCACTTGACATTTGACCTTGACCTACATCCGGGCATTTGACCTTTGACCTTGAACTACATCCGGGTACTTTCCTCTTCCTCAACTCATAATCATCTTTCTACGCTGGACCACCTCTATTACTACTTATGATCATGGAACGAATAGAGGAATGCTACACCGAGCTATACGACAGTGGACAGAGTACCATAATTCAAACCGACCCGAAAGAAGTACCAGAGATAACACCATGGAAGGTGGAAGCAGCGCTAAGAGATATGAAGAATGGGAAGACATCAGGCAACGACCATGTAAACATTGAAACATTAAAAGCAGGAGAAGATATAATCTCGAAGACACTGGCTAAGCTGTATACAAATGCTTATCAGAAAGACGAATACCCGCAGCTTGGAAGAACGCAAAGGTGATTATCTTCAAGAAGGGAAATAAGAAAGACTTAAAGAACTACAGATCGATATGTCTGTTATCAAACATCTACAAATTACTCACAAATATATTAACGAATAGGCTAGAGAAGACACTCGACGAAAACCAACCACGAGAGCAAGCAGGATTCAGAAGCAGATACTCAACGACAGACCACATACACGTCGTAAACCAACTGAAAGAGAAGTGCCGAGAATATAATATCCCGCTCTGCATCGCTTTCGTCGACTACGAGAAAACTTTCGACTCGGTGCAAACTTAGGCAAGACTGACCTCCCTTCAAGAACAGGGAATAGAAGATGTGTACATCGATCTCCTGAAAGATATCTACACTGACAGCTTGGTGACAGTCCACCTACACAAAAAGAGGAACAAGATCAACACCAAAAGAGGTGTACGACATGGTGACACCATATCGCTAAAACTGTTCACGGCAACACTCGAAAGCATATTCCGAAGACTGACCTGGGAAACCAGAGGCTTGAGGATAGAAGGAGAATATCTCAGCCATCTTCGCTTCGCCGACGACATACTCATATGCGCTACTACACCGCAAGAACTACCAAACATGCTGCAGGAGCTAGCTGATGAAAGTGAAAAACAAGGTCTCAAGATGAACATCTCGAAGACAAAAGTGATGCTAGGAAATGACACCAATATATATCAACACGACGCAGATAGAGAACGTTGAAAGCTACGTCTATCTGGGACAGCGATACAGTATCAGAGACAAAAACAAAGACAAGGATATTCAAAGAAGGATCACCGCCAGCTGGACAGCATTCGCCAAACACCGCGACATCTTCAAGGGTAACTTTGGAACCTGCTTGAAGAGACAAGTCTTCGACTCATGCGTACTTCCAGCGATGATATACGGCGCGGAAACATGGGCACTCACCATCCAGGCAAAGAACAAGCTAGCAGCCGCACACAAAAAATGGAAAGAAGTATGTTAAACATCACATATCGGGAGAGAATAACAAACATCTGGGTAAGACAAAAGACAAAGGTCATAGACGTGATAGAACAAATCAGAAGACAGTGGACCTGGGCAGGGCACATCAGCAGACTACGAGACAACCGATGGACATTACGTATCACAACTTCGAGAACTTACGAAGGGAAACGATCTAGAGGAAGACCGGCGAGACTTTGGAGAGACGAACTCTACAAGTACTGGAAGGGCACCATCTGGCAGAGGACAGCGCAAGACAGGCAGATTTGGAAACGTCATGCTGAGGCCTTCGCCCAACCACGGGACACTACGGCTACCCAACCACGGGATACTACGGCTGCCCAACCACGGAACACTACGGCTGCATAATGATGATGGTGACAATCATCTATTTTGTGATGTCACATTGAAGGGTCCCAATATTACATTCAAAGAGGGAGGGCAACTACCTAGGACACCAAAAAACATCCTTGGATTACATTGTTGGGGTGTTATTTTACAGTGTGTGTGTGTGTGTGTGTGTGTGTGTGTGTGTGTGTGTGT
>OZ023213.1:46316659-46356659 GCA_963995525.1 Escarpia spicata
GGCTTAAGTTAAAATGATATAGGTTTAAAAGCAGGCCTTTTATAATTTCACCCCCTGACCTAGATTGGTACTAGTCCAGTTAACGAGTACAGTCACGTCTACCTCACCCGCTGTGGCCTCAGAGCTGCCGCCCGCGCCCAGCTCTGTCTTTGAATCATACCATGTAGGCTAACACACACACACACACACACACACACACACACACACACACACACACACACACACACACACACACACACACACACACACACACACACACACACGCACACGCACGCACACACACGCACACACACACACAGACAGACAGACAGACAGACAGACACACACACACACACACGCATACAACAGAGTCTCTTTAGTATAATTCAACAACTGACATAATTGTATATCATGACATTACGCTTCTAGATCAGTACGGAACGCTGATTGTCTCTTCGAGATGAGAAATGCGAAGAGCTGTTTTTTAAAGCGTACTTGTGATGGGCCTAAAGCACGACAAAGCAGAAAAATAACCGATGGATTTACTTTTGGGGACTTGGCATTTTCTGAATATGTTTCATAAGTATATTGCAAACAAATATATAACATTATTATTATCCCGGGTATACTATAGCTAGATCAAGTTGGTACTGTATTTTTCTTAACTGGCTTAGGGGGTTAACAGCGGGTCCGCCCTCCTAAATCAGGTTTAATGGGGCGTACGCCAGGTCCGCCCCGGCCTGAATCCGCGTATGTGACATTAATAATTGTTATTCACGTATTTATATAAGAATTCATGCAAAACAGTTGTGATTGTAAATGAACATACCTAATCCGTGTTATACGACAGACTCTGTCACTGTCGGTGGAAAGTCAAATGGCGCCCCTAAGAAATAGGTAAAGTTCAAATAGCGCCCCCTGACGAATAGGTCATGAACTAAATAACTAGGTTAGGATGATGTTTATAAATAGGTCATTGCGTATGTGTAATTGTGTCTCTTATTATGTTGTATAGGTGGTGAACCATTTTTCAGGTATATTGCCCCCTGGCGTACACATTTAGAACTAAAGAAATATGTCAAATCCTGACGAATAGGTAGCCAATTATATCATTTCCGGTTACCATACAGGTATACAACCTTCCCATCATCCTACTTCCCGTTATAGCACAGGTTCACTATATCTTCCGTATACCGTACAGTTTCACCATGTCTTTTTAAACTTACTTCCGTTTACCATGTAGGTCTACCATACAGGTCTACCATACCGTTTACCATACTAAGCCTATTTCCGGTTACCGAACAGCTTAACGATGTCTTTTTAAGCCTACTTCCGGTTACCGTACAATTACACCAGAATCGTCGCGTTTTGTTAATGTCATGTAAGTGCTATTAATAGTACATCGTGCCAGGAAACCGGTTTTAATTAGAATACATACCAGCTACAGAGAGACAAGACAACGACCAGGCATATAGTCCATCATTTTAGAGTAATACAACATTCTGGAACATTTAGTGAGACAGCCAGAGGCCGGAGATCCAAAACCTATGTAGACCTCCAAAATCCTACTTGTGTCGTGCGAAAATAGGAATGCTATCTTACTAAATTCGAGGAAGAATGCACTCGGTGCCCTGCATTTTTTTCAACAAACTTATAACATTCACATGCGTGGCAATGCAGAATATAGCAATATTGCACCATTCTATTAAAGTCTGACGTAACTCTCTGCCGACATAGCAAATTTTTCATTGGTAGCTATTTTTAGACAACGCGCTTAGACACGTTTTTGATTGGTTCATGTAAAATTACCTGAAATTGATGAAAAACGCGAGAATTCGGCGATAAGCGGCGGGAAATTTCTGCCGTCATAGCAATTTTTTTATTGGTAGTTATTTTACATCACGCGCTTGGATACGATTTTGATTGGCTCATGTGTTACGTCGTGGAAGTGCTAAGTTTTCACTGATTTACACAAATCATAATAAGTGAATGGAAATTGGTGAAAACGCGGGTATTTTTGCGATAAACGGCGGGAAATTTCTGCCGTCATAACAATTTTGTTATTGGTAGGTATTTTTACATCACGCGCTTTGATACGGTTATAATTGGTTCATGTGTTACGGCGTGGGAGTGCCAAGTTTTCATTGACTTACATAACTCACAAGAAATTACGGGAAATTGGTGAAAAACGCGGGAATTTGGCGATAAACGAGGGGAAATTTCTGCTGTCATAGCAATGTTTTGATTGGTAGTTATTTTTACATCACGCGCTTGGATAACGTTTTGATTGGTTCATGTGTTACGTCGTGGCAGTGCCAAGTTTTCATTGACTTACACAAATCACAAGACTTTGAAACAAAATTATAACTTCTCCAGCTCTGACAGACATTTTAACAGCACCAACATTAATATGGAACTACAATATATTTACATTTAAGTCGACATACCTCAAATGTTGATATTACCTTCCGCCGGTACCAGGAAGAGGAACAACCCCACTGCTAATATGGAACAACAATATATTTACATTTAAGTCGATATACCCCTAATTTGGATATTACCTTCAGCGGTGACAATCCGGACAGAGCCGCCGGTGCCAGAAAGAGGAACAACCCTACGGTTAATATGGAACAACAATATATATTTACTTTCTGGCACCGGCGGCTCTGTCCGGATTGTCACCGCTGAAGGTAATATCCAAATTAGGGGTATATCGACTTCAATGTAAATACGCAGGACGTGTTTTTTTTAATGTAAATCATGACTACAACGTACCTATGACTCTTAATGGCACACGTGAACGGGTTCCTGGATAATACGAAACCTTTTTCCGAACTTGGCCCCATAAAATGTATTTCACTGTATTCATACTTCGTCGCACACGACGTGGTCAGCCTCATTGTGTCGACTTTAATATATTGATGATCCATATTAACGACGATGTTGGTAATGATTGAATATGACTGACTTCAATATATTGATTATCCATATTAACGATGGTGTTGGTAATGATTGAATATGACTGACTTCAATATATTGATTATCCGTATTAACGATGGTGTTGGTAATGATTGAATATGACTGACTTCAATATATTGATTATCCGTATTAACGATGGTGTTGGTAATGATTGAATATGACTGACTTCAATATATCGATTATCCGTATTAACGATGGTGTTGGTAATGATTGAATATGACTGACTTCAATATATCGATTATCCGTATTAACGATGGTGTTGGTAATGATTGAATATGACTGACTTCAATATATTGATTATCCGTATTAACGATGGTGTTGGTAATGATTGAATATGACTGACTTCAATATATTGATTATCCGTATTAACGATGGTGTTGGTAATGATTGAATATGACTGACTTCAATATATCGATTATCCGTATTAACGATGGTGTTGGTAATGATTGAATATGACTGACTTCAATATATCGATTATCCGTATTAACGATGGTGTTATCATGTTCCTTCTCTTGGTTATTTTAATGAAATTTATAAACGCTACAAATGGGGTCGACATTTTATTGCTTAATTAAGACACATTTCAAACAACATAATATGCAGGCATTACATACTACTCTCAACAAAATCAAATACACGACAGTCATATTTCCTTCTGAACATATCCTTTACACTTTGAAATTGACCAAATCACCCTAACTTGCCTTCTTGTAAAGGTCTAATATTTTGTCCATCATTAAATTGTGTCCATACCTCGTCGGTTCTTTTTAGCATCTACAGAGATATTAGACCAATACCAGGTGTTTAATGCATCATATTAGGTAGAATATAGAATATTCTGGAACTGTTATACAACGTCAACAGACTATCAGTCTTTGTTTACATACCTTCAAAACAACCATCGTTGCAGCGATCTTTCATTCCTAATTTCCTTGGAATTTATTATGTCATATAGGTTTAAGTCCGATCTTGTCCAGGCCCGATAAATGTATTACATTGTATTCATTCCTCGGCGCTTCTTTGTGATGTGACGTAGCGTGTAAATAGGCCTCCATGCATCTGTATCATTTTCATATTTTAGTGCTAGTGTGTCGTAAATTATTACCAGTTTAGTGTATTACCAAGTAAATTTTCGTATTTTCGTGCGTCCACTATAGACTGTAGTACGAAAATGATAAAAGTATATAACACTGAAAAGATAAAATTTGAAGAAATCATCTTGCTGTCGCGGTTGGTCCTGGTTCCAGGGGTGTCGGGGTTGTTCCTCTTTCTGGTACCGACTGCTCTGTCCGGATTGTTACCGCTGAAGGTAATATCCAAAATAGGGGTATATTGACTTCAACGTAAATATTTTATTGTTCCATATTAACAGAGGGGTTGTTCCTCTTTCTGGTACCGGCGGCTTTGTACGGATTGTCACCGCTGAAGGTAATATCCTAATTTGTGGTATGTCGAGTTAAATGTAAATATATTGTTGTTCCATATAAACGGTGGTGTTGTTAATGATTAAAAATTACTGTCAGAGGTGGAAAAGTTATACGTTTTATCAAAGTTGTGATTTGTGTAAGTCAAAGAAAACTTGGCACTTCCACGACGTAACACATTAACCAATCAAAACCAGATCCAAGCGTGTGAAATTTCCCGTCGTTTATCGCCGAATTCCGGCGTTTTTCACAAATTTCCCGTCATTTTATATGAACCAATAAAAAAACGTATCCAAGCCCGTTGTGTAAAAGTAACTACCAATGAAAAATTTGCTACGTCTGCAGAACGTTACGTCAGACATTAATACACTGTTGCAAGGTTGCAATATTTAGCATCATCACGTTAGTATTTTTCCTCGGATTTAGTAATATAGCACTCCTATTTTCTAATGATGCAAGTAGGGTTTTGCAGTTTGGATTTTAAGGTCTACATATGTTTTGGGTTATAAAAACCACTGTCGCTATGATAAAAATATATTGGTCACAATAATTCTGAATTATGTTCAAACATATATGAAAATTACGCTGCATGTGGTAAAATATACACTGACATGTATAGGACATCGGACCTCTGGCTGTCTCACTAAGTGTTCCAGAATGTTGTACTAATCTAAAATGATGGACTACATGCCTGGTCGTAGTCTTGTCTATCTGTAGCTGGTATGTATTATAGTTGAAACCGGTTTCGCGGCACTTACGTCACATTACAAAACGCGACGAGTTGTAGTTACAATGTAATAGATTGTACGCCGTGGACAAGTTCAAACTAGAATACCTCCAACGATCAATTCTACTCAGATCGATCAAAAATCCTTCTGATGTAACTGTACGTTAACCGGAAGTAGACTTTAAAATACATCGAGAAGCTGTAGGGTAAGCGGAAGTAGGCTTAAAAGGCATCGTGAACCTGTGCTGTAACCGGAAATGACGTAATTAACCTATTTTTTTTAGATCACAGCCTATCCGACATAAGAAAAGACACCATTGCACATGCGCAATGGTGTCTATTTCAAGGGCGCGCAGAAGGGCCGTCGTACAGGAAGTAAGGTCAACGTATAACGGAAGCCGTATGATCGGAACATCATGGCGGAAGTAGGGTTAATTTGACCGAAAGTAGGACGAAAAGTTTGATCGGATCATCATAAAAGTGTACGGTAAGCGGAAGTAGAGTGATGGGAAGGTCGTAGACCTCTGTGGCAACCGGAAGTAGGATGATGGGAAGGTCGTAGACATATATGGTAACCGGAAGTAGGCTTAAAAAGACATCGTGAAACTGTACGGTAACCAGAAGTAGGGTAATGGGAAGGTCGTAGACCTGTATGGTAACCGGAAGTAGGCTTAGAAAAGACATTGTGAAACTGTACTGTATAAGGAAATAGGCTTAACAGACATCGTGGACCTGTACGGTAACCGGAAGACATAGTGAACATGTACAGTAACCGGAAGTACGGCGGTGGGAACGTCGTAGAACTGTGTGGTAACCGGAAATTACATAATTTGACAAATTGTTCAAGTTCACTACCTATTCGTCAGGATTTAACCTATTTCTTTAGTTCGAAATATATAATGTATACGCTAGGGGGCGCTATACCAGAGAAAAATGGGCCAAGCGGCCCGTAAGTCCTTTGACTATATTGTGAGTTTGTAATTATGAATCAAATGTTTTTTGGTGAAACATAGTTACAGATCATTAAGGGTTATGATGGAAGTAAAATGTTGACATGGAGACTATATGCATGTCAGTGAAAATACACCTGGAAATAAAATATTCGAGTAGACCGTTTCGTGAAGATTGTATAATATATTAGTTTATGTGTTCTTAAAATACTGTTGAGTTTTATCTCGATACTCTGCTACTTAAGCCGATTTCCAGTGGTCCAGTAGAAACATTGCAGGAGAGTTGGTCGGTGAGCTGTAATCTCGCACGTAGCACAGTTAAATGTTGTTTAATTACGACAATTAAGGCAAATACAGATTGCTTGTGTATAGTGGCACTACCAGGTGGAATGCCAATACCAAATTAGAGAAAAGGTTATTGCAGATTACTGCAGTTTAAAAAAAATAGGCAAAATGTGAAAAATTTGCATTTTGGGGAACCCTGAGGTGTCCTTAGAATGATTGAATCAAATACCGAATTGTGTGTGTATAGTGACAGTACCACAACAAATATCTATGCAAGTTCAGAGAAAAACTTACTGAAGAGTTTTTGAAAAATAGGCAAAATGTGAAAATTTACCAGCCGTTAGAATTATTCAATCAAATACAGATTTTTCATGCATAGTGGCAGAACCCTAAGATATGTCTATGCAAAATTAGAGAAAAAGTTCCTGAACGGTGTGTGAGATATGGCATATAACGGCGCATGGCGCACACAGAATGGTGGCATAGCAATAAGTCCGCTGGACCTTCGGTCCTAAGGACAATAAAATAAATAAAAATTACCTTTTATTCTGCTTCTAGATAATTACTGATTGGATGTATGCCCTACGTCTAGCAAGACAAACGTAGCCACACATGTGAGCTACCAAATATCGTAAAAATGAATCAAATCCGTTGATAACTTATTTTTTTGATTTTTTTCCGATATAAAAATAGGCCGATTCTAGCAGCCCGATAACTGCCGCTTTCGCTATAGGCGCACAGCCGCGACGCCGCCCGGACGAACATCGCACTGCTAAGTTGTTGAATTTTGTCACCCCAAAAAGCATCCAAAGTCGTTCTAACTTTATGAACTAGTCTAATAACCTCATTCATGAATACTGTCAGGCATTTTGTCGAAATATCCAAAACCACAACAATTTTGCCGCCGACTTTGTCACATATTTTGTCGCTTAGACAGTCACTAGCTGTCAATCAATCTGCTCATGAATAAATATTAGAAAATAGGCAAAATGTGAAAAATTTGCATTTTGGAGGGCCCTGAGAATGAGTCAATCAAATACAGATTTATTGTGTATAGTGTTACTACCACATGAAATGTTTATGCAAAATCAGAGACAAAGTTACTGTAATTTTTTGAAAAAAAATAGGCGAAATGTGAAAATTTACCAGTTTGGGAGGCCCTGGGGGGTAGAATAATTCAATAAAATACAGATTTTTCGTGCATAGTGGCAGTACCCTAAGATATGTCTATGCAAAATTAAAGAAAAAGTTGCTGAACAATTTCTTAGATATTACAGCTACGGCGGACGGAGAGTGATGGCATAAGTCCTTTGGACCTTCGGCCCAAAAGACTAACAATGGTTTACCACCTATACGACATATCAAAAATACACCATTGCACATGTGCAATAACCTATTTAATAACATCATTTTGACCTAGTTATTTAGTTCATGACCTATTTGCCAGACGGCGCTATTTGACCATGACATATTCGCCAGGTGCGCTACTTATCGTTGACCTTCCACCGGAAGTGACGTCATTTGCACTTGCACCTATCATTATCATTTGCCCAACGATTTGTACCTACTATACTACTTAAGTGTGATCAACATTACGGCTGTTGCCCCAGCGTATGTCAAATGCAGGATTCAGACGTCATGACAGATTACCAAATGAAGCAAATTAAATACCTTTTAAATGCCCTTTCATTTATTGTAGCATTCTGATGATTGCTGATCCAACTAAACAGTTGATAGTATAATAATGATAATAAATAAATAAATCCAGCATAGTTAAGGTGAATCATTTTGAAATCATAAGAGTGAATCTTAGTCACTAGAACAATTCTATGTTGACATTGACGACGATACTTCATTGGCGCAACATAGCACATATGCACAACATAGCACATATGCACAACATAGCACAGATGCACAACATAGCACATATGCACACACATTCATACACGAAATTAATTAAATCATCATTTATGTGTCGTCCCGTACGCTTAGTGCATAATTATATACGGTTGTCATCATTGTATGATTTATATAACATGCGTTGTAATGCTGACATAATTAATTATTTTATATAAATTACTAAACATACAGCGCAAGATGATTAAACATATCTAGCACATTCACAGTTGGAACATGTGTGGAACGACTGGGTGATTCTTCAAACCAGTAACAACAGCTCCTAGCAACGCACGGAAAGCCTAATTATGACAGTGTGCTGGTTGGTTATTTCGACAATCATGTTGAATATGTTCACGATTGGGCGGCCGAAAAGAACAACATCTTGGTAGTCTTCCAAAAGTGCAAGCCACATCTACACATGGGCAAGGGCGTGTATCTTGCGTAACAACAGTATCACAGTTGGCGTAACGGACAAGATTACACGAGTGCTGTTGTGGTGAGAGCGTGTAGAATGAAGATGCTACAAGTGTTTGTCATGTAGCAGAATGGTCGGTGTGCGCACCTTCATGGTGGAGCGTACGTCACACATTGGTCGACGTGAGGACATTCGTGGTGGCGCGTACGTCACACATTGGTCGACGTGAGGACATTCGTGGTGGCGCGTACGTCACACATTGGTCGACGTGAGGACATTCGTGGTGGCGCGTACGTCACACATTGGTCGACGTGAGGACATTCGTGGCGATGCGTCCTTCACAGACTCAATACAATATTTCTTAAGCAGTGGAGATCACATGACAAACATATGGCCAACAACGTTAACATCCCAGTACGTTCTCAGTAGGCGTAAATGAAGCCAAACAATTAGATAAACCTCAAAGGAGTTTCTGAGTTCCTAAGACGATTCGTTCGAGTCACTTCCACACACAAAGACAATAGGGTTTTTGTGCGGTTTCTACGCATAATAAGACTGTTCCTAGGCTTTGGGGATAGACACATGAGAGATCACTCAGAAAGTGGAATGATATTAAGCGCTCGGACTAATGTCTGTACAGGGACCAGTCTTCAACGTTATGTACATGGTGTGTACTGAACATGATGCCACGTACAGTGTCACGTACACACAAGCATCGTAAAACTAAGCTTCGTTTGTAGAAATGCGACATGCAGGAGACAAGCGAGCACACAAGCTGTGTACCACGTTTATAGCAGGTGAAACAGATACAGCGTCAGCAAAAGACCGTAGCGCTAATACTTTGTTTCGATGGCGTGTCTCTCATGAAGAATATCCTTCTTGGTGACCGACAAACAGTCAGTAGTATTCCGCAGCTCGATCGTCCAGTTGACACGACAGCGGCTGATTGGCCATCGTCATAGCCTCGTTCTGGTTCCACATCGCAGCCTCATCTTCGCCCATTAGACTGCTGTCGGTCGGCGACATGTTGTTGATGTCAACACCGGAATCGAATCTTTTGAGGGTGGACGTAGTTGCCGCCTGGTCCGCCAGTCGTCGCTTCACGTCGACTGGCATGGGAATGCGGGTACGTGAATAAGACCGCTTGTCTCGACGTGGCTTTGCCAGAGCGGTCTCCAGTGGCAAGTCAGCCGGCCGCTTTGACGTCACGCACGGCTGGTCGGCGTCTTCGGGTGACAATATCACCGTTTCCGGTTGAGCAGACGAACGCCCACGTAACCGGCACGAGTTGTCAATCAAATCGTCACGACTGTCACTTCTGCATTGCAGTTTTTCTGACTGACGAGTGGGGACGTCCGCACGGGAACGCCTGTTGATGCTCGAATCACGTGACCTTCGGTTAACGCTCGAATCACGTGACCGCCTGCTGATGCTCGAGTCACGCGATGGCGTCGAGACACATACGTCACGTGATTGCCTACTCACACTCGAATCACGTGATGGTCGCGTGGAATTGAGGTCCCGTGTTCCCCTATTGACACTAGAGTCACGTGACGGCCTAATCACGGTGACGTTTCGGGATTGCCTGTTGACACTTGAGTCACGTGATGGCCTATTTACTTTTACGTTTCGAGATTGCGTGTTCACACTAGAGTCACGTGACGAGCCATTTATGCTGACATTTCGTGGTTGCCTATTGACACTAGAGTCACGTGACGACTTATTTACGCTGGCGCTTTGTGATCCCCTGTTGACGCTAGAATCACGTGACGGCCGATTTACGTTTACGTTTCGTGGCTGCCTATTGACGCTAGAGTCACGTGATGGTCGATTTCCGTTCACGTTGCGGGATTGTCTATTCACACTAGAGTCGCGTGATGTTCTACTGACGCTGGAGTCACGACTTCCTCTGGCGGAATACGACAGCGCAGGTGTCGCGGCTCGACTGTCGCGACTGTGACTTCGCTGGCTTCGGCCAACGGAAGGTTGTCGCTCTCCAGCGTCCGTGCGACACCGACTGCGTGCTAAGCGTTCTGCTGCCGGTCGCACGTGCTGGGAATAGATGTCGTCGACGGCGGTCCTGGATCGACTGGACTCACGGCTCCTCGCGCCCACCGGAACCTTGGACCGACTCGAGTCACGGTACGAGCCTTGCGCCGAGGCGGGCCGCTCAATGCGGGCCGTTGTCCCGGTGTGGTGCCGCCGCGGGCCCTCGCTCTGCACAGACAACGTGCTAGACGCCCGCGACAACGGTGCGCTGTCGTCGCCATTACTGACTTGCCGCTGCAGCTCCTGGAGCCGGTACGCCTCAAAGAGCCGCTCCATCTGCTTGTTGAGCGCTCTGTCTTCCGGTGGAGCGACATCCGGGTATTCGTTGAAATCGCACGATGTCGACAGAGGACTGGTAAACGACGATCGTGACGTCGTGCTCTCCCCTTCGGAGGAGGACAGTGACAGCGACTTGACGAGCGGCGGTCGGTACTTCCGGCGGGGCACGGACAGTTCGTCTCCCGATAGACACATAGCGTCGACGTCATCAGAGCGCGTCACAGCCCTCGGTTTGTCGGGCAAGATGTTCTGCGTGTTGAACATTGTGCGCGTCGAACCCAGTCGCTTCCCGCTTCCATTAGTCGACGCGTCGTCGTTTCCGTTGCCATTCATGCAGCCGATGCGATGACGACCGGAACTATCACGTGATACAAGTAACATCTCGCTGTCGGAGGGACGGCGTCCGCGAACCGCTTCCGGTTGTGACGTCGGTTTGAGCAGCTGGCGACGCACCGCGTTCGCGTCGAACGGACCCGATTTTAAGTCACGTGACTTCGACTCGTCGCTTATGCGCGAGCGCCCCCTGCTGGCCGCCTGAGGGTCTACCGAGCGGCGGCGGTCACCGAGTGCCTGGTTCCTGGAGGCGGGTCGGGCACTGCCCGGTCTCGCGGGCGTCGGCGACTGTCGCTCGCCTCTCTCCGAGGTCAGATCGCCGTTGCTGCTGAAGTGTTTGTGTAGCCGGGCCGGCGACGGAATATAACTCTTGCAAGCCGACTGGGAATGTACAGACAACATGTCTTGGTTGGCCGCCTGTCGGGCTGCCTTCTTGTCCGCCTCCTGCGGGATCCGACCGGCTGGTATCCGACTGGCTGCCCGCTCACTCTGGTCGCCGGCCGGGGTCTGCGGCAGTCGTCTGTGGGCGCCCGCGGGTGTTCTCGGAGAGTGCGCAGTCGGACCGGCGGCCTCACTCCTGTAGAAACACAAGGTCACTGAGTTATAATACAACTAGACTGGCGGCCTCGTTCGTGTAGAAACACAACAAGAACACTGAGTTATAACACAACTAAACCGGCGGCCTCGCTCGTGTAGAAACACAACAAGTACACTGATTTATAACACAACTAGACCGGCGGCCTCGCTCGTGTAGAAACACAAGTACACTGAGTTATAACACAACTAGTCCGGCGTCCTCGCTCGTGTAGAAACACAACAAATACACTGAGTTATAAAACAACTAGACCGGCGGCCTCGCTCGTGTAGAAACACAACACGTACACTGAGTTATAACACGACTAGACCGGCGGCCTCGCTCGTGTAGAAACACAACACGTACACTGAGTTATAACACGACTAGACCGGCGGCCTCGCTCGTGTAGAAACACAACACGTACACTGAGTTATAACACAACTAGACCGGCAGCCTCGCTCATGTAGAAACACAACTAGACCGGCAGCCTCTTTCGTGTAGAAACACAACAAGTACACTGAGTTATAACACAACTAGACCGGCAGCCTCGCTCATGTAGAAACACAACTAGACCGGCAGCCTCGCTCATGTAGAAACACAACAAGTACACTGAGTTATAACACAACTAAACCGGCGGCCTCGCTCGCGTAGAAACACAAGTACACTGAGTTATAACACAACTAGACAGGCGGCCTCGTTCGCGTAGAAACACAACAAGTACACTGAGTTATAACACAACTAGACCGGCGGCCTCGTTCGCGTAGAAACACAACAAGTACACTGAGTTATAACACAACTAGACCGGCGGCCTCGTTCGCGTAGAAACACAACAAGTACACTGAGTTATAACACAACTAGACCGGCGGCCTCGCTCGTGTAGAAACACAACAAGTACACTGAGTTATAACACAACTAGACCGGCGGCCTCGCTCGTGTAGAAACACAACAAGTACACTGAGTTATAATACAACTAGACCGGCGGCCTCGCTCGCGTAGAAACACAACAAGTACACTGAGTTATAACACAACTAGACCGGCGGCCTCGCTCGTGTAGAAACACAACACGTACACTGAGTTATAATACAACTAGACCGGCGGCATCGTTCGTGTAGAAACACAACAAGTACCATGAGTTATAATACAACTAGACCGGCGGCCTCGTTCGTGTAGAAACACAACAAGTACACTGAGTTATAACACAACTAGACCGGCAGCCTCGTTCGTGTAGAAACACAACAAGTACACTGAGTTATAACACAACTAGACCGGCAGCCTCGTTCGTGTAGAAACACAAGTACACTGAGTTATAACACAACTAGACCGGCGGCCTCGCTCGTGTAGAAACACAACAAGTACACTGAGTTATAATACAACTAGACCGGCGGCCTCGTTCGTGTAGAAACACAACAAGTACACTGAGTTATAACATAACTAGACCGGCGGCCTCTTTCGTGTAGAAACACAAGTACACTGAGTTATAACACAACTAGACCGGCAGCCTCGTTCGTGTAGAAACACAACAAGTACACTGAGTTATAACACAACTAGACCGGCAGCCTCGCTCGTGTAGAAACACAACAAGTACACTGAGTTATAACACAACTAGACCGGCGGCCTCGTTCGTGTAGAAACACAACAAGTACACTGAGTTATAATACAACTAGACCGGCGGCCTCGTTCGTGTAGAAACACAACAAGTACCCTGAGTTATAATACAACTAGACCGGCGGCCTCGCTCGTGTAGAAACACAACAAGTACACTGAGTTATAACACAGCTAGACCGGCGGCCTCGTTCGTGTAGAAACACAACAAGTACACTGAGTTATAATACAACTAGACCGGCGGCCTCGTTCGTGTAGAAACACAACATGTACACTGAGTTATAAAACAACTAGACCGGCGGCATCGTTCGTGTAGAAACACAACAAGTACACTGAGTTATAATACAACTAGATCGGCGGCCTCGCTCGCGTAGAAACACAACAAGTACACTGAGTTATAACACAACTAGACCGGCGGCCTCGCTCGTGTAGAAACACAACACGTACACTGAGTTATAATACAACTAGACCGGCGGCCTCGCTCGTGTAGAAACACAACAAGTACACTGAGTTATAATACAACTAGACCGGCGGCCTCGTTCGTGTAAAAACACAACAAGTACCCTGAGTTATAACACAACTAGACCGGCGGCCTCGCTCGCTTAGAAACACAACAAGTACACTGAGTTATAACACAACTAGACCAGCGGCATCGTTCGTGTAGAAACACAACAAGTACACTGAGTTATAATACAACTAGACCGGCGGCCTCGTTCGTCTAGAAACACAACAAGTACACTGAGTTATAACACAACTAGACCGGCGGCATCGTTCGTGTAGACACACAACAAGTACACTGAGTTATAACACAACTAGACCGGCGGCATCGTTCGTGTAGACACACAACTAGTACACTGAGTTATAATACAACTAGACCGGCGGCCTCGCTCATGTAGAAACACAACAAGTACACTGAGTTATAACACAACTAGACCGGCGACCTCTTTCGTGTAGAAACACAACAAGTACACTGAGTTATAACACAACTAGACCGGCAGCCTCGCTCGTGTAGAAACACAACAAGTACACTGAGTTATAACACAACTAGACCGGCGGCCTCGTTCGTGTAGAAACACAACAAGTACACTGAGTTATAATACAACTAGACCGGCGGCCTCGTTCGTGTAGAAACACAACAAGTACACTGAGTTATAATACAACTAGACCGGCGGCCTCGTTCGTGTAGAAACACAACAAGTACACTGAGTTATAATACAACTAGACCGGCGGCCTCGCTCGTGTAGAAACACAAGTACACTGAATTATAACACAACTAGACCGGCGGCATCGTTCGTGTAGAAACACAACAAGTACACTGAGTTATAATACAACTAGACCGGCGGCCTCGTTCGTGTAGAAACACAACAAGTACCCTGAGTTATAATACAACTAGACCGGCGGCCTCGGTCGTGTAGAAACACAAGTACACTGAGTTATAACACAACTAGACCGGCGGCATAGGTCGTGTAGAAACACAACAAGTACACCGAGTTACAAGACAACAAACATCCGCTCGTCAGAATGTCAGTTAGTTCTTTTAAAAGAACTACACAGCTTTTAATGTAGTTGATACTTCTCGTGGCCCAAGCAAAACCGATTGTGTCCAGACAGTCCCGCCTAATGTTCAGCGTAAATCTCTCATATTGTTGTTGTGCAATATTTTCCGCGCATGCAATCATTCGTGCAAATTGTGGAGATGTATCAAGTAATATATTGAATATATTCGTAGGTAGGCACCACACAGTTTACTGCCCCGTGACACACGGTAAGACAATCGCTAAACATTTATTGGCGCCTATTTGCTAATTACAGTGATGAACACCGTGATAAACACTTGTATTGTCTTAGATTCTAAAATATAATTTACATGCATTTCATACAACAATTGTTGACAATGATCTCAGGACGTTTACCATAATCCCTATAAGTGTATGTACAAAATATACATTTCTGTTATACGTTATCACACACGTGTGCGCCTACAGACACATACCACTTTGTGTATCGTCATTTCATGAAACGAGAAAGTAGTTTCTAACCATCAACGTCCGTCTTAGCTTGTTCCAAAGTGTTACTACTAGAAAGACGTGCATAATATTGCCGCAACGGTCAACAGCGACTAGAGCTCGCAATCAAACGAGAGCGTCCGAAGAGCTTGCACGCAACAGTGAACACCCACTCACGCAGCGAACCGTGACTGAAGTGGTCGAACAGCCAGACCGTGTCGCAACTCTTTGAATCGGATCGCTGAATTAGAAGCGCTCACGCAGTGACCGAAATTGCGATAAGTCTAATGTCAGACGGTCATTTGATCTGCTACTAAAGAAAACGCGAGAATGTCTGCGTAATTAAAATATTAATACACTAACGATGTTATTGACTTTCTGACGACGATATATTTCGGAAGTATATCTTTGCCAGAAATGTATGTAATCACTAACACAGGCATGGGTCGTCTTTTCTCTGCCGTTTGTTGACGACTTGCAATAATAGACGTGTCTATTATGCAGTTTACTATCGCTGTTAGTCAGGATTTAGGATCGGTTAAAAATATATCGTTTAGAAACCAAACATATGTGTCAGTGCGCCACTAACCGGTTCAATGGCAGTTCCTCTTTTATTGACATTTATTTATGAAACGAAAATTTTTCCTAATATTACATGGTTGAATAGGTTGAAGGAATATTCCCAGCCAAATTGCATTTAATAAGCCCTAAACAGTGTTCGCAATTTGAGTTACACCCGCAAAATGTAAACAAACCATTACAATTTGTGACAGCCGATATTGATAGTTCTTGTTTATTCGCACTTTTTGCTTTGACAGTGGTTTATTCCCACATACCTGACCAAATCGGGACGACGTACACCTGATTCTGTGATCTTCCTGCTAATAATTACGAAACAGACAACAACCCTTTAACAGCATGGCTGTTCGACCGCATGCGTTAAAAGAACACGTCATATATTGATGTGTACAGCGTGAGTTGTACAATTCATCATCGTCACGTGACGCGCCAACTGTCTGACGTCACATCCTTCACGGCAAACCCCGGATGTATGTCTTCGATCCGACTGTTCCCCTCCCAGTTGATACAAACTGAGACCAACTCATAGTACCAACACCAACGCACACACTCGTGGCCTTACCTTGGCGACTTGTTGACGTGATAGCTGCCTGCAGGGGGTTCGTAACTCCCGGGTTCGGGGGTCGCAGCGCGTGATGGAGTTCTCGACGCAATGCCCCCGGAAGCGTTGGGGCGCCTCTTGGCTTGCGGCGTGGATGAGCAGCCGCGACGCTGGGTCTTGTGTTGGCCTGCAACGAACAAGACGTGTAAAAGTGAAGGTAGCGTGTAAAAGGTATGTTCTTATACAGCGATGTGACCTGTCCTTTGGACCGTTGAAAGCGCGTTACATTTCATTAGGTGCCAGACCTGTTCAATCGAACACCATCTCGACTTCTCTGGGAAGCAACCAGCCATGCGTGAAGAATTACTTCATTGCGAGTCTGAAACTCTATCACAAGTGATGCCACCGCGCCACAACACGAACTACGCGCCTCAACACGAACTACGCGCCACAACACGAACTACGAGATAGCTATGTGTAATGAATGATCTTTCGGGGTGTGGATCTATCCTACACTTCCACTACCGTTCTGGAGACGTACCTGTCTTGGGTTAATCATCTGCGCGTGTGTAGGTGTGTGCGACGACCAGGCAAGACCAACGACTGCCTAAATGTGACGCACCGGTATTGACAACAACACCGAGCAGCCGAGAGATGACAATACCGCCGCAATAGAGTGGCGGACCCTCACAATCTGATTGCCGACATTCCTAATGACAGGACGGTGCACGTCTACCACAACAAACGCCGTCAGAACCGGCCAGCGTTCCGCCGCCAGTGATATTGTTTGGAAACACCGACGAAGAACCAGTTGTTGCGTGGTGAAAGCCACCGCCGCAAGACGACTGCCCGATTCGACGCAGTGCTTGTCTGTTCCTGTCCGGACGCATTCCCTCACCTATTGCCTTGATAACGGATCGTTTCTGAGTTGCGACGTTAATACGGTGACATATTGTGCGGCGCAAACAATGGCAACAATCGAGCAACGACCTCAGTTTTAATGCAGCGGCAAATTGTTGCCAGATTGTTAATTTGACACCTGTTTTCCTTTGAAGCACTTGAATTGCACTAGTGAATTGTTTATACTAGTAACAGATAGGTGCGTTTTCACGAAATAGCGACGTGGCTTCATTCGAATAAAACCCCACATAACTTTTGCCACAATTGCACTTGATATCAAATGTTCAATTGAAAAGACAAGCAATTGTAAATACACACTGGTTCTCAATATGTCAGCGACCTGGGTTGATTTGTTCTAGGCGGGCACCAGAATTGAGACATTAACAAATGTGATACTGTTAACTTAGAACACATACGATGTTAAGTACGATGTTAAGGACATTAAGCTTGCTTTGGTGTTCCCAATAAGTGAGTCGCTGTGCCGTTAGCGATGTCACAACTCGATGGAATATGGCAATGAAGCATTGGCAAACGTAATGGTTATTGGTATTAGAAACTCTACCAGACATAAGAACCGGTGACACAAAGAACAGCAGCTAAAAAGAAGCAAGTTTTAAATCCCTGTTCTGGGGTCTACGGTCTGCTTGTTTGGTACGTTTGACTTTAAAATAGGTATATTAATCGACGCCTTCAGAAAAAAAATCATAGTCATAATAATAGCAGCACGTCTAATCATGACAATAAATAGTAGTAGTTTCAGTTACATGGCTGGATCGTCCTGTAGCTTACCTTTCGCATGACATCGACACGGGTCGTGACGGTCGAGGTAGTTCTCCAAAGTGTCCCATCCGCCCCCGATTCTCACCATTACATGATATCGCAGAATCTACGACAACAGCGTAGACAATGGTCAAGAATACCATCGATCTTAGGGTCGTGTGTCGCATGTGTCACATAGTGTCATATACAAGATGACAAAAAACTAATTTATACACATTTTGTACATGCACGCCTGGTGGTGGTGGCAATGGCGGCGGCGGTGTGTGTGTATGTGTGTGTGCGTGCGTGCGTGCGTGCGTGTGTATGTGTGTGTGAGAGAGAGAGAGAGAGAGAGAGAGAGAGAGAGAGAGAGAGAGAGAGAGAGGAGAGAGAGAGAGAGAGAGAGAGAGAGAGAGAGAGAGAGAGAGAGAGAGAGAGAGAGAGAGAGAGAGAGAGAGAGAGAGAGAGAGAGAGAGAGAGAGAGAGAGAGAGAGAGAGAGAGAGAGAGAGAGAGAGAGAGAGAGAGAGAGAGAGAGAGAGAGAGAGAGAGAGAGAGAGAGAGAGAGAGAGAGAGAGAGAGAGAGAGAGGAGAGAGAGAGAGAGAGAGAGAGAGAGAGAGAGAGAGAGAGAGAGAGAGAGAGAGAGAGAGAGGAGAGAGGAAGAGAGAGTGCGTGTGTGTGTGTGTGTGTGTGTGTGTGTGTGTGTGTGTGTGTGTGTGTGTGTGTGTGTGTGTGTGTGTGTGTGTGTGTGTGTGTGTGTGTGTGTGTGTGTGTGTGTGTGTGTGTGTGTGTGTGTGTGTGTGTGTGTGTGTGAGTGTAAACGCGCGTATGCGTGGGCGTGCATGCGGGGCATGTGATTAGTAAATTGACAACAATTCCATAATTATTGTGATCAGTTCAGTTCAGTGTACGCGTGTGTGTATGTGTGCGTGCGTGTTATTCCGTGAGCGCGCGCGTTCAGTGAGTGCTTGCGCGCCTTCATGCGTACGTGCGTGTGTATGTGACTAGTAAAAGGATAAATATTCCATTATTATTGTGGTTTACAAGGCCAATTGAGCACTAATTACAATTGTTCTCAGTGCGACGTTCCCATTGTCAGTATTCGGGACTGCACTAAGCGTGACCGGTAAGAACTCATTGGTGGCCACCGCCAGCTACAGGGGGGTCGGTCACACACTGGTCGACAACTGGGGGGCGTTGACAACAATGGATTAAACAGACATCAACGGCCAATCCACGGCGCACTGCCTGACCTAGTCGCACCCGAGTCATGTTTAACTGCCTCGCGCCACACATTTTGGAAACCGGTGGCTACTGATAGGCCGACTACCTTCTGGACAGCAGTATGCCCAGAAGGAATGCATGCAAGCGGGGGATGCAATCAAGAAAGAATATATGTGGTGAACGACAGCTGGCTTGACGTGCTGTCTCACAAATTCTCTCTGCTGTATCGGGCACAGTTGCCAACCGCATTAATCAATGGTCATATATGAACCATTCTCATTAGTAGTGCATTCGGTAGGTGACGCACGTGTAGTTATTTCGATATTCAACAGGCGGCAGCACGGGAGGTGAACCAGGTCTATATGCTATTACTGTACTGTACAGATTGAAATATCGATAATTAATTATCCATGGATCTGATCCTACGGGACTGCAATGTTCTTCCGTAAGGCGCAGGGTTTATGCAGGTGCAATATCAATGATAGCGTCATCAAGTACGGACATGATGTTTTACACATTATATAATGAGTAAATGTATCTTTCGATTTAAAGTTTAATTCTAAGATCGTCTTTCTTTTAAATACAAATTCCCAGTGAGTCGACCTGCCGCTTCACTATGTTTTACTTTCCTCAACACTGTGTAATCTTTTTCACATAATATGCAATTTTAAGATAAAACGGAGCAAAAGACGAACAATTATATCTGCGAGCAATGCGTTCATTATTCTGCAGGCCGGACATGGCTACAGGTAATTTTGCAAAAAGCACAGTTTATCGAAACGCCAAAGTGACACATACAGCAGCAATTGTGATAGGATGGGTACATTTGTTAGTGTTGTACATACGAGTACATTTTCTACAATAGTTAACATGTTAGTTAAACTCAAAATGCAACTTAAATACACGTCTGTACAATCAGGTCATTTATCGAAATGCAACTTAAATACACATCTGTACAATCAGGTCATTTTATCGTAACATAATGTTATGTTACTGTAAACTAGAGGAACGGCACAGAACGAGTCCCTTAAGCGAGATATGTTATCAAGTTGACATTTTTCATTCTAATTAATTGTTCTCTACGGAATCATCTTCTCTACTTATCTGAATACGTCTGTGCTAAAATTTAGCATATTTCTGTTAACATTACTGTATTTACGGGATGTTTCAGAAGACCACCCGATTTTTGACTTGCTAAAAAGATGCGCCCAAAACGGGTCCCTGCACATCCATTTGTATTAGCCATCATCACACATTTCGCAAACACATTGTGTATATTCGGACCCTGGCCAGTCAAGGTGTGCTAATGGCGCATATTAGTCACGTTTTATCCTTTCTTCCCGTCCAATCTGTCCGAAAACCGTTGTGCATTATTGTTTCTGCATCCAGTTGTCTCGCTTGTTTTTGAAGCTACGATACATCGCAGTGACATGGCGAACGATCTCTTCCTTCCCCCTGTAGTTCCACTCCTGTTGGTTTGAGGCTCTTTCCGCGTTGTAGGATTTTTGTTACATTTTGTTCTCAATCGAAGTTGACGTTTGTGTGGCCTGAACGTGGTGATACGTGTCTTTTCTCAGTTTAATTTGCTCTGTTGATTGATCTCCTGCCAGTATAGGTGAGACACCCGCTACGAGGTTTATTATCATGGTTGGGTGATGCATGCAACGCTTGACAATATACTTATATATTACAGTACTTGATAATATAATAATATAATATGTATCCACACAACTCATTAGCGTTATGTATTTATAAATTTTGAATAAACCGCTGGGGGCCCGTTTTGGGCAGAGTGGCCGTTTTACACGCCGTTCCCCTATATTTTACATCTTCTGATACACTGACTACACAATACTTTAACCGCTATTTTAAATATAATTTTATCTTGTTCTGTTTAACTGGACCGTTCCCCAAAAAATAATGTTTATATTTTAAAGACATCGATATCCACAAACAGATATTCGGTAAACTTACATTCAACAATTACCGTTGATCAGACTCAGTACAGGTGAACGGCGAGGAGTACCCTGTCTGACAACTACGGGAGACTGACAGAACAAATAACGTGGATGTCTCACCATTAAATATTACGCAAGTCCCGTGACGACTGTAGCATAGTCGGGTTCTCATGCGGCGCCTACTGCATATATTACTTAATGCTGGGACCATTTCAACACACACGTAACGCCAATTTAGACTTGTTTAGAAGATGCGTGGCTGGTGCTAGTGTTACATCATTTGTTGATATGCTTATTTGTCAAGGTCGCTAAAGAAGAGAAGGTTAGAGAGTTTTCGGTATGTACAGTAGTAAGCAAAGGCTGAGATAAGGGGATTATGTTATAAGAGGTTTAACGGGATTGACGGGAAATGGAGACCGAGGACGAGAGATGGGAATGTGGACACGGGTGGTGGCGATGACAATGACATGATACATATTGTGGAAAAGGGAAAACAAAACAATACTGGTGCCAGCCCCACCCGGACGCGAGGAGAGGAAGAGGAGAGAGCAAGGACATAGGTGACAATACTTGGATGGTGCATTTTGTCACCACAAAGGAACACTGTCACCTCTGTCCCGTATGTGTTATATTGCAGATTACTTCATCTTTGCAAATCGGTGCTACCGGAAGAAACTACACTGGCTGAGCTGTTGCCCACTAACAGCAGGGCCAGGGATCCGCACTTAATACAAATGGCCATGAATAAGTGCAGTTATTTAAATTAAATTATCATGTTTTTCAGCCGGCAGGAAATGTATACGCCGAGGTAGTGCTGATTTTTAAAGATAATGTCACTCGCTGTTAGATGTGTGTCTAGTTGGTCGTTCCACTTACCCTCACGAAGATGACGGTGAGAGAATCGCCTATCTGGTACTTTCCTTCCGCAACTCGGTGCATTGGGAACGTCTGCGGACAGGTACATCGTCCAAGCAAGTCCCGCACCTGAAACCCGGTGACAGTTCGAAGTCATACATATAGTGAACACAATCATATTAATTTCCACCAACGTTGTGACTTGCATTCTAATAAGAAACTAGTCAACACAGAGCATCCATATGGTGCATCATATTACGTTGAATCGTCATTGTAAGCACCGTTACATTAAATGAATTGAAGAGGAAATGTATAAATAGAATATTGAGCGTGTTCACAAACTCCACGGGAAAGTAGTTTGCACACTGTCACTTTAATACTTTACAATGGAAATACAGTAATAACGGGAAAGCTTTTCTGATCTCTTGGTGATGTATCATACGTTCCCATCATCCTCCCTGGAATGAACGTGATCGACTCGAGGTCGGAAGCCCGCTTGATCTTATCTTATCTTAATAAATAATCCATAAATTCCCAGAAGGGACAACACATGGATGATAGATGAGAGGCAATACGTTCAGGGTAGAGCCTCTAGCCTACTCCGAAATGATGTACTGGAGCAGACCGCAAGAATGTTGCTGGATAATTTATTCCAATCTGGTATAGTTCTTAAAATTACAAATTTAGACACAATGGTTTTATTACAACTAGGTCTACTTAATTTATGATTAAATAAAATATTCCCATCTTGACCCATCGATGATCACGCAGTGCGACCAGAAGCGTGCATGATACTAATACTGGAGTCTTGCCGAATGGAAAATATGGATTGTGCGGTAAGTGTGACTTTTGGTAGCATTTTGGTTTGTTATCTCAAGTGATTATTAGTAAATTAAGAGTCGATGACCGTTTGATCTGCCTCCCCAATTCGATTTATCGGTCATCTCTTTTTTATTTAGACAACGTCGAACTTGTTTTGTCTGTGTATGGTACGACGCGGTAGGTGAGTTGGGGGACGGACGGCGGACAGTAACAGGGAAGCGTGGGATGTGTATATAGGCACTGACATCCGAACGGGCATGGGTATGTCGGTATCCCAAAACGCGTGATTCCCGTAGAAACAACCGAAACTCTTCGACAAGTATAAATCACATGTGACAAAGCAGTTTTGCAACATGCCCGGCACACGCTATTCTAAAGGTCAGTTAATTATTCATTCAACATTGAGTCGCCTCGCAAAGGACAATGCGTCCAGTATGCTTGGAATTATACAATCAGCAAACTTTTCACGTTGACCTCAAAATATATGGAGACAGTTTCACGTGTTAGCAAGTATTAGTTTTATTCCGTTAAAATTAGCGTGCATTACGATAGGTGACGTCACAACACTGTTGTGACGTAATAACGATATATTTCCGGTTGCGTTGGTAAATGAGTGGCGGCCAGTGAGCGGCATACTGGGACGTTACTAAATTGTGAAGGCGTCGGTATGTGCAGTTATTTATTACACAATTAATATTCCACTCAGCGCTGCGTTGAATCAGCGAGGGTGTTATCGCGACATACCAAAACACCATCCAATGTCCGCCTTATAAACAGAGGTGTTGTATGTGTGCAACGGGGCAAAGCTCGTGAAAATCAGAACTTGAATAGATAATCCGCATGTGACCGAGTTCTATAAACTGTATTCGCTTGTTTAATCCTCCCAAGAATGTAATCCAGATAAAGCGTGTTCCATCCATACAGGCGTAGCTGACAAAGCAGTTCTACGCGTAGGCGTGCTCAGTCGAGCTCGTTGTCAATTGTGTAACGTTCATAATGGCAAAGTTGTAGCTCAACTATATAATACACATGGCCGGCTTTTCAAGGAATGCTTCCAGTACTTACGGGAAGGAGGGAGGGAGGGGTGGAGGGAGGGAGGGGTGGAGGGAGGGAGGGAAGGAGGGAGGGAGGGAGGGAGGGAGGGAGGGAGGGAGGGAGGGAGGGAGGGAGGGAGGGAGGGAGGGAGGGAGGGAGGGAGGGAGGGAGGGAGGGAGGGAGGGAGGGAGGGATAGATACGGGGAACGAAAAGAGACCGACCGACAAACAAGCCAATCAACCACCAAACAAACAAGCCAATCAACCACCAAACAAAACAAAACAAAATTAACCAACAAACCAACCAACCAACCAACAAAACAAATAAACAAGCCACCCTTCCAGCCAGACACTGGCGTCACCTTTACGCATTTGTCAGGTACTTATTTATGTACTGATCTTACGAACCGTCGGAGCACACACAAAAAGTTGCCTGTTTATACAGCGCTTTGTCACCAGTCACTACTGGAGGCGCCGGTCAAAGTTCAACACCTCGTCGGCTGAGACCGAGAGTTCGCAGTGTAAACATCATAACTGATAGGCGACTTGATATACGTATTCGTCAGCTACTTCTGGCTATGTGTAATCGCTCGATATATGCAGCACTAGTATAACAGCGTCAGTTCGCGAACATGCAGTTTACGTACAGTGGAAATTAATTTCAAAGAGAAACATCCCGCTGTTATTAACATGGAAGTTGTAACTTCGTGATCTAGCCAAAGTATTACACATGTGTAGTTTCATGTTATCTTATATGTAATTTGCACATATAACATCCGGGAATTATATGATTTATTTGTGGTAGAGGTTTATCGTGAACTTTGGTGAACTTTCGATCATGAAAAGAAAAACTAATTTTGGCTTAATTCTGAGTAGATTTCGTAGTTTCTATTGTTTGCGGCGCCATCATTTATAGGTTGTCTTCAAAGACAACGCCAATTAGTTGTCTAACAGCGTAGCTGCCCACCAACAATGGCCTCTCACAGAGAGGGTTAGCTAAGGACATGGTCGAGTGGTGGTGTTAAGTTTCTTTGTTGTGCCAATTGTGAAGAGTTTGCTCTGGCAGACAGCAACGGAAGTCTAATAAGAGTTCACCCAGACGCGACGAAGGATAACGTCCAATTTCCAGTAAATTGCACGTCACCCTTCGTCGCGTTTGAATATTGTTCGAAAGTGCAAACTGTGCTTGGATGAAAGAGACCTGGATTCCAGCGGCTACAACACGACGGTGGTATGCAGCCACGTTGTTAGGGAATTTACGTCGATACGTCGACGTTTAAAAGGACACAGGCGTCTAGCTAAACTACGCTCGTGTGTCCAAAATAATGATTTGTAATTTGTTTATTGTATAATCCTATAATGACAAACATGGTGTGTGTGTGTGTGTACGTGCGTGCGTGCGTGCGTGCATGCGTGCGTGCGTGCGTGCGTGCGTGCGTGCGTGCGTGCGTGCGTGCGTGCGTGCGTGCGTGCGTACGACTACGTGTTACCCACGCGCACAGACATGCACTCAAATATGTACAATTGTGTGAAGTGTTGTCCTTCATTGCACGTTTTCTTTGCTTAGGGTATGCTACTTTCCTGATGCTGTTACTAGCACAACGCACGACCACGCCTGTTTTTGTGAAACGGGTTGTAGCTTATTTGTTCCATGCCAGTTAGGAAGGATTGTGCCCTGAGTGAGGGACACACGCCAATTACTAGTAACTAACTGATTGTTTGCTAAATGGTGACGTTAACCTTTTATATGGCAGTGTTGTTAATCCCATTTTCCAATATGTTTGTGGCATGGCCGTGTCTACGATTTCCGCCACTAGGTGTTAACATAGTACCAGTGACGTCATCAGTTGGTTTGTCACGTGACTTACCATCTCGTCTAGGGACATCATGTCGACGGGAGCCCTGTACGGCATGGGGCGAGAGCGGCGGGGAGGGGGCTCTACCCCCGATATCTCGGCGTCAATCTCTTCCTCCATCTGACAGAAATACATTTGTACAGTTATCTTGAACAGAACCAATATTCGTGGCTGAGAAAACGTCAAAATGTATTGCTATATAAAATGTGTACGAATTATAACATATTTTCTTCTGTGGCTGCATATTCGCGGCATGTTTGCAATACCAACTATTACATTATTCGGATACAGCTTGCTTGAAAACATGCACTACAAATAGACAGCAACATATCACTTGAAATTGTTGGTTCTAAAACAGTAACTGTAACAAATCGTGTAGATGGCTGTGAAAACTTAACTATATGTTACCATCGTTGGAAATACAACTACCACACGCAACGGGGCAACCTACTGTTGAAGTTTGTTAATAGGCAGCGCGCAGAATAAAGTAAGAGTTAGAAGAATGAAATTATGTCTAACAAACGAGCAACGAATCAAAATAAGCGTTACTAACCTGCACGAGGACGGGGGCCAGGACGCCATATCTGGCGCCACGTCGCGCCACCTCGAGGAGACAAAGCACAACATTACGTTCATTCGTTCTCAGAACGAGGTCGTTCGTCTCGAACAGCAGAACATCCGGGATACCGAGATTCCGACACCACTGGATGAAGTTCGATATGTTGTCGCGGCTCTGGAATGTCCCCGGCTTCACGTTCGACCTGTACGTCACCTCGCCGATGTTGATGACGTCACACAAGGCCGGGTTCTCGTGCACGAAGCGGTACACGTAGTTGGCGTGCTGACACAGGAGCGTGCCTGTGTCGAGCTCCTCGAAGAAATCGTCCACCGTGACGGTGGTCGCATACAAAGTGTTGAACCACTCCGCCAGATCTTCCTTCATTGCCACCAGGTACTCGTCCTGCGTCCGGAAGGGGCGCACCGACTTCCGCTCGAGCGAGAGGATGACGGAGTTGCCCTCGACGTCTACCACGTGATCAACTTGCATCGTGGCGGGTCGTCACGTGATGCTGCAGTGACGTCACATTATCCGGGTTTCGTCATCTGAACTACCGACACGTGGTCGGGACTGGGCGGATCCTGCAGACTGTGTCATGTCGATTTGTCAGAAAGCCCACCTCTAATGACGGAACCCGTTCACAACACGAGTCGCCTTAAGAAAGCACGAGAACACCGTAAATCCTCGACTTGTCCAATTGTTTGTACGCTCCAAGAACCCGATGTTCCTCCTTTGTATCGTTCAGTATCGACGCATAGACCCGAGAGGCCAGTGTTGGCGCAGATCTCCGTGACGACAGCCCGTGTCAACGCAATGACGAGATTGTACCGTGGACGACGAATAACGGGATGATCAGCCGGGTAGTGACGTGCCTATACAGCGATTATGGAATGACCAGCCATGCGGGTCGATGAGGGCAAACCCTACAACACAATAGATATCATTGTTATCACGGCCCCGACATTCATGCCACAAGTGGGTCGGGTATTTTGTTCATCAAACAAGTGCAACTAATTAGGCAATTAGAAGACAATCATCCAATGTTTTATTGGACAATAAACTCGTTTTGCATTGTATCAAGGATACTACGAAAAACATGCGATCATCATAAACAACATATACCGTATTACGATTCCCTCTTATATTCGGAATACGAACTTTTCTTGGCTTTGTTTCTGTTCGTGTCAACTACTACAACCCGCCCAGGTAGCATTATAGGTTACGTCACGTGACACGTTATGCTACGTGGTGCAATTTGTTCAGGGGGATTAGGATAGTGCTACCGTGTGATGGTATATGCACATTATTAATGTATGCATCGTTGTTTGTATAATATTCCAAAGCTCCGTGAAGATGTCGGATCGATGCATTCAGTAACGTATACTCGTGTATGACGTTTAAAGTACTTGGAAGTACCCTGTTACTACTATGGTCAAACAACATCTGCACTCAGCACTGTGTGTACTATATTCAGAGTACTTGCTTGCTAAAGTCGAAGGTAACACCTCTGCATGATCTGAAAACGACATTCGACATTGCTCAAGAAATGTTTGTGTCTGACAAAATCCACATCGTGGTAGACTGAAATCCTTCTGCATAAGCAGCTGTTGTCCTTTTAACATGTCATCTTTGGTCTGCAGCTACGTAGATCGTGGACTCGGGAAACGAAGGACGATGCCGCCGAATATACAGGCAGCAGGCCATACAGTGAGGATATATCGTCTTCTAGAAAGTGTTTCTTTGTGTACTGTTGATTCTTATGCAAACAACATCTGAGCATGTGATGAACAATATATTGTAGTGGTAATTCACGCAGAACACTGAATAACGATACAAACCGGACACTTTCTCCGAACCTTCTGAATATGCAGACCTCAAACACACATACAAAACAGCGAGAGCAATGCAAGACGCCTCTTCTTTCATCCAATAATCAATCGTGGTTGTTGCGTAGTGCATACATATGAGCAGTTATTGCGGTAGGCACTCGTGGTTGCGCGCTGTTGTAATAACTCTGTTGCAATATGAAGACGTGTATAGTTGAATACGGCTAGACGCCTAAAGGAGAGGGGAGATATATAGCTAGGTGCTATACAGTACGGGTGGGGCAGTTTATCTCCCCTGGATAACCCTCCCCCATATTCCCTCCTAACTAAGTTCCAACACTAAGAAGAAATACATACACAATACAGCTTATGTTTGTCATGTATGGCAGCAGATGTGTCGTGAATAGTCGTGTGTCAAGACAGGGGTGGAGGAACTTCGTCGCTGCCCTAAACGCCAGGGGGCGTAACGGGTAGTAAGTAAGTCGTGTGCCAAATGAAATAACTTGCACATCTAAACTTCTGAGTTAATCAGGATTACTCGCATCAACAGCAAAAGAAAGTTATATTCACGAGGTACTGCGCTGTCTAATCATCCTATACTGTTCAGCATGGTAACAGAGGTGAGAATATGTCCCGGATGGAGGGGGAGATAGACTGTTACACGACCACGACCGGATTACTAATCCACGTACTCCCATTTCGAAACTCGAGCAATTTGTTCACCCCAATTTACTTGTTTAAGAGACATTAACTGCCGGCAGAAAGTAAAAATATCTCACACGTGTGGAAATGGGCAACCTGTGGTTGACTCATCGATTCTAGTCTTAAAATAGGACACACCATTGGCTGCGTAAAACACCCTACAACAGCCGGTGATGCCGAGTCGGAGAGCCACGGTCGAGAGTTACAACGCAGACTCCAACAAAAAGTGCGTATGAGTAAACCTCGCGCAGACGGGTGACGAGGGGCAAGAACGCACAAACTCCGTCAGAGGTAACTTCGTTCGCATGACTTGACTCGGCACAGCCGCGCCAACACAGAAGACGTCTGACAAATACAGGCGGAGACGGCGTCATAATCACCGGGCTATGTTTCATAAAAGTGACAACATGCAATGCGACTGAGTGATCACCGGGCTATGTTTCATAAAAGTGACAACATGCAATGCGACCGAGTGATCACCGGGCTATGTTTCATAAAAGTGACAACATGCAATGCGACTGAGTGATCACCGGGCTATGTTTCATAAAAGTGACAACATGCAATGCGACTGAGTGATCACCGGGCTATGTTTCATAAAAGTGACAACATGCAATGCGACCGAGTGATCGCATTTGCAAAGTGCTTAGGCCCTACAATACATTTTGAATTTACAACATTTGGAATCGTGATTTTTTATAACACATAAAGTTGCCCCATATTAACATAAAACATGCGTTCGTTAATCGATCACACCATGGCGCAATCAATGCCCAGCTTTAACGTTATAACACGATCATCGCATTAATCTGTTTAGCCATGTTAACACGTTGTGTGTTCGTGTAACACTGTCCAGTTGTACGGTATAAGGTTCGTACGACACACGGTGACAACGTTGATGTTGTTCGTGTCAACCATGTTTACGCTGTACGATACACAGCAAATGTCAACAACATTGATGTTGTTCGTGTTAACATTATTTAAGCTGTACGATATAGTATCTACGGTTCGTAAACAAACGTCGACAACATTGACGTCGTTCGTGTTAACATTGTTTAAGCTGTACGATAAACGGTTCGTACGGTAAACGTCGGCAACATTGATGGTGTTCGTGTTAACATAAGTTGTACGGTGTACGGTTCGTACAACAAACGTTGACAACGTTGATGATGTTCGTGTTAACAAAACGTTTAAGCTGTACGATATACGCGGTTAGTACGTCACACTTTGACAACGTTCATGCTGTTCGTGTTAACATTATCTAAGTCGTTTTTACAGCTAACTACTCAAACTACTGTTCACAACCACACGTATATATTTCAACAAGTATCACAAGTGAGTCTTACAACCTTTGTTGATCAACCGTTCGGGTAAAAACCTTACAAGCGGCAAGAGGAAACACGGGATTGGAATTCGGCTGAGATGTCGTCTAACGAAATACAACTCTCCGCCGGTGACCACGGCTATGTGCAAACAGAGCTGCGCAAATACTACACCCGGATGTCCGGTCTTGCTGTGTACAAACCCGTCCGCAAACATTAACCCATTCACCAGAATAATACTTTAATGCACCCACCTCTTCGTTTTTACAAGTGTGTGCAATCACACTACTTTCACTCTTGTAGACCTGACTGTCGAGCTGTTTGGCGTTGTTAAATATTTACCACGTCACGAATGGAGCACTTTCTTGTCTGTCTTATAACACCGATCAGGACACCGATCAGGAGTCTTACACGGCTGTATAGTTTCGCGCACAGAACATGGCATTGTTTTGTTCAGGAGCGTGGGCAACTTTGCAGTTGTATTTATTTCAATGAGATTCGGTTATTTCAATGAAACTAGGTTGACAGACGGTTCGGTGGAGACGGACGAATAGAAACCACTGTCACGTTACTCTCGCGCCGCCGTGCTTATGTAGCCACTAACAAAACATGAGCAACGGTCTTTAGAAAATCGCGTACGTGCAATGGTAAAAGACTCACGGCACAAAGAAGTGCTTTGTACCGTACCGTCAACACTTGACTGGAATGTTATCATTGCCGTTTCGTGTCGTTTGAACCCACTGATCCGGATTTCAGATGTTTAAAAAAAAATTTAAACAACAGAACGTTGGAGAGGATTTATCTAGCAGAAAAACGCTGATACGAAATGCTGGGCTTGATGTATATAACGTGCGTTAAATAATCACCAAGATCGTACGAGGGATGTTTCGACAATCCAGTCATATCGTAAGCAACACATTTAGTTGGCATTGACCTAAGCGATATTACGTTTGAGTAAAACTTGGTTCGTAAGCGAGACTTAAGCACCTGTCATAAATGGAACTTTGTAGCATTCCATATAATCAACCACTGGACTGATCTCCTTTCTACGCACCACGTGCTACGCCTATGTCTTATATATCCCTACCTTGCATAAACATTCTAAGATTAAAGAACCTTCCACACAGCGACGTTCCTGTCCCACCCGTTATAGAGAAGCGACTATAGAGTGCTGTTTCTGTGATAACATCACAGGGCCCCGGGGTTAACCGTAATTACCGTATCGATGACCGACCCCCTACAAAGGGGTATGTTCCGGTGAACAGCGACACCGGTGCGTGTCGATAGACAACGCTTTGCAGCAATTAGGCGAGAGCCAGAGGGGGGTGTCGACAGGAGGGAGGGTGTCGACGACTCGACAGGAGGGAAGGTGGTGCCAGGTGAGCATGGACAGGGTGTGAATGTAAGTAGAGGAGAGGCGGAGAGGGGCAGGTTTCGGAAAGTGTTATATACGTGTGTGTGTGTGTGTGTGTGTGTGTGTGTGTGTGTGTGTGTGTGTGTGTGTGTGTGTGTGTGTGTGTGTGTGTGTGTGTGTGTGTGTGTGTGTGTGTGTGTGTGTGTGTGTGTGTGTGTGTGTGTGTGTGTGTGTGTGTGTGTGTGTGTGTAAGATGAGTGCGTATGTGTATGGGGGGGGTAGTGGTGTGTGCATTAGGGATGTGAGTATTAAAGAGGCAGGGTGTGTATATTGAAGGTGTCGGGGTGTATTGGAAGGTTAAAGGTGTGAATAAGGCACAGGTTAAGAAATATGCATTCGAGGAGTAAGGATGTGTCTTGGAGGGGTAATAAAATAATACGGTCGTTGGCAACATGAATGAATGAATGCATGAATGAATGAATTAATTAATTAATTAATGGATGGATGAATGAATGAATTAATTAATGGATGGATGGATGAATTAATTAATTAATTAAATATAAGTATATATAATAGGTATACGGGTAAGCGCTGGTCGGGCGGGACAGTGTATATGCCCGACATTTGTAATGGGTATAGATAGACCTGCGTGACGGTGAAGTCGTAATTTATCGTGGCGTCGTACTCATATCGGATGTGACACGACAACAACACAAACATTGTCGGAGACGTCGATCCTCTCTCAGATTCGTCTCTTACTCATAAACTGACAAGCTACAGTTCTACCGCCTTACCTTCGTATATAGCAGGCAGTACCCGTCTGACTCACCGACACCGGTCTGTGTGACCAACTCTCAACTCCGACAGTGGTCACTCCTAGTCCTATAGCCGTGAGCCGCGTAGGACGATCAGTGAAACAAAGTGAACAGGTGCGACTCACGGCTACCGTAATACACCAGTAACCGCAAGGAACCAGCCAAGCACAGGTAACCAGGCTTACAGTCACACCTGACCGTCGTTATCCGGTTCACGCGACATAGTTCTATCAAGTCGTACCGCGCGTTTGTTGATACATGTAAATGTACCTGTCAAAACCCGGTGAGGGCAGAGAGGCGAATGGGTTGGGGTGGGGGGGGGGGGTGGTGGTCAAACGGATGTCCTGGATTACGCGTGACGTTTTAATGCAGAGGTTTGGGAAGTAAGTTACCACACCATGTTAGGCCTACACCCCTAAAATAATGAATTACATGAAATGGAATAGTAAAACCAGTATATAACCTCATACACCGAGTCATTTTAGATGTCATGTGATACAGAAGATTCCAGTGGTTTGGACGTGTTTATCGTATAGCAAGAGAAAACCTCGTTAACCTAGTTTTCACGTATAACACAACTTTGTAGAAACCAGGAAGCCTATTGGAAAGATACATTAATAAAATATAACAGCAGAACGGTGTGCTGTCCTGTAGGACAGCGAGTGGTCAACGTGGCCTCTTTATTATAAGCACTTAAATAAATCACACGTATGACATTTGGTCAAACAGAGATACAAACAAACATTTATGTCAGAAACAAAACACGAAAACCAACATCTATACAATCGTAAAACAAGGCAGATGACGCCGACTGGGTGTTTTCAAAATTCATATTAACAACTGCTAAATAACGAGACGATAAAAATCATGATCCTGAAAGGCAAGAGAAAACGGCCTGCAGACGAAGACGAACTAACCAAGAAAGGTCGTCACCATCCACTGCGCGTAAATACGCACGCACGCACGCACGCACGCACGCACCACGCACGCACCACGCAACGTGCCAACAAACCAACCAGATTATTGCTGCTAACAATAACATACATATTATATGTCTTGCAGAGTGATCAGAGTAATTGATTAACTGGTCTGTCATTAAATGTTCATTACACGTTGCGGCTCGAGCACTTACATTGAGATCAATAGTCTTGGAAAATTGAGGCTCGGTTGTCGGCCCTATTATTTAGGTCATCAAAGTACACACCTGCACAGTACTCCCGAAGACCTACAATTAGACCCTATAGTACTAATTTGGATAATGGAATATAGACCTGTATCTATAATGTCGCTTTTTTCATCTTTGAACTGTTCCGACGGGACGAGCAAGGTTAACAAGACGCTCACGTCGGCATCTAAAAGCGCGTTAAAGAAGTAGGCTGGTACGAGAGTCGATGGCACGCACGCAGGCACGCACGCAGGCACGCACGCACGCACACACGCATGCACGCACGCACGCACACACAAACGCACACACAAACGCACACACAAACGCACACACACACTCACTCACTCACTCGTTTACTCACGTATAGGTCGTTATCGGATCCAATGGCGCATTAATGAAGAAGGCTGATACTGGCATACGCACGCACGCACGCACGCACTCATACGCACATACACACAAACACACACACACACACACACATAACACATTCACCCACTCATCCTAGCATACCACACGCACGCGCACACAAACAAACACACAAACATGCACATGCATACTTAGGATAGTTTAACAAGATCGGCTCCAAAAAGCAACATGTTCCTGACGACAAGACCCGTGGTCGAGTCCTGGTTTGATTCCAATTCTGCATACACAGTTACACACTCTATCACGTTTTAGAAACTAGTTTGTTTAGTGTGTAGGCCACTGTGTTTACAAACGCAATTTCATATGCAATGCTATGTAAACATAGTAACGTAACAGTCATTCACTACCACCCTCGGAACAAGAGTGACTTTAAGTAGCCACCAAATCACGAGGTCCAATTCATAAGTGTGCCTCAAATTTTGATTCTAAACCTGTTTACAAATTGAAGTAACTATTGTTATAAATGTATTGATAGCCATTATCAATCTGTTATTTCAGATGGAACAATAATAATAGTAAGTTTCACAATATTGTTGGCGAGGTTTTTTTTCTCACAGCTAAGCAATTCTTGTGGCAGGTTTGGTCATTCGTCGTTGCATTATTTCTAAATTGTCCATTTTCTTATGAAATGGCTGTATGTTTGTATCGTAATACAAAATAGTAGCACTGTTGATAAAACACCTATGTAGGTCTAATTCACCAGTTGACCTAATTTTGCATTTTCTCTATTTCCCTTTGAAGCTACAAAACACTGTCACAAAATATACATTTGAACAACTATTCTATTATCTCATTGTGCAGTCGTTCCCATACTGCAACGCGCAATGATAGAAAATGAAGCGTAAAAAGACAGTGACAGGCAGCACACGTAGGAGACCTACCCCGGACGGACGCGAAACGCCGTTTTCCAGAATTTCACACAAGAGCACTTCACGTTAGTCTGGGCTCCCACGCGAGCTGTAAGCCCGGCTCAGCTCCCACTGTTTCGACGACGCTAGTTTGCCAACTGTCGCAATCTGATCGGGCGCTTCGGCCACACATTTAACTGGCACTCTATCTATACCCGGTGTTGTTCAGTCGTCATGTCGGGAGCCATTAGTCCGGCCGTCAGCATGTTTGGTGTATTGTTTGGCAAGCGTTCTCTTTTTCACCGATACACTGTATAATCCTGAACTGGCGGCCAACACCATAAGCGATTATTCGCTGAGATTTATAGGTAAACTCGCCCTGCATGACACGTAAGTATACTATCGACATATGCTATTCGGTGTTGATCAGTCGATCAGCCGATCACCATTTAATTAACGCCTTTCTACGCAATATAATTACATGACGTGTGTGGACCGCGGTGTAGTGTCTATTCCTGTGACGCCGTGTTAATCTGGCGCTGAAAGCTCTATAAGACACACTGAATTATGCGGGTGAGCAAAGGCGTACGCTCTGCAATAAACATCTACGACACAATTTGTTCAATACCCTAGCGGTTTATGAACAATCGTAACTAGATTGTCTACTTTGCAATCTTTGATTTGTCCTCGATCATTGCGAAGTATTGTCGTAACAATAACTGTGCCACAAATTAATTATAATACAGTGCAAGACTGACGACGGTTACCGTTTAATGTATTTAGTTCATGTTATATGCAATTGTAGTAAGACATAGTTCGCATAGTATATATCGCAACACGCAGTCAAATGGTCATAAGTTCTTAACAGTGTGTAATACCTACACAGATTGACTGTGTTCGTAAAACATATTGTTTATCATAATTTGCGTTGCTTTAACATCCAATATTGTAAATGCTATGAACTGTAATTTATAGTAGTTAATAAACGCGATATCCGCACGTGTGTATTTCTACCATACACTGTCCTTTAATATTTACCACAAATCTATAAATAATTATCCACATAAAAGTATCACAACTTCATAATTTATTATTGTCTATAAACATACATTATCCCACCACCGCATCTTCTACAAACCTACCCTACCACCATGTTATTCAAAGAGATGTAGCCCACTCCTGTTCTCCTCATCCACGTATCAAAAGCCTTATCAGCTATATCATTAACACACCATACAATCCACACACGCCATACCACCCACACACGCCATACCATCCACACACGCCATACCATCCACACACGCCATACCATCCACACACGCCATACCACCAACATACAATACCATCCACCCTCTGTATACCGTCCACACACCATACCATCCACACACGCCATACCACCAACATACAATACCACCCACCCTCTGTATACCGTCCACACACCATACCATCCATACACGCCATACCACCAACATACAATACCACCCACCCTCTGTATACCATCCACACACGCCATACCATCCCCTCACACCATACCACCAACATACAACACCATCCACACACTATATACTGTTCACACACCATACCATCCACACACAACATATCACCAATAAACAATACCATCCACATATTGTATACCGTCCACACACCATACCATCCACACACATCATACCACCAACATACAACACCATCCACACACTATATACCGTCCACACACCATACCATCCACACACGCCATACCACCAACATACAATACCATCCACCATCTGTACACCGTCCACACACCATACCACCAACATACAATACCATCCACACACTATATACCGTCCACACACCATACCGTCAATACACCATACCGTCCACACACACCATACCACCAACATACAATACCATCCACCCTCTATATACCGTCCACACACCATACCACCAACATACAATACCATCCACCCTCTGTATATCGTCCACACACCATACCGTCCACACACCATACCATCCACACACACCATACCACCATCATACAATACCATCCACCCTCTGTATACCGTCCACACACCATACCATCCACTCACACCATACCACCAACATACAACACCATCCACACACTATATACCGTCCACACACCATACCATCCACACACAACATATCACCAATATACAATACCATCCACACATTGTATACCGTCCACACACCATACCATCCACTCACACCATACCACCAACATACAACACCATCCACACACTATATACCGTCCACACACCATACCATCCACACACAACATATCACCAATATACAATACCATCCACACATTGTATACCGTCCACACACCATACCATCCACACACACCATACCACCAACATACAATACCATCCACACACTATATACCATCCACACACCATACCACCAACATACAATACCATCCACCCTCTATATACCGTCCACACACGATACCATCCACACACGCCATACCACCAACATACAACACCATCCACACACTAAATACCGTCCACACACCATACCATCCACACACACCATACCACCAACATACAATACCATCCACCCTCTATATACCGTCCACACACCATACCACCAACATACAATACCATACACCCTCTGTATACCGTCCACACACCATACCATTCACTCACAACATACCACCAACATACAATACCATCCACACACTATATATACCGTCCACACACCATACCATCCACACACACCATACCACCAACATACAATACCATCCACCCTCTGTATACCGTCCACACACCATACCATCCACTCACATCATACCATCAACATACAATACCATCCACACACTATATATACCGTCCACACACCATACAATCCACACACAACATATCACCAATATACAATACCATCCACACATTGTATACCGTCCACACACCATACCATCCACACACACCATACCACCAACATACAATACCATCCACACACTATATATAATCCACTCACCATACCACCAACATACAATACCATCCACCCTCTATATACCGTCAACACACCATACCATCCACTCACATCATACCACCAACATACAATACCATCCACACACTATATATACCGTCCACACACCATACAATCCACACACAACATATCACCAATATACAATACCATCCACACATTGTATACCGTCCACACACCATACCATCCACACACACCATACCACCAACATACAATACCATCCACACACTATATACCATCCACTCACCATACCACCAACATACAATACCATCCACCCTCTATATACCGTCAACACACCATACCATCCACACACACCATACCACCAACATACAACACCATCCACCCTCTGTATACCGTCCACACATCATACCATCCACTCACACCATACCACCAACATACACTACCATCCACACTCTATATATACCGTCCACACACGATACCATCCACACACGCCATACCACCAACATACAACACCATCCACACACTAAATACCGTCCACACACCATACCATCCACACACACCATACCACCAACATACAATGCCATCCACACACTATATACCGTCCACACACCATACCATCCACTCACACCATACCTCCAACATACAATACCATCCACACACTATATATATATACATTCCACACACCATACCATCTACTCACACCATACCACCAACATACAATACCACCCACACACTGTATACCGCCCACACACCATACCATCCACACACGCCATGCCACCAACATACAATACCATCCACCCTCTGTATACCGTCCACACACCATACCATCCACACACACCATACCTCCAACATACAATACCATCCACACACTGTATACCGTCCACACACCATACCACCAACATACAGTACCGTCCACACACTGTATACCGTCCACACACCATACCATCCACTCACACCATACTACCAACATACAATACCGTCCACACACTGTATACCGTCCACACACGATACCATCCACTCACACCATACCTCCAACATACAATACCATCCACACACTATATATATATACCGTCCACACACCATACCATCTACTCACACCATACCACCAACATACAATACCACCCACACACTATATACCGTCCACACTCCATACCATCCACTCACACCATACCACCAACATACAATACCATCCACATACTATATACCGTCCACACACCATACCATCCACACACGCCATACCACTAACATACAGTACCGTCCACACACTATATACCGTCCACACTCCATACCATCCACTCACACCATACCACCAACATACAATACCATCCACATACTATATACCGTCCACACACCATACCATCCACACACGCCATACCACTAACATACAGTACCGTCCACACACTGTATACCGTCCACACACCATACCATCCACTCACACCATACCACCAACATACAATACCGTCCACACACTGTATACCGTCCACACACGATACCATCCACTCACACCTTACCTCCAACATACAATACCATCCACACACTATATATATATACCGTCCACACACCATACCATCTACTCACACCATACCACCAACATACAATACCACCCACACACTATATACCGTCCACACTCCATACCATCCACTCACACCATACCACCAACATACAATACCATCCACATACTATATACCGTCCACACACCATACCATCTACACACGCCATACCACTAACATACAGTACCGTCCACACACTGTATACCGTCCACACACCATACCATCCACTCACACCATACCACCAACATACAATACCGTCCACACACTGTATACCGTCCACACACGATACCATACACTCACACCATACCTCCAACATACAATACCATCCACACACTATATATATATACCGTCCACACACCATACCATCTACTCACACCATACCACCAACATACAATACCACCCACACACTATATACCGTCCACACTCCATACCATCAACTCACACCATACCACCAACATACAGTACCG
>OZ023213.1:46361659-46394159 GCA_963995525.1 Escarpia spicata
TGAAGAAAATATACAGAAAAGGGCGACCAAAAGGGGCGTTGAAAAGGGTGACAGAGGAGGTTCAAATTGTTGAATATCAGGACATTATTTTTAGGTTATATTTCATTCAGATTTGTAATAAAACAAGTTCATTTCGCTTAGTTTTTAAAAGTTGTAGCCGCTTGGTAAGGCAACTGCTTCCTCGTCCACACACGAGCTGCATCTAGTAGGTATATAATAAGACGATCTTGTTTCATAGTTTGGCACAGTCAGATTATCCAGGTCCAGTTGCTGCTCTCGTCTATGAAACTCGCCATCCTTTTTTATAGTAAGGACATGTTTAATTGTTTTAAACAGTACATGCTATTTCACTTAACATAATGGCCTAATGATTTTCATTTGTGAATGAATGAACGTTTATTCAACAACAACAACAACAACAACAACAACAACAACAACAACATAATACATGCACAGTATGGTTTGCTGCTGCTGCTGCTGAAAGGACATAGCTAAAGTCATAGACTTATGTGTTGCTATGCCCTTCTCGAACAAAAAAAAATGAATGAATACAACACGAATTATATATAAATTACAAAATTATATTCACAACTCACATATAAACTTTTTTAGTGCTTGTGTTACTATTATAAAATGTCACCTTCAATTAACAATTCACAAATATGTAGAAAGTAATGAGAACTTGATTGCTTTTTTAAATTGTGTTAAACTTGGAAGCCGAGTCAGTTTATTTGGTAAATTGTTCCACGTTTTTATACCCTTGACGGTGATTGACAGCAGTCGGAGGGTGGTGTTTGTCTTTTTAACATAGAACAGTTTGCTTTGTCTGGTATCATGTATGTGTATAGCTGCAGTTAGTTCAAATAATGCTTGAACACGACCATTTAAAGAGTGGTTGTTTGCTTTATAAAGTATGATCATAGTCTTGTAATTAACTAGATCATGAAATTTAAGCATGTTTGAGAGATGGAAAAATACAGATGTATGATCATGGTAATTAAGGTTATAAATAATCCGTATAGCTTTTATGTAACATAAATAGTTTTCTGAGTCTAGATTGATAAGTATTTCCCCAGATCTCACAGCAATTTGACAGCAATTGTGTTGTCCATTTAATGAAAAATACATTTAAAATAAAACCAAACAATGCGGCATCATGCATAAACGCCCGTTTCTAACATATACTGTTAGTGCTGTTTAACGTATATAGTAATGTTGGACAAGCCGCCGTAGAATCGCTGTTTATATAATAAATAACATTGTTTACGGAGTATCCAAAGTGACGAAGTAATTACGCCAGATGGGGTTGACGTCCGGGAGACTAACTCCTTTATTATTTCAAGTAATTATCCCGAATAAATAATAGGGAAGCGGGCGTTGATTTACAGTAATTTCCAAACGTCCATAAATACCGTTAAAAGGCGATTACAACACTTGGCGATGTTACCACCTCGACGGATTGACACGAACAGATTACGCATGCGCCGTAGCGACTGAATCGTGCAGTCGCTTACATCATTGATCATTTAATCCAGCTTCCACATTCTGCGCGGCTGGTATGGAAACTTAAATTAATTAGAAAGTGTACTACAAGTCATTTCTGGTTTGCAGTGTAAACAGTCTAGCCGTGCGTAAATTCTAGTAAAAATAATCTTAAATTAATGCTGACCAGTAGTGATCAAGTCTTTATCATCAAAAAGATTCCATAGGTCCGCAAATTGTAAATTTAAAGTATTTTTTACCGATATCCGACAAAAACGAACTCCTATTTCTAACGATGTTTCATCCGCAGTCTTTGGATATGGAACAGCAGACGGTAGACCCTCGTACGCGTTAGGAGTATTTTTCCTCGTCACAGTTCATCACTTTGGTCTCCTCCGCCATCCTAGTGTAGAATCTCACGAACTCGGCGGGTCTAGTGATGTGTCATTTGCCTCAGAATCTAAGAGTATAGCAATGGCCTCGTGCTACAGAGATGATACGTGAGAGAAAAGAAGGCTGTGCTCCGTTGGGCAGTGCTACAGACACAACGGTGACATTGCATCTAATCACCCAGTAGCAGCCGGCGCACGGAATAGGAATTCAAGGCAGGCCAGCTTTTATCTGTGATTATTGACTGAATGAAGCTGTGGGCTAAAACTAGTAGAGTTGAAACACAAATGGCGAACAGCTAGGCGTCTGGGACAGACGGTTGGGGCCAGCAGAGTTCGACCCCAGTGGCTGATAATACCATTGACCGACCATGCCTCCTCGTTGTTTCCTGTAACAGCCACTATAATAACATTCTACGAGGAGTGACTTTAATTTTTAATGTCATGTGTCTTGTATGCGTATAACGAGCAGCACATTCGCCAATGCAAAAGTGTTGCACTCTCAATAAGCAATATGCTTCCTTGTAGGCCTACACTTGATATATGGAGCATCCGGTGGCAAGTTTGTCTAACTTTCAAAGAACTTGACTGTGTATATCGTTTTCAACACGGCTTATTATAAAAGTTAGCATTTAGACGGATTAATGTGCGCCCGCCAATGTTGGTTTAAATTGATTCCTTTAATGCCGGTAGCATTAGACTGCGACTGTAATAACATTGAGTTTAATTATAATTAATTACACGTATTTCACGGTTATAAAAGCACTGTAGAAAGCACTAGTAAGACGTGCCTCGAGCTGGGAGCGATAACGTAACGACTTGTCCAAGGTGACCGGGCAGCGTACCGTGGCTACCACGGGGCCAACCGGGCAGCGTACCGTGGCTACTACGGGACAGCTGGAGCCTCCGCCGGGGGTTACTAGGGAGGTCGAGTGTCACCTGAGCCTAAGGGCTCCTACGATATAAACAAAGACTTAGATCTGCCCCCACCTTCGTAAACAGGTGCTATAAGCGTCACTCAGAACGGCGTGGGTGAAACATTACGCGGTCCTGCGCTCGTCTATTTCTGGCGTCTAGGAGAAGAACCGTTATCGTTGCCAGGCCGTGAGCGGAGACGGCAATTATCGCCAGCGCCATAGGAAGGAACATAACCGGGCCCACTGTGTGTCTATCGACAGTTGCATCAGATTCACGTCCTCACAAATAAACATGTGGATGATAGAATGTGCAGATAGTATTGACTGGACCAGAATAATTGACACAAGAACGTATAGCTAGCTATATGGTGTAGACAATATACCATGCGTTGTCGTACCATTAAGCCACTGAGAATTAACACACGATGTCTCACTGCTGCTAGGTACATAATTACCCCATTCTGGCATATTTGCGCCAAATTTGTGCGTTGTGTGTGCGTGTATGTGTGCGTGTGTGCGTGTATGTGACTGTGCGTGCGGATGCCTCTATCTATGTGCGTGCGTGCATGTGTACATTCAACCAATTAAGCCCTTAACACTCTTACGACTGTTGCTATGACGGGGCAACTGTTGCTGCTACTATTGTTGCTATTGCTGTTACTGCTGTTACTGCTCTCACTGCTGCTTCTGCTCTCACTGCTGTTACTGCTGCTACTGCTGCTACTGCTGCTACTGCTGTTACTGCTGTTACTGCTGTTACTGCTGTTACTGCTGCTACTGCTCTCACTGCTGTTACTGCTGCTACTGCTGCTACTGCTGCTAGTGCTGCTACAACTGCTACTGCTATTGAGCACTGTAAAAACAGCAACGAATCCGAACGATATCGACTGTGAACTAATCCTGACTGTCGTTAGCTGTATAATAGGTTTGTACCCACGGGTACCCGCCCAATCGCTCGTACCAGCTGACATCGCCTCCTCACGGGCACTGCTAATATATCATTATTTTGCAAGATACAAACGTGTGCCCTGTTGATTATTATCAGGAATGTAGCCATTAGTTTTGATTACTGGCACACACTGACAGAGACGACAGCGTGAGTCGAATGTAGTCAGAATCTGGTTATCAAAACATGCGTATCGCGGCAGTTGATTGCATAGGGACATTTCGGAGAAATACTTCCACTAAAAGTTGTACCATTTTGGGTTTCTGATCTAATGACACTAGTTATAATGCACATCGAAGTTTCCGAGACACTATGTACACACTTCCGTTCTGGTAAGATAACGAAACAGAAATCTGAGTTTAACCAGGATACGTCCACAGTTATCATAGGGAAAATGTGCACGTTCCGGGATCTTGTTAAATGTTAATTACCCGTTGTAAACGTACAATCACCAGCGTCAGCATCACCGTCATCACTGGCATCATTGTCACCATCATCAACATCATCATCATCATCATCATCATCATAACGCAGAACACGTCCAACATAGGCCCCTGCAATCACTTGGAGTTAACAAACTCCAAGTGCTTTAATGGACAATGACGTTCGCATCAACATGATATATTTGAGTAACACGACGCCAGCAAGTGTCTCTAATAGGGGTAGGTCTAACATATGGCGGAGATTAACCGAGTAGGCCCTATATACATGCGATTACAAAAAAAGTATGCCGCAATACATAGAGCCCTACAACACGACTCGACGATGTCGGTGAAATTCCACCATGAACAAATTGATAATCGACCAAATCACACATTTCACCAGACACCGAACTTCGCGTTTGCAGCTTTGTGAAATGACAGTAACTTGGCAACCATGGAAGTAATGTCAGTATTATGCATGATGAGACACGACATGCCGATGCGTTGAGCGTGAGATGGTTACGACATACACATACGCGTAGACCTGTGTGGATTGGTATGATGCGTAGACGAATCAGAACTGAGCTTATTACAGAAAATATAATAATAAAGAAACATATTCGATCTAAATGAGTCGTAGGCCCCTCGTTGCGTTGAGCGCGTGCAATGACGTAACGTCTCAACATCCCAACCGTACCCGACCCGGAGTCCCATTCACAAGTGGTAAAAACCGAGGTGGGAATCCAATAAATGAGAGCCGACCCCTAAATAGTATTCGTCTATATACACATGAACGTTGGAGGATGAAAAGCACCCGACATTACTCATACATCAACTGGCCGCGAACGTTCTACGTTGCTAATAACATACATTGTAATATTATAATAGAACACTAGCTGAGCCTGAGGGCCGTACTTACTGGCATCAGTATGGACGTCTATCGCCGGCCTGTCGACACTCTGTCGACGCTGTCAGCAGGAGCGTTTGGCCGGCCATTGACTGTGTTGATAGCTTCCATCATCACCACTGCCTTCTCCTCCTCCCCCTTCAACGGGGTCGTTCATTGACTGCAGCGTCAACGCACCAGTACATTCCCCCGGATCCTAGCGATGCATCACCGCCACTGAATAATAACGGTGATCGCAACAGTGCGATCGGCGCGATCGATTAAATACGCGCCGCGCGCTGACCTCATTCTAGGATGAATGAACTGCGTGACTCACGGTGAACAAACGCAGGTGCGTCTAGACTCTGCTCAGACTTTTGGCAGAGAAGCCAGCGATGAGCGGCGGGCGGCGGATATTCTAGGCGGGATGGATCGATTCTCAATCATGCGGCAGGACGCGCATGGAAGCCGGCGGCAGTTTTGAGCGCGAGACTTGCGTTTTAACGAGCAGGGAGCCTCGGTGACGACTTTGCTTTCACGACGGCATTCGTCTCTGGACCGGATACGCTATCGCTGCTTGCGGGGCGTTGTAGAAACGAACTAGTGTGGCTATCGGGTTACCCCAGCGTGCGTTTTCCTGCCCCACATCACCCGCATATCAGTACTGCACGACAGGCGGCAGTCGCTGTTTTGAACGGCGACCAAGCGAAGTGCTTAACAAGTTAATTGCACACGCGACACATAATTCTTTATGCAGGGACAACATTGCCGAGTGTCGTGTTCCGGGTTGCCTGTTTTTATTGTCTTTGTTGGATCGCTGACCGTCGTCCATGACAATACCTGCCAATCTAAACATGTCAGTTGATATCTCAAAGCGGCCACCTCTACTAAGCATAACAGTGCTCGGCTGTGCATAAATCGAAGCACACTCGTGTATACAACACTAAACAGTTCAGAAGATGAGCTATTTCTAGGGCCTAATTGCAAGTATTGGGATGGCTCTGGGAAAGCGTCATGCGATAGGTATATATTATATCGCAATACATCTCAGTTACATGCGCCGTTTTGGTATAATAACATCGGCATTTTCATAATTAAACATTGGCGAGCAATTGATTTGTGTGTGTATATAATGTTGACAGTGACTAAGCTGTTATTCAAACAACTTATGCTGGCTTAGCAGGGTTAGCAAGCCAATTACACCCCTGTAGACCTATTGTGTTGTGGTGGCTGGCACCTGTATCCATACACTGCTACCACAAACCTAACAGATTGGCAATAATAACACGTGCAAATTGACAATAATAACACGTGCAAATGACTACCATGAGAAAGAATTATTACAGGAGTCCCCTGTGAAATTAATAATTATACAGATCCTACACAATGATAGGCATATAGTATATGTAAACTAGTATTCAAATGGTTACTCGACCAACTGTGCCATTTTGATTCGCGTAGGCCCTATTTTACATATACCTGAAAGTATACTACATAATTGCCTTAACAGATCTGCTTTATACCATCTGTCTGATGGTCGATTAAAATTAGTAAATAGTGAAATATATAATGAGACTGCTTCCTGCTACCCCTCCACTGGTAAATACACAATATAAACACAACTGATGTCAATCTTACCAAATGTACCTTCAACCTAACCCTAACCTTCAACACACCCCTAACCCTGTTCGCACACCAGCCCAACCTTAAAAGGGCACCTGTAAGTGGAGGAGTAGCGGGAAACTCGGAAATGTGCTGGCTTGAACATAGCGTGGTGCCACCTAGCGTGGTTCATAGTAATATGTCAAAACTGGTGTCGGCATCTTGTGACTAATCTGGAAAACACGAGGAAGAATTAAAGGTGGATATTATCAATATTTTACGCTGGGAAAATGTCGAAAGTACCGGTAGCATTAGAGTCGGCAGTAAGTAGACAGCGTAAAGCTAATTTTTTTCAGACGGAGAGTTGACAGTGCTATTGTAGGTATACCAGCACTGTCATTTGCTTCAGAGCAGATTCCCCAGTCAAGTTACTCAAAAATAGAAAACTTGAGTGTGGATAGAAATTACCACGGCCTTGTCGGCTTGTGACATGTCTACAGGGAGACCGGGATATGTCCGGAAGAAATGGATGAACATAAAACGGGTAGAACTTCAGGCAAATGCCGCATCGAAGGCGAAGCGGCCCAAGTCAAAGACAGGAGGAAGCCCGCCACCACATCGGCCATGGTTTGTGGTTTGTCGCTTATAGTACTGAACACGTATTGACCAAGCCGTCCACCTACGATATTTGCCACACTGTGCACGATTCGGCACACTGTTGGTTTGGTTATTCCGAATGTATCGGTGACATCAATTTGAAAGCCCCTACAAGCAAAAATTCGCAACGTCACCATAAGTTGTATCGAGGGCGGCAGTCCTTTCCGCCAAACTCGTTGACGTTGGTCAGCCACAATAATATATAATTTCTTCTAAAGACAACCTATAATGCTCAACTTGTTCAACGTCGTTTAACGAATCAAGAGGGTTATTCCTATCTTTGAACACTCTTTCTCGTCTAATGTGTCTTCTTTGCAGTTCATGCACCAAACACCAAGCTATTGATGATTGTAAATATATATGTCTCATGTGTGCTTGTATCGTAGAATTTGGGGAGCATCCCGCGAATATATCAAATAACGTAAGCTTACGCCTGCTATATACCAAGCGCAAAGTTACGACCAACTAGCAACGGCTAATCGCATTTAGGATACTCATGAAACCCAAATAACGTAACTTTACTGACACTCACATTTATCACATTGGAAGTTCGCTTAATAAGTTATACTTTGTCGCATCCGTTGTCCCCGTAGCGTGGGGAAATAGCGAGACTATAACGAACACGTCAAAGAAGTGCCTGACATTTCACCGTCCGGGCGATATTGATATAACCAGTAGGCCAACGTTGCGGTTTGCCTACGTCACAATAAAATTTTGCGCGCGAGACTGCCGTCAAGCTTTGCCTTTGCCACCAATGTTGACAACGGTTATTTATATACGTGAATTACATTACCATTGCTGCATGACATTTCATAAGTGAAACATTCCCGGTTGCCTAGCAAAGGAGGCATGGAGTATAGTAAACAAAAGAAATGAACTAAACATTATGGTAGAAGATATTGACCCTCACATAATAGGTATAAACGAATCCTGGACTACCATCGATATATCAGATGCCGAATTGGGACTGACAGGATATGTAATGTTAAGGAAAGATAGAATAGGAAGAAAGGGAGGTGGAGTTATTTTATATATTAAAGAATCTATCCAGGCTTACGAAATAAAATTAGAAAGAGAAGCAGATTGCGAAGAAGCTGTTTGGTGTAACATAGTTACAGGAAACTCAACGTTAACAGTTGGGTTAGTTTATCGAAGTCCAAACATAAGCATAGAAGATAATGAAAAACTACAAAACGCTGTAAGGGAAGTAAGCAAAGGGGACTGTATTATTATGGGGGATTTTAACCATGGGCATATACAATGAAATCTCTACAGAGTATGGGGAGTGAGGACCACAAGTTTTTAGTTTTAGTTCAAGATACTTTCCTTTCTCAATATGTGCTAGAACCAACCAGGGGTGAGAATGTGTTAGACATAGTTTTATCCTCACAGATTAAATTAGTTGACAATGTCAAGATATGTGAGCCACTGGGAAGTAGTGATCACAACCAGATACATTTTACCATCAATGTAAAATCAGAAAGGAATAGTAAAAAGCGATTTCTTCGGAAACTGGCGACGCAGTCCAAGAAGAAAGGAGTGATTCTCTGGGGTGGAGACCACGGAAAGCTGACTCAGGCTATCATTGCGAAGCTAACAGCTTACTACGGGAAAGCGATCCATGCGCATCATGGGAACTTGCGTGACACGACGGACAAATACTAGATAAATGTCACCAAATTATTAGGTCAAATTCACAAGCGTCTCACACGTAACAAAAACATGTCACACACGTAACGCCATAATTATATTTTTAATTTTTAAAATATTAACCAATCACAGTGTTATACCGATACACTGTATACCTATATATATGTACTTATTTATGATAAAAAAACTTGATGTGCTCGTCTAAATTTTGATTTTTGTAAGTCACACACGTAACTCTACATGTAACATATTTTTTTCGAAAATTAATTAATGATGAAAAATATTATTTTGCATAAATTAGCTATTAAACAGAACATAGAACAATGGAATGATCACATTTAAAATATACTTACAATACATTAGCATAGATCTAGAAGGTCAAAGATTTAAAATGTTGTCTGAATGTCACGCGTAACAGTGGAATTGCCCTGTGTATAGTTATTTTTCAGTTACCGACAAATGGTAACTTGATAGCAGTAAAATCTGTTGAGTTTGCATTTAGAGAGTAGATCGAATATTTTCTTCTGACCAAGCTCAATGTCAGTGGCTATGTTTATTTTCCCGAGCGGCTAATCGACCGCCACTCTCTGAGTCTGAGAGGGACTGAAATATCGTTCCGTATCTCAAATGTGTGCGTCGTCCAATATGAGCAACACAGAGGAAGGTGCCACGGAATTGCGCGACGCACGAATTTAGGGAACTCTAGCATATACGAATGTAAGTTAAAAATACGATAACGGTAATAATTGCTGCCCTTGGCTTGGTTTTGTTGCTCCATACCATGGATGGGTGTAAGCTAACTAATGCAGTATTGTTTTAACAACATAAAACAGTTGTTGCAACTACTGATATGGTTAAAGTAAGGTGAAACACTAAGTGACAAACAATTTCAGTGTGTTTGGAAATGTGGTAAAGCCTAAAGCCAAAGAATTAAGATGAGTTCGTTACACAAACAATATATTTTTATGTATGTATACACAATCCAATTTTTTATTAGCAAACACAGACATGGTACATGAACAATCATTTCTTCATGACGTTCTGCAGGCGACTTGTTTTCTGTACTTCTGTGTGTGCTCTCGGTATACCGTGAGCAAAGCAATTAGATACCAAGCAGTCTCATGGCGATATGCCATTTAAAATTGGATGGTGGCGCCTGCTGTCCTACTGGACTGAGTCTACAGCGCAGCAAATATGACCGCCAAGCCAGGACTCATCAGCAGGCATTCGATCAAATGAAGAAAGCTCTAACGATGACTCCAGCTCTAGAGTACTACGATGAGATGAAGCCAGCAGTCATACAGTGCGACGCATCTGATAGCGGGCTTGGCGCTGGGTTGCTTCAGAACGGGCTTCCGATCGCCTATGCATTACGTGCAATACGTGCGCTGACCAGCGCTGAGAAAAACTATGCGCAGATCGAGAAAGAGTTGTTAGCTATAGTTTTCGCCTGCGAGAAGTTCGATCAGTACGTCTACGGCAGAGATAAGGTGCACGTACAGAGCGACTACAAGCCACTGGAAGTGATTTTTAAGAGGCCCTTAGTGACTGCTCCTAAGCGCTTACAGCGAATGCTGCTGCGACTCCAGCGGTACATTCTAGATGTCACATATATGCGCGGAGCAGAGATGTACATCGCGGATACGCTACGTACATTCCAGGCGACCCGAGTGTGCATGCAGTCACGTTCGCAGAGATCGACCTGACGACTACAGGAGCTACGAGCTGCCACCGCGAGTGACTGTGTTCTACAGAAACTCATACAGACTACCCTGAGAGGATGGCCTTCGCAAAAGTCGGACACTGACCTTGACGTGCACGCATACTACAACGTGTGCCATGAGTTGACCGTGCAGAATGGTCTGGTCTTCAAAGACAATAGGATCGTAGTGCCGACCAGCGTGCGAAAAGACATAATCGCCACGGTTCACCGATCTCATCAGGGCATACGGGGTTGCATTCGTCTCGCAAAGGATGCCGTGTATTGGCCACTGATGAACCAACAAATCACCGACTACGTCAGTCAGTGTAGTGTGTGCAACACGTATCGCCCTGAGCAGTGCAAGGAGCCGCTGATGCCACACGCGGTTCCAGATCGACCTTGGGCGAAGGTTGGTGCCGACTTGTTTGCGCTACAAGGTCAGCACTACCTTCTACTTGTCGACTACTACTCTAACTTCTTCGAGCTGGCACGACTTGGTTCGAGTACGCGTGCAACGTGTGTCATCGACGCAATGCGCTCACAGTTTGCACGTCACGGTTCGCCCGAATTGCTGGTCTCAGACAACGGGCCCCAATTCTCTTGCGGGGAGTTCAGAGCGTTCACGCTGTCATGGGTTATCGAGCATGTTACGAGCAGCCCACGCTATCCACAGAGCAATGGGCAAGCTGAACGAGCCATTGGGACCGTGAAGAACCTGATGAAGAAGGCGTTGGAAGACGGCAGTTGGCGTTGCAGAGCTTCAGAAATACAGTACGTGAGGGATACAGCGCGTCACCAGCACAGCTACTGTTCAGTCGTAGATGCAGAACGTCACTTCCGATGCAACGCGCAATGTTGAAACCACAACTTGCGGTTTACGTGCCTCGTGACAGGAAGGCTATGAAGGATGAGCAACGTCTGCAGTACAACAAGTCTTCGCATCAGTTGGAGCCGATAGCACCAGGCATGAAGCTACCGAATCAAGACACTTGGACGCTTGGAGAGTGTTCAAAGAAGCTATCCAACCTTTCGTACCTTGTGCTTGTCAATGGGCATACGTACAGACGCAACCGACGTGCGTTACGTGTCGTCAACGAGTGTCTTCTGCGACCTGAGTGCGAGACTCCGATGCCTCTACTCTCACGAGAAGCTCGTGCGACTCTGCCTCGTGTCGACGACAACGTCCCGATGGATGCGGACTCACCGCCGCGTGAGGATCCTGTGCTTGATGCACGGCACACCGTCCGATGATGTGTCACCTTCTCGTGTCGTCCCGTCACCGGCTCGTGTCGAAACATCACCTGTGCGTAGAGGCACACCGGCCAGAAAGCCACCGTCGTACTTGGCTGACTATCAACATTGATAGACACTTGTCGTGTTTATATTAGTGTGTGTTAATTGTTTTCTTACACAATTGAATTTTTTGTAAAAGGAAAGGGATGTAACGTAACTGACTTTACGTGGGACATTATTGCAGTGTGGTCTTTTGCTGTTGTGAGCCACCCGTCGAAGCAGTCGGTATCTTTGCGTGAATTAAACTCTGTATCTTTGCGTGAATTAAACTCTGTTCTGTGTCACTGAACAGAGTAGGACACGGTAACAACCCACTTGTCTCTTTACGGAATGGCGGACAATTCTAGTAGAGACGAAGAGGAAGCCATTATTTTACTATGTGCGATGGCTGTGCTTCAGAAAATAGAAGAGGAAGGAACAAACCAAAAACAAATAAACAGATATGGTGGGTTCGCCCGTGGATCGCCCGGTGGTAGCAGTTCGGTGCGTTCCATGCGCTAATGAGAAAATTGAAAAGATGAAACGGACGATGCGACATCATTCGTTAATTTTGCCCGGATTGATGGACAACAGTTTGATTTTTTGTTGAAGGCTATAGCGCCATATATCAGCCGTACCCCAAGAATGCAGTAATGCGCGACGCTTTCTAGCGACAGGTAAATTACTATATAATTATGTGCATATATATGCATGTTGACATTGATTGTTGCTTGGGGGCAATTTGGCGTTTGTTTTTACCGTTTACGCATTTCCTAGATCTGCGCAATCTGTAAATTGCGCATCACACTCGTCGGATACGCAAAGAACAGCAACCATCAACCATTGCGCAAATAAGACGTGTTTGTTTGATTTGCCAATCTACACCAATGTTGGCGTGGGCATTACCAGGCTACTTGTCAGTATAGAACTAGAAGTCTTCACGATTGTACACTGATAATATTCTGTGTATGCGTTTATTTGATAAATAAACGGTTTGCATTGTCCTTGTCGTGCCTTATCTGCAAAGTTATCACATGCACATACAAGCATGGTAGCGCATAGTTAACATACTGTTATTGTTGTTCGTGTTTATCTAGGTTTCATTTGAAATTTAAAGCGAAGTTGTTAAATAAGATGCGATTGGTGTCACTTTTCGATCAGCTGTGTGGGAGCCAGCCAAATTCAAAGGTTCTTCTGAGTTGGGACACATTTCTGCAATGAGTGCCAGTAATAGGGATTTTTACGAGTTGAATGTTTTGTTTACAATTTGAACATTTTGTGGGCACAACATTAAAATTGTAAGCAGTTTTAGGCTTATTCAACATACGTTTGGCGAATTGTATGCATTCAACATGTAATTTATTCGAACACACAACCTCATTTTGCTTTACTGAAATCATAATTTATAGTGAAAACAACTAAGCTATTGATGATGGGGACTTGCTGCAGAAAATCAATATCTATCAAGTGCTGCAGTGATTGATTTAATTTAATACAAACTCTTTGTGAAGAGACTAAAATTTTTCTGGGTTTTTTGGCAAGAAGAAATCCAAAATCCTGTACATTGAACACTTAGCCCACCCTGGTAAAATATGACCACTCCCTTACCTGTGACTAGTAATTTAATTAGTTCACACAAAGTTTTGTGCAAGTGCAGATTACTATTTAATGATACATTCCCTACAGGTAACAATTACCAATCTCTAGAGAATCTGTACAGAATTGGTCCTGACCGAGGAGCGTCATGTCCTTCCATATAGCTGTTCTATTTTAAAGTCACAACTGTATTTCTTATCCTACTGCACAGGTAAAGGCAATCTTTAATGTTATTGTAGTTTGTTCTATCGGTGACAATACGCCGTGAGGTCTTGCGATATTTCACCTGTCGAACTTTGGAATCTGCTAATGTGGAGCGTTAAGTCTCCGGTGTCACCATCTAGCGATAACACAGGGGAACAAAATATGCACCATGCTGACTCGAATGATAAGAAACTTACAGCATATTGCCAACGTTGCTATAGTACCTGTGATAAATAAAATATACAATAGTGTTATATTTACAAATATAAAAAGAACAAATTGATATATTTTCTTCAAGTGCATAATTGCAGACATAGAACATAATGTGTTATTTATTACATTGTTTGTTTTCAGATGGATACGGCCGCAATGGATACGGCCGAATCCCGCTTTTATGTTGATGGTTCACACAAAAGCAGTCGTGATGAAATACGTGTTTTGTTTGCTCATCGCACAAGTATAAAATCAACCGAAAAAATTGTACAACTGGTAGCTAATATGATATGTTCAATCACCAGGTATATTCTAAATGAAGCCTAATTATTGCTTCATACACCAGTATGATTAGTTTTTTCCTTACTATGTGTTTTTCTTAATTAATCCAGCGATTTGATTTCACTTTGAAGTTGCAACGCCGCAGTGTTGTGAAACCTCCAGCATGTAATGTTACTTCAGTGTCCCTTTCTGTCGCAGTAGCATTTTGAACACTATCTAATCATATACATATTAGTTACCATTTCCTGTGTGGATGCATTTACATTTCCCAAAATTGAATAACATCTGCCTTTTTCAGACCATTTGACCAATTTGCCTTAAATCCTCTTGTCTTGTAACTGTTGTTTATCTCGAACATGTTTAACCTTTCTGAACATTTTTATATCATCCGCACATTTCAGCACTTTACTTGTTATGTAATCGTCTAAATCATTGATGTATGTTAAGAATTGTATATATTTTCAATTAGAAATTTCCCTATCTATTACTGTCCGTTGTTTTCTATATGTCAATCCAATCATTTCTATCCAGTTAATCATGCTACACCTATGCACGGGCTTTTAGTTTTAGTGGTAATCTTTGATACGGCACTATGTCGAAAGCCTTCTGAAAATGTAAGTATTATCATTTTCCTGGGTCGCAATCGAAACCATGTGTGGTGTCCGTGTTGTGTGATTTGTGATATTGTGGCGTGTGTGGGCGAATACATAACATGGCAACCAACTTGGTAACCCCTTTAATCCACGAGGACGTGCCGCCACAGGCACTACACTACATCTCATCCAGCCTAAGAATAAGCTTCTAGCTTTAATCAAATCAAATCAATGACTTTATTAGCTAAAGGTAACGAAAAAAGACTTAATTACAATATGTCATCTGACAAAACACGCGACATTCTACTATTGTAAGGTTATGTGCAAATTAAAATGTTTTCATACTTTGCATTCATGTGTATGTGCTAACACGTGGCACAGCCTCTCAAATCATATAGAAGCCAAGATGGATATTACATTACATGCTATCATGTCCATGTACTACCACTTCTCGAGATTCCTATCTACGCTAATTGTAAACAGTCACAACAGCAATTAAATGAACGAATCATGAACTATCAGTCCAAATTGTATGTGCGTTCGTGTGTGTATAATCTCACTTGGAGCATGCAGTAAACTTGTCTTCGACGTACCATTACATTACTGTGTTCAACTGTAACAGATGCACGTTTTGGTGACTTTAAGGCAACCATGATAGGCCTCTCCACCAAAAACACAAATCTATTTCGCAAAATAAAAGCTGTATTGTGCACTTTTCTTTGAATAAATAAAAGTAATTAGCAAGGGAATTACATGTTCTTTATTTTTGGTCAAATACAATACCTTGATGTACGTAGAATGTTTGAATGATGGTTCCATTAACTTTTTTTTTTAATAACTATATAAATTAGTTTCACTATTATGAGTACGATCACTGGTTAAACAAAATTTAACCGACCCGTTTTCAAGTTTTCTAACACATTGACTCAGTGCCTGGGAATTATAGTGCGTGTGTTATTCTCAGCCCACAGACGAAGAGTACAGCTTCAACAGATTCAGTCCTAACAACAGGCGACAGTTCAACTTTTCCTTACGAACTTCTTTGTGAAGCATTCAAATCGTTGACAACTTAAATGCGCTACACCCTATTACAATCTCTGAGCAGAGCAAAGAGGAACCCAATTACCTATGCGATGTCGTGGTTATACATTTCCAGTAAAACAGCGAAAGCTCCTTTTCTTTGTTTCTGACATCATCCGGTCGTGGACAATACAGCGGAATCTATGTATCCTCTCAACCGTTGGATCACAACAGACGCTGATTATGACGCATATAAGTGATATCATTATTTTGAAAGACGGAAACCAAATATGTTTACACTTAGGGTACTTCAAGTGAAAAGAAGGCAGGACAACGCGGTTGAAAAAAGCACGCTGGAGGGAATCGCTTGGGAGGTAATTGTACACATCTAGACGTCGGCATGTGGCGAATATTGATGCTCGCCAAACCCCACCACGTCCCCGTTTCCGATGCCTCTAGTATAGACCTTGAAATATGCGGTATCACACAACGAGCAGATGCGCATATTTTTTAATTGGCACTGAGCGAGACACACGAATATGACATGCAACATCCATTGCCAAACACTTTTGAACACGCTGAAGTCGGATCAAAAAATATGTTGGCTTCAGGGTTCCATAGGGGGGCCCAAAACCATTACCGTAGAAGTAATCACTTTGTTAGTGCCACATTTTAACAATGTCCAATTTGTGTCGCAGATGTTGGCAACTATGACTTATTTACTTTCATGTTAAGCATGGCATTTTTAGAACTCGTGACCCCCATGTGGTATTTAATAGTGTTCGTTTAAAGGCGAATCTACCCAGTCTGTTATGATCCCAGTAATACCACCCACTGGAAAAACGGAGCATAATTCATATGACAAAATATTTTACAAAAACACCCTTTGTTAAATATGAACACATTGCAGTACGTAATTACGTTAATAGGGATTATAATAAAACAAAGCTTTTTGAGAGCAAGTGCATGCATTAGTTTAATAAACATAGTCCACAACATCGTAGGCTACAAACGAGTGTCAAATGAATAGCAAATCTGCAAAACATCTGTATATGGCACAACGATGATTATTTACTTTCATTGTTGTAAACTCCACGATGAGCTGTTTATCTATAAACAATTCGAGTATTTCACAAAAGTGGTCATATCCATAAATATATTTCTTAATACAAATAACAGACATTGCGTTATTAACATCAAGTTAATTCTGAGTTAGCTATATCATTCGTATACAGTATTCATAGTGTGCAAAAATCGTTATTGTTGCCCAATAAAACGTTAAGCCGATTCAGAGTAAACTCCATAGCGATGATCTCGCCACGTCATCACTCGTACCGACCTACATACATTGTTCAATCTAGTTCATTATAAATCAATCTTCTTAGAGAAGTAGGTGGTGAAACAGCCTCACATACTAAAAATACAAAGCTTTTTAACAGAGTGTTAATAGTTCAGCAAATATTATGACATCAATTAAAGCTCACTGACGAAAATTATAGTTACAAATAAGCTGTCCTTCGAATGAAAAGTGAAACTCTGCTGGCATTGTCGACGATATGTCTTCGCGCTGCAAGATTGTTAAATTGTCATCCCCATTGTTACTGCATATATTTAACTAATCATGCGTTATAACAACTGCTTGTCAGCACAATAAAACTAATGCAAGCACAGGTAATATTCCACAGTTCGATTTTGTATTCGCATACATTTCGAGCACTTATAGGTCAACAGAGCAAATATTTTATTCGACACCAACTTCGTCAACTAGACGCCTGTATAACTGTCACGTCATGAACAACAGTGTGGAACGTCATCAACAACTGCGCTGAGCGTCATCAACGATCAGATTTTGACGTAGACGCATGCGTGATTGTCACGTCATGACAAACTGTGTGGTACGTCATCAACTACTGCGCTGGACATCACCAACGATTAGCTCTCGAAGTAGCACAGGTGGAGCGCCTCGTTATAGACGGTGCCGGGACTACACGCCTGGACGTAGCAGCCGTAGCGGTAACCGCACTGCACGAACTTGGTCTTGTCGAAGTGTCGGAAGTACAGCATTCGGGCAGCTCGGTTATCCGCAGTACACGGCGAGTGGTCACCGCAGTCGTATCCTCCTGCAACAGTTACGTGTCGCATTTCAACAAAGTCGCTTCCAGTCGAAATGGTAAAATATAATGGACATTAATTTATTTCCGGTTAGAAATCCGATGACGTGAACAATAATTCTCGACGTCATCATATACGTCATTTTGCATGCGATGCCCGAATGGGTACGTAACCAACAACATCGCTTGTAAAAAGTAAGGACACGTTCTTATATAGCTCAGATAATTATGTAATTAAATAATGGTATTAAATAATAATGCGTACTATTGAAAGCATGAATGCAAGTATTAAATGGAGATCTACGTATGTTGTTTTGTCTGCCCGGCTGCTAGTTAATGTACCGACAATAAGTGAATAGACTCACCGATACATTTGGCCTCCACGCCGTCCCAACTCCCTGCCTCGGTGCACGTCCTCTCGGCCGACCCGTCCAGGATGAAGCCGTCGTTGCAGAAGAACTTGACGACGGACCCAGCCAGTGGACTGCTGCCTTCCTTGCTGCCATTGCCCGGCGACTCGAGGAAGCCACAAGTGACCACTGCAAGTGAACCGCCATCATGACTGGGTCAATAGAAACTCCGCAGAAATGCACCTGATTTAGTAATAATTTAGTAATATTACCGTTGTTATACCTGTATCAGAGCCATCCTGAACCAAATGGTACTCCAAGTAATAAGAGATGCTATTAGAACCAGAAATCTACAACGAAAACAATTTTGACTGCTTACGTTACGTATTGTATCAGGGCAAATTGACTTGTCCATCATGTGACCTTTTACCTAGCATCAAGGCCCGTCAAGCCATCAAAAATGGATGCCGAAAACGTGGAGCGCTCGGACATTCCGTCATATAGTGTGTTTAAATTATGGCCTCAAATGGTTTTCTTCGTGATAAAACCTTGAAGCAAAGTTGATTATAACGACAGTGATAACTGCATAACGGAATGGTCGATTTAGCAGATGAAGTGTCATCCTAGAAATGTATTTAAATGTGACCCACCGTTACGGTGGTAGTGGTAGATATAGTGCAGTCATGTAGTTAGTCATGTTAGTAAGTAGATGTCTCGGAAGTTATATACTTAGAAATTGTAGGTATTGCTTAACAATGCTGTTGGGGCCGGCATGCTTGCTGTGTATTGATGTATGTATATATGGTGTGGTTTAATGTATATATGGTGTTGTTTAATATGTGTTAGTGAATAAATGTCTTTAAGTTGGCCTGTTTCAATCAACATTGGTCTTGTATCGTTGCTTTGCACAGAAAGGTGTATGTGACAGGGGCGCGTACGTTGATTTTGTGTGAGGCAGCGATGCAATATTGATAGTGGTAATGGGGCAAATGGTAGCGCCCTCTAGTAGATAGGCCTGGGGTTTCCCTAGTGATCAAACGGAGAACAACGCGGAATAATATGTAAAGGAGTGATGGGGCTATATACGCCAGCCACAAAGGAAATTCAGCCTCACTCTCTGGTTTGGTTTGATTCATTCAGTGTTTACTTTGGCTCGCCAATCACCAACATTCTTTGTTCTGTTTTTACAAATTATGTCGATTTAGTATAATTATTATCATTGTTTTGCCCACCCTCCTCCCTATATCACTTTGATTGTTGGTTCAGAAGCTTTCTAATTGACGCTTTTCACTATAAGGGAGGTGGCGAAGTGACCCCCACCGTTACGGCGGAGTGACCCCCACCGTTACGGTGGTAGTGGTAAATATAGTGCAGTCATGTAGTTAGTCATGTTAGTAAGTAGATGTCTCGGAAGTTATATGCTTAGAAATTGTAGGTATTGCTTAACAATGCTGTTGGGGCCGGCATGCTTGCTGTGTATTGATGTATGTATATATGGTGTGGTTTAATGTATATATGGTGTTGTTTAATATGTGTTAGTGAATAAATGTCATTAAGTTGGCCTGTTTCAATCAACATTGGTCTTGTATCGTTTCTTTGCACAGAAAGGTGTATGTGACAGGGGCGCATACATGAATTTAAATGTATAAACATATTATGTGTAAACATTGTTGGTACCTTTCTTTGCCGACTCGACGGCCGACTCGTGTTGGCGAACTGCCTCGGCCGAATCCCGCGCTACCGACGGTTTACCCGTCAACAGGTAGTCAAAGATGCACTCTCTAGCCTCCGGCCCCCCGCACATCTCGGTCACTCGCCGCAAGGTGTCGTTATCAGTCTCCGGGCGTTCAAACTGAGGCTCGAACGAGGGGTCGGTGTAACCGTCGTGGCTGGCCCCAGCGCCGTACACGAACATAGACTCTGTCGTCGTTGTATTCCCTGCAGCCAACGTGACGACACGGCATTGACAAGATTGTGAAAAACACATCAAATTACACCATTCCAATGTGCAAATGCTTGGCTGAGGTGTATCACGTCACAGTTAGAAATTGCAAAAAAAAAACAATTATTGGATGTTGGTGACAAAGTGAAATAAAGAACTGCCCTTGTCGTGTGATATTTATGTTCTCTTACGTCATAAAATTCGGCGAACTCGTCGTCAATGTGGATACATTCTTGAATTCAAAGGTTATAACTTATAATAATACTGTTGTTAAGCAGCTGGTGCAGTTTGAAATCCTAGCGGTGCAGTTGGAGGGTTTTTGGTTAGCGTGAAATAATTCTCCGAGATTTCGAGATGAAACATTGGCAGGTATAGTGTTCTATCAAGTACGCCGACAGACATGACATGTCTCGTTCATTCGCGGTACTCACAGGTCATCGCGAACTCCTCGTGGAGTTCCTTTGAAGGCGAATTGCTGTCAATGACCTGGCGACTCGGGGTCATTAAGTCATCGGTCATGTTACCATTCGCGTTGCCAAGCAACCCACGTGGCGAACCTAAGAAACGCAGGTATGTGCTTGTCACTAATAATAGGGTGTAAACGTGTGCACATTAAAACAGACCGACGGAAAAAGTACATTTTTAATCTGGTTATATCGTAAGAGAAAATAATAATATCCTGTACGACTTTGCAAAGACGTTAAACAGAATCAAGTTAAATCATAAGACAGCATGCTGAATTTAAGCGCACGGTCTAACAGCCTGGCTAAGTAAGAAACGAAAGGTCATGATGAACTTCTATAGAAACAGATAGCCATATCAGAAAGGTTAAGTGTGACGACGGATTGAAAATGCATGCGTAATGCTCTTGCATGCGGTTCAGAATGATGGTGTTAGCATTATTCTTTGTCTTTACGTTGTTGATAGTCAAATATGCCCTCATTCGGCTAGCACACACCCCGCTTTCAACCGTGTCTTTGTATTAAAAACCTTCAGGTGCACCGCATGTCAAACATATTCTGCCTTTGGTGGTTGATATTTAGTATATAGTGCAGTCGCCCGTGACTAACGCGGCTGTCGTCACGTGACAGAAGTCAGTCACGCGTCGCTAGCCACGCTTCTCGTTAGGTGAGACGGTGACAGTGTACAAAACGTTAACCTCGCAAACGAAAAGCACACACTTGCATATTTGGGCCAGCTGAGAGTGTAGGAGAATATTCTTTCGATCGACTTCATCTTGATGACGTAATCATCGATGCCGTGGAAGCGGATCTCCACTGTCCCATTGTGTGCGCTATACGTCACGGTGAGACCTGGAAACATGTCATCAGGTTGGTTGTGACTGACGTCGAGGTATATTATATGTACCTTGTACTTTCTATAAGTCCCCAGTGTTGCTGCAATATAGATATAAAGATTCTCCACTCGCTCTCCTTTGCTCCCTCCCTTCCTCTCTTCCGCCCTCCCTCCCTTTCTCCCTTCCTCCCTCCCTCCCTCCCTCCCTTCCTTCCTCTTTTCCTTCCTCCCTCCCTCCCTTCCTCTCTGCCCCCCCCCTCCCTTTCTCTCTTCCTCCCTCCCTTCCTCTCTTCCTACGTCGATCCCTTCCTCTCTTCCACCCTCCCTCACTCCCTCCCTTCCTCTCTTCCTCCCTCCTTCACTCCACCCTTCCTCTCTTTCTCCCTCCCTCCCTTTCTCTCTTCCTCCCTCCCTCCCTTCCTCTCTTCCTCACTTACTCACTCCCTCTCTTCCTCCCTCCCTCTCTTTCTCTCTTCCTCCCTCCCTCACTCCCTCCCTTCCTCTCTTCCTCCCTTCTTCTCTTCATCACTCCCTCCTCCCTCTCTTCTTCTCTTCCTCCCCTCCCTTTCTCTCTTCTTCCCTCCCTCCATCAATTCCTCTCTTCCTCACTCCCTCCCTTCCTCACTCCCTCCCTTTCTCTCTTCCTCCCTCCCTCCCTTTCTCTCTTCCTCCCTCCCTCCATCCATTCCTCTCTTCTTCACTCCCTATCTCCTTCCCTTCCTGTCTTCCTCACTCCCTCCCTTTCTCTCTTCCTCCCTTCTTCTCTTCCTCACTCCCTCCTCCCTCTCTTCTTCTCTTCCTCCCCCTCCCTTTCTCTCTTCTTCCCTCCCTCCCTCCATTTCTCTCTTCCTCCCTCCCCCACTCCCCCCCTTCCTCTCTTCCTCCCTTCCTCCCTCTCTCCATTCCTCTTTTCCTCCCTTCCTTCCTCTCTTCCTCCCTGCCTCCCTTCCTGTCTTCCTCTCTCCCTCACTCCCTTCCTCCCTCTCTCCCTTCCTCTCTTCTTCCCTCCCTCCTTCCCCATTCCTCCCTTCCTCTCCCCTCTGTCCCTCCGCCCCTCCTTCCCTCATTCAGTCCCTCACTCACTCCTTTCCTCAGTCCCTTCCTTTCTCCCTCCCTCCCTTCCTCCACCTTCCTATCAATCCCCTCTCTCTCTCTCCCGCAAAATGGTCCCGCTATAAACAAAATATGCAATTAAGCAACCCCTCGTGACGCAAATTGGAATATATTATTTCTTTGAAGTTGGCCCGTTCCCACCCTCCTGACCACAATGGGACTAATTACAAACTTCTTGCTAATAATTATCAAACGGAACATACAAAGTCCCTCTAACACGTACGTGTGAATTCTTGCGTAGACAGGTCTTCGAAGTCCTGCTTGACGCCGTCGATGAAGATGTCGACCCCCGTCCTCCGGTTGATCTGAACCTGCACCAGGCTGCCGTTGGTCGCCCGGGCCGCGATGGCAGTCCACGAGGTCGCACCCACCAACTGACCTAGAGAGAACAGTTGCAGAATACAAGAATTACCACACGCATATTCAGTAGAACCCCTCAAAGCGGTCACCTAGCGGAATCGGTCACCACTTGAAAACGGCAATTTTGTCTCAGTTTGTTTGATATTTTCATGAAAGCCAGTGTTAACTCGATCATGGGGACAGTTATGACAGTCTAAAATGGCAAACAAACTCCCTCAGCATCGAAGAATGTTCACTTAAAAAAGAAATATCGTTAGTTATTACAGACTTTCGCGGAAAATGAATTCCTATTAAAAGTATAAATATTGGCCTCTCACGCGGCGTACCCACTAACTGACCTGGCGAGAACGGTGGTAAAATATAAGAATGAATACACGTCAATATATCGACAGCAATAGCAGTAGTAGTTGAAGTAGATGGTGTAATTGGCATACCTTACATGTTAAAAAAATCAGAACAAGAATGTGATTAAAGATTGCAAGACAGCATGAGTAGCTGGAACTAGGAAAATGAACATATCGAAGGAAACATGAAGGGTGACAGCGCGTGGTAAATATACATTATTCATAATATAAACTATGAAGTTTTAATAGAATAAAAACAAGTGGCCACAACATGTTGCGTAGCGACGTAGTAGTCCCGCCATTGGGAATGCTTATGGTATGTCAAATGCTCTACTGGAAGATGTCGATGACATGACAATACCTTGAACGTTCCTGTCTTGAGATGTCCTTCCCTGCAGGTCAAAGTGCGCGCTGCGAATCAGCCAGAATTCGCCGAGCCCGTTGAAAGTGTAACGCAGTCCGTCCAATGTTATTACGTGTGATGATCCAAACGTCGCCGCTGAAAATATGATTTTTTTAATGTAAGTTAGACTTAGAAGTAGGCTGTGCTTCCAGAACTACAGTGGAAAAACTTTAGTCGTCGCGAATATCTGGTAAGTGATACTAGTTACTATACTAACATGGCACACAATATCTAGTCTATCTTGTGACAGATAATGACGTCTCAATCAATAATGCAAACATGTTTGTTAATGACGTATTTAATATATATTAGGCAGCGCCACAAAGAAATTGTTACCAGGTCCTTGATTTTGTGTTAGATCGAGAAACGAGGGAGAATGGTGAGATGGCAGAGTGAGTGAGATTGGAATGGATAAAGATAGCTAGAGAGATAGAGAGAGAGAGAGAGAGAGAGAGAGAGAGAGAGAGAGAGAGAGAGAGAAAGAGAGAGAGAGAGAGAGAGAGAGAGAGAGAGAGAGAGAGAGAGAGAGAGAGAGAGAGAGAGGAGAGAGAGAGAGAGAGAGAGAGAGAGAAGAGAGAGAGAGAGAGAGAGAGAGAGAGAGAGAAGAGAGAGAGAGAGAGAGAGAGAGAGAGAGAGAGAGAGAGAGAGAGAGAGAGAGAGAGAGAGAGAGAGAGAGAGAGAGAGAGAGAGAGAGAGAGAGAGAGAGAGAGAAGAGAGAGAGAGAGAGAGAGAGAGAGAGAGAGAGAGAGAGAGAGAGAGAGAGAGAGAGAGAGAGAGAGAGAGAGAGAGAGAGAGAGAGAGAGAGAGAGAGAGAGAGAAGAGAGAGAGAGAGAGAGAGAGAGAGAGAGAGAGAGAAAAGAGAGAGAGAGAGAGAGAGGAGAGAGAGAGAGAGAGAGAGAGAGAGAGTGAGAGAGAGAGAGAGAAGGAGAGAGAGAGAGAGAGAGAGAGAGAGAGAGAGAGAGAGAGAGAGAAAGAGAGAGAGAGGAGAGAAAGAGACAGACAGATAGACAGACAGACAGATTGACAGACAGAAAGACAGACAGAAAGACAAAGACAGAGACAGAGACAAAAAGAGGAGAGAGACACACTCACCAATCACAGGTGGTTCAAATCTGCCCGCAGTTGTCCGTCGGCCTAACTTCCCGGAACTTGTCGCTGTTGTCGGAGAACATGCAGCACAGGAACTGCGGCCAGACGTCCTCGAGGAAGTGAGCAAGGCAAGTGATGGGGCGTTTAGGGTGAGCTCGCTGCAGACTCCCGCCGCCGTTCTCGAAGGGCAGAATGTCCCCCGCGTCGTCGTAGCAGCACTGTTGACCCGTGCCAAGTGCGCTGTGGGAAAGGTAAATGCACAGATTGTGCAACTGCATTTGAGTTCGGTCTTAGACGGAATCTATTAGTCTAGCTTCCGCGGAGGACTGAAAGGAATGCTTGTTCGAATGGAATGTTCCTCAATTAGATTGAGGTGCCAACGTCCACTCGCTTACTACATCCATTTATTTCCTTGAATCATTGGCCTCTCATGTACACATGTAGAGAGTTATTTAGAATTAGTTATTATACGTGTTTGCTATTGGATTTTCCACCCGTCAGAAATAAATACGTGGAAACCGAGAGTGGCCAGTGAGTGGTGTGCTACTCTCCAGAGGGCGTCACTGTCGTGTTTATTGGCGACAACAGAATCTAAACGGTCAGCGGGAACGAGTTTAAGATCAAAACACTGTACTAGCGATAACTGCTGTCCTCTGTGTGTTTCTCCGTTGGTAGATGTAAGTTTATATAAACCAGTCACGACACTAACCTAGGCAGGGCGGTGCGGACACAGTGTTTGGCCCCGCTGTGGAACAGACTGCAGCCGGCGCCTGTGTTAGAACAGCTCGGGTCGTCCTCGAAGCGGTTGTCAAACCTCGCCTGTTGCCTCGTGCACGGGCAGGCGGGCAGGCCGGCGGTCGATGGCGGGTTGCTCTTCTCCACCTGGTACCAGGCATTACATTGCGACCCCCAGACGAGTCTGATCCGTGCGACCAGGGCCGGGGCGGCCAGGGCCATTGCACTTCCGTTTCCGCCGTCCGTGCGTCGGTGCAGTTCGTTCAAGTACATGTTCTCATACCACTGGGCGACGTGGATCTCCGACCACACACTCACGACGAGACTAGAACACGAAGTACAGCCTATGTTTGGTGCTGAACGGTGTACTCTTTGACGGTGCAGCGTAAGGACGTTTAATATTATAACGTAGCTGATGAAAATATTTACGGTTTCAGCAAGTTTCTTCTTCGTGCATTATACGTAATAGAAACAATACACCTTTGACAAATAAATAACTAGAGGGCGAACGAAAAAATAGTGTGTCCTAAATCTGAAACAAACAAACGATTTCGAAGAGATCATCGCTGTCAAAACCCACGGAATGTGTTGGACACTACATTAAGTGGACACGACTCATTGTTGTATCACACTGCAGAGTTAATTCACTTTTGTTTCGTTAAAATGCACATTCCCTTTTATTTATTAATAAACAAGTAAACTTCAATTGGCAAAGTAGTAACGATACTTTAAAGAACTTTTGACAAAATGTACATCAGGTGGCATCTGGCGCATGTATCCGAGGAGGGGTTGCGTGAAACGCGCTCTAGTGACTTACGTGCCGTCATGTGCTCCTGACACACTCACTCTCAGCGCCCCGAGACAGTCGGGTGAGAGGACGGCAGCGTTGGCGAGTCCGGACGGCAATGTGAGGCTTCCTGTGTTTCGGACGGCACTCATCAAACGAACCGCCTTCTTCTGCACGGAGGTGCGGTCGCTGTTATACCTGAAAACAGACACTCACAGTCAAACGGAATACATAGTAGAACAAATGTAATATCTCGGCAGATTATCGTAGGTTGTAATTTTTGCACAAGTAACAAAGCATGGTGTTAAATAGGTATGCTTTATGTAGCGCTGTGTCCAGTCCTGTGTCCAGTCCTTGGCTTTGCACTTCACCCTCTGCAGATCTACTAAACCAAACATCATCTAGACACATCTGGTAATTACTATTCGAAGACCATTCGTACACAAATAATACATAAAATAAATACCACATCTTAACGGACTCATTTATCAAACACAGAATGGCATGTCATAGTAGGGTGTTATGTGCATAATCTATGCAAGTGTTATTATTTACCTAAATATGACGAAGTCCACGTCGACAGTGGTAGTGTTGAGGTTCATTGACGGCCACAAGATTCGAAGCCTTTCCGCGAATTGTCCCAACTTAATGTTGTCTTCGTTCATCAGCGTGACAATATGTTGTGGGTCGCTTGCAACTGTATCAAAACGTCAGTAACATTAGACAAAGAAAATATCATCTTTTGAAATATTATAAGTCATGCATTACATGTCATGCATGACATGTCATGCATTACATGTCATGCATTACATGTCATGCATTACATGTCATGCATTACATGTCGTGCATTACATGTCGTGCATTACATGTCATGCATTACATGTCATGCATTACATGTCATGCATTACATGTCATGCATTACATGTCATGCATTACATGTCATGCATTACATGTCGTGCATTACATGTCATGCATTACATGTCATGCATTACATGTCATGCATTACATGTCATGCATTACATGTCATGCATTACATGTCATGCATTACATGTCATGCATTACATGTCATGCAGGCCTACATTCAAATTCATACTACTATAATAATATAAAACAGTGATTGACACTAATTTTGAACTATATAATCAATGCCGAAAATTAGGTTTATACAGTATTTATGTAAAAAAAATTAATATGTTTTAGTGCAATTATGAAAACAACGACAATATCGACGATCATCACTTATAATGCTCAATATATTATTTCAAATCGACACAGACATCCGCTTACCGATGGTGAAATTCCCAGTATGGGCGTAGTTATGTCCGCCGTCAGTAGAGACCGCCACAGGTATGAGCCCAGTCTTTGTCAGGGTCGGAAGAATGCACTGCGCACGCGTGGCGTCGATGACCTTGGCCGGCGTGACGACGTTGGCGAACTTGCAGACGATTTTCGATGTGTTTGAGTATTCGTCGAAGCAGGGGCCGGAAACAGTGATGACCAGACCGCCGAGCATTGGGCCATAGTTCGGCCCTATCTCCAGGGTACCTGTGTTAGCGGTAAGATTAAAATTTATCAACGGGGAAATAGGTCATAGCCTGACTTAACCAAGAAAATTATCGGCACAGACGTGACAAATTACCAGACTTAATTAAAGACTAAGTGAACTAGAATTTTAAATGTCTTTGAAACTTCGTATACCTAAACTTAATATTCTTGTCAAGTAATGTGCCAAATATGAAGCCTGTTCAATGCGAACTTATGTCACTAAGCCCGCTCAAATATGGTCATTTGCGTGTCACATCCCGTCAGATGTTGCTGACGGGCTGTAATCACAGGCAGGGCCGCTAAACCCGTCCTATCCTTTAGCACGACGAGCGGCGGTGCGGCTTATTGTTTCAGATTGTACGTGCAATTGCAATCGCGGAATTTAATGTTTTTTATATCACTGTTTAGATAATAATCTTATCTACAAGTTTGTCGCTGGATGTACCCACATTTGTTTTGAGTTTTTGAGTTATCACTTAAAATGCTCAATAGATCCGCCGTTTGAATATTGCAAATGCTCAACATTGCATTATATCCGCGTACACATTGCAGGATTAAGCATTCGCAATGTTCAAACGATAGTAACTCAAAAGTAAACAAAATTCCTAGGTGCACCCAGCGACAAACGTGTACAGAAGATTATCATCTTTATAGTGATATCAAAAAAAAAAAAATCCCATTGCAAGTTTGAGCATTCGTAATGTTCAAACAACAATAACCCAAAAAGTAAAACAAATTCCTGGGTGCATCCAGCGATACATTTGTTGGTAAGATTGCTATCTTTACGGTTATATAAAACTATTAAATTCCGCGATATAAATTTTAGGCACGGCATGAAACACCAATCCGCATAGATTCACGCCATCCTAAATCATAGCGTTGCTACCTGCGGTGACGTCACAACGACCACTAGGTGTTGCAACAAACTGTGCAAAAATGTACAGATAAGCGCTACCAAAAGGGGCATTGAAAAGGATGACTTTGGGGTTTAAAAAATTAGTTGAATATCAGGACACTATTTCTAGATTATATTTCATTCAGATTGGGAATAAAAAAGGTTCGATTCGTTTAGTCTTTAAAGTTCAAAGCAAGTCAAGTCTCAAGGCAATGGCCTGCAAGTCAAGTTTCAATACTATGGCCTACAAGTCAAATCAAGTCTCAAGTCAATGGCCTGCAATTCAAGTCAACTGTCAAGTAAGTGATCTGTGAGTCAAGGGAAGTGTCAAGTCAGTGACCTGTAAGTCAAGTCAAATGTCAAGTCATTCACCTGTAAGTCAAGTCAAGTGTCAAGTCATTGACCTGTAAGTCAAGTCAAATGTCAAGTTAATAACCTGTAAGTCAAGTGTCAAGTCGGCGACCTGTAAGTCAAGACAAGTGTCAAGTCGGTGACCTGTAAGCCAAGTCACATGTCAAGTCGGTGACCTATAAGTCAAGTCAAGTGTCAAGTCAGTGAACTGTAAGTCAAATCAAGTGTCAAGTCAGTGACCTGCAAGTCAAGTGTAATTATAGTTACATGTAAGTAACGTTTAGACTCGAGTTCAAGTCACATACTATGATGAAGTCGCACGCAAACATGTGATAGTGAAGTATCCGTAATCAAATAACTGCTCAATTTATTTACGATATTTTATTAGTAGTAATAATACCAGTCGTGTTGGTTCTTGCACTACAACGTTTGGGTGGACGCTTCCAACAAGCAAAGGGCGCTTCAGGTAATCACCAAGGGACAGCAGACGAAGATGATTTCTTGTTACACTTGAGAAAAGGGCTGACTTAAGTCTCATTCTAGTCGCAGTCAAGTCAACCTTCAAGTCAATCAACTCCAACAAGACCAAGTCAGGTATGTCTGTAAATTCCAAGACATGTCAAATGGGCGACGCGAGTCAACCCATATGACGGCGTCAAAAAATCTCTACACTTGGTGTTTGTGTTATTGCGAAAACACACACACATCAAGTTGGTCTCGTGTTTTCAAAACACAAATCACGAATCGACCTTACCAAACAGCGATAAATGTGTGTGAACGTGCAAGCATGTCACGATGCCGGGGTCATACTGTTAATTAAATATTATATTACATTGAGCATATTTAGCATACAGTGCTTTTGAATGCAGCAAAGCAATGTCTTTGTATTCTAACATTGATCACGAGGATACGAAAGTACTATTTGCTTTTATAGTGGAAATTCATAACACTGCTATGACACGGACATAATATGTAAACCTGTGTCGTGTTATCGTTCTTAACTATAACTTTTGTTGGTTACCTTCGGTCGAATTGCATATACATATCAAATGAATTTGAGTATATTAATGTTTCTTTAATTATTGCGACTTGCCCATGTAGTAGTAGGCCCTGGACAATAACATGCAGCTAAGCAAAGCAATTATTATTGACTTCATACATAGTTTTAGATCGCCATGCCAGGTGAGTAGTAACTGGTTTCTAAAGTGTCAATACACAGCATTTTTATGACACGTATAGTTATTGTGTTTCGTTATTTGCATTTGTTCTTAAACATTGCAGGTATTTTAAATGTATTGACGTTGTTTGATAAAGCAGTACTGTAAAAGGGGCTATACAACCGATTCTGTTGGAAATTCCATGCAAAGTCCGACGAGCATTCACATACAGTTCGTGGCTACTAGCGTTGACTTTGCATAGCGGCCAGGAGAGACTAAACTCATCTAACGATGTTTGCCCCAACAATTCGTTACTGGTCGCTATTAAACTACAACATGTATTTCACAATGTCAACATACATATATATATATATATATATATATATATATATATATATATATATCCTTGTAAAATGTCCTTTTACAAATACACAACGACATGGTGAACTTATGTATGGAGGGTTTAACTTCAAGGACACATTGAATTGCCAAGTTACACTACTACGTATGTGCGTACGTAGAATGTTGGAGGAAATTGCGTTCAACATGTAAATGAGTCAGCAGAAGAACATATAGACAAATTGGTTGTTTAACTTGTGGCTGGACTATGTCATGTACGCTTGAGCTGTTTGAGCTATATCAAAACTAACTTTAACCACATGCAGCACTGTTGTTCTCGGTGTAACGGTAATTTCGCGCGTATAGTTTTTAACCGATTTTCGTCAAGTCAATAGAAGATAATTCTGAGTGCGTCGACCTACTGGCGTTGCTGCAGCCACCAAACTTGACTGTGGCGTCGTCAGTGCGGAAGACCCAGCGGCCGGGAAGTCCGACGTTGGTCGTTGTCTCCACGTTGACAATGGCCGCCGAGCGAGAGCCGGGGACTGATTCGTACACTATCCCGTCTCCCGCGTTGAAGCCAGCCTACGGCGAAAGAAGCATGTTTATTAAAGCGAAGTTATCTGTTAAGTTACGCGGAATCTCCCGGTGTCGTAATAATGGACAGAACGTTCGCTGAATTCTTGTCTTGAACGTTGGAGAATGAAAAGACGCAGAATATCAAAGGAACCTTAACATATTTAGCCTGCTATTAAGAACACTATGCAAATGAATGAGGAACGAACACCGTTCCTTAAGTTCATGTTACCTGCATGTTGGAGACAAATAAGAGCTCTTTCTTTTATACGTCACAATTATGAGTTACCGAATATCGCATATTGTTATTTCAATTCCTCTGCGAGATTTAAGTAATTATATGGGTATCGTAAAAGTAAAAGAACAGCAAATTTGCAAGTGTAATGATCATAGTGTGTTCTCCAACGCTACTGCAATATATACCATGGCATATTGTAGTGTAGTAGATAATAATAAATGATAATGATATACCATGGTAGTCCATGCTACATTCCCCTAAGGGAAGTTATGAATACGTTTCGTTAGCCTTCACCGCAGCAAATGTTATCTTGAAATAACGCCACACTTTGGCTACCGGCTTATATACGAGCACACTGAGCACCCACCTGAGCCGGAGTTCCACCCAGGCCCGTGCTGCTGGAGCCGCCGCTCGCTGTCCCCGTTGTCCAAGCGATGTCGCCGTAGTTGAACATCGTGAACGAGTGGCGGCCATCGGTGACCAGCACGATTTGGAACGTGTTCAGCTGTTATTATTTATTAATATTAGTATTAGTTATTCAAGGTTATTTTGTGCAGTTACATTATATAGAAAGTTTATTATTATAACTTAAAGTCATTTAAATGAGCACATGCACACTACATAGTAGGAATTCCCATAAATCAATATATTATTATTTGTTTAGGTTTTCTTATTTCAATTTTTACATTTTTTTTATCTTGAATAGACAATGCATTTAATATACAGTCGAACATCGATTCACTGTTAACTCTCTATTACAGCCACCTCGCAATTAAGACGACCCTAGGAAAGTCTTAAATTATTTCTGTAATAGTAAAATATAATAAATTAAATTGGCTAATACGGTCACCTCGCCATTCTGGTCACTTTTGTCCAGTCCCGAGGCTGACCTTAATAGTGATATTCCTTTGTACTAATATTTGTTATTTAGTATGTTACATTTTCTTTGTTATCACTTTCATATTCAGCAAATCTCTACCAACTCGCATGATCCTACACTTACGGGAGTGGCATTCGAGCCGCCGTAGTAGGTGAC
>OZ023213.1:46399159-46416659 GCA_963995525.1 Escarpia spicata
GACATTTCACTGAACCCACTGAAGTCGTTCTTCCTGTTTGGGGGCTTCAAATAACACGTATTTTAGATCTGCAGTTATGTTTCCGTATCAGTTAATCCACCTGTTTGCCACAACACGTAACTGAACTCACGCTCCGTCTTGCTCCGTGTTCACGCCTTCAGCTTCTCTCCGGCAGGTGCTCACCCACATACTTACCCGGCTTACTTGCTGAAGGTGCGAATTAATACACGGCAAAAACGGTTGGATCAAATGTTTTGGCCGGCCCAGGTCGCAGCGTACTAACGCTTACAGCCCTATCACGAATACCTAGCCTTCTATTAGGAGTAATAACACTAACTTACTCAGCGACCAGACCTTCCATGCACCTGTCATATTAGATTACATTCCCGTTCTTAGCTTACATTTTTGTGATAAGGCTGGTGGGCTAGCTTTAATATTCGTGTTTAAAAACGACCTCGTTCTGGTCTTTATATGGTATCTGTGGTGTAACATAGAACTCTGGGGAAAGAAAACAACTGTTTTCCATATAAGACACATGCAACAGTGCTCTTGACTTCGTTCTGACTGTAGATCGACTGAAAAGCTGGAGGTTACAAATACAGTGTAGTGAGCCGTCGAACGACATATCTCGTAATTGTACGCGCTGGATATGAAACTGGATTCAAAACGTTTCGCATTTGTCCAGCACCTCAATGTTTGACATCATGTCTTGCCACTTGATGCCCAATCTGCCACAGGCAGCACATGTGCAGCGATTTTTGTACACCACGTTCATTCTATAGGCGCTTTGTTAGCCTATCAAAAGATGCGCGGTCTTCCCAAGACGGGCAGAAATGTAATCGTTAATCATTGTGTTTACATATATCGTGCTACCCAGATATGCAAATTTCTCCACAACGTTCAATGGGACGTTATCGATAGTAACGTCTGATGGTACATGGTTGTTTCCAGGATTTGGTTGGAACATTACTTCTGTTTTTTAGACTGATTGTGAGTCCAAATTGACGGGCTTCTTTAGCAAAACAGTCAGTAATTGCCTTAATGTCATCGATTGAATGTGCAATGAAGGCACAGTCATCAGCAAAGAGAAGGTCTCGTGCAAGTAACTGTGAAGTATTGCTCTTGGCTTTCAGCCGTTGAAGGTTAAATATATTCCCATCAGTACGAAACTGGATGTAGACACCGAGCTCGTTGTCGCGGAAAGCATCAGACGAGAATATAATGGAAAATAGCATTGGTGCTTGGACGCAGCACTGTTTGGTACCTCTTACGGAAGTAATGTATGCGTGTGGCGCCCTCTGTTGGAGTTGAGTTAATTCCTTGCAGCGCCATTTTGTGTCGATTCACTAACAGGCCAAAATTGTAAGTGCCTCGTTTGGTCGCACTATTTCACTAATTACTGTATATTTTCGATTGTGTTACTTTATGGCATTTTATTAACGTTACTACAAGACGCTTATGTTACGTTTCTTAGACTATATGTGTTTATTATCAGCAATTTAATATATTGCAGATTGTACCTCGAGACACGCCACACTACGCTATCGAAATAAACAGCGAGCGTTGAATCAATAAATATTGGCTTGTCTTGAAATCGCGACAACAGTCAACACAGCAATCCGCCAGTAACCGGGCCATTTGTTACAGGGAATGCATCTGACAAGGTCCTTTGGTCTTGGACTCTGACCACATCGTGAAAGGAGCGAATTACATCAACAAATACGCTGGGACAGCCAACTTTTCTCAGTAGTTTCCAAAGTCATATTTTGTGAATGAATCTAAGGCCTTCGTAATGTCTACAAAGATCATGCAGGTGTCTTGGTTTTGTTCGCGACACTTTTCTTGCATTTGTCTCACCGCAAAGATCATATATGTGTTAAGTTACCACGCCCTGCACGGAAGCCATATCGGCTGGAGGTTAATACGCATAATGGATCAGGGATCGGTTGTATTGGTTGACACGAAGGCGCTCTGTAACATACTATACTGCTATTATTTTAGCATCTCACTCTGGGGGACAAAGTCTACGACAGCAGGTTCGACCAGCTCTCGGCCGTCCAGCTCAAGGACGTCGCTGCTGCCGTCACTCGATTGATTTTCCATCCCTGTCAGGGATCTGACATTTCGTTGCGTCTGCTGATGATGCCGGATAGTTCTCTGGCAGAGCTATGTCTCGCAGTCAACTCTCGTGTCGTCTTCCTCACTGTAACGTGTCCTTTGAGAAACCCAACAAAGACATCAGGATGTTACCCTTCAAGTGTCATTTAGACGAACAGGTATCCATCTAATGTAATTGTGTTATCCAACACGTGACCTGTTGCCCAGCAAAAGGTACGTTAAGCCTTCCAAAATGAATGCTGATCACGCGGAGCATTTTGACGCATATTTTGTTGAAATTCTGTCCGCAAATATTGTTTTTGTTAACGACTAAAACGACATAAAGCAAAGGTTTTTTAAGCGAGAACTGCATGTGGGATATACTGATTCAGCAGATGTCATGGGCTCGTGAATAGGTCAGTTGGTGATCTAAGGTAAAGACGCTTGAAACCATATTGGTCATTGCATCAACATGGAGCAAAACATGTCTCTCATATTGCATTCACTTCGATCATCACCTCACGCGCTAGCTGTAAACAGATGGATCAAAGCTGAAACTGTGGAATTGGTCGATCTCTATCAACACTCCAGTTTTCAGTACTTTTCATATTCTCCACTCACTCTTTGTCATATATGGTTCACCTACACCGGTAAACGTACGTAAAAGTAATTACGTGTGCCTCGATGAGCGCGTTTTTTTTACTCTTATGGGCTTTCAGGAACGAGTAAACCGCGGAAGGATATATGCAAGCTGCCACGCAGTGAGGATTTACAAAATGCTTAAAACCGATTCTTTGTAAGCTAATATACATTCGATATGTATTGTATCAAAACCGGATAATTTCCCATAAGTACTTTGTTTGCTACTGATGTCTTGCATGTGTGTGCATAATTTGGGTGTTATCTGCGCAAAAAGCCGATATATAATTGTGTTTACGCGAATCATTTTGACCTTGCTGCCACGTGAATGATTAATTATGCAGCCCGAGTATAATGAGTATTCATGCATGCGCAGTGAAACACACAGAGACTGGTGACGTCACACACAGTTAACATGACAGATGTCGAGGTGAGTTGTTGCAAGCAATGCCTTTTTAAATCAGAAATTCGTATTTCCTCATATTGATGGACGTCTTGACGGAGAAGGTGAGAAAAGATGCACCAGAATCAATGATATTCGCAGATGACATTGTGCTGTGTGGAGGAAAGGAGGTAGACATGACAGAGTACCTGGAGACGTGGAGAAAGGCACTGGAAGAGAGAAGAATGAGGGTTAGTGAACCGAAAACCCAATTCATGGACTTCATGTTCGAACGGAATGAGGAGATAGACAGACCAACTGTAAAGATACTGGGAGACAAGCTGGGGGAAAAGGGACACACTTCAAATAGCTAGGGTCAGTCGAGGAAGAAGCAGGAGGCATGGAAACGGAGATCAAACAGACAGTGAGTGCAGCTTGGAGAAATTGGAAGAAATGCAGTGGAGTGTTGTGCGACAGGAGGATGCCAGTGAAGTTGAAGGGGAAAATCTATAAAACAGTAGTCAGGCCAGCAATGCTGTACGGGGCTGAGACATGGGCAACAATGAAAGGACAAGAAACAAGTATAGAGATGAATGAGATGAGGATGTTGAGGTGGATGTGTGGAGTGACAAAGAAAGATAAGATCCGAAACGAATATATTAGAGGAGCAACGAGAGTGACACAAACATCCAAAAAGATAACAGAGAAACGACTGAAATGGTATGGGCATGTGATGAGAAGGGAAGAGGAGCACATAGTGAGAAGAGTGCTAAATGCAGAGATACCAGGAAGAAGAAGGAGAGGACGACCGAAGACCAGATTGAAAGACACATGCAGAAGAGACATGGAAATCGTGGATCTGAGTGCAGATGTGGTGATGGACAGGGCGACATGGAGAAAGAAAATTTTAGCCATACCGACGACCCCAGATGACGAGAAAAGTCAGAGAAGAAGAAGAATTTAGGAACCTCAACCTCGGATTTAAGTTGGAATGCACACGTAGATGAAATAGTATCAAAGGCAAGAAAGAGAGTGTATATGATCTATCAGTTGAAACGTGCTGGTATCAACCAAAATGACTTGGTTAGAATATATGTATCTGTGATTAGACCAGTAGTTGAATATGCCTGCCCGGTATGGCACACGAACTTGCCTAAATATTTATCGGACAACATCGAGATAATTCAAAAAAGGTGTCTCAAAACTATATTTCCTGGTTGTGTGTACGAGGATATTCTGGAGATGGTAAACTTACCAACGCTGCATGATAGACGCAATGAATTGTGTAAAACGTATTTCGCTAGAATGAAGCATAGTGACCACAAACTGAATACGCTACTACCAAATATTCGAAATGTGCCGTATACACTAAGATCATTCAATGAGTTACCCGTCCCAATGGCGAACACAAATCGCTACAAAAACTCATTAATTCCATGGTGCTTAGTACACTGCCATAACACTTAATGATTTTAGTGTATGTCTCAACAGTCAATTTTAATATTTAAACTATATGATTTAATTTTAGTATATTTAAAGTATCTTATTTGTTAATGAAAGATAGTAATGCAATGTACACGTTTTAATATAAAGCGCCTCATACTGAGTTTGTTGCGTCACGGGGCGATTTTGTGTAATTTACTTAACAGTATCTTTGGTGTTGCGTTATTTTATTTAGTACATGTTTTATGAGTATTGTAACATAATGTTGAGTCGTATTGTAACTTGTAACATTATGGAATTGTGTGATTTGGGGCTTTTATGGTGAATGTATGTACAATCCAACTGAAAAGTTGCAAATAATAATAAATTTATTATAAATATGAGTTAACTAATTCAACATTGTGAAGATTAATTACGTTTAGATATTACATTATGGAACTTATCACCAAATAATAATACAAGAGAGCCTTGTTATGCTGATTCAATCAGACTAAAATCCCAATCCATTACTTTGGCCAACTTTTAATTTGCTTCTACATAATTACCTGTATGCATTGGTCATATACAGTGCACTCCAGATAACTCGAACTCACATAGGTTGATTTACACTAAATTAAGTCAATCTTTTGTGAGTTATCTGGAGTGCACTGTATATGACCAATGCTTACAGGTAATTATGTACAAGCAAAGTAAAAGTTGACTAAAGTAATGGATTGTCATGTTAGTCTGATTAAATCAGCATAACAAGGCTCTCTTGTATTTCTTTTCCATTTACCCATTTTATTTGGTGATAAGTTCCATAATGTAATATCTAAACTTAATTAATCTGCACAGTGTTGAATTAGTTAACTCATATTTAGGTTGAGGTTCCTAAATTCTTCTTCTTCTCTGACTTTTCCCGTCATCTGGGGTCGTCGGTATGGCTGGTAATTTTCTTTCTCCATGTCGCCCTGCCCATCACCACATCTGCACTCAGACCCACGATTTCCATGTCTCTTCTGCATGTGTCTTTCCATCTGGTCTTCGGTCGTCCTCTCCTTCTTCTTCCTTGTATCTCTGCATTTAACACTCTTCTCACTATGTGCTCCTCTTCCCTTCTCATCCCATGCCCATACCATTTCAGTCGTTTCTCTGTTATCTTTTTGGATGCTTGTGTCATTCTCGTTGCTCTTCTAATATATTCGTTTCGGGTCTTATTTTTCTTTGTTACTCCACACATCCACCTCAGCATCCTCATCTCATTCGTCTCTATCCTTGCTTCTTGTCTTTTCGTTGTTGCCCAGGTCTCAGCCCCGTACAGCATTGCTGGTCTGACTACTGTTTTATAGATTTTCCCCTTCAACTTCACTGGCATCCTCCTGTCGCACAACACCCCACTGCATGTCTTCCAATTTCTCCAATCTGTACTCACTGTCTGTTTGATCTCCGTTTCCATGCCTCCTGCTTCTTTCACGACTGACCCTAGCTATTTGAAGTGTGTCCCTTTTTCCCCAGCTCGTCTCCCAGTATCTTTACAGTTGGTCTGTCTATCTCCTCATTCCGTTCGAACATGAAGTCCATGAATTGAGTTTTCGGTCGACTAACCCTCATTCTTCTCTCTTCCAGTGCCTTTCTCCACGTCTCCAGGTACTCTGTCATGTCTACCTCCTTTCCTCCACACAGCACAATGTCATCTGCGAACATCATTGATTCTGGTGCATCTTTTCTCACCTTCTCCGTCAAGACGTCCATCAATATGAGGAACAGGTATGGACTCAATGCAGATCCTTGGTGCAACCCAACCTCTACGCTAAAGTTGCTGCTTTCACCAGCCACACTGCGAACCTTTGTTTCACACCCCCGGTACATATCCTGAATCAGTCTGATGTACTTTTCCGGTACATTCCTTTCTCTCGCACATCTCCATATCTCCTCCCTTGGTACCCGACCGTATGCTTTCTCCAAGTCGATAAATACCACTCTGATGTCCTTCTGTCCCCCCCTGTGTTTCTCTATCGTTTGTTTGAGAATGAAAAGCGCATCTGTGGTACTCCTGCCTGGCATAAACCCAAATTGACTTTTATGTATGTCTGTGCATTCTCTCATCCTCTTGTCTATGACTCTCTCCCATATCTTAAAAGTGTGCGTCAGGGGTTTCATCCCTCGGTAGTTCTTACACTCCTGAATATCACCTTTCAGTATGCTCTGTCGCCAAGCCGATGGCATGTGTTCTGAAGTCATGACACAATTGTATAGTCTGCATAGTAACTTTATACCAAAGTTGCCTATACATTTCCAAGCTTCAGCTGGTATTTCATCTGCTCCTACAGTCTTCCCACTTTTCATCCCTCTGAGTGCTTTCTCTGTTTCTTCATCACTGATACTCCTTACCATACTCTCGGGTTTTCCTCGTTCATCAGCCAGTTAAAGTATTAACCCCCATCTCTCTTTGATGTCATTGTCGTTCATCAATACTTCTCCCGTTGCACTTTTGACTGTACATATCTGGCCTATGTCCTTTCCTGCACGGTCCCTAGCTGCTGCTATTCTATAGATGTCCTTCTGACCATCACTTGTTTCTAGGTTGTCGTACAATTTGTCTACTGCTTCTTCTCTCACTCATGCCATCACCTTCTTAGCCGTTGCTTTCGCTATCTTGTACTCTGCCCTGTCTATCTATGCTCCTGTTCGTTTCCATTTCTTCAGTGTGTCTTTCTTTTCCTTAACTGCATTCTCAGTGTCAACATGCCATCACCAACTTTCTAGTACGGGCTTCTTCTTCCCCGTTGACCTCCCACATACTTCCTCCCCACACTTCCTGATCTGCTCCGCAGTTTCTTCCCAACATTCGTCCACGTTCTCCGTTGTTACTTCATCTTATCTGATAGACTCTCCACTACATTTATCCTGAAGTTCTCTCTCACTTGGTCGTCTTTTAGCTTCCACCATCTGATCTGTTTCCTTCCCACTGTTTTTCTCTGTCTTGTTTTCCTCACCTCCAGTTCAGAAACTAGTACCCCGTGTTATGTGGCGATGGCCTCTGAGAGTAGTACTTTACAGTTCGTTGATTCCTTAGCATGCTCTTTGCAATTTGGGTTTCTCATCCCCCGCTGTGATAGGTTACAAGATGGTTCCTTCTCTTTTTGTAGACTGTATTCAGTATGCTGTAGCAAAGTCTAGGATCTTTATGCCTTCCTCGTTTGCGACACCTAATCCGTGTCCTCCGTGTACATCATTATATCCTGTCCGATCTCTTCCGACATGTCCATTTAGATCTCCTGCCACCACAATTCTCTCGCAACTTGGTACAGCTTGCATCTCACCATCTATGTGCTCCCAGAATTCCTCCTTTTCCTCTTCTGTGCATCCAGTTTGTGGTGTATAGCAACTGATAACATTCCACACTTCTCCTTCGATCTCTAGGTTCACTCTCATCAGTCTATCGGACGGTCGCTCCACTGCTAGTGCTCTGTCTTTCAGGTCTTCACTTAGTACAATTCCTACTCCAGTCTTCGTCCCATCTTCTCCATGGTAGTACAGTTTGTATCCGGCACCGATCTTCCCTTGCTTTGCTCCCTATCCATTTTGTTTCCTGTACGCACAATACTGGCAGGTTCTTCTTTAGCATCAATTGTACTACTTCTCCACTTCTTTCTGTCATGCTCTCAACATTCAGTGTTGCGAGTTTGATCTTCCTCATTCTCCTTCCTGTTTGGACTAACTTCTTTAGCTGCCTTCGTCCTTCAGACGGTAGCCCTTGTCCATTTATCGTTAAGCTCGGGCGGGGGTCTCGCGCGTCGCACGGACATTCACTCTATTTAATCCAGCCATATTTAGGGGTTTGGCTTAGGTTTTTATAACCGGACGCCCTTCTTGCCGCCAACCACAGTTATAAGCGGTGGGCCTAGCCTCTAGCACCAATGTACCATCAACCTGTGAGACAGCAGGTGGTTTGAGATCGGAGTTGTTCTTCTCCTAGGCCGATTACCTGCCAAGGTTAACGAGCTGGGCCTGCCCGGGTTTGTAATCAGAGTTGTCCTTCTCCTAGACCGACTACCTGACGAGGTTAACGAGCTGGGGCTACCCGGGTTTAAAATCAGAGTTGTCCTTCTCCTATGGTAAGTTTGGTCCACGGCATCTTCTTCTGTTTTATCCGGTGCAACCCATCATATTAAGGGCTTCCTCCATCCGCCACCCAGGGGACGAGCCTTTACGCAGGCTACCCACTGCGCGAGGGCTCATTTTCCTAAATTCAACGTTGTTTATTTGCAGGAACATTTTGACCATCGACAGTTTGAAAAAATAGCCGAGCTGATGGAAGGAGGAAATTGAAGAGCTTTACTCAACAGTGCCGTTAATTGGACAATGGGTCACCTGACATAAAATGGTGCCTGACATTGTTCTGCCCCATTATGTTCTGAGCGACATCTACTAGGAAGTTGTACATCACTTCGAGTTTCAAATGGATGTGTGCATCTGATAGCTTTGCGTATCAAAATGCATAGCAGTGCTATTAATTGGACAATGTGTTAACTGACACAGTAGTGAAGAAGATGTATGACTTTGTTCTGCCACATTAGTTCCGTGTGGCTTCTGCTTGGATTATGTACATCGCTACACAGGCCCGTGTAGCATTTCTGCTATTTATGTATTTTCAGAATCTATTTCCTGGTCATTTTGTCTCATCATTTTATTAAAGTAGAAAGGTCAGGCAGAAGTTGTGTAATTAATTATAGACCAGCGCAGGTGTTCATGGGTGCTCACTGAAGCGTGGTAAGCGTGGTTATTATTAGCCTTTAATTAAGTTATCTGCCCACTGAAGCGTGGTTATAATTAGCCTTTAATTAACTGGCGTCGTCGTGGATGAGTACATTATTATAGTTATTGTTAAAGCTTATATTCAATGAGATATAGCAATAGAACCAAACATTGTTTATTACGTACCAGAAACGGTAAGTTGTACAATAGCGTGAGTCATCAAATCACAGTTAAGCGATGTTGATCTTCCTCATGGTCTCTCGTCAGAGACGGGAGGTCCCATTATTTGAGGGAAGACTACACCAATTCCCTCCTCTCTTTTTTAAAGATCACATAGTCACAGTTGACTGGGAGGCATCTTCTGACGTTTGTTACGTCGCAGTTCGTTGTGGGAGGACGATGGAATGTCTCGTTCAGTGGCCAGTGTTGCTACTTTCCGCAGTATTGTGGACACGAATATCGTTCTCTCACGACTGTACCGTGTCCGGTTTGATGTATCGGCGGTTGCGCCAGTAGATACGACCATTGGGCAGTTTCACATGATAGTCGCGGTGTCGGCCAACTCCGACGATCACGCCTACTTTATCCCACTTTTTTGTAAGGGGATTTTGCAATCTTACTCGTGCGCCGTAGCTGTGGTAGAGGACGGGATTGCCTATTGTAACGCTCTTCGTCCCGTGCATGTGTTTGCCCGCAGCCAGCATCCTGCTTATCCGCCACATTTGTCACTTGCTTGTAAACGATTGTCGGTGTGCGGCTACTGTCGATCACAGTGGATCTGTGCAGGGGAGAGGCCACCTGCACGATGAGTATTGCGGTATTCTATAAGTCCTCGCTGGAAATTCTCATTGTCCAGATCTCCATTCACGGTTGTTGTTGCAATGAGTTTTTTCATTGTTTTCACCGCAGCCTCGGCATGTCCGTTAGACTGGCGGTAATGTGGTGTGGATGGTGCGGGACGAACGCCCCAGCGAGACGCGAACTGAGGACCACCATCAGATCTAAATCGCACTGGGATTCCAAGCTCCACGAATGTGGTGTGGTGCGAGCACAGCGGTTTGGTGCGAGCACCGGTCTGTGTGACGTGTCTAGTGTCGCAGTGTAGTGAGTAGCTTGTAGTGCATGCGCTTCTTGCTCTCGCCAGCTAGCCCCTTCACAGGGACGAAAAGGGACATGAGTGCACAAGCCTCCCCTGCTGGTACATAGCCTCTCCATAGACAAGGCTCTAGCATGATCTCCTTGTGGTACACTGCGGTAACTGGGCACCTTACGGCCTCAGGCTAACATGCTAGGGATCTAGGAGAGGGACAGCTCTGATTTAAAAACCTGGGTAGACCCAACTCATTAGCCTTGACAGGCAGTGGGTCTTGGAAAAGGAAAACTCAGACTTCAAACCATGGGCAGATCAAGTCCACTAGTCATGGAAGACATTGACCTACGGGAAGGAAAACCTGGACGACAAACCCACCACATGTGTCAGCATGGGCAGCGCCATGTGGCTCGAATAAATGACCTCAATTATATGCTATGTCACTTAGTAATTACGAGATTGGATACTGCGTGCGGGGGAACCGACGCGCTGGAACCCAGGCACCAGCGAGAAATCAGTGAAGACCTGGAGGGTCGAACAGCCGGCATCGACTCTCATGCAAAGTCCGGTACGCCACCCTCAATGTGGGAACAATGACGGGGAAACGAGTGAAGGTGGAGGAACTAATGAAGAGGCGGCAATTGTCAGTGATGGGGGTACAAGAAACCAAGTGGAAAGGGGACCGGGCAGTGGATCTGGGAGATGGGTTTAAGATGATGCATGCAGGGGGAGATAAAAGGACGAATGAAGTGGGAGTTATTATGAAGGAGGAATACAGCATGGAAGTCATCAGGGTGCAACGTTGGGAAGGCAGAATAATTGCAGTGTGGATGTTAGTTGGAGGAGAGATGATGTGCATACTATCGGGCTACGCACCATAGACAGGGAGAACTCAAGAAGACAAGGATGCATTCCGAAACAACCTGAAAGAAATTATTGGGCATGTGGAGCCGGAGACAATGTTGGTTGTGGCAGGTGATCTAAATGCACATGTAGGAAAGAGAGAGAACAGTGAGGAGACCTTAGGAAAGTACGGATATGGAACGAGAAACAGAGAGGGACAAGATCTGGTCGAGATGCTAGGGAGAAATCAGCTAGTGGAGGTAAACTCCTTCTTTCAGAAGAAGGAATCACACAAGATCACATACAGAAGTGGAAACAACGGAACAGAGATAGATCTGCTGATTGTTAGAAGCAGCCAGTTGAACAAGGTTAGGGACTGTGCAAAGTTCTGGCAGGAGAGCACATAACGAGCCGTTGGTTTATGAAATGTGGATAGAAAGAGGCAAACAGAGAAGAGGAAAACAAAGATAGGTAATCAAATGGTGGAAATGTGAAGAAAATGTGATGGCCAAATACAAAACCAAAATAGAGAGGAAGTTCAGGCTACTCCAAGAACAAAGGGACGATGTGGAATCAAAGTGGAAAGCACTTAAGGAAGGCTTTGTAAGAACAGCTGGGGATATATGTGGCCGGACATCAGGAAAGCCCACACAAAGCCAAATGAAGAAAGAAAAGTGGTGGTGGAACCAGGAAGTTAAACAAGAAATACGAGAAAAAGGAGGCAGTGGTCTTTGCCCTTTGTCCAGCGTGTCGTGAACGAGAAGGGTGATGTCTTTTCTTTGAGGCGTTGAAGACGCGTGTTGTCGATATCGTTCAGGCGACGGCGATCGAGAATTGTCACCAATGGTTTGTGATCGACGACCAACTCAAAATATGACAGTCCGAGTAATTGAATGCGACACTTCTTCATTGCCCAAGTGGCTGCCAGTAGCTCTAATTCCACTATGTTATAGCGACTTTCCGTGTCTGTAAGAAAGCGTGATCCGCACTGAATCAGTCGCCATTTGTCTGCGTGTTGCTGCAAAAGAGCATAGCCCAGACCTTTGCGTCGCGATGCATCTGTGTGTAGCGCCATTGGTTTTGATGGATCAAAGTGTGCCAGTGTAGGAGCAGTTACCAACGCTTTCTTGCTGGCTTGAAAGGCTTTGCTGTGTGTTTCACTCCATCGAAACTCGTTCTTGCTCTTCAGCAGCTCACGCAATGGATGTTGTACTGACCGCTGTCGTGAAGTCACCAAGCTGGTTGATAAGGCCCATAAAAGATCGTACATCTGTCAAGCAGGTTGGTGTAGGGAATTCGGCGATTGCATTCAGCTTTTCCGGATCTGTGCTGACGCCTTCTGCGTTGATTTTGAAACCAACGTAATTCACCTCATTTTCCGCGAACTTCAGCTTGTCGGGGTTCAGTGTGAAGCCGTGCTCTCGACAACGGAGCAACACTGAGCGAACTCTTTCGACGTGTTGCTCAAAGTTTTTATCGTGTACAATGACGTCATCCATGACCTTTTCGACGTTGTTTAAGCTGGCGATCGCTATGTCGCCGCGTCTGCAATATTCATCGCCGGTTGAGGACAGTCCAATGGGGCTTCTTAAGAAGAGATAACGCCCCAAGGGGTCAAAAAAGTTGTGAGTTCTTGGCATTTGGGCGAGAGTAGTATCTGCCAGTACCCTTGTTTTGCGTCTAACGTCGTGAAGTATCTTGATCCTGGTTTGATGTTGGAGACAGCTTTTTTCGGTGTCTTCATAGGATGAATTGGTCGACGAATGAATTTGTTGAGACGTGTGAGGTCCACACAAAGACGGACGTATACCCCCTCGTGGTTTTGGCACTACCACGAGCGGATGACACCATCTGGTGGGCTTAATAATGCCTTGTCTTGACATCTGGTCGAGATTTGCTTTGACTTCATCCCGCCATGCGAAAGGAATGGGGCGAGTGGCAGATATTGCAAAAGTCTCAACGTTCTCGTTCAAGTGAATTGTCATTGGTTCACCCAACATTGTCTTTAATTCGTCACCTGTGTCGAACACGTCTTTAAATTCTTCAAGTAAGTCACTGCGCTTGCGTGTTCGCGTGTCGGATGACTCGTGTTCTGTAGGAATCTTTCTTGGCAATTTTGTTTCGCGTGACCGTCTTATGGCACGAATTGGTTTAAGATAATCGTTCGGCGCGATTCCTAAGTCTCGGCAAACATACCAAGTCAGCAGAAGTCCTTTTTGCTCTTTGCATATAAGAACCGTCTCTTTTGTATATTTGTGGATGGATGTGGAGGTCTATTATGCCAATACATTCGAATGATGTACCATTGGCAGCAATGTTTGTGTCTTCGGGCGGGGGACATGTATTTCCGATGTCTAAGCCTATTTATTTTTGGATATCAAGCCCTGCAACAGTGGCTTCGGCCCCTGTATCTGATGTTGCCTGTGCTGTTGTGATGAAGCTATCATCAGCATAATGATGACGTTGTACCTTAATGCGCGGGGCGCGACAGTATTTTATCTTTCCCAGAATGTCCAGTACGCGAATTTGACTCATTGCGGTCGATCAACGGGTACTCTTACTCTGTGGATTGTTCTGACGGCAACACGTAGCCCAATTACCCCTTTTCTTACAGACTGAACATACACTGTGTCGTGCAGGACTTTCATCTCGCGTTTTATGAGCCGATTTTCCGCAATAACAGCATCTGTGGTTATGTTTTGAAGTGGCATTATTCCTGGTTTTACTTCGTTGCCAGGTTTTCTTGCCAATTCTGTCTATCTTTGTGTGGCCTTTGTCATTTTGTGCAAGTGCAGCTTCGTTATTCCATGCCGATTCTCCACTCCTGCAGATATCAACTGTTGTCAGTAGAAAAGGGGAGGCGTGATTGCTAATAACGTTCGTCTTGTTTCTGGGTCACGAATTCCCGACATAATTCGCGTAGTAAGACGATCGTCTAAGCACTGCTGGCAAAGGTCTGCGTTGTTGGCAATTTCCCGCAAGTCCACGTAGAAGTGGTCGAACGTTTCGCCTTTTTCTTATTTGCGTTCTTCTATTACCACCCTGTCCAGTGTAACATTTGGTTTGGCTCGGATGTGTTCTTGGATTCGGTCTAAGATCGCTGTGACGGTTATATCGTCATCATTGTCTATACCGATGGCTAATTGCAATGTAGCACGCATTTCAATAGACACGCTAGTGCACAACATGGCTCTCTGTTTGCGTCCTGGGAGACGGTCGAGCTGTTCTAACTCCACGAAATCTTCCCATGATCGCCTCCATGATGCTACTTCTGGTAGTGTTATGTCTGCTGCCATTGGCTCCGGCGGCCTAGTTTTAGCGTGTTTCCCGGGAGAAGTACGCTGGACGTTGGTCACGGTGTCTGTGTGTTGTGTCTCTGGACCACTAGACTCATCATTGGCGCCGTTGCTGTGTGCGCGCGATGGTGATTTATGGGCGCATCTGTCGAGGGTCGATGCGTCAGAATAGACGCATCGATAGTTCATATATTTTATCGCGTGCGCGCCCCCGTTCCTGATCTCGCTTTTCACGTTTGTTGTCCCGTTCTTCTTGTTTAGACAGGAATGTCGCACGTCAGTCTGGTACGATTGTGTCACCGCAACGCGGACTTTGGTGAACGTCAACGCTTGTGGCGCGCTCTTGCGGATCTTTTGAAAGCTCCGCGGCGCCGTGTTTGCTTGTAGCGCGGGATTTTCTGTCCATTTTGTCGCTACCGTTTACAGACAAACCGACTTTTTACCGTCTTATTTCGAGTTCGTGGCCTTTTTCCGACTGCGCCATGTTAAAGCTTACATTCAATGATATATATAGCAACAGAACCAAACATTGTTTATTACGTACCAGAAATTGTAAATTGTTGTACAATAGCGTGAGCCATCAATTCAAGATGTTGATCTTCCTCGTGTTCTCTTATCAGAGACGGGAAATCACATTATTTGAGGGGATATTACACCAGTTATAGGGGTGTTTTCATGATGCATAAATTAGGTTTGACTCATTGTCGCATTCTTGTTGATTTCATTAGTTCCATCCGGTCATGTGTTATGCCTTTTGAACTAGGTATACAAGTCAATGACAGGTAAGAAATATCATCTTTGGTAGAGATCAGGCACGTGTAAATTTGGGAGAGAAAAACGGGGCTGAAATTGCGTGGTGTCACCCCGGTGCCCAGAAGAGATACAGGGCTGTAATGGCGAGTTGTTCCCCTGATGCCTAGAGGTAGGCAGTGTGAAATTTAGAAGAGATACCGGGCTGTAATGGCGAGTTGCCACCCTGGTGCCTAGAGATAGGAAAAGTTAGAACGTGCTAGGTTGTGTGGGAACCAGAAAGTTGTTGTACCCATCATAATACGTGTGGAGGCGTCTGCAAGAGTGCAGACCGGAGTTTCTACACAGCGGAGAAGGAGAGCGAACGCCTAGCGACAGCTCTGCGTAGCGGGCCGAGAAAGGCGTGACGTGGCGAGCGCGTGGCAAAAATACGTGTCAAGCACGTGTCGAAGATTCGTGGCAGGCGAAGCGTAGCGAGGACGGGCTTCGTCTGCAGACCGACGAGACGAGGTGCGACGTCTCGAAGCGAGACAGCCGGGTCAACGGGCGAGCGCGTGACGGCGATCGGAGGGGCGGATAGCGGGAAGGACATGTCCGGCAAACGCTCGGCCGAGCCGAGTCAGCGAGCCGGCGGGTCGACCGGAGCGTGTACGGCGTGCGGGCAACGAGACGGACATTTCTGTCGAACGGTCATCGTATGATCTCATGTGATCTCGTGACGAATTAGCCAAGTGAACGACGAACATTCGTGCGAATACGCGGTGACACCGAATGTAGGGAAGTGACAATTCAATATCTATCTTACTGTTAGAACCGGCTAGTCTACTGTGAACTGACCATATATTATATGTAATTGAGAGATTGTCTCATTGTATTCTGGGAATAGTACAGATTCCCGATCTGTGTATGTAATTAAATTAAGATATTAGTTTTCCCTAATTAGGGATGTTGTGGATTATTTCATGCTACTTATCTGAGTCCGAGCGGATCAGATCTTGTAATGGGTTGACAAGTGAAATTCTCTTGAGTGTGAATAATATTTAGTTTTTTAATGTGCCGTACTAGTATTTGGGGGTTCAAAGATAATCGGAGAGCCGAGGTAGGGTAGACTAGAGGGTAGATATTGTTGTGTTTATTGTTACTATAAAAGTTTTGTTTTTGGATTTACATATGTAATAAAATTAATTGAATTTCCATTGCTCCTTGTTGCATTGATCACGGTTGCCGCCCTCATTCGCAAGCGTTGACGTAATTAACATTGGACCCTACTAGACCTCAGCCATCTAGTTACGAAGACCTCGCCGATCTGTGACAGCCCGTAGCCAGCTTTTCACAACGGGAAGTTCACATTTTCACAATACAGATTCCAAGCGCGCCACACGCTAGTGTGAGGTTATATTTTCCACAATGCACATGTTCACGTGGGAGTTCACCCCCATAATGTAGAGGGTCGGGTTTCTAGCTGAAAGGCCAAGAAAATGGGGTGTGACGTTCGTGGACCGTGTGGTTTCATCTTATATTCAAACACCACATTAACATCACCAGCAGGCCATTAGCAAGGCTGTTTCAGGGGTGGGGGTGGGGGTGGGAGGTGGGGGGAGTGGGATTCATATAAGTGGTCTGTGGAAAATTGTCCCATTTTGTTGCTGATTAAGTATAATTTATTCCCAATTTTATTCACAAAAGCCAACAGGCAATTATATTATATGATTAACACTGAATTATTTACTACAATCACGTCACCATTTGTGCAGTTTTGAATATATATATACACATAATAATATCATAAACGAGCCACAGAGGAGTGTGGGTGTGTCCAAGTTTTCTTAGACTAAACACTTAGTGTTATAATTTAGTGACATTAACAGTGTGATTTTCAGTAAATTAATCAATTATATATGTAACTGATCTACAACGCAAAATGTCCACAATTTATCAATAATATAATTCAGTTAGTAATACAGTAACACTTTATAAAATGCGTACCATAAATAGAAGATTAGAAATAATTTCCTCTTGTGGAATTTTAATTAAATTATAGGTATCAAACAATCGAGTACCGTAGCCTCTAGGCCACATTGACCGCAGGAAACGTTATCTGCATTTGGCAGCTAACAAACAAAATGAACGTAATAATTGAGAATAAAGCTTCTTGACACTTTCTTGCCGAGACTAGGCCCTCCTTTCTGATATATATACCTATGCAACCAACAACAACAGGAA
>OZ023213.1:46421659-46825473 GCA_963995525.1 Escarpia spicata
CCCCAGAAAGTGAAATAACAAGCCGCTCCCTTGTCGCGGCAGCCACGTTTAATAAAGTTTGGTTTAGCAGAACTATCGTCTCTATTCTGCCTGTATATTCTAAAGTCCTTTACGGTGAGGCCCGAGTAAGTGTTGTAACAGTAACTATGTACACTATCAACGACCGAGAAACCGGATCTTCTACTCATTCAAGAAACTACACAAACATGTTGCAAAGAGTCGGAGTGAGTCTATTCCCGCCTTTCCTATAAGCGTTTTGCTGCTGTCTGTCGTGCGACAGAGGTAGTGACTGGCACAAACATTCTCCTGCTGTCGCGGCAAAAGGAGACTAAACTCGTCGTGGACCGGTACGCCTAGTTCCACGGCCATAGACACGAGCAGAGAGTTCACGGCCGCGATGGCAACATTGTTTCTGTTCCCACGTCCCTCCGTCCATTCCTCCCTGTCAGGGAACGGGGGCTGGGTAATAAGGAAGAGTGGCGTCCGGCTTTTCTTTAACTCGTCCCTCACCGTTGTCAACGCAACCTTGAAAGTGACCACGTGTTCGTTGATGACCTCATCCAATCCGAAATGACTCAGATCCCACGTTCCGGTCTGGATGACTACGACATCCTGTGATGTGAGTTGCAACGGTCGCAGTTTGTTCTTCCACATAGACCCGAGCTCGCTCATGTAAGGCTCGAACAAGTAGTGGAGGTTGAGAAAAATAAGCGAGTGATGTTTCCTCGACGGCGGGTTCATGTCGCTGTGGCACGTTACGATAAAGTAATGAAACTTGTAGCGCATGTGCGATGAGCCGATCATCACTAACTTCTTGAAACGACTCAAGCACCTGAAGCCAAATAAATAAATGCCAAGTGAAGCCTAACATTGCAAAATAGTTCTACCTTCTGCTGATCAAATGCTTTTTTCAGCCAACGAACACCAAAACATGCATATTGCATTTCGAGAAATATCAGACGACTCTGAATGTGTTGGTATTTTAACTTATTGAGATTGCTCATAAATTGATAACAGTCTCATTGTAACCGAATGGTTAACGGAAATCGCAACATCGAACAAATGAAGATACGACATTTTAATGTGTTATTTTTAATATAAAATGTTCTGACAACTAACACACCCAAGTACAGACACAGGCACACACGCACACAAACAAGCACGCGCACATTCACTCGCATACAATCATCCAGCAGGCACGTAACCCACTTTTGAAACACAAGCAATGTTTCATTTTTAAACATTTCCATTCGGGATTGATAAAGAAACGCATTTTAAAAGGCATTCAAATACCGAGGACACAGAGAATATAGGAAACACACACGCATCCCCTTTTCCCACACACAAATACGCGCGCGCACAAGCTGGCGCACACGCCAACGACACATGCACATTGTAAATACGACTGACTGACCTGCACAGCTCCGTTTCGTTTATTGTTTGGAAATAATTTCCCTTGTGTTTGTTTCCTTCGCTTACATCCTGATTGAACAGCCAAAGGTCACCTTTTATTGGACCCCAATGGAACCTGTTCTGTTCTTTTACACGCCAACGCAGCGGGGCCATATCTGGCAGTGAGGTCCGCTGTACAACGTCACCATCTGAACAATTACCCACAATGCATCTGCCGCGATCTGCATGACACACAGAGTTGTTCCACAGAAGACTGTTCAACGGAACTCTGTTTCCTCTGTAGGCGTCATAATTAACGTAGAGGACGTCGACTGTCACGACTACACATTCGTGAACCGGCGCTGGACAGAAGACAACATACGTTCCATTTAAATAGTCTTCGAACGTACACACTTGGCTCGGCAGAGTTCCGAATAAAATCCGGAAACTGGAACCCCCTGATGTCAGACTTCCATTGCATCGTTCATTGATCAATATTACGATTCCACATCGACGGTTTCCGGTGCAGCAAGCGAGCTCAAATGAGTACGAGTATGTGGCCGGAAGCGGATGTTTACCCGGCGACTTCCGTCCGTAACGAAACGACGGTTTCTTCTTCAGAATTTCAAGAAACTGATTCAATTCGATCGGATGTTTCGAGTAGAAAAAATCTCGCGTGAGAAGAATATCGCAACATTTCGGTGTTGACGGCAAAACGATCGGATGGTGAGGAACGTTCAACATGACGCGGCTTTCCGGAATAAACTGTAGGCCTATAACGACTATAGTCGCGGTGATAAACACAAATCCACACAGTCTGTAACGTGTAAGTTGCATTCTTCTACTCCGAACGTCGCTCCTATTACCACACGCAGCAACAACTCAACAACCCAAGCAAAACACAAGATGCGACAAAACAAAATTCACGTCTCCACATCGCGATGCACATAATGATATATTTAGTTACAGTTTGGAAATGTGATAGCACCTTTAACAGTAGGCAATATATATCCACTGCATGCGCAGTTATCTATCATCAAAACGCTTGACGTTTCTTCTAAGGCTTCCTGTGATCTTATACACGTTACGATACAATCCCACCAATTTAACTAGGCCGAATCGGTCGTTGCGTTGTGTGCCAGTCGGATTGATGTTGATGTTGGTGTGACGTCAAAAAGTGAAGACCATCAAATTTGTAATTCGAGACGCCCGGCCACTTGTCTGTTTACGGAAATGGCGGACAATTCTAGTAGCAACGAAGAGGAAGCCATTATTTTACTATGTGCGATGGCTGTGCTTCAGCAAATATAGAAGAGGAAGGAAAAACATATCACAAATGCTATGCTTTGATATAAGTGGTTTATTGCAGTTTGGTGTTTTAGCAGGTGCAGAAAAGTGAAATGATGTTTTTCTCACAGATGACAAACTTTCTCTCTTTCCCATTAGTGTAAGAACAGCTTGAGTCATCATCAGTGATATCGCTGTCACCTGCTACAACATATTCTGCATCACTCGTTTCAATGTTTCTCTTCTCACTGTTGCAGACAGAGTCGTCTGAAGATGACGATAATGAGACTGGGACATCCGAAGGGTCGTCTACAGTGACAGAACTGCCATGGTCAGGGTCAGTTGGAGAAAGCGTGCTTGACTGCGATGGCAACTTTGCATACACATGGTCATGATGAATGTTCAATGGAAAACACTAGTGTCTGTATTAACTACTACAGCGACAAAGTGTCGCACTGGCGGCCACCGGCTTCCTTTTTATGTTTTGACACTACAAGTCGATGGCGTGGCAGCACTACAAGTGACATTTGTATTACCATGAGGGACAATGTCATCTCGCGTGCTAAATCCTTCGCTGGATCCTTCGAAGCTTGTGCTCGGTATTAGGCCCTATGGTTGTTTGGATACTTCCGTCATATATTATGAACAAAATGAGACAATCTTGCAAATAGTCATTAAAATTGGAGCACAAGTGCGATTTACAAGTGACTTTTTTTATGTTTTCTTTTTAGTGGATATGTGTGTTATCTTTAATTTTCATGATTAAAATGCATATGCACTCAAATGTGTTTAACATTTGAACTTTGTAAATACAAAATATATATTTATTAATCTTTGTGGCTTTTTCCTGTGACGTTATTTCCTTTTTTCCTTGTTAGGCTTACATTCAAAAGTCAATAACTTAAATACAATGTCCTTGTTATTAAAAGTATAAAAAAAACTTGGTATGATAGCATGCTTGCTAAACTGTCGCCTCAAAGCTGGAACATCAATTCGGGGTCCATTGTTACAAGCCAATATTTGAGATACATAAATTAGTATTAGGCCTCCATGGTGATTAACTTTACTTGACAGATGTGAACCTACTTACTATGCCAATAACTAATTATATCAGATATGACTATTGTGTTTTGTTGTATGCTATTGACTGTATCGTAAACAAATATTTTTAAGGATTTAAATACTTGTAATATCACTTATTTAATAATTCCAATGGCAATGCCTACAATACATGATTGACAGGGCTTGGTCCGGACTGTGACTAATGTTTACTAATATATTACGACATTATTTCGCAAAACGTTATACTGGCTACGGTAGCTGACATTTATTTCTGTAATTATTTTGACGGTTATTTTCCCCATATTTCCCCACCAGCAACTAAGTCGATAACATAGGCTCGTAGATGTAGACGTTGCGGTATTTCGACGTAGCAACACGCCGGCACAAATTGCTGTAAACTAAATCGGCGGATTACATTCCCAATTATATCATAGTATTCACACGTATTTGTACTTGATTACATTCACATTTCTTAATACATTTCAATGTTGCATACGTCATATTTGTATATATGCAGACTTTGAAATAGAACTGTGGGACTATATAGTAGCCGTAATGATACCTAACGGAACTCGTGAGTGCCGAGTCACCTTGGCAACAACAAGCTGGTTTCGGCTTATCATTTCCTACGCGCCTCTTCACCCTCCAAATAAGGCAATGATGTCGAGCTTCCAGGTCGATTTCGCTTAATTTTACTTCATCAACAAATCGACTGGAGATGGACCTGTGGCTTTAACCAAGAATTATTATGTTTTGACGTTCAATGTCTTTTTACCGCAGACTTTTGCCAATCTTACCGCCGGCGAACACGTCAAATTCATCATGTATAACTTGTTTTTTTCTGTTGGAAACCTTCTGTGGAAGTATGTGAAAAGTTGCTTACTAACATTTATAGTATATCCAGTGTGCAATAAATTGTTTTGTTTTTACGTGTTTGTATGCGTTTCGTCGGTTTTTGTGAGAGCTATGCTGCGTCGCCTATCGAATTGCTCTATACAGCTTTGGGAGACATCTCGCCAATCAAACCGGATGTACAACCACACGCTCCTGGAGCATGATGGCGGCGCCCTGTGCCGATAGTAGCTACGTTTGAAAAATTATTTAAAATATACCTTGACGCTGTACTTGTCAAATCATGGTGACTTGTACTGTAAATGGTATGTTCTTATGTTTGGGCTGTGGTTGTTCAATCATTTCATTTCCTCATTTCATTAACCGCTGTGAAACACCCATTCTGGCAGCAACTATAATGTACAATCATTGACACAAGGAACATTATATATAATGGACAAGAACACAGTACTGGTACACAAAAATGGACATCAGACTTGAAAATTCAAATGCATAATTTTGATTCAAAATGCTTACATTCTGAAGGAGGAGGTAACTGTGCATAACTGCTATCGAGGCCGGGATAACTTTCCTCAGTCAAGATATGTCAACATGAAGTTCATCTCAAAGATAGTATGTAACATGGGCACAAATTAAGGTCAATATGACCATGACATCCTGATTAGACTTAACTTGAGAACCAGCAAGATTAATTTATTAGATATGCAGGAAATATGTTCTATGCCATAAAAGTTTGGTGTTCTCCAAAGTAACCATACTAGATTTATCATGCTGGTCAAGGGCAGTAGGTAACATGGACAACAAATTCAGTTTGGTGTGTCGTTACTACTAGAGGTAGATGGGAACCATATAGAAGCTAATGTAACCCAAGAGCATTATAGCTTAACTAAATTTCTAGCAAGTACCATACAGAATAGGCTTAGTGTATGAAAAGGCAGTACGTAACATGGACATTTTTGTAACAAGTTGTTTTGATACCTCCAGTTTTGACAAAAAGATAAAAACAGACATTCTTCTGTGCTGGAACCAATTGAAGTTGGAAGACTGCTGGGAGCAGCAGGAAAAACTTCACCAATTGATGAAAAAACTTCACCAGTTGATACATTATCCCAGTAACACAAACACAGGTAGGTGGAGAAACGCCAACTAAAAATTAGTAAAGGAAGAAAGAACTCGACACTTATCTTTATGAAAAAATGTAATGTTTATTGTAAGGTACAGAGGTCCTAGATCATTTGGCTGCATACAGGAATCAACAAAACACAGTCTAGGGCTTTACTGTCGATTTGATTTGTAGGCCTACAAACAGGCTCCTCCAGTTGCCCGGCGATGTATTCTCCAAGAATTGCATGAGTGTATTTGGTGGCCCGGAAAAGACCTTGCGATCCCACTTCAAAGTGGCGCAGTTCGGTGTGCATGATCTGAAACAAGTTACTCCAGTATTAATGTACTATAATACGTCTAGGACTTGTAGGTATTGGGTAGCAATACCATTGGGGCCGGCTTGCTGTGAATATGTAGTGATGTATTTATGTTGTCGTCTATATAATATATGTAAATGGATAAAATGTCATTAAGTTGGCCTATTTCAATCTACACTTGTTACATAGGAGGATGTATGTGACAGTGGCACGTACTATACTATTAGTAAGTATTTGTAAAAGTAAACTTGTACCGATCAGGCCTGAAGTAATAGCAATATGTAATACTAACAATTACAAATATTAAAGTAATAGTAATAGGTTGAACCAAAATACAATGTAATAATAATTGCTTCAAATGTAATAGTAATAGGAAGGAGACTAAGTAATAGTAATATATTACATTACAATGTAATCAGCCCCAGACCTGGTAAGGATGCTGCCACAATTAAGGTATATACAAATATGTATGTTAAAATAAAGGCAGGATTGTGTATTAGCTTATTGGGATTACCATTGTGAGTATCAATGATTAGTAAATTAACACTTTAACTAATATATGTTAACAATAATGTAAAAAGCAATAGATGCCTACATAAAACAAACAGTAGACTGACTAGTGTAATTAAATAGTCTTAAATAAATAGTGTCATTAAAGTCTTAAATAAAAAAGTAAACAAACTGCAAACAAATACTGCATGAGAAAGTGGGATAACAAATAGGAAATGTGTCATCATAGCTGAGGAATATCGGTACATGGCTGGAGGTAACGAAGACCAAGAGCAAAGAGAGTTCGGGCGGTCCAGTGACAGTGACGACTGACGTACATCACCAGCACCCGACATCGTCATCGGTAGGCAACGTACCGATGTCGTCAGCAAAAGGAGATGGAATGGTGTTCAATTGATATATTATTGAGATAAAATATCACCTACAAGGCGTGGATAATTTCTAATCGAATTATTCCTGAAAAAATGGGAAATGCAAAATAACGAAAATGTCCCAGTTGCATGCCATCCAGCAGTTACGCAACACATGAACACGCAGATCGTCCGGGCCGAATTAAGTCCACACATTTTTATATGATACAAAGAAATAATGGCTAGATTTTATCTAAACACAGTGAACAATGTTTTAAACTTTCTGACTGCGTACGTAATGAGACCATTTAGCCGACGGGGTGTGTAACATTTTCAAAACATCGGACAACGAAAATGAAAAACGTCCCTGCAGAATTTCCTGTTTTTATACTGCTTGCATTCAATGATCCACAGGCACTCGTGCCCGTGGTATAGGTCAACCAAAGTCTCAGAATCCGCTGTCGACACTGGCTGTCGACAACCGCACAGACATTTTGGTATTTTCCGCTAACTTGTTCACAGGTTCAGAGGTCAACTTACTGGTCTCTGATTGGTTTGTGAGTGGTCACGCCCACGTTTGGTCCGATTGAATCGTATGCTACGTTCCAATCACCTCGTGTATACCGTGAGCACTGTAGCGAAAAATCCTGCCGCTGAAAAATACTGCTGTACCGACCCTTAATGCGCATGTCCGAAAGTACAGTTTTTCGCGGGAAGACGTCAGGACTTGTTATATGTGAGGAAGGGGCGAACTGGCACCTGGTCGAGCCCTGTTGGTATGATTTCTATACTAGTAACTTAATATGTCTGTGTATACATTGATGAATGATTTTATTTTGTAAACGTGTGTACAATGTCTATTAAACCCCAATTATATTACATGATCACAGTGCACATGTATGTAATTACTAGAATTTAAATTATTTGAAAACATAAGTATGGTATGCATTAAATATACATGAATCAATGTAGTGTACGTGGATTGCATACTTGGGTAGTGTATAAGTAACTATGCCTGCAGCTTCACTACTAGCATCAAACCAACTATATATAAAGGACTATACATATTTCAATTAGTATGCATAGTGTACGCTATATTATCTTTTGTGACTGTCACACGGATAACATAATTTTACTCTTATTGTTATGGAAATGTGCAACATATTTAGACATAATACATACTTAACCATATAATATATATATATATATACATATATTATGGTTGGGACAGGTTACTTTAGGAGATACACCTTTTGAACGACACAAATAGCATATTTTGAATAAAACTACAGCAATATATATATATAGGGCCTACATGATATACTAAAGTTAAACTTAGCAACTACACAAATTATGGAAATGTTATTACAAAGAGAAACAATTACAACAATCCCTAGTCTTCCTTAATACACTAGCTCGATTAAAATTAAATTAATTAGTTATTAGTTTTGTTCTATAATTTCGCGACTGTCCTAATCAGTACCAGTCACAATTTTACGCTAAATTGTATAATCTGGATGAACGTACGTATACGTAGGTACTGTGGCTGGGAGAGGACAAAGCAAAATTAAATTTTTTGTCTTCGAAAAATATTTGTTACGGTGGCTGGGAGAGGACATAGCAAAATGTAATTTTTTTGGGAGAGGATATAGCAAAACAAAATGTTTTCTTCGACAAATATTTTTACGGTGGCTGGGAGAGGATATAGCAAAATATAATTTTTTTCAAAATATTTTTTATCTCGAAATCTCGACTTTTTATCTCGAGATCTCGAGTTCTAAATGCTAGGTTGATCAAAGGACGAAAGCCAGCATGGATGCTACCGTGAAAACTCTTTTTGATCTTGGACTAAGTCAGCATGAAATACGGTGTGTTCTATCAAGAAGATTCAGCTGTAGTATAAGTGTAAGACAGTTGAGACGTGTCCTCGCCAGGTTGCAATTATATAGGCGGAAATAGTTTGCTGATTTTGACGAAGTAGTTGACTTTATCCAGAATCAGCTTGCAACCTCAGGGCAATTACACGGATATGCATTTGAAGTGCATTACCAATGGACTTGTGTTCAGTAAAGATACGGTCAGAATTCTTCTTGGTATTCTAGATCCGGAAGGCGTGGAACTACAAAAAGCGAGGAAGCTAGTTCGCCGTCGTTGCAGTGTCAAAGGGCCGAATTACGTGTGGCACATGGATTCATATGACAAACTTAAGCCGTTTGGAATCTGCATCAACGGTTGCATAGACGGGTTTTCAAGGTACATTTTGTGGCTGGAAGCATACAGAACAAGCAGTGACCCGGCAGTTATTGGCGGATATTACATCAGAGCTGTTCTGAACTATAGTTGTTGTCCAAAGATTGTACGTGCAGATCGTGGTACGGAAAATGGACACGTCGAACAAATGCAAACATTTCTTAGAGAGAATGACGAAGGCAATGAGGAGCGATCTTTCCAATACGGTCGTAGCACTGTCAACCAAAGAATTGAATCATGGTGGGGAATACTGCGAAAGGAGAATTCCGAGTATTGGATGGCACTATTCCATGAGCTGCAAGGCCAAGGTCATTTCGACGGGGAAGAACTGGACAAGGAGTTAGTGAGATTCTGTTTTCTGGATTTGATACAAGTAAGTGAATTTAAATCATGGGTTTCAATTCTTATATATGTAGACCCTCTATATAGACCACTCTTTCTTGTCATACTGTAATGCTGTCACACCGTAATCACCCTCACCTCAATGATGAAGATACAAATGTACATGCAGCCAATGGTATAGTTTGTATATATATATATACAGTTGTATATATACCTAATTTTTATGCAAACAACAATGGTTGAATGTTGGGGCATACTTGGTACCCAAAGGATATTACTAAAGGTAATTTTGGAAGTATAAAAAATGTTCAGTATTGCGTCCCAAAATGCACGGTCATATTCGAAGAAATCCATATCCGACTATAATGCCTGTGTTAAAAACAATATATTTACATTTCTAAACTATTAATCCGGTCATAAAGCAAATAATCTTTTCTCTATTTCAGGATGAATTGTGTGAAGTATCTCATCTTTGGAACGTTCACGAGATCAGGAAATACAACAACATGAACCTTAAACACGGAGGGCCGTTTATGATGTACAACATACCCGAGTTGTTTGAAGCTAACGATTATCTTCATCCAGTGGACCACACCAAGATCAGGATCTGCCAGGAGCATTGTAGATTTAAATCTTACTTACATAGACATGTTTGAGCTATGCTATATCTTGATGGACGAGAATGGACTTGTTTTCCCAAGCAATCCACACGAAGCTATCCATTTGTACAAAACTCTTAGAGACATCGTGAATGTAGCTCTAGCCTAAAATTACACATTTTGGTGATGACGGTATGCAGAATTACTTCGGATATAAACCGGAGGTATTGAGTGAATTGTACAACATACACAGTACAGTGCCCAGGTAACAGACAGACTTTGGACTAATGTGGTTAAATTTTGCGTTAGCCCAATGTTGGCACCACGACGGTCCAACGGGTGGTTGACCCAACGATGGCCCCAGTTGTTATACCAGAATATATAAATGTCTAATTACGTGTATTTGGTCAGTCGTTGAACCAACGTTGGACTAGTATTGAAACGTTAAGCTCGCTTGACTTGAACATTGTTTTGATTACACAACGTTGGCCCAACAATTATCACTCAACGTCAACGGTACAATGGCTGTCCCAAAACGGTCTTGCTATTTGGATGTATACCGTCAAATACGCATTACACTGTGCTACCAGAACTAGTACATTTGTCGCTGTTTGTAATTTTTTGATAAATAAATTAATAACTGTTATTAACTGAAGTGTACTGATGTTAGACCCTAGCAGCTAGCTATATCACAGCCTCACACACGTTTACCTATTTATTCTGGGGAAAGCAAATTTCAGTTGATAAATCTGCATGACTTTTAATCAAGAAGAGACCTGTCTAAATTCTTTAGGATATGACATTTTGATGAAACGCTGATGTTGTCTCAGTTATAGAATATTCAAGACTTTCTGAAATCCAAGATTTATATAATGGTGTGTGTGCGTGTGTGTGTGTACGTGTAATTTTTCCGTATAAAAATGCTTTATCAATTTAACATAATGAAATTGTGCTTTGATTACTGATTAATTTTAGTGGTGACACCCCTAGTATAAATTGAATGAATAAGGAAAAAGCAAACAATCAATATTTATCGATTAACTGCTTTATTGATTATTGTTCAATTATGTGTACGTAAAACACATTAAACAAACCCTAAATTACCAATTAATAATGCTTTAACTGAAACTTCGGATTACGTTGGTAAGCTAAGTAACATTTTACCACACACCCGGAAGACTTTCATGGTTGGTTATGTTCAACTGCGCATGCCGTCCACTGTAAAACGCGAACGTAATTAAACGAAACGGTTCCTGGGAGAGGTCATAACAAAAAGACATAGCAAAAACAGCGCATGCCATCCATTGTAACATGCGAACGTAATTAAACGAAACTAAAACACTTATTGCCAGGCAGCAAGTCCATATATGGTCCACGGGTCCATATTATAAGGGCTGGCCTGTGGGATTCTACACTCGGGATCCATGTGAGGCCCATATGCCTATGTGTCAACTGCATGTCTCGTTGCCGTGTTAAACACGCTGATGACGTTGTGCAGTAGCCCACATTTCGGTTCTATTAATTGATATCCATCACCCAAACATTAGACTCGAGAATGCGATCAAAATCAGCACGGAAGTCTGTGTAGTTTTCGTAGTTGGTTGGCACCTCCAACACATTTCCAAATGTATGACCAATGGGCCGTTTCTCGAATTCTGACATGGTCACAAAGATGACTTGAATCCGTGAGCAAGAAAGTAAGTCACTTCCGGTGCAGAATCGCAGGAAATCGCTGAGTTTCTTTCCTGAAAGGTCCTCGACATACGTCTGCAAAAATTTGGACACCGTCTTCTCTGATTCGGAAACCTCCGGGGGAAATTCAATGCACTTCACAACCTTCCTGTTCTTGGAAATAATCCTTCGTACAGACGGTTTAGTTCTTCGAATTGAAGATGCCCCATCCTTGGCTGCAATACACTCCTCCAGCAGTCGATCACATACATCGGCGTTTGCACGAGTTCCTTATGGGCCATCTCATCTATAATCATGGCAAAATTTGCTGCGGTTGCAGCCCGCTTGCAATTGTGGTTTTCAAGAAAGTCTTCAAGCTCTATTTCGTCAGCCTTCTTGAAGTTATCCAGCGCAACTCGAATAATATCTCGTTCGAGAGTATCCACGTAGTGGAGGAATTGTTCTCTAAGGGCCTTCCCGTACTGAGCATGTTCAATAAGCGTTCGGGCCAGTGCGATCGGGATGTAGCCGAATTCTTTCCAGCCGTACAAGATTATTCGCGCTACAGCTTTCCATTTGGACTCGTGAACATCGTGGCGCAAGTAAGGTACTTTCACGTCATTACCAAGAGTGTATCGGCTGTAGAACTTCTCCCAGAACTCGGACAAATAGTCCTTTGCTACACCTTCTCCAACGCCGGTTTCTAATTCACCATTTGTGCCCTTGCGCCTTATCGATATATTGTCATTCAGAATGTCTGGATCTGAGAACGCTTCGGTCAGTTCATTGAGGCTATTTCCACGACTAATCACGAGGTGACGCAAATTTCGTGGTGTTGAATGGTCAGCAGGTTCGTAGGGAATAGTGACACTGGGGTTCCAAAATTCTCCAGCTTCGACTGGCCCGAATCGTATCTCGGAGTCTAATGAGGCATCGTGTGAAAAACTTACTTCCTCAATAAGGTCATCAACCGCTTGGCGTACATCAAGAGGAGGTGCGGTCTGACACTCTGCAGTGCTGCTACAAGTAGCGGTGTTTACAAAACGTGCAATGTTTTCAACAACGCCGGCAACCGAGGAGGACGATGCACATTCGGCAGATTTACCCTGGCAAGATAACCATGGAAGTGTAGGCAGTTTCGTTTACAATAGTTGACCAATGCCACTCGATCTCCCACACAGAGTTATTGGCCAAGCATCTCGTCACTCATCAGAGTTATAGCGAATTCATCAATCTGAAATTATAAAGAAATAAACAAAATCAAAATGGCGGCCGTTTTAAAGAGTTTCGGCGGCCATTTTGCAAATGGCTGTGATTTATTTTGATTATTTTTAGTGGCCAATGGGGTTTTCTTTTGGGCAATGTTCAACATTAAACTTACAACATGACAAAGCTGATCCCAATACACACACACACACACACACACACACACACACACACACACACACACACACACACACACACACACACACACACACACACACACACATGAGCGAAGTAACAAAAAATGGAACACTTGCATAAAAAAAGGAGTGAAAAATGTTCTTTCCTGTTAGGCCTTGAGCCAAGACCAACAAAATTTGGGCAACCGGTACATTTTTAAGGACGAATGCTCATAGTGATTTTTGGCTAGGCCTACATCCCTAGAGGTGGAAAATAGGTGATAGCATTACAGCACCCCCAGCTTTCTGTGAGAAATCACTCTTGACTAGCAACAAAGAATCACAGGACTCGCAATGATTACCATGATTTTAGACAGCCAGACAATACAAAATACACCCGGAGAGCTGTTTGGTTCTCAAAAGTGCCCTCAAATCAATATTTTATACCAATCTACTGCATCTGTGAAACAATGTGGAATTATGGCACAAACACACTGAGGTATCAAATCGGTTCGATTATTGAACGAGCGACTGGTGCGATTTGCACCGGGATTGGAGTCGCGATCGGAGCGCTTACACTCTCTATTGTCGCCGTACGTCATTTGTTTGGTGATAACGAGCGGCTAGTTATATAAAAGAATGTTCGTAGGTCACTGTGTTTTTCATCGCTATAGCTCTAATAAATTCATCATTATTCATCACCATTGTGCAGCCGTAGTGTCCCGTGGCTGGGCGAAGGCCTCAGCAGGTCGTTTCCAAATCTGCCTGTCTTGCGTTATCCTCTGCCAGATGGTGCCCTTCCAGTACTCGTCTAGTTCGTCTCTCCAAAGTCTCGCTGGTCTTCCTCTAGATCGTTTCCTTTCGTAAGGTCTCCAGGTTGTGATACGCGATGTCCATCGGTTATCTCGTAATCTGCTGATGTACCCTGTCCAGGTCCATTTCTGTCTTCTGATTTGTTCTATCACGTCTATGACCTTTGTCTTCTGTCTTACCCAAATGTTTGTTTTCTTCTCCCGATATGTGATGTTTAACATACTTCTTTTCGTCTTTGTTTGTGCGGCTGCTAGCTTGTTTTTTGCCTGGATGGTGAGTGCCCATGTTTCCGCGCCGTATGTCATCGCTGGAAGTCCGCATGAGTTGAAGACTTGTCTCTTCAAGCAGGTCCCAAAGTTACCCTAGAAGATGTCGCGGTGTTTGGCGAATGCTGTCCAGCCTTCCTAATAAATTAAGAAGTCTTATATCGCACAGCGACTGCTCTCAAACGCTGAAGCTTGAACGGACATGCGCACGGATTGGAACCCTTATGAAAAAATACCATGATATACCATGGCATATTATTGTATATCAAGGTATATCATTTTATATTATGGTATGTCATGGGTATAGCATGGCATGTCATGATCTACCATGGTATACCATGCTATACCAATGGTAAACCATGATATATCATGGTATTTCAGTTCATACATATGATATACCATGACATATCATGGTGTATCATTGTATATCATGGTATGTTATGGCAGAACATTCATCACTGCAAATGGTACAGACATATTAAGACGTCAGATTGTTTAAGGAGCGTAGGCTGTAGTGTAGCGCGTACTAAAATCATAAATGCACGATGCACATAATATGTCATGTAGATAGATATACGCAGGTTATAGAGATATAAAGACGGCCTACATTAGACCACTTACTCTAAAAACTTCACTCCAGTTCATAATTCATACGTGCAGAGGTAATAGCTTCAGACTCTCGCCTAAGAGAACCCGGGTTCGAATCCTGTGTGGTGGTGTCGAAACTTGGGCAATTCGTTTACTCTACATTGCTTCAGTTCACTCAGCTGTATGAATGAGTACCTGGCTATAGAGAGTGGTGGATATTTGTGTACAAATAGTCTTCGTGCATTAATTGCAGCGTGGCTGAATGCTTCCCAGAGAAGTCGAGATGGTGTTCGATTGAACAGGTCTGCCAGGGTGTAAAGTGTAAAGCGCTTTGAGCAGTCCTAAGGACTGGATACTGCGCTATATAAGAGCTTACCTTTTTATAATTATTATCAAATTTATGTTCTAATGTTTGCTAAATATTTAACATTCGACTTCCCAATTGGCAACGAAAAATAAACGTACGTACGCGCATACGTTTTTATTTTTAGACAGACCAATGATCAGCAAATGGGGCGTGGCTTAAAAGCGCCTGTTAGTTTTTCATACGTGAATCGCAAAGGCGCATACCGTGAATACGGCTTCGTAGCTCCTACTTGACCCAGTTGCGGAAATTTACAATTGGTAAACTGGAGGAGCTAGTGAATTTTCCAGTTCGCCAAGTCGTGTTAACGATCTAAACGAACCCATTGAATGCAGCGTAACAAATATAGGACGCGTCCCAATTTCGAATCGTACAAGTGACTCGGATGCGATTGACTCGGCCGGCCGCCGGTCATCGTTTACGTGTTAATCGGGCGGTTTCATCCAAGACAATCGTACCGTATATCGCCGCCGTACATTTTGTTTTGTCGCTTCTTGTTTGTTGCTTGGGTTGTTGAGTTGTTGAGTTGTTGCTGCGTGTGGTAATAGGAACGATGATCGGAGTGGAAGAATGCAACTTACACGTTACAGACTGTGTGGATTTGTGTTTACCACCGCGACTATAGTCGTTATAGGCCTACAGTTTATTTCGGAAAGCCGCTTCATGTTGAACGTTCTTCACCATCCGATCGCTTTGCCGTCAACACCGAAATGTTGCGATATTCTTCTCACGCGAGATCTTTTCTACTCGAAACATCCGGTCGAATTGAATCAGTTTGGTGAAATTCTGAAGAAGAAACCGTCGTTTCGTTACGGACGGAAGTCGCCGGGTAAACATCCGCTTCCGACCGCATACTCGTACTCATTTGAGCTCGCTTGCTGCACCGGAAACCGTCGATGTGGGATCGTAATATTGATCAATGAACGATGCAATGGAAGTCTGACATCAGGGGGTTCCAGTTTCCGGATTTTATTCGGAACTCTGCCGCACCAGGTGTGTACATTCGAAGACTATTTAAATGGCACATATGTTGTCTTCTGTCCAGCGCCGGTTCACGAATGTAAAGTCGTGACAGTCGACGTCCTCTACGTTAATTATGACGCCTACAGAGGAAACAGAGTTCCGTTGAACAGCCTTCTGTGGAACAACTCTGTGTGTCATGCAGACCGCGGCAGATGCATAGTGGGTAATTTTTCAGATGGTGACGTTGTACGGCGGACCTCACTGCCAGATGTGGGCCCGCTGCGATGGCGTGTAAAAGAACAGAACAGGTTTCATTGGGGTTCAATTAAAGATGACCATCGACTGTTCAATCATGATGTAAGCGAAGGAGACACACACAAGGAACATTATTTCCAAACAATAAACGAAACGGAGCTGTGCAGGTCAGTCAGTCGTATTTACAATGTGCATGTGTCGTTGGCGTGTGCGCGTGCACCAGCTTGTGTGCGTGCGTATTTGTGTGTGGGGAAATGGGGTGCGTGTGTTTCCTATATTCTCTGTGTCCTCAATATTTGAATGCCCATTAAAATGCGTTTCTTTATTAATCCTGAATGGACATGTTTACAAATGAAGCATTTCTCGTGTTTCTAACGTGGGTTACGTGCGTGCTGGGTGACTGCTTACGTGCGTGCGTGCGTGCGTGCATGCGTGCGTGTTTGTGTGTGTGTGTGTGTGTGTGTGTGTGTGTGTGTGTGTGTGTGTGTGTGTGTGTGTGTGTGTGTGTGTGTGTGTGTGTGTGTGTGTGTGAGAGAGAGAGAGAGAGAGAGAGAGAGAGAGAGAGAGAGAGAGAGAGAGAGAGAGAGAGAGAGAGAGAGAGAGAGAGAGAGAGAGAGAGAGAGAGAGAGAGAGAGAGAGAGAGAGAGAGAATGTGCGCGTGCGTGTTTGCATGTGTCTGTATTTGGGTGTGTTGTTTGTTGTCAGAACATTTTGTATTAAAAATAACACATTGAAATGTCGTATCTTAATTTGTTCGATGTGGCGGTTTCCGTTAACCATTCGGTTACAATTACTGTGATGTTATCGATTTATGAGCAATCTCAGTAAGTTAAAATACCAACACATTCAGAGTCGTCTGATATATCTCGAAATGCAATATGCATGTTTTTATGTTCATTGGCTGAAAAAAGCACTTGATCAACAGAAGGTAGTACTATTTTGCAATGTTAGGCTTCACTTGGCATGTATTTCTTTGGCTTCAGGTGCCTGAGTCGTTTCAAGAAGTTAGTGATGATCGGCTCATCGCACATGCGCTACAAGTTTCATTACTTTATTGTAACGTGCCACAGCGACATGAAACCGCCGTCGAGGAAACATCACTCGCTTACTTTTCTCAACCTCCACTACTTGTTCAAGCCTTACATGAGCGACCTCGGGTCTACGTGGAAGAACAAACTACGACCGTTGCAACTCACATCAAAGGATGTCGTAGTCATCCAGACCGGAACGTGGGATCTGAGTCATTTCGGATTGGATGAGGTCATCAACGAACATGTGGTCACTTTCAGGGTTGCGTTGACAACGGTGAGGGACGAGTTAAAGAAAAGCCGGACGCCACTCTTCCTTATCACCCAGCCCCCGTTCCCTGACAGGGAGGAATTGACGGAGGGACGTGGGAACAGAAAAAATTTCGCCATCGCCGCCGTGAACACTCTGCTCGTGTCTACGGCCGTGAAACTGGGCGTACTGGTCCACGACGAGTTTAGTCTCCTTCTGCCGCGACAGCAGGAGAATGTTTGTGCCAGTCTCACTACCTCTGTCGCACGACAGACCGCAGCAAAATGCTTATAGGAAAGGCGGGGATAGACTCACTGCGAATCTTTGCAACATGTTTGTGTAGTTTCTTGAATGAGTAGAAGATCCGGTTTCTCGATAGTTGATACTGTACATAGTTACCTCTAAAGAAAATTGTAAATCTCAGCTGCATCCAGCGGCCATCTTCATACACACACATACGCACGCACGCACGCACGCACGTACGCTCGCACACACACACACACCAAATATTATATTCTACACACAAAAAGTAAAAGTTACAGCTGTTCTTAAGTTATGTTTAGTTACACAGAATTCCCATAAAGTTGCACGTAACGTAGTTTATGAATGATTGTATTAATGGTATGCATAGCCTAGCTATGATTGCACGATAATTGCACAGTGGCGATAGGTGTGTTGACCATTCGAGTGTCCAAGTCGATGTCTCAAGTTAGCTTTCAGATCGACTCCGCCGTGAACCTAGCCGCAGTGTACACGGTTGACAAACACCATACATGGAGTCATTAGGTGCAGACACACATCGGTCTGCTCTACTCCTTGTCTAAACGTTGTATACGTGTTGTAAAATAAAGTCGCGTTTAAGGGACCCGACGGTGTTCACACGATTTAAAAACGCTGTATCCAATAATATACTAAAGTCTTGGGATAGCAATAAAATGCACGCAATTCTTTGTAGTTACACAGTAATTGCTGCACTCTTTATGCGCAACCATAAAGTTCCGATAATTTAAGGTTTGGTTCAAAGCATTGCAATGTCTTTAATGGGTGTGGTAGAGCGTTTGTGGTCTCTAGGTGTCATTGTAATTGTTTATGTGACATTCTGTTTCTCAGAATTCCATGCTTTATCGAGCGGTGATTATAATTTAAATTGTTTGCCGTGCTGCGTTTACTATCTAGTGTGGGAGACGTTCTTTTTTGTGCTGACAAATGTCTCGGCCAGTTTTAATGGGTGTGTAAATGTGGCAGTGTTGTTGTTACTTGGAAAATTGCTCTTTGCCTAGACCCTCGTGTCTGTGTATAATCTTTGCACCGTTCCAAGGACTGGATCAACGCTCTATAAGACCTGACATTATTATTATTGTTACTACTATTACTATTTGAAACTGGACCATATCTCCTCTCATAAGTCTAATATGAGGGGAGGGGAGTTCTGAAAGTCCCAAAATCTGTGAAACATTACGTAGCGGAAGCTGATGTTGTCGTCACCGCGTATCGCGGGGAAATCAATTGATACAATGATGCTGCCACCAAGCGAGATAAATGTATGTTAAAATAAAATTACGTTAATCGCAAGTTGTAATTGTAACAATCGCACCAATTGCCACACATTTGTATGGAAGGGGTTGAACCATTGGTAACGGCAACACTTTGTAGGACTTTGTGAATTTATGAGACGATGGACTTTGTGAACTTATGAGACGATGGACTTTGTGAACTTATGAGACCATCCTTTAAGTTGTTTTAGGCGGTCTTTATCACAATCTCTCGGTTAAGGCAGTCGTTGTGTAACGTTGGAATGTGTAATGTGGCTTCTTTTAACCAAATATATATGCTGTTTGGTGACGGTTCGTTCGGTCGAAAGAGGTGCACCCGGAACACGGCGGCAAGTCGTTCTGTTTCATCACGGACGGATTGCTGCACCTCCCTCTGTGAATGCACCCGGAGGCGTGCAAGAAGAACATCCACCTCCCCGACCACTACTACCGCTACTTCGCCCTATGCCGGGACTTCAAGAAATTCTACAAGGCTGACGTCATCAATTGCATCAAAGATATGCTCGAATGTATGCTTTTGTAATGTGATGTTGTACAAGTTCACGCCACATTGCAGGCGGATAGTTTACGTAACTATTAGGCATACAGATCAATAGCTTTGCCAAACAGGAATAGTACAAGAACAGTGCTATTTAATGCAATTACAAATAATAATTATGTTATTTATTTGTGCTAGCTGGTAATAGGCCTACCACGAATATGTTTATTATCTGTGCTGTTCCATTCTCTTTTACCCCAAGAAACCACGTGGGTATATCGACTTCTAGCTACACAAAACGTAACGCAAGAAGGCAGCTGACGTGTTACATGTGCGAACGTTTAGTCGAGGCCGCCGTGTAACGTGACAACATCGCCATAAATGTCACAGCTAGACACCTGGCCGCGGTGATGTTGTTGAACTGACCCGCGGTTGTCGTTCGACGGCGTAATATAGCGACGCCCTTAAGAATTGCGCGCACAAAACCACAAACATTGTGACATTGTCATGATGAGCAAGTACGCAGGCAATTATGTATCAGCAGTTAAGCAATCAAACTTTTTTATAGATAAAATCATCCCACTTTGCGCGTGTTCACTCATCCGTATAAATGGCTACCTGATAAAAGACACTGGTGGTTTCATAAGAACAGACAGACTTCTCGCACCAATCGCAGCGTGGTGGGATGCGTCAATAGACGTTGTTAATAAGGTGAACTAGTGTGCTGGGGACAAAATGCAATGTGCCCTGAAGTATGCAAATAGGGTAGATCAGTTGATTATACAGATAGGGTGGACCAGTCGACAATGTAATAATTAGATAGTGTGGGTCGCTTTATCATACATATAGGGTGGGTAATTTGACTGTGCAAATAATGCATATCAGTCAACTACACAAATAGGGTGGATCAGTCGATTAAAAATAGGGTGAATAGGTCATCTATGCAAATGGGGTGCGACTTATACTATATATTGGTATGTCCCTGTTATAATATATTAAGCATTATTTGAACTTGAAAATAAAACATATTCTGTAGGTATTTATCATCGTGGCTTGTCCTGAAAATAATTCTTAGCGCTTTAACATGTCTTAAACTTGATTTAGTCTACAATTCAAGTCTGCCATGTGTTTGTTCCACACATAGTAGTAGTTCTTTATTGAGTTGCCTCAATTATAATATGTTAGTAGTTTAAGTATGATGTTGCAATATTTATGCAGTACATTACTGTCTCTTCCTCACACTTCAACCAGTATTTTATGTGTACTTATGTCCGTACTGCAGATGCCGGGTTTTATTACTAAATAAATATAAAAGGCATCGGAACCGTTTCAAATTGCATGTGCTATTATAAGTACCGGTAACACTAGTCCCTTCCTAACATTGGTCAAATGTTTATTAGGCCATATATATATATATATATATATATAACAAAACATTGGGAACATTCTAATAATATTGTTCAATAATGCTAAAAATTATAAACTTTCTGGGGAACGATATGATTGACGTGCCTAGAAATGATACCAGTTAGTTAACTTTATCGACGAACGTCTTCACGTTTGTTTTAATATAACGCATAACATAATATATTACTACATTCTAGCGATTCAATATAAAAATTATATATCTAGCGATTAAATATTTAAAAAAATATGTGCCTTTTCGAATTTTTATGTGCCCCAAATCAGTTGATTAAAATGTTATTAATTAATTTTCATGTTAGTATGATCGCTGAAATAAACTCGTAAATGTGAACATTACATTTTTTATATTAGGCATGTAATCATGTTATTCATTAACTTGTTTTGCATTATATTCAGGACTGCCTACTCGACGTATTTCTGGGAACAAAATATATAATCATCAATGTCAAAGTGCTCAGAAATGTTCAGGTTTTTTTCAAAATCTCGACGTTACAAAACTCGGTACATTATGGGTAGGAGTGCCCCATTTTTCTTGGACTGGTCATGCTACTACAATTTACTTCTCAAAGTATAGGGAGGTTCTAACTGAGAAGTACGATGCAGCAGTTTGTGACATTGATTGACAACAATTCACACCAACAAAAAATATTCAGAGAACCATGTTGATTACATTTTAAAAACTCACTGATACACCGATGAACAGGTGTATGGAATAGCCTCACTCAGTCTGTGGTTGAGATTTGGGTCCACCTCGATTTTGCCGTTATTAACTATAGTTGTGCCTAAATTTGAGACGTCGATGCGATAATAAAACCAGTCCTCATCATCCCAGGCATATTTACGCTATAAACACATTGCGTCTTAGGCTTTAGCGAATTTTCATGCCCAAACAGCGCTCCTGTTTGCTCCAGTCTGCGCCCGAACACAGACAACGGCCACGCGGACAACAAACAGAACAGTGGCCTGAATGGAGTTATTTAAATCACATCTTACATTGATGATTGGACACTGAGAACAGTCTAATCAATATAATTTTGCATTGCATACCCCTTGCCTGTCGTTGACATTGTTTATAAGCTTTAGTTGAGCACCGTGAAAAGCGTTTGTGCCGCCGACACCATATTATCGCCCATCGTTAACTTTCAACTCTAGCCGAAAACATTGCAGTCCATTCTATACAAAATTATTTATAAAAGTAATATCCATCCATACATGTACACTATATGCACGTTTTTAAATTGGTGTATGTTTGCTAAATATTACAATTGGAATTCATCATTTAAAAAAAAATTACATTTTAAAATCACGCAAACTTTGGAAAAAGACAATGCTGTGTTCTTGTCTTACATGTAATAGTCTTACTGTATAGTGTCATTTAACTGGGGTAATTTAATTGTGTGATTTTCGCACAACTTATAATCTAATTTCCTCTCAAAAGACTGATCCGACGCAATCTCAACCACAGACTGAATGAGACTATTCCATACAACTGTTCATCGGTGTATCATTGAATTTTTTTATGTTTAATCAACTTGGTTCTTTGATTATATTTAGTTGTTGCTATCTCGTGCGTGAATCGATGTCACTCAATGTCACAAAGTGCTGCATAGTATTTCTCAATTAGAATCTCCCTATCGTTTGGAGCAATGGAATGACCAGTCCACGAAAAATGGCGCACACCTACCCAGTTTTGTAACGTTACAGATTTGGACAAAACTGCACATTTCTGAGCACTTAGATATTTATATATTTTGTACCCATAAATATATCGCGTAGGCTGTCCTGAATAGAATTCAAGACAAGTTAAATAATAACATGATTACATTCCTAATATTAAAGAAATGTGAAGTTCACATTTACCAAGTTATTTAAGCGATCATACTAACATGCAAATTCATTAATAAAATTGTAATGAACTGATTTGGGAACATCAAATTTCGAAAAGGCACATAGTTCTATTTCTGGTGTGCCCGAAGGGCACATGCATGTCTTTTTCCAGATTGATCCCTGTTCATGGATAAAACATATGTAAACTAGAGTGCATATCTTCTAGTGTCTAAAGTTCGTGCATCGCAAAGTTCTGTGGCAACACGGTATTATGTACTTTTTAGCAAACCTAAAACTTTTATATTGAATGATGACATGCCAGCCAATCGTAGCTGAAGCATTAGAAACACTCTTTGAATATACGAATCCCACATTTTCATGTTTCTGTTCAAATATGTGGGGAAACGGGAACTTTTCAAAAACGGCTGACTGGAAAGGCAAGACCCGTAAGTAGCAAGATCATCCTAATAAATAAATCAGGAACCATGAAATTCAAGAGCGTAGATGATAACTCAGTTCCGGTTAGTGAGCGCCCAATACCGACTCTTGCCTCACTTCCGATGACGTCGTCTCATCCGGAGTTATCGCCCACTCTAGTGAGCGGTACGGGGTGGTGGACCTCCGCTTAGGGCGTGTGAGCGTACGTGTGCGTGTATGTATAGGAGGAGGTGGACCACTAATGACGTCCTCTTATCTGGTATATCATCGTGTTTGCATGCGTATGTGCGTAAGAAAAAACGAACGAAAGTGGACCTACTCTTAGTGGGTGCGTGCGTGCATGTGCGTGTAAGAGAGGTGGTCGACGGCTAATAACCCCCTCTTATCGAGTATATCATCGAGTGTGCATGCATGCGTATGTATAAAAAACGAACAAAACAAGGTAGAGTACGAGTGCACATGTATTGACCAAAGATACAAGCGGGTAATGACGTGACTTGTGGAGGTTTACCACCGTGCCAGCGGTCAGAGCTTACGGGTGATTACCACCACGCCATTGGTTCGTGCGTGCATGAGACTTACGTCTTTTCACCACGCCAGCGGTCAGAGCTTACGGATGTTTGACCACGGCGCCAGCGGCTCAATCGATGATGATGATCATATCTTTTCAATGAAACACGGTGCCTAGCAATTCCGAAACAAGCAGCAAATGGCAAACAATACCAAACCTACTCACAAAACAAAACAAACAAACTATACCATACAATCGGCGCCGAAAGTAAAGATAAAAACAAACAGTACTTACACATGAATCAATATCGAAACACGGTACTACAGTGTAACTTATCTCAACTGTTTAAGCCAATCAAACACAAGGCAATCGTTTTCCACCAAATCAGTGCCGAAACCATTCACAAAAGATTTAATCGAAAAGCAGTGACAGCGACCCATGAGATTAGCGATACAATATTGTCCGCAAACGTTAGACAGAGGACTCTGAAATCTCTTGGTATTATGAGTCCATTCTGTGCAGTGTTTATTAATGAAAGCGCGGAACTCGACGTGTCGCGGCGGCAGGCCGTACGAGCAGAAGTATTCGCCGTGTCTGTCGTCGTTCAGGTACAGTGCTATCCAATGTTCGCCTGGTTTGTTACCGTCGTGCGTGTTGCACACGGAGGCGGTCGGGAAAACGTATATTGTCGTGGGCAGTTTGTCTTTGGGGACGATAGCGCGAACGATCGACTCTGTGTGCGGGTCCATGGAGAGTAGGCGAGAAATCTGCATGGTTTCTATCTCATCAGAAGTCGTAGACACCGTTGCGTTTCTAGTCAATATCCAGCACAGACCTGAACTCGGCGTAGGCGATGACGTTCACGGTGGTCGTCAGCTCATCGTGGAAATGAATATCGATGCGCAGGTTGCCATTTTGTACTAGATGAAAGCAGGCGCCGTCGCACGCGTCGGGGGTGAGATCCAATCTGAAGAAGGTGTACCCGTGTCGGAAGTCAGCGCGAAACAGTCAGTTCCCTTCATCCTGCCACACCTTACCGGTCGAGGTGAACAGGGTGAGGTAGCTTCTAACGAAGAGGTCGTCGTCGAAATTCGGTTGGAAAGGTTTGGAGGGTATCTGTCGTTAGTCCACGTACACGGCGAGGAAGTCGACGTCGTTGTTCTGGGCTTGGAAAGGCTTCTTCTCAAACGACCCGTTGTAGGCGTCATTATCGATGCAGCACAGCACGAGACGTTTCGGAAGGGTCCCGAGGAACATATTCTCGTCGTGTGTCACAGGGTGCCCGCGGAAATTGAGTAGACCTAGCAGTGACGGGTCGCATCGGATACTTGGCCTTGCTCTTCTCGATGGCTTTGATGTGTGCATCTGCACGGTGTGATTCAGAGTAGCCTTCTTTACGAACATGGTGGCGTTGGTGATCTTGTAGTCTGGGTTGCCTGCACTGGCCATGAGCGCAAACACGTTCTTGCTGCGTACCAGTCATATCTTGACCTCGACGTCGTTGGTGAGGAATTGATCTTGGAGGAACAGGTCCACGTGGAGACGACCCATCGTGTCAACGACGCGTCAACGCGACTCCGGACGATCTTTTCTCTTCGAGCCACGAAGCCCATGTTGGTCGCGTCTCCTGTAGCGATCTCGATGGCCTCCATGCGATTGCCCGTGTCCTTGTGCCACAGCTGACTCGACAGTTGAATAATGTTGGCATCTTCGCCGTAACTAAGCAGCGTCTCTATGTAGGCGCGGTACGGATACGTGTTGACTGAGGGGGGTCACGAGCGTCCTGTTCAGGTAGACGTCAACTTGATTGAACAACGAATGGAGTCAGTTATTTACCGGACCCATATGAACGGTATGTAATCGTCTCCCGATCCCGGTATCACGAATTCTATTTGGCCGCCCGAGTCGAGAGAGGACATGCGTTGATATTGCACCGTGTGACTGTCGATGAAGCTGGTCTGAGTCGGGGGGTACGGTAAAGAAGTCGAGTTCGCTCTTGACCCCCTCGCACGATTGTCTATGCACGAAAGCCATCGTCGAATATGTCGAGCTCACATTTCCGCGACGTCTGTTTCTTACGTTATCTCCTGTTTGTACTGGTTCGTTTCTTTGAGTGTGCTTGTTTTATACGCTTATGAGCTCGCACGCCAAAGGTCAAGAGTCCACTCAATAGGTTCTTACCGGCAGTTTGGACGCTTCCTTTCCCAACGCCACGGCTCCTCTCTTGATGAGTGGCTTGGCGCTGCGCAGTAGTCCTCCGAAGAGACTTCCTAGTTCGTGACCTCGTTGGTATCGGGCACCTGCAAAATAGGGAAGAGCGCCACCCGCTTGGAGTTACTGAGTGAATACCTCATTACCCCTACTTATTCCTTAATTACCACTGCATACCCGTAATCATCCCTCATGTCCCACCTTGCCGCAGGAGATACTACGTCCATCACTTTCCGCCAGGGGGCACTCCATTCAATGAGGAACTACCTCCTATCCATTCCGCCCGGTGTCACTACTTCCACTACATTCCAGCCCGCCCAACACGCCCGTTCTACCCGCCCAACCCGCCCAACCCGCCCAACCCGCCCAACCCGCCCAACCCGCCCAACCCGCCCAACCCGCCCGCGTCACCAGATGTCCCACTTTCCCACAGGAGCCACAACCTCCATAACATTCTGCCAGGTGGCACTACACCCACTTCTTTCCGCCAAGGTAGGTAGGTCCCGTGACCACAATGAGTGCAGTCATCTTAGAATTTGGATGCTCTTGCTCCCCCCGCGACTCATCCAGATGGACCAAGAAACTACTAACGTTCATTCATTCATTTATTCATTCATTCATTCATGCGGAGTGGTGTTGGAAGTAATGTTCTCGCAGTTTACGAGGTCTTAGACGGATTCGCCAGCCAATGATAACTATGCGCCATCTTTGACCATCTCGCAGTACAGGAACAGCGGACGTTCCAGGTACCGATGAAATCATAATAGAACTACAACATGTGCAGTATGCCGTACTTCAACGCGAAGTAGCCCATGCGTATGGGCAAGTGTACTTGACGCTTCTCTTGATTTTCTCGATCTCGTAGGTATCGTCGTCGACGAGATCGAGCTGTAGAAAGCTTCGATCATTGATCATGATCAATGCCCTCGTTCCCGTGCAGTACACACTGGTGATACTTCGACCTTAGATAGAATTCCTCATCAACTTGATGGTGTCTGCGATGATCGGGTGGACGCCTCCCTCTCGACGTGCGGTGGACACTGCCTCGCCAAACCGGCGAAAGCACGATTCCGGAGTGTACTCGATGACCTGATAGATGCGCGTCACCTCGAGTCCGTGCTCCAGGTACCGTCGCAAGACAGGTGTCGCGAGCAAGATATTGTTACCGCGGTAATTCCCGACGAGCATACAGCGCGGTGTCACCATGAAGTTTTGTTCTTCTGCTTATCGGCGCATAAACGGTCCGAGATCATCGCGCGTCATATGGACGTTCTTGTTCTTCCGGTACGCGAATATCGCACTGGATCATCATGCTGAACACGCTTCCGTTGCGCACGCCTGCAAGGATCTGTTGTGACGTCATCTTCGATCGCACGTAAAGGCGACGAGGAAAGGCGGCGTCCAGAAACTTTGTTCACGGCTGGGTCGCTTCTCGTGTCTTTCCGCTCGCATTTTTACCCCTCTACGACCTTGACAAAGTGACTAAGGTAGGTGGTGTTCTTTCGCGTTTGGCAAGTAGTTTGTAGCATTTTTGTTATTTATATATTTTCAAAATCTATTTCTTGGTCATTTAGCCTTGTCATTTTATAAAAGTAGAAAGGTCAGTCTAGAGCACTGCCAGAGTAAATTGAGCGTAATTAATCATAGACTAGCGCAGGTGTTCATCTATGCCCACTGAAGCGTTCTTAGAGATATGATTGGCTCAATCTGGTCATGTGTTCAGAAATATAATCTCTGGCAGAGATCAGGGTACGTATAGGTTTAGAGAAGATAACGGGGCTGTAATGGAGAAGTGTCACCCTGGGTGCCCAGAAAGGTCTTGCAAAGATCAGAGCATGTGGAGAATTTAGGAAAGATACGGGACTGTAATGGCGAAATGTCACCCCGGTGCCTAGAGGTAGGTAACGTGTGAACGTGCTAGGTTGTGTGGGAACTAGTAAGGTGTTTTCCCATTATAAAGGTGTGTGTGCGGAGACGTCTGCAAGAGTGCGGACTATGGTCCCTGCACAGCGATTCTCGGAGAACGAACGGCCAGTGACAGTTCCACGTAGCGGGCCGAGCGAGGCGCGGACGTAGCGAGCGTGTGGCGAAGATACGTGGCGAGCCTCTGGCGAAGATTCGTGACGGGCGAAGCATACCGAGGACGGGCGTCGTCAGCAAACCGACGAGACGAGGGGTGACGTTGCGAAGCGAGATATCCACTGTCAATATGACCGGGCGAACACGTGACGGCAATCGGAGCGGCGGACAGCGGAAAGGACACTACCGGCAGACGGTCGGCCGAGCCTGGCCTGTGAGGGAGTGTCACGAACTTTCAGTCGACTACGCTGTATATAAGGAAGTGACAATTTGTTGTTAAATCTTGCTGTTAATAATCGACAAGTCTATTGTGAACTGTCGATATATTGTATGTGATTAAGATTTTGTCTCACAGTATTCTGGGAATAGTATAGATTCCCCATCTCAGTGTGTAATTGAGAGACTAGTTTTCCCTATTCTGGGGATGGTGTCGATTCTTTCGTGTTACCTACCTGAGTCCGAGCGGACCTGACCTTGTCATGGGTTGACATGTAAATTTCTCTACAGTGTGGATAATACTTAGTTTTTTGAACGGGCCGTTCTAGTATTTTTTGGGGTTTTAAATAGTATCTTGAGAGCCAAGGTTGGGTATATTAGAGAGTAATTGTTGCTGTGTTCATTGTTACTATAAGAGTCTTATTTTGGCATTTATATATGTAATAGAATTAATAAAATTTCCGTTGTTCCTTGTTGCGTTGATCACGGTTGCCGGCCGCATTCACAAGCGTTGACCTAATTAACAATGAACCGTACTAGATCTGAGCCATCTAGCTACGGAGACATTGCCAATCTGTGACAAATTTGGCTGCTCGTGATATTGATATACTCCAGGCCGAATTACGCATGCGCCAGATGTAGCATGAAAAAGAGATGGCAAGGTTCCACAACGAGGGTGCGGTCCTAGAGAACCGGGAATCAGTGACACTTCTGCCATTCCTAGGGGGTCCGTGATCCTCCATTGCCCTGCTTTAATGAGAACAATGATTCGACTGATGCTTATCTTCGGCGTTTTGAACGATATGCCGAGAATCAGGGATGAGATCGTGAGAATTATGCTATTGTTCTTAGCGCGTTGTTAACTGGACATGCGCTGGAAGTTTATTCCCGTTCCCCGGCTTCTGTTGCCACTGATTACGCTAAGCTAAGGCAAGCTTTGTTAGAATGGTACCGATTATATGTAGGGGATTTTCTTAAGAAGTTTTATTCCTGTACGCAAAATTCGATCGAAACAGTGTCGCAATATTTTGCTCGAATGGAACACTATTTGATTCAGTGGATTTATTTGTCAAAAAATTATGAGTCTTTTGATGGCTTAAAAAACTTATTATGAAAGAATAGTTCTTGTTTATGTGTCCCAGGGAATTGTCCGTATTCCTGAGGGAACACAAGCCAGAGGGAAAGGAGGAGTTGAAAGAATTGGTGAAAACGTTCACTGATGCCCATTATTCCTTCGTAAGAGTGACAATCGTAAAGATCGAGTTCGATCAATTCCCGTTCCTACACCTCACCGATAATTTTGAGGAGAAGAAGTTTCACTGTATTTAGAAAATGATTTTCATGTTATTACTAAATGGAATTAAACTTGACGTATATAGTTGTATTAATCTATCCACACCCCTTCCAATGGTGTACATCATGTGTATAAATTGCGCAAAGAATATAAAATACTCAGCTTAAATAACGCCTTTCCCTAAATTTGACTATGACAAAAGTGACCGGCAGCGACTTTCAACCACTTGTCATTATCGTAAGAAATGAAAATATTCCACAACGTGAATTTCTGTTGGCTTTTTATCCAATAATGCATACATATAGTGCTAACTAAAACGCCATAATAATTGCTATTACAATTTGTTTGAGGCTAAACCATAGATTGATAGGACTAGGCCAAAAATTGGGGTACATGTAAATTGTGATAATTTGCAAATGTGTTTAGAATACGATTCCGACCTTAATATTCACCATTACAGAGGTAAATGCATTGCCGTTCCAATGATATACATCATCTTTATAATATTCCCATAGAAAATTATACAACATGAATTAAGTGTACCCCCCTAAATTTCAATGAGTCATACGACTACTTGGCAATATGTGAAAATGACAATGACTTTTTATCTGGTAACACAAACATAAAGTAGAATCTAAAAATGCAACAAAATTTACTATAGCAATTTGTTTGAGGTTGAACCATAGATTGACTGGACTATCTGTCCCTGAAACATGACCTTCAAAGGAGCCGCTGGAACACCGGTGTACCTTGCTGACCGTATATCCGCAAGTGTTCCTTTGCTCGGCCAACCAATTTCTCATGTTTGCTGTAAGAGTTAACCTGCAACGGTACGGCCGACGCGCATTTTCATGTGCAGGTCCCACTCTCTGGACTTTGGCTTCTTAGTTCTTCCACTAGAACTAAGAAGCCAACGTGACTCTGGACTTTTTCGGAGAGACCTGAAAACATTTCTCTTTAATCAGGCTCGTTTTGTAAATTATTGTTCTTTTAAATACATGCATATGTATGTTATATATGGCCTACATAATAATCGAAATGTGTAGTTGTGTTAGCATATGTAACCCGTGTATTGTAATATTGTAATGACTACGTAATGTATTCTTACATCATGTTTTAGTTTGTAAACACCCCTGAATCTGCTTTGTAGAGATATGTAGTGTATAAGTAAATTTGATTTGATTTGATTTGATTACTGTAATTCCTTATTGCATGGCTTACCCGTGAATCAACTTGCCAAAATGCAGCGTTTATAGAATGCATGCTCGCGTATAATCACAAGAACCAGTCGCCGCTCGCACATCACTCCCGTTCTAAAGGAGCTGCTCTGGCTTCCAGTCCGTCGTCGAATACAATACAAGATCATGCCACATACCTACCGTGCCGTCCATCACCAAGCACCAGTATACTTGGGCGAACTAGTGTTCATTGACAGATCAACACCTTCTCTACGATTTGAATCTACAATGTTGCAGCAAATCAACGACAGCTAAAAGCATTCCTATTGCGGCAGCAATATGAATAATACTTACTTGGACTTAGTTCCTCCTGTTCCTTTCGGGACATCGGGCGACGAGCTTTCTCCATCTACTACGGTCTTTCGCAATTTCTTTGGCCTCATTCCAGGTGATTTCCATTTCTGTCAGATCTTCTTTAAACGTCTTGCGCCAGGTCTTAGTCGGCCTTCCTCTCCTTCTGTTTCCACCTTCAGGCACCCATTCCATTGCTACATGTGCAGTTCTCTCTCTTGGTAGGCGTAAGATATGTCCCGCTTGTCTTCGTCGTCGTATGTAATGCAGGCTATCCAGACCTGCCCTCCTCATCACTTCTTTATTGGTGATGTGCTCTCTCCACGATATGCCCAATATAAACCGGAGACATAGTCGGTGAAATATGTCTCGTTTTTTTGATATCCTCGCCGTATTCTTCCACGTTTCACAGGCATATATCGCTGTTGGTATTACGATTGACATGTAAAGACGTAGTTTTATGTCCTTTCTGATGGTGGTACTGGACCATATTGGACGTAGTCTTTGGAACACTGCTGATGCCTTGCCTATCCTCGCTCGTACATCTACTTCCGCGTCGCCTTTCCTAGAGATGTAGCTTCCGAGGTAAGGGAAGTTCTCGACGCATTGCAACTCTTGCTGACCGATCACAATGTGGGGGTCAGATCCATCACCAACTGACAATGTTTTTGTCTTCCCATAGCTGATTCGTAATCCGACCGTCTCTCCATTTTCGTTTAAATTATTGGTCATTTCTTGTAGGATCTCCGGCGTGTGGCTGAGCAGTGCAATATCATCGGCAAAGTCAAGGTCTGTCAACCTATTATTATCCATTTAACACCAAAGTTCGGATCTTTCATCGTTTTCCTCATGATGAAGTCGATAACAACAACAAAGAGGAAAGGGGACAGGATGCAACCTTGACATACACCTGTCTCTGTATCGAACATGTCTGTGTAGCCATCGTTGGTCTTGATGCAGCAGTTGGTGTTTCGGTATAGCGATTTGAAAATGTCTATATATTTGCTTGGTATGCCGTATAGCTTCAGGATTTGCCATAGCGAATATCTGTGGACACTGTCGAAAGCCTTCTTAAAGTCAATGAAATTGACTAAAAGAGGTATCTGGAACTCTCTGCTTTGTTCACTGATGTTTCGCAATGTGAAGATCTGCTCACAGCATGACCTTCCTCTTCGAAAACCAGCTTGTTCCTCAGGAGGTGTTGGTCAACTGCTGTCTTCAGCCGGTTTAGGATCACACTGCAGAACACTTTTCCAGGTACTGACATCAATGTTATTCCTCGCCAGTTATTGCAATCGCTCAGACACCCTTTTTTGGTAACGTCACGATCACTCCTCATCTCCAATCATCAGGAACTTCCTCCTCAGACCAGATCAGATTGAACAAGTAAGTTAACTCGTCTACAACCCCGTCCTTGCCATGTTTTAATAGTTCGGCCGATACTTCATCAAGGCCCGCTGCCTTGTTGTTCTTGAGGCTATCGATGGCTTTGGAAACTTCTGCCCTGGTGATGTCAATGGTGATGACATCAAGCTCTTTTGTGTTTGGTTCCTGTTCGAAGTTGAAGAGTGTGGTTGGTGTTGTTTGATTTAGTACTTCTCGGAAGTGCTCAATCCACCTCGTGGCTTGTTCCTCGTTTGTTAGAAGCACTCTGCCATCTTTGTCTTTTATTGGTATGTTGGAATTGCTTTTCGCGGTAGTTAGCTCTCTCACAATCCTATACAGCGTCTTCGAGTCATTCCGTTCTGCTGCTGTTTGTGCTTCTTTACCTTTCTCTTCTAACCATTTCCTCTTATCTGTCCTACAGCTCTTTTTTACTTCTTTGTCCAGTTTCCTGTATTCCTCATCTGATGATCTCCATTGTTGGATATTTCTAGCTGCTTGATCTTTTCTGATCTTCATATCCTTCCTTTTATCAATCAGTTTCCACGAGTCTCCAGTAATACGCTGCTCTCTGTTGGACCCTCTTCTCCTTCCTAACACTATATTCGCGCTCTCCTTTACGGCTTGAAGGAATAGCTCTCATTGCTCTTCTAAGTCGGTTGAGTGTTATAGCGCTCGGAATCTGTTCTTAGTTTCCTCGTAGAATTGTTTTGATGTGTCTGTGTTCTTTAAGTTATCTGTCGCATATGGCCTAACCGTCTTCACGGTCTTGACTCTCTTTAACTTCAAGCGGATTTTACCAATCACAAGGTTGTGATCAGAGCCAACATCTGCCCCTCTGTAAGTTCGGACGTCCTGTAGAGATGTACGCCATCTACTACTAATGCAGATGTAATCAATCTCATTCGATGTATTGCCATCTGGTGAGATCCATGTTTTCTTGTGAATGTGTTTATGTTTGTAGAGGGTGTTGCCAATGCTGATACCACTGGCGGTGCTCATCGAGAGCAATCGTTCACCGTTATCATTCGTATTTCCAGCTGAACCGTGAGGTCCAACCGTAGTATACACGTCTCTTCTGTATCCATCCAGCTTCGCGTTAAAGTCTCCTAACACCACTTTTATGTCAAAGCTTGGTATCTCGTCAAGCACGTTCTGGAGTTGGTCGTAAAAGGTGTCCTTTTCCTCGTCTGTGGCGACTTCGGTTGGGGCATATACTTGCACTGCGGTGACTTTGACATGTCTGGTGTTGAACCTCGCTGTGATGATACGTTCACTAACTGGCTTCCACCCTATCAGTGCTTTTGTAGCATCGTTATTGTGATATTAATTTCCGGAGTAGAGTACAGTTTTATCTCCGCTGTTGAAGCGTCCCTGTCCTGTCCATCTCATCTCGCTTACGCCTAGAATATCTAGATGGTAAGCTTTCATTTCCTTCAGCACTTGTTCCATCCTCCCGCTCTGAAAGAGCAGTCGAATGTTCCATGTGTCTACTCTGGTGTTAGTTTTGGCGTTCAAGATATGGCTCATCGGGGGTCGAGCTTCCTGACGGCTTTCACTCAACCCTGTCATAGATACATCTGTAGGTGTAGATACATCTGTAGGTGCAGATGCATCCACATTTACGGATGTGCCTTCTCTTCTTCCCCTTGAAAGTGTACCGGAATGGCTTCTTCTCGTCGTTTCTGTAGTAGGATTTGTTTTTACGGGGTAGGGTTACTGGCCCTAAGCCCAACCCTCCTCCTTTTCAACCTGGCTTGGGACAGGCTGTGGCGGAGTTCATGATGAATACTGCCTGAACAATATATATATATATATGTCTAACGGTTTTGATCTCACCAAATATTTATTATTATTATTATATTTTATTTTATTCCATGCTCATAATGTATCATCTTACTAGTTTAATCCCACTTGATCGTTATAATTTTATGACTCTTAGTGTACTTAATTATTAAATTATTTTATTCCATATACACATTTTATGTATAATGCCCGTATATTTTAATAACTTTTAACTATTTAATTTGATACACCATGCTTAGTTATAATGTTCTTAAATTACTTAGCATACTATTGTATGAGCTACAGGTTTAGTGGAATTATTATTGTATTGTAAAGCGCCATAGAGCACTATGTGATTATGGCGCTATATAAATTTAGTTTTTTAATTATTTGTCATTTACTTCCTGCATTGTTAAAAGTAGCTGTCAATATGCATATGTCTACGAATTGCTGATTTAAAAAGCCAATGCTTGAAACAACTCACCTCGAAATCTGACATGTTGACTGTGTGTCACGTCACCAGTCTCTGTGTGTTTCATTGCACGTGCGTGCATATTCATTATACTCAGCCTGCATAACTAATCATCCACGTGGCAGCAAAATAAAAATTATTCGTGTAAACACAATTATTTATTGGCTTTTTGTGCAAATAACAGCCAAATTGTGCATAAAAACGCAAGAAATAAGTGACCGAGAAAATTATGCGACATTATCACTTGTTGATAATAATCCATCTCAAATGTATATTAGCTTACAACGAATCGCTTTAACAGTGTGCCTTTAATGCACTTGATCAGCTGACGTCAGCCTCTTTCTAAGTTAAACGTGGCTCCGCCATGATGTTGTATTATTACAGTCAGTTCAACGATACGACAGTCTGGTGTTGTTTGTGATATTTCCATGTTATAGACATAACAGAACGCATGCCAACAAATGTGGTTTTGCAAAGTTGACATAAGCAAGGTTTCCGCACCAACGCGTTATTCATTGCTGTCCACAAATGAAGTGTTCCAACAAAATATGGCTAGAGCCACTCAGCAAGTAGCAATTTAGCTTCATGTCTTGGACGCAGACCCGCCACTACTAGAACATACAGCTTATTACCGGTGGCAGAAGGACGGATCTACTGCACTGAGTTTAACTACTGCCCTTCCCCTCGGACACCTCGTTAGCCCCAGTGTCCTAGTTGAAAAACAACAGAATACCGCGTTATCACGGAATTTGGCGAGGCATGTTTTCTCATTGGCATGAACTTGAAATATAGCGCATCTTCTGCAACCATTTTTCCTGCTTTATTTACATTTTTCAAAACATAATGTTGGCATCAGATGTCTTGTACCTGAAGAAATGTTAAAAGATATTTTAATCACGTGCGTGTGCCGTGTGTGTGTGTGTGTGTGTGTGTGTGTGTGTGTGTGTGTGTGTGTGTGTGTGTGTGTGTGTGTGTGTGTGTGTGTGTGTGTGTGTGTGTGTGTGTGTGTGTGTGTGTGTGTGTGTGTGTGTGTGTGTGTGTGTGTATGTGTGTACATACATACGTACGTATGTATGTGTGTATGCATGTATGTACGTACTTACGTATGTATGTATGTGTGTATGTATGTATGTATAAATGAACGTACGTATGTATACATGTATGTATGTTTCTTTCTTTTTCTTCATCTCCCCTTGTTGTTTCCTCTCTCCACACGCTCTCTCTCTCTCTCTCTCTCTCTCTCTCTCTCTCTCTCTCTCTCTCTCTCTCTCTCTCTCTCTCTCTCTCTCTCTCTCTCTCTCTCTCTCTCTCTCTCTCTCTCTCTCTCTCTCTCTCTCTCTCTCTCTCTCTCTCTCTCTCTCTCTCTCTCTCTCTCTCTCTCTCTCTCTCTCTCTCTCTCTCTCTCTCTCTCTCTCTCTCTCTCTCTCTCTCTCTCTCTCTCTCTCTCTCTCTCTCTCTCTCTCTCTCTCTCTCTCTCTCTCTCTCTCTCTCTCTCTCTCTCTCTCTCTCTCTCTCTCTCTCTCTCTCTCTCTCTCATTTTTCACCGCCATGACTCTGTTCTGACACGTGAGGCAACACGTGTTAAGATGCCTTCTGTCTGTGTTACTTTTAGACGTCTAACTACACAACAAATACCTTTTAACCAGCTCGTCGTAACGTGACTGTCTCGTGTTAGACACTCCGTAAGTAGCGTAGAATCAAGTTCTCAGGTGTTCTCTCTGAGTCTAGCACCGCGGCCTCGCAGCTGTCTCAAGATCAATCATTGTGGCACGAAAACGTGCCACAATAATATATAGGAATCTTAAGATAACACCCTAGACACTGCAGGAGACAGCATCTTCGAAGTGTAGTTGAGTTATTTTCTGACATACATTAGTAAAATTGTCGCATTGATTGTCGGGAAAGGTTTCTGCATGCGGCTACATATAAACAGTGTTAATGTGTTTGGGAAATCGCTTGTGGAAAATCGTTAAAATGAACCAAAATAAGGAGATCCGCATGTTAGCGGCTCGGGCCCGGCCCTTACCCGCGGACCAGAGACGGGTAAGCCCGCAGCCCACAAGCCCACAGCCGGCTAAGCAAAAGCTACCAACTTAGGAAACATACACTTATTATATTATAATAATACGGACTACAACATAAACTGTAAATAAACTGTAATATATAGTTATTGTCTTGTTTTTTAAATATTAATAAAAACAGTAACATCTTATCTTTGTACATGAACCGAAATACTTAACAAACTATTCTTAAATACTGATTAAGAGACACGCAGTGCTTGCGGTTTTGATGGCATCAGTTATCTCTGACTAACTGCAATTTGGAGTCGTTTACCTTTGGAGTAACTTGGCTTTTTGTGTATTTTTGTTATCCCAGGAGACCGTGGGATTTTGTAAAGTCCTGCTGCATGGCTAAATGGGTGCAATGGTCCTTTGAAGCAATTTGCTCCAATGACTGCCTTGTTAACACATGACAGTGGAGACAGACCCAACAGCCAGGCTTCCTTTCATTTACTGATGAAACTTAATAGACCAGGATTGTCACTTTAACACCTGTATCAGCCAGGCTGCCCTTTCATGATGGATAATATTTGAACAACATCCAGCCGGTTTTAAGAGGGGGTTCACCATTAGGAGAACACAAAGAATATGAAATGGAAACAAAACGCAACGTGTTGGTGATATGCACATAAAAGAGTTAATACAAGTTACCCATTTGAAACTATAATCAAAATGTTCACGTTAGTTGTTTACTCAGAATTTGGTTTCAAATTGGAAGATTCTCATTTAACGTCAGATTTCCTGAAGGCTGCCATCTTGCAGACGCGAATTAACGACCAATAAACGAGCAGCATTTTATTTATCGCCGTGACCATAAGTGTTCCTCCAACGACGTGATTATAGTTGTTTACTCATGTCATGGCATACGGTTCGGTAGACTTTTATAACGCCCGTTTGCAATTAAACATGATTTTGCAATACGCAGGACTACCTACCATTACAGATTTCCTGTAATCAGTACGGAAATTGACCGCTGATTACGGCATTGTGGAAACTGTGGTCGAAATGCGTTACTTACTCATTTATTCTCTTCGTGCCGTGTGACACATAAGGCGCACTGGTTGCTGTATTGCGTAGTATTAGGTAAATAAAATATCCGACTACCAAAAATGTTATAGGCATATGTGTACGTTTTACAGAATAACTAAATAGGCCATATACAAATAAGCTGACGGCCAGACAAGCGGATGACTCGCGGCCAGACAAGCGGATGACTCGCGGCCAGGCAAACGGGTTACTCGGGAAGAGTTAAGTTGCCAAAATATGCAGCACTTATATCATATTCCACTACACTGACGGCATCGAAGTTTGTTGGCATGTATCTGATCGGGCACCACGACGCTCCCGCCCGCTGGCGAGCCCACGAGCAACGCGGTCGTCAGCCCCCGAAGGCCCGCGCACGTTGATGGGACCCCGCGTTAAAGGAAATAAAAACAAGGCATTAGTTAAAATCCGTTTTCCATGTGTACACAAAGTTTAACATTGTATGTAACATTCGAGAACATAACAAAATACAGAAAAATACATTTGTAGCATAAATTCGATTTTAAACCCGTCTGTGTAGCGATTCCCGCGGAAAATAAAAAAATAATGAGCTAGGCGATCACGTGGTATCGTAACGTCACGTATGACCCACACTCGCAGCAGGCCGACCCTTTCCATGCTTGGGTCGAAACGAGTGCAATATTCCGATTTAATACAAACACTAGTCGTCATAGAGGAACAAGCAGTTATCTTACGGTTCCACATGGTGTTGGCATTCAACCGGCGTCGCCCGATTACAAAATAAATGCCACGGAACCAACGTGTTTATCATCTGAGCTAGCAGGATCGACGGAAATTCGCTGACTGATTTAAGTTGTTATGATAAATTGTACAACTCCTCCTTCGTACATCGATATTCTAGTGATATTATGATATCATACACGTTACTTTCTGTAGCTGGATACGATATACGTTTGCTATGTATGTTTATTGGTGTAGATTATCTCCCGTTGGTTGCATTCGATATAATTATTATAAGCTCGGTGAAACCTAGTCGACTTGTAGGCCCATTCGCATTCATTGTTTTGAATAAAATTGGATTTATGTGGAACCACCGGCTATTATTTGCTTCTTTTGAATTAATCATTTCTAATATAAGTTTTGAAGACAAGCTAATAATTTTTTCTCAGAGTTTGCCTCAGATACTAAACAGTACTCCAGACCAAAAATAATTTATTTTTTATGTTGTTTAGAGATATTTAAATGTGTTTAAAGACAATTAAAAAATATGTCAAAAATCACCTTAAAATGGCATTTTATTTCATTTTGAGAAACTCCCCAAAGGAGACATTTAAATGGTTATAAGTACAAACATGTTATTGACATTCATACGGGTTTTATTGTAAACAAATGCATATTAAGTTTGATACTGCTTCATAAACATTTTGTTACAATGTTGAAAGACAGCAAAAATCCGTACTGCATTTTGGCACGACACCTTCACCAAACATAAAACCATCCCGTGCAATTTTGGGTAAACACAAGTCGAGTTCATATGCCATGTTATGGCTTTGTAAGTATTGTTGTTTTTTATTTTAAAAAGTTACATTAAGTAATACTTCCTGGTTGTTATCAATACTAAAAGTGTCACCAGATGCTTGTTTTTTGCTTAGAAATGTTACTTTTTTACTGGCATGTGGCTTATTTCAACACAATTTGTTAGACACTTCTATTACTAAGATTTACCCCCAAGATTTTCCCGCCAAGTTGTCACATGATATTGTGTTACGAAGGGCCATGTGTTGAACTTGTGATAGACAAGATTGATTGACACCTGCTGGGGTCAATCACGTGTCACTGCAAATGGCGGCTGAGGTCGGGCATTATCTGAGAATTAACAAAACTACGGCCAGTATTTGGTGATTTGACAGCGTGATGTATTTAGGTAATTATAATACAACAGCATAGTGGCATGAGAATAACCAGACTGTATGATCTGCATTCATGGTGAATGAATTTATGTTTGAATTGGGCTGACGCACACGTGATCGTCACTATGGAAACATCGTCAGTTTCCAAGAATCTGACGTATGGATACTGCGCCATATAAGAAATTTCCTTTTTTACGGTTTGTTGTGACGTAACCGGTTATGACCTGGCTTGACGCTTCGTTTGAAATGCGTCCATTCTTATATTGTATTGTGTACACCAATGATAGACTTTAGCCATATCATAACTCCGTTACCGCTGCTGTTGTGTCATTTCGTTGTCATCCAGACTGCGTGCGTGCCGAGAGACTGTGTTGATCTAAGATGCTATAGAGTATCGGGAGCGAAAGATGGTCCCCATACCATCTACCCGGACAGACCGAACCTCAAGACGGTGCAGGTATCGTGTGACCAGACAACCAAACGTGGCGTTTGGATAGTGTTTCAGCGCAGAGTGCTGGGCGGAAGTGTTAACTTCACACAACTCTGGGCTGATTACAAAAATGGATTTGGCGAGCGAGGTGACGCAACGACGGAGTTGTGGCTAGGCAGTGAAAATGTATACCACCTTATGCAGATGTACGGTAGTAGGAAGTGTCAGCTGCGTGTCGAAGGCTACGCTTACAGTGGGGCCAGTTTCGATGGCGAACATTTCAGTTTGGGCAATGAGACGGAATATTACTACCTGATGTTTGAGAACATTACATCCGGCAGTGCACCGACGCTGAGTCTCAACATTCACAGGAATCAATACTTCCATACAACAGATCACCGGGGCCCAGCTTTTGACAAGGATTTGTGTTTACGGATCATAACGCTGGCTGGTGGTACACCGCGTTCAGCACAGGTAATGCCTGCTACTTGACTTACTTGAATGGACCTCGTCGCCAACCGGACTCGAACACTTACGACTCGATGTATATTTATGATTTTGATAACAATCGTCCGATGTCCGGGTGTGTGATGATGTTCCGGCCGACTGACGCCACGTCGCGTCCTTGCAACAATCCGTGCTTGAACAACGGAACTTGCATGTACATGGCTGCGACGAACAGCAATCGGTGCGTGTGTGCGCCGCCGCTGTGTGGGACGACGTGTGAGGAGAAGGACACGTGTACGAACGAAGCCACGTGTGTGTACGACGCGAATACAAACGCAAATGTGTGCAAGTGCACCGCTGGCTTCAACGGTCCGACATGCAGTGATGCTGCAACACCACCACTATCAACAACAACAACAGCAGCAACAACAACAACAACAACGATATCATCAACATTACCACCACCAATAATAACAACAACACCACCACCAATAATAACAACAACACCGCCACCACCACCTCCAACAACAAATACAACAACAACAGCAACGTTGTTGGTGGTAGTGATAGTATTGTTGTTGTTGAATTTGTTGTTCATGACGATCATCATCATCAACAACATGTCCGTCCCGTACTGTCTTAGGACAAAACAGGTCAAAGAGGAGGAAACTCGTCTGTCACACACGAGCAGTTTCGGAATATTTGGCTGGCAAACCTGGACTGTTGGTGCTGTGATACTTTCCAATCAATTACATACATAGATTGCCATGGTTTCTGTAATGAGGGTATAAAGCCACGAGTGGCTGATTAGCCCTCACAATACATGTGATACATAGGTAAATTCCATGGTGCAAGATAACAATTTGTGTGATTGAAGAAAGAAGAAGAAAAAACAGAAACATGAATCACAGCAGTACTATTTTCATGAATATTTCATGTAAAATAGCAACGAAGAATGCTAATTATATATGTCATTAATATTATTTACTAGCAAAAAATTCTTAAGTTGACGTTTAAACGATGCTAGTGCATAATTACAATTACAATCCACTGTTGTCGCCATATTGTTCCATAATTTGACATATCGGTATCTAATGGTTTTATATAATACATTACTTTTTGAGATCGGCACATGTAGTAATTCTGCGTTGCGTGTCCTATGTTCGTGTAGTTCGTTATTTCTAATGAACATTCTTGCCATAACTGACGGAAACATATTCTTAATGATTTTGTACATAAACAGCACAACCGTGTATTCGTAGATTTTTCTTATTGGTAAAATAGACAGCTTCTGAAAGAGTTGGTCTGTGTGCGCTCTGTATGAAGCTGACATAATTAACCGAATTGCATACTTTTGTAATTTGAATAAAGAACTAAGATGTGTATTATATGCTCCTCCCCACATTTCGACACAATACGTTAGATATGGATATAAAATGTATAGTATAATGTTACAAGGGATGACCTACTCAAGGTTTTTCTAGCTTTATTTATAATTCCAACGGCTTTGGCTATTTTAGATTTTATATACTGTATATGAAAAGTCCAGGACAAATTAGCATCGATTAAAATTCCTAAGAATGTTGTGTTTTCTACTTGAGTAATTTGTAGTTCATCAATAAGGATGGCAATTGGATTGGATACCTTTTTATTTACTGATTTGAAGACAATAAAATGTGTTTTACTGATATTTAAAGAGAGTTTATTACTCTTTAACCAAATAACTAATTTTTGCAGTTCATAATTCATCACAGTTTCTAGCTCACTAAGACTGTTACCATTGACAAAAACATTTGTATCATCAGCAAATATAATAGGAAATAGGATATCTGATACGTTAACAATGTCGTTAATATAGATTAAGAATAACAGTAGGCCTATTATTGATCCCTGTGGGACACCACAGCATATAGACTGAATGTTCGATTTTATTCCATCAAATAAAACATACTGCGTTCTATTAGACAAATAACTTTCCAGCCAGGCAAGTGCTCTTCCTCTAATGCCATAATATTCTAGTTTATTAAGTAATATTTTATGGTCAACTGTATCGAAAGCTTTACTGAAGTCAAGAAAAACTCCTAGTAAGTAGTCACCATTATTTATAGCTGTGGAAATGTTGTCTACTAGTTGCACAAGAGCCATGTTTGCAGAATGCTTCTTCCTAAATCCAAACTGGTAATCATATAAGATGTTATGTTTGTTTATGAAAGATGTTAATCTGATGTACATTATTTTTCTAGAAGTTTAGACAAAAACTGGCAAAATCGATATTGGACGGTAATTGCTTACAAGTGTCTTGTCACCGCCTTTGTATATCGGGATCACTTTTGCTCTTTTAAGGTCGTCTGGAAAAATACCTTTAGTTAACGACAAGTTAATAACATGTATTAAAGGAAGTAAGAAAGTATGATATGTTAATTTGACAATATGTGGAGTTACTAAGTCCCAACCAGGGCTTGATATTTTTAGATCTTTGATTATAGTTTCTACTTCATTCAGTTCAACTGGGGAGATAAATATTGTATGGAAGTTTCGATGCTTAATATATAATGACGGGTCAATACCATCTTTGGTAATCTTTTCAGCCAACGATGATCCAACCTTAACATAATAGTTATTGAAGTAATTGGCAATTATCTTTTTATCGGTTATTAATTGATTATTAATATTTATCTTCGGAGATTGGGGAGGTTTTTTATTTTTATAAATTATTTGCTTAATAAGTTGCCATGATTTCAGAAGATTAGATTGATTTTGCTTTAATAACTGTTGATAGTGATTTGTTTCTGCTCTTCTTAAATTGAGTTAAGGTTATTGCGGTATGCTTTATATTTAGTTTCATTAGTAAGGGTAGGTGCTTTCTTGTAGTAGGCGAATCATTTATTTATAAATGTTATCTTGTTTGGATTCTCTTAGAAACGGTTATGAAGGGACATCGTCACGTGGGACAGCTAACTGGCTATGACAACGATGTCGATGAGATTCAATACATCAGTTCGTGACAGCGCGTACATGTGTTAATATTATTGTTACAGATTATGGTTACCGATTCATACCCAACGGGCAAAATGACGTGGGAAAAACGTTGTTTCAACGTCACGTCAGACGTTGTAGCGATGTTGGAAACTAGTTGTATATGAAAGTTTAATCTACGTCATGTTTTGACGTCATTTCGACGTCAGATTTTCACGTTGGCCCAATGTCAGGTTTTGACGTCGTTTCGACGTCAGATTTCTACGTTGGCCCAATGTCAGGTTTCAGCGTTGCATAAACGTCACACTACCCACGTCATTATAACGTCGGTGGCACGACGTTATAAAGACGTTGATTTCATGATATGAATCGTGTTGGTTTGGCTGTCAACTTGATTGCAACGTTGTACGGATTTCACATTTCTACGTCCGTATTTCGTTGATGACCAGACGTTGTAAAGACGTCGGGTTAGACTGTCGACTTAATTTCAACGTTGTATCAACGTCACACCACCCACGTCATTACAATGTCGATGGCAAGCCGTTATAAAGACGTTGATTTCGTAACATGAATCGTGTTGGTTGGGCTGTCAACTTGATTGCAACGTTGTACGGATGTCACATGTCCACGTCCGTATTTCGTTGATAACCAAACGTTGTAATGACGTCGGGTTATGTTGTCGACTTGATATCAACGTCGTGTCAAGGTCAGGTTTTTCAATGTTGTTACAACGTTGACGATCAGACGTTGTAATGACGTTGTATTTATGGTGTTCGACGTCGCAACGTATATCCAACCACTAAACCACTAATTGACGTCGTAACAACGTTGTATGCCCACTGGGTAGTTTGCCGGCCCAGTACCGTTTAGACTCTGGAAACAAAGACGTACTTCGATGCTATGTTCTTGACCGTCGTCTTCTGTACGTTCATCTGTGGACCGTCTCACCAACCCAATGAGCTCATGAAGAAATCCATAACTCAGCAGAATCGGTAGATAAATTTAAGGAGAATGTTTTTAAAATTAAAAAACCCGCTGCTGTATCAACGAGGACATTATTTCAGTGACACATCGGCGGAAGTGTGCCGGTGGCGCATCTTGGGGCGCATTCTTTTGGTAATCCAATCTGTCAAAACTCACTCCGATGTCATTCTTTTGGAAATCTTGGAGCATCCGGAGTCGTCCGATCCTTCCGATCTCTGATGGGGTTTCGTGTGGAGAGATCATGTGACAACTGGATGCGCCCTATTCGTTCGCCGGTTCCGGCTGCGTACGCAATTTACGCATCTGTCGTATGCCGAATTGGGCGGTAAAATCAATACAGCATGGGAAATTAGCAGTGAGTTTTAATTGTGATAAACAGTTTTATTTAAATTGCATCGTATCGTTCAGTAATGCCTTTTGAAGATATTGTGTATTGGAATAAACTGCCACGTTCATGTGACATCATTTGTGTACCCATGACATGTTTACTTCGGTGGCGCCACACGACGGCTACACTTGAGGGCCTGGTTTTAATTTTCGCAAAATGAATTCTAAACGAGATGAGCACAAAATCGAGCCGAAGAAATACCTTGATTAGCTTTAAATCTGCTTTATCACAGTTTATGACGTTTAGGATAAGAAATAATAACATACTGTTGCTCATAAACCACTGTGGTTGCATTCTTTTGGGCTTCGTCTCCGGAGGTCTCCAATCTGTCCACTAAAAGGCCCAAAAGAATGCACCCTTGGTCTTGACAGTTTTCGATACACAAGATCATTGGTAAGGTGCGAAATCAGGCTTATAAGCTCATAAGACTGTCAGTGATACCGTCCCTGCTGTTTCAATTTTAACTATTAGTATTCGTAAAATAGTATCAACCGTCACCACTGATTGCCTTTGGATTGAATAAATGCAATACGGGTAAAGCCGTCGTTCATTGTGCATGTGTCTACTTCTTTCTAGTTGAATGGTCCCCGGATTCCGTTTGGGTGTGTTCCCTTTAAATGTTTTCTTCCCGTCTCACTTGGTGTGTATATTGTTGTGTAGCAAATATGGACAAAGGCGGATTCAATACAAACCTGGAGGGCATGTTCCGTCTAGACCATTGGAATGTGACCCCGTTTTGTGAGTCTCAGGGGTGCAATTGGAGGTTTTGGAAAGCTTGAAGCGGGGTTTTGACAAGCCTCACGGGGTGGAATTAGATGTTTCAGGGGAGCCCGGAGGTGGGCTTTTAACGAGCCTCGTGGGAGGTGCTAATTAGCAGTTGGAGGTTTTTCGGTTCCCGTGGACTATCCTCTCTGAATCCGCCCCTGCTACAAGTGATGGCAGTCTACTTCGATGTGTCCTGTAACGAACACGTTATGTGATGGCTGTCTACTTCGATGTGTCGTGTAACGAACACGTTATGTGATCAGTCCCTGCTACATGTGATGGCTGTCTACGTCGATGTGTCCTGTAACGAACACGTTATGTGATCTGTCCCTGCTACATGTGATGGCTGTCTACGTCGATGTGTCCTGTAACGAACACGTTATGTGATCAGTCCCTGCTACATGTGATGGCTGTCTACTTCGATGTGTCCTGTAACGAACACGTTATGTGATCTGTCCCTGCTACATGTGATGGCTGTCTACTTCGATGTGTCCTGTAACGAACACGTTATGTGATCAGTCCCTGCTACATGTGATGGCTGTTTACTTCGATGTGTCCTGTAACGAACACGTTATGTGATCTGTCCCTGCTACATGTGATGGCTGTCTACGTCGATGTGTCCTGTAACGAACACATTATGTGATCAGTCCCTGCTACATGTGATGGCTGTCTACTTCGATGTGTCCTGTAATGAACACGTTATGTGATCAGTCCCTGCTACATGTGATGGCTGTTTACTTTGATGTGTCCTGTAACGAACACGTTATGTGATCAGTCCCTGCTACATGTGATGGCTGTCTACGTCGATGTGTCCTGTAACGAACACGTTATGTGATCAGTCCCTGCTACATGTGATGGCTGTTTACTTCGATGTGTCCTGTAACGAACACGTTATGTGATCAGTCCCTGCTACATGTGATGGCTGTCTACGTCGATGTGTCCTGTAACGAACACGTTATGTGATCTGTCCCTGCTACATGTGATGGCTGTCTACGTCGATGTGTCCTGTAACGAACACGTTATGTGATCAGTCCCTGCTACATGTGATGGCTGTCTACTTCGATGTGTCCTGTAACGAACACGTTATGTAATCTGTCCCTGCTACATGTGATGGCTGTCTACTTCGATGTGTCCTGTAACGAACACGTTATGTGATCAGTCCCTGCTACATGTGATGGCTGTTTACTTCGATGTGTCCTGTAACGAACACGTTATGTGATCAGTCCCTGCTACATGTGATGGCTGTCTACTTCGATGTGTCCTGTAACGAACACGTTGTGTGATCTGTCCCTGCTACATGTGATGGCTGTCTACGTCGATGTGTCCTGTAACGAACACGTTGTGTGATCTGTCCCTGCTACATGTGATGGCTGTCTACTTCGATGTGTCCTGTAACGAACACGTTATGTGATCAGTCCCTGCTACATGTGATGGCTGTCTACGTCGATGTGTCCTGTATCGAACACGTTACGTGATCAGTCCCTGCTACATGTGATGGCTGTCTACTTCGAGGTGTCCTGTAACGAACACGTTATGTGATCTGTCCCTGCTACATGTGATGGCTGTCTACTTCGATGTGTCCTGTAACGGGCACGTTACGTGATCTGTCCCTGCTACATGTGATGGCTGTCTACGTCGATGTGTCCTGTAACGAACACGTGTGATCTGTCCCTGCTACATGTGATGGCTGTCTACGTCGATGTGTCCTGTAACGAACACGTTGTGTGATCTGTCCCTGCTACATGTGATGGCTGTCTACTTCGATGTGTCCTGTAACGAACACGTTATGTGATCAGTCCCTGCTACATGTGATGGCTGTCTACTTCGATGTGTCCTGTAACGAACACGTTGTGTGATCTGTCCCTGCTACATGTGATGGCTGTCTACGTCGATGTGTCCTGTAACGAACACGTTGTGTGATCTGTCCCTGCTACATGTGATGGCTGTCTACGTCGATGTGTCCTGTAACGAACACATTGTGTGATCTGTCCCTGCTACATGTGATGGCTGTCTACTTCGATGTGTCCTGTAACGAACACGTTATGTGATCAGTCCCTGCTACATGTGATGGCTGTCTACTTCGATGTGTCCTGTAACGAACACGTTGTGTGATCTGCCCCTGCTACATGTGATGGCTGTCTACTTAAAGGTGTCCTGTAACGAACACGTTGTGTGATCTGTCCCTGCTACATGTGATGGCTGTCTACGTCGATGTGTCCTGTAACGAACACGTTATGTGATCAGTCCCTGCTACATGTGATGGCTGTCTACGTCGATGTGTCCTGTAACTAACACGTTATGTGTACCGCAACATGTACTACATAATCCTTTAACATGTCTGTTGTTACTCAGAAACATTTCAGGGTAATCTCGTTAACACATATCTCAGAATCATGGAACACCTTCCCCATTCAATATGTTTTGCAGTGTGTTTTGCATTGCCGAGTAAAACGTTGTGATATTAATACATTTGCAAATTGAGAGTGTATCTCTATAATACACCGTTACTTGTCTAGCTAATGACCAGGGGCCGGTTTCACGAGGCATACTCAAAGTTACGCAATTACTTAACTTCACGTGCTTGCGTAATCGCCTATGTTCGCTTATTTAAACAAAAAATCACGTCATTTACTAAGACAATCATCTTAGCGTTACGAACTTTCTTAGCCACTTCACGAAACCGGCCCCAGGGTCATATAAAAGTCTCCACCCACAATGTAGCCATACTAGCCAATGAAGTGTTTTTCATTATATTACCAAACAAGCATGTTTACATGTTTGCAATGGGTAATGCAACAGTCTAACACATGATACTAAAGCAATTCTTCAAGCATAAACATCTAGTGAATAAGGCTAACTGCTGCATCTCCAAATGTAAATATATTAAAACACCGTATCACAATTTGCCATCACACAACAAAGTGTCTCTATCTTTTTGAAGCAAACGTCCCGTACACCATTGTAACGAGCCGAGAGTAATCCCGTACACCGTTGTAACGGGCCGATAGTCGTCCCGTACACCGTTGAAACAGACCAAGTGTAGTCCCGTACACCATTGTAACGGGCCGATAGTCGTCCCGTACACCGTTGTAACGGGCCGAGAGTAGTCCCGTACACCGTTATAACGGGTCGAGAGTAATCCCGTACACCGTTGTAACGGGCCGATAGTCGTCCCGTACACCATTGTAACGGGCCGAGTGTAGTCCCGTACACCGTTGTAACGGGGTGAGTGTAGTCCCTTACACCGTTGTAATGGGCCGAGAGTAGTCCTGTACACCGTTGTAATGGACGAAGAGTGGTCTCGTACACCGTTGTAACGAGCCGAGAGTAGTCCCGTACACCGTTGTAGCAGGCCGATAGTAGTCCCGTACACCGTTGTAGCAGGCCGATAGTAGTCCCGTACATCATTGTAACGGGCCAAGAATAGTCCCGAACACTGCTGTAATTGGCCAAAAGTATTGTCGTGCTGGGAGTCCGAGTTTATATACTGCGCGTGCGCACGTAAGTGCACCTAACAAATTGACTTGTCCCTTTGATCAGACCTTTTGGCAGCTTAATGTGCTGCCGTGCAAGTGTTATGACAATTAAAGTATTAAACTTAAATATGTATCACTAGCACAAGTCACCTTAGAAGCGACACCTACGTCTTGAACGGTCCACGTAAGGCACCTACAGCTGGTACAGTGCTACTCTGAGTACGTTACATCGTCACACTTGCCCTGTTTTCCGACATGCTACTTTCAGTTTCGTTACGTCCGCGCGGCAATCATTTTCATTTTACGTCTGCTGCTTCTCTTTCCCGACACAGCCTTCGGGTGTTTGGGTGCGTCCCCCGACTGTGCCTTCGGGGAGACCCAGCGTTCATTCGGCTCGCCCTCCCCCGCCTCCTCGTCCTTAGGCCGCTTGCACGACTTGTTCTTGATCGTTGCGTTCACCAGCCCCAGCAGAACGACGGCACAAAACATGGAGCCAGTGATGATCGCGTAGACAATAGGAGTAGACAGAGATGAACTGTCGCCGTCGTCTGACGTCACGTTTGTTGCCTGGACGACGGTGTACGTTCCCGACGACGCGGTGGGCGACGTGTCCATTGTGATGGCGGTCAACGTCACCGTGCTCCCGTCATGTGACCTACCTTAAGGTATTACAATGTCATATGTACGTTATTATATATATTTTGCTTTGTTTATACAATATTTCCTTGTATGTTTTTTGTTATTTTATGATACGTTATGTAAATTTCCTTGCGCCTATATCAATTATTATCTTAATATAAAATATTGTTAGACTACTTAACTTTCTGGTCGACATCGAATGGTCAGTATATGTATCTCCTTGGCTTAGTGTGTGAGATTTACCATTATGAAACCAGACACCGGACAGTGATATGTGCTTGTTACGGCATACGACAGTGCACCAAGGAACTAAATGGTATGTCGTATATACAATTATATGACTAAATGGGCGACACGCCTCCTGTTATTAGATGTCACGTTTGGCGTCAGAGATATCTTCAGCGCTACTTCGTCCAAGACTGGCGTGAGTTTCGTAGGTTGAGATGGCATTGGGCCGTGTAGAAAGCATCTGCACTGTACAGTCTCGTCCACGGGACACTGAGGCAGTGGCGGCGAAGACCTCTACGACCACCGACCACAGAAGTGATCTTATGTGTTTAACTCCTCAGACGGCTGTGGAGTGAAGTAATGGATGCACGACCACTGAATGTTAATATTTGATACGCGCCTTGCTTTAGGGTATCTTATTTCGGCTGTCGATCTAGCACGGTAGTATTGCAGCATTATCAACTGGTGTCAGCCTCGATTTCGGTTCTGATGCACCCGGAACGGTCTACAAAACAGACGTTCTTGGTTAGTCTTGTAGTGGCGGAAATATTCATAAATTAGCATGACACGTTATACAAATACGATAAAATGTGATATTACAAAATGGCATGGATGACTATTGGAATCATCGTTGGTTGAATATCAGAGTACGTGTGTTAGCCATGAAATCATTATGATGCAAATTTCACGTTTTAAAGGGACCCAGTCAGTTCCTCCCCTGCTAACAAAACAACGTGGTGGCAACGTGATGACCACGTTACCATAATGTGGTGGTAACGTTACCTGTCCACGTGGTCACCACTTGGTATCTGTAAGAGGTTGGAACGTGGTAACCACGTGGTGAGATAACGTTGTAAAATAACATTCACACCATATTCGCACCACTTTCAAATCCATAACGTGGTGGTAACGTTATTTTTCCACGTGGTCACCACGTGGTATCTGTAAGAGGTAGGAACGTGGTAACCACGTGGTGAGATAACGTTGTAAAATAACATTCGTACTACAATCTCACCACTTTCAAATGCTCCTTGTTGTTGTTAAAATTCGTGTACATATACGTCCAGGCCCGGCCAGTTCGTCCAATACAATTAAAACTAAACGATCATAACTTTTGAAGATTTTATTCAGATACATACAATGTACATCGTGGTGGACAACAACACACAACAATAAACCATTCGCCCCATTATCTTTGCTTACAAGAAAATGTATTTGTTTATATCATGTTTGTGAATAGTAACAGCAGGAATCGCGCCGGGACTATCCGAATAAATGTCTTCCAACTTGGAGTCTGATTCTACAGGCGTTGCCATAACAGCCAAGTTTCTTCGTGCCTGAAAAAGTTTACGAAATCCACTATAAGTAGTTATTTATTTGCAAATTATATAGTATAAAAGGAACGAATATCTGAAATAGCTGAATGGGCATGATTACTGGTAATTGTTCTTATATTCGTTGCAGTATATACAAATTACGTCGCAATTGTAAAACAGACATGACTAAAAGAGACACCCCTCCTTCCTTGCAATTAACCAATTTTGAATGTTCGAAGCTGCAAAGCCGAGAGCTTGGAAAATTGAACGCTCCCCACCAAAGAGGATTTCTCTATTTTAATACAAAGTGCAGTTGTTTAATAATAATAATAAGTTTATTTAAGTTGCAAAGATGCAATACGAAGTAAACCAGATTGAAACAAAATAGTGCAAAGTTCTAAGGAGAGTCCTGAGAAACCCACAAGGGCTTATAGAGGGACCACCTATGATCAAACAAAAAAAGTAAACAGCACATAGTAATTAAAACAAAAATTACATTAATGAGAATACAACTACTTAACTATTAAACGCTTAAACAATCTAACTTTTTGAATATTTTAACTATTCAACCACTAAAATTCTTCAGGAATAAATAATACTAAAGTTAGTTTTATTTATGTTTAATGATAGTTTGTTACAGTGAAACCAGTGACACAAACCACATTACTATCTTATCAAGTTCTGAATTTATTTCTTCAATAAGCTTAGCAAAATTTGAGTGTGAGTGAAACGTAAAAAATTAAATAAAGTTGAATATATTTGTTGCTTTAACAATGTCATTTATATATAAGATGAAAAGAAATAGACTTAGTATTGATCCTTGAGGAACGCCACATGTCACTATCATAAATTCTTAATCTGATTGATTACAAGAAACAAATTGTTTTCTGTTTTCCAGGTGATTTCTTTCAACAACATCAAATGCTTTTGAGAGATCAATGAATACGCCTATATTGTAATACCGATCATCTTTCTCTTGATATTTTATTTATTTTTCAAAGATTAATTAGGGCCATGTATATTCCACATTTCTTTCTGAATCCATACTGATTTTCAGCAATAATTTTTAATTGAGTAAATTATTAACAAGGTTATTCATTAGGCATTCAAGTAATTTAGAAAAAAACAAGGTAAATTGATATTGGTATGCAAATGTTAAATAGTTTTTTTAATTTTCCTTTTTTAATATAGAAATAATCTTTGCAATTTTGAGTTTATCTGCCAGTGTCTGCTACGAACGAAGTGTTAAAAATGTGAGCAAATTGGTTTGCTAACAGTGTCATTATTTGTTTGACTATATATAAGTCAATATTGTTAAACACATTTAATTAATGAGTTTGATGTTGTCATGTGCATCAATGGAATTATTTCAATTGAATTTGTTGGAGTACAGAAAAAATTGAGTCATTTTGTATAAGCTTAGTTGGGTTATCATTTACTATTGGACGTTTTTTGACAACATTAATGAAATGTTTGTTAAAATAATTTGAAATCTCTTGTTTATTTAAACATGCTGAACCATCTTCTTTAATGAATTATTTAATTCATATCATAATTTATATTTTTGTGTATTAGTACTTCACAAATTGTTGTCCACGTTTTTTTATATTATACTTGTATTCTTTAAATAGGTGGTTATACTTATAGTGTATTTTTAGATAGTCTAATAATATGAGTTAAATTGTTTTTGTAAGTTTTATAAATATGTTAATTAGCATTGACCATTTGAATATTTACTGAACATTTCTTTTGATTTACCCAACATTCTTTCATTTCGTCATTTGCTATACACCAATGAAGATTTGTAATGTTTGTTCTAAAAACAAACTGAGATTATGTACTGGCAACACATACCGTATACATTACGTACCTCGTATTTTGGTCCCCCTCAATGTTTGGGAGCATACTTTAAGTTTTTTTCAGAAATCGTGTCTTCGATATCTACGACTTCAGCTTTTGGGCGATTCCTCAGGTATGATTCTGGATAAAAAATACAAACAACAATAACATAAAATAACAACATAAAAATAATAATGTATATCGTATAGTTGAATTGTTTCAAAAAATACTACTATTGTCTGGCATATATCAATAGGCATGAATACAACAGGAATTTTAATTGAATAATGTTCTAACTTACTGATGAGAATATACTAAACTCTAAACAGGATGACTGATTCATTTCAACACTCTAATAAAACAATAATAAGCTCAGTAAATGGTAATAAATGGGGCATAATAATTAATTAATAGTATAATTTAATAAACTCACTATAATTAATTAGTAACTAATAATGTAAATTCCGCTCACTGCACATGCGCACTATATACGGCATAAGATAATCGGCCTAACTCGATGTGTACTATAAGGGGCACAAATCGTGCGTCTAGTGATCGTTTTTAGCCGTTTTAGAAAAAACATTGTCAAATTCTTCCGTAAGATATCCATGTGCTGATTCTCAAACACATTATAGCTTCAAATTTCTGCAAATAAACTGTTATAAAAGTTGTACTGTGTGAAGTACTTACACAAATAAACTGGCGAATTCCAAATCTCGTAAGACACCTAGGTCAAAAACCGTGCGTCCTATCTGCGCTGTGCAAATCGTTCTATGTCTATGACCAGAACGTGTCGCGTGATATCAGTGCGATATACGGCAGTGTATTAAAATAGGCCAAGACCGTTAGAACACGAGAGTTCAGTGACACAACTTTTGACCTGGCACGAATTTTCCTGTGAATCACAAGTTCTCACAACTTCTTTTTCTTCCAGTAATCCACTCCCGTCATTACTGACGACTTCGTGGATGGTGTGGTGTTTGTTGCGTGCGCCAGGTGTGCATGTGTGCAGTGCTGGTTAAAAACAAACAGAGGTCACTCTTAGTTAGACCTTGTTTGCGGCAGTGTCGGCAAGGCACTGCTTGAAAGCATCTAGGGAGGGAGATTGAACCGATTGGGCGGTTAGGTTATTCCAGGATACTATTGTGGCTATAAAAAGGAATGTTGGAAAGCCTGTGTTCGGGAACGTTGAACCATTAATTGGAATGGATGCCCTCTGAGCCCCTCAGCTAAGAGTTCTGTGGCGCAGTGGGTACGGGCTGGCTTTGTGTAAGGCTGGCATGGATGTCGACTAGGCCGTTTTGAATCAGCCACATGGTCACCGGTGCAATGCCAGTGCAATGCCAATGGCAATGCCAATTATCATTTAAAATCAATTAAAAACCTACCTTTATTCGCTTGTAGAAAGTATACATTTTATACGCCCGTATATTATATTTTTACGATTTATCTTTGTTAAAACTGCCGGGTTTTTTTTAATGTCCGCACAATCAAATCCAAAGCCAAAGCCGGGTTCACTTTGGCATCCAATACGAAATTTGTGTTTCGGACGTGGAATATTTCCACAATATACAACACAACACTTGACAGACTCATTATATGGGCTCATGTATGCATATCATAATAAAACAATAATATTCACACATAATTTGTATGATATAAAGATGATAATTAATTATTTAACATGATACGAAACTAAATGACTGAATGTGAACAGATAACGTTGTCACCACGTGGAGACAACGTTATAATGTCCATATTTATCGAGTGATGTTTTTCAATAACGATCGCGAAGATTGAGCTCGTATAACGACATTGCACCTGTAATGTTTTCGATGTTTCTATATGATTGTATACTATGTCTATAACACATTTAAAAAAAGTTATAACGTGGTTACCACGTTGCCACCACGTTACGGAGTAACGTAACCAAAATACCACTTTTAAGCAAAGTGGTCTCAACGGTGTTTGTTTGCTGGGTCTACCCTCAATTAACGGGCGTACTGATTTGTAACAGGAAGTGTTGAACGTGGGACTTTGGGATATCGTTGAACATCAAAATGTATTGCAGTTAATTCAGCCCGACTCGGCCATATTGGCAAAAAAAATTGTTTAACTAGATGTTTTGTTTACCATTTAATATGTTTCGGTTTCGAGGAGTAATAACAAATATGATACGACACCCTGTCAATTGTTGCCCAGCGGCCCCCACAGACCTAAATCCGGCGCTGAAGAGAAGTTTTCGAAAATAGCGCAAGACGTCTTCACTTTAAGTACGATTGACATAGCATCCTAAATAAAATGATTGGACATCTGAGAGAACATTCCCCAACCGAGAAACATCCTGCCTCCTATCGCTCGAGACCATTCGTCAATCGAGCTTGATCGTCGTGCGAGCCTTTAAATAATGAAGTCATGTACCTCCTACACGTTGTCGTCTCGAGAGTTCTGTATATCATAGTAAACTACTGGCTTACACCCGCCTATGGAGCAACAAAGCGCACGTTTACATTGGCGCCATCTATTGACGTGAACACCACTCAACTAGCTAGGGTAGGATGCCCTCTAAAATGCCCTCTAAAAAGCACAGCATTGGAATAAATAACTCCTCTAAATACCTATATGTATCGTCGGTAGATCAGAGGCCAATGGCGCAAGAAATATATGTATATATATATATATTAATAAGCTAACGTTGGATCATTGTAAGTTCATCTTCTCTTATATATATTGTATCGTATCGTATCATATTAATTTTGCCTTTCTTAGTAAATGTGTGATTCTACCAAAAACCATCCGTGTGTTTAGCACATAGAACACTGTGTATGCTGCTCCGTTGTAGGGACTGGTTGGTTAGACATACGACCTACCTCTTTACCAGCCCAGTGTATCGTCTATAACGGTCCCTAGTCTGGTGGTCGTTCACGTTCTGTCCTCTTTCCACCTGGGAACAAAACAGCCCGAACTATTATGGTGACTGGGCATACACGAATCAGTACTTACTAGAGTTACGTTAATACTTTGTTCGCAAACAGCACTTGTATTTATAGTTTATGTAGCTGTCTTGGGTGTCCTCAGAACATCAACGCATATGACGTCAGTATATAAACAGGATTATATAAATATATAGATACTGGTTCTTTTGTATTGCTCCGTTATTGAAAGCATACTGCGATATGGGATTACTGCTTGGTTTGGCAATCTGTCTGTTCAGTTAAAATCACAGCTTTCTCGATTGATAAGAACTGCTATGAAAACACAGGTTCCACATCGCCCATGATCTCCCTTCAAGAGATTTTTGAACAGACACTAAGAAGACAGTCAGTCAATATTAGTTATGATACTAAACATGTGCTGCATAATGAATTTCAGCTCCTGCCATCTGGCAGACGTTATACAATTCCGCGGTGCAGGCTTAATAGATACAAACACTCATTCGTGCCATTGTCTATTAAACAACTTAATTCATGATGCCTGCTGCCACAGTGGCACTTGTTGTTTTAGAATAAGTTATGTGTATGCATGTTTTATTTATCTGCATATCTGTTTTTATCGAATGGTTTTATGTATACACATATAGCAGTCATGTCTGTCCTCACACGAAACAAATTTCTCAACTCCAATAAAGCATTATCGTATCTTATCTTATAAGTCTACATTATAAGAACATAAAAGTTGCACACATCTAAACGTCTGACAATGTTCGTCAGCTACATTCAAAATATGGGTACCATTGTATGTGTTGGATCTCCGCCTTGTAGTATGCAATTAATTTAATTTATTATTTGCGACGAGCATCCATCTTGTGCGACGAGCATGCAGTCAGATTGTCATGTGCGAGGAGGAAGCAGTCAGATTGTCATGTGCGAGGAGGATGCAGTCAGATTGTCATGTGCGAGGAGGATGCAATCAGATTGTCATGTGCGAGGAGAAAGCAGTCAGATTGTCATGTGCGACGAGCTTGCAGTCAGATTGTCATGTGCGACGAGCATGCAGTCAGATTGTCATGTGCGACGAACATGCAGTCAGATTGTCATGTGCGAGGAGGATGCAGTCAGATTGTCATGTGCGACGAGCATGCAGTCAGATTGTCATGTGCGAGGAGGATGCAGTCAGATTGTCATGTGCGATGAGCATGCAGTCAGAGTGTCATGTGCGAGGAGGAAGCAGTCAGATTGTCATGTGCGAGGAGGATGCAGTCAGATTGTCATGTGCGAGGAGGATGCAATCAGATTGTCATGTGCGAGGAGAAAGCAGTCAGATTGTCATGTGCGACGAGCTTGCAGTCAGATTGTCATGTGCGACGAGCATGCAGTCAGATTGTCATGTGCGACGAACATGCAGTCAGATTGTCATGTGCGAGGAGGATGCAGTCAGATTGTCATGTGCGACGAGCATGCAGTCAGATTGTCATGTGCGAGGAGGATGCAGTCAGATTGTCATGTGCGATGAGCATGCAGTCAGAGTGTCATGTGCGACGGGTATGCAGTCAGATTGTCATGTGCGACGAGCAAGCAGTCAGATTGTCATGTGCGACGAACATGCAGACAGATTGTCTTGTGCGAGGAGGATGCAGTCAGATTGTCATGTGCGACGAGCATGCAGTCAGATTGTCAGGTGCGACCAACATGCAGTCAGATTGTCATGTGCGAGGAGGATGCAGTCAGATTGTCATGTGCGACGAGCATGCAGTCAGATTGTCATGTGCGACGAGCATGCAGTCAGATTGTCATGTGCGACGAGCAAGCAGTCAGATTGTCATGTGCGACGAACATGCAGACAGATTGTCTTGTGCGAGGAGGATGCAGTCAGATTGTCATGTGCGACGAGCAAGCAGTCAGATTGTCATGTGCGACGAGCATGCAGTCAGATTGTCTTATGCGAGGAGGATGCAGTCAGATTGTCATGTGCGACGAGCATGCAGTCAGATTGTCATATGCGACGAGCATGCAGAGCCTAGTACACAGAGCGCGGCAATATTCGACGGCATATGCAAATTTGTCACGTGAACAGCTTGTAGATGCTGTAAAACATGGCGGGCACAAGAAGCAATCGAGATGAGGAAGCACTACTCCTACTGTTGTTAGCCACAAGGCATAAACAACAATTGTAACTTGTTATTCCAGCAAAGTTATGTTTGGTCGACCAGATATGTGGTTGGCACAGGTGTGATGGTGATATTTTTGTGTTATAATTGAACTTTCTATTGACAAGACTTTTAATATGCAAGACGGCACACGTAGGCCATATTTCTCACAAAGATTTGACAGCTGCCTGAAGTCATGACAGCGGCGTTCGATAGGCGACGCTGCGAACCACGTGCTGTGAACGGTCCGAATTCCTGAACATTTATACTGACATCAAAACGTGTGTTGCATTATTTCTATTAATTATCACGTACCAGTCTTGTCTAGCTTAACCCCAATGCTTTCCCACACGGCCAATTTCTTCTTTGCGTCTTTGTAATCAGGATGGGAAAGAGCATATAGTAATTCCCGTCTCTCTACCTCTATGATAATTTTTTTCTGCCGATATCATTAATTTTGTCAGAGCTATCAACAGACGACGCTGTAATTCAGGGTTATCAAAAGTGTTTAAAGTATCTACATCGCTATATTGGAACATGTGCAATCTGACATGTGCACTTTGACGTCATACCAAAACAACAACGCTAATTGGTCAAAGAGAAATTTGCCGTGCGGCATTTTTTGAAAAATCGCTTCCGTTTCGATTCTCGACGGTTTGCCGTCGAGCAGTATACTAGGGTCTTGGTATTTCAATATAGAGCGGTTTTTATTTTGCCGTTTGCCGTTGCTGTGGAGCAGTGTAATAGGGCCTTAAGATTACTACCGCCGATTTCGACGAAACAAACCACGGCAAGGAAATATAAATCTGGTTTATATATAGCCGCATTAGTGATGTAATCAAGGCATGACTTAGCTAACGAAGGGTTCGCAGTCATCATCGCTGCGGCCTTATCGTGCCTGTGAGGCTACATGCCAATAGCAGCAACGGCGAATGTCTGCATCGCTTCAGTCAATTTTGCTTTGCGAAACATTCGAGATGGAGGGAACGTAATTGCAAAGGATCACATACCATGCGGGTAACGCGGACACGCAACACTCCCTTTGGGCAGATGCATGTGCTTCCGGGTCAAGGGAACGTAATTCCAATGATACATGCAGCCGTAATGCGGCTTACACAATACTCCCCGTGGCAATAAACTTACACACATGCTTATAGACCGTGATGTGCATTTCATGGTCTCGCAGTCAGCGGTATAATACTCGAGAAAGTATATCCAACTAATTATCACGACCAACATGGTTCGGAAGCAAAATACTCGAACATCACGGTAGTTACGGACGAAGGTGGTGTGGTTACAACGCACTCACTGTGATCACCATCAGCGCGTTATTGTTTATTAAACAGATGGTCCCTCTCCCCTTGCTCTCTCTTTACTCTCCTATCTCTCTATTCTCTCTCTCTCCCCTCTCCTTTCTCCCCTCCTCTCTCTCCCTCTTTCTTTCTCTCCCTCTCACTGTGTTTTCCTTCCTTTCCATCCCTCTGTCCTCTCCCCTCTCTCTTCCTCTCTTGTTTCCCTTTCTCTTCATCGGTCTTTGCTAATATGTCTGTCAGTCTGCCTGCATATCTGTCTGTCCCTCCCACCACTATCTCTCTCTATATATATATGTATATATATAAATATGCCGACCCAAACAATTTCCAGGAAACAATATTTTAATTTATACTCCCTACTCCTTATTTTGTTGTTTCTGACAAAACTGATACACGTCTCATACAACCGTGACATAACTACCGACATATTACAATAGAACGTCCTACGTCTGTAACTGACCTTGTTTGTTGTGGCCTGGGACGATAGCACTGGTAACTGTTAATCGTGTGAAGTCCGTGACTTCCGTTAGTTCACCTGCGAACTGTACAATAAGCGACCCCGTGAGAGCCGGCGACCCGAGTACAACGACCGCGTAGATGTAGCCCCAACCTGCTTCGCGGCTAAATATACAATCTCCCCAAGCTCCGCTGTACGTCGGCTTTATATATATATCCGCGGATTCCACGAAGACCAGCGAAGTGCTAAGAAGCACTCTAGCGGCGCGAAAGTGGCACCGGACGTTCGTTCAGGACTGACCACGACCACATGTCAGACAGCCACACGACTGGCCGCGTCAATCTACCGCTGATATACGGCTTCGTCGGCGTTGACCTCGCTTCTCGCCCGCTTCCTAGGAATCGACAGCATTTGACGCACACCTCCGCTGGCGGTCTCTCAGTCGTGTATTGCCTACAAGTGTTGTATACCTGTTTTATGTAGGCCTTATATTGTGACATGTTTATATCGACAGCAGCCCAGACCCAGCGGTGACAAACGATTTTCATCGCCGAATTTGCTGTTTGTTGTGTAACTAGTACAATGTTACGTCCGCACGCCCACCGTACGGCGTTGTAACATTTGTTACAAGTGTAATTCCAAAAAGTGGAATTCGTTGAATATCAATTTTAGCAATACAAGTTCGTTTCACCTTTTTAAATCACAATACAGCAAACATATAATTGAGAGTTATTGTATGCGTATATAATCTCGCTTCTTTTTTTCTTTCGGTTTTCGTAGCAAGCAGCCAAAACATTTGTAATGATTGCCATGTTGTATATTACTAATTAATTTAACATCATTTAAAACAAATGATGCTACAAACTGTCAACCAATGAGAAGCACGCCTTTACAAGTAATGCTACGTCTATGCTTCTCCTTTCAAACCTGTCACCCATAGGTTTTGTATGTCTCATGCATGTGTACACTTGAATTGTTTGATTTGTTTGCATAAACGCTTTTGACTTGACTTGTAGGGGCTTCAGAATCGAAAAGAATACAAAAAAAACGATACATTAATATACATGTCGAAGAACACGAGCATCTGACTCGTCACAGCAGGATCAAGGTCAGTGAAGCTCTAGGTGCATAGTGATCAAGCATCGGGGGCGTGTCTCTCATGTCAGCCATTGGGAACCGTTGTGTTCATTACAAATGTTCAAAGCTATGAAATTGTCGCACACATCATGTTAAACTGCCAATTTTAACTGGTGTAACTCTCTGAGAATACAACTTAGTGTGGATGTGTGTGTGCGTGCGTGCGTGTGCGCGTGCGTATGTTAGCGTTTTCTTCTTATACGCTATGCACCTCGGGTGCCAAACTTGCAGTGGTCGATCTGCGAACCGCTCGAACAAAAAGTAAATCATTTTTCAAAACTTCCCGTTGATTAAGGCTTCTTACCAGTTTTAGTGTTCTTACCACATTTATGTTATACGAACGAAAATAGATCTCACATAACGGTACGCGTATTTTCTGCGATTGAAAGCTAGGACCGCCGATCGATTTTGGACGTTTACATCACTTAACGCAAAAATTTCAAACATATTTATGTCAAAACAAACGCGTAATTTCGGAATATTTCGTGAAACCTCTGATATGAATTTTTGGCCTTCAGGATGAAAATAATTTGTGTGTAACAACAGAGCGAGCGCCTAGCGGTTAAGCTAGGTGGTTATACAACCTGTTCCCCCTCCTAGTCTGCACACCCCCTTTGAATTGCCTCAACGCTTAATAAGCTGGCCCAAAATACCCATTCAGCCCGTGTCAGTTACGCAGCATCCTATTGGCCAGCAGCGGGCGCGGGAAAAAAATTGTGGGCAGGAGACGATGCAGGGTTTCTCGTCACTTCATTTCGCTTCGCCATCGTGACAACTTCAGATTTGACTACGAAATTTTGAATAACACCCACCCACCCGTTGTACGTATAGCGTGTGTTAGTTACTTCCATATTAGCATACATAATGCAAGATAACTAAATATGGATGTTACATGAATGTTGTAAGAGGGTTTTTATCCCCCACTTTTGTATATATCAAGCTGAATTACTGTAGCTAATACTATAGAAAGGTGTGCAGTCTGCACACCAGGTATAATTTTCCCTTGTGTTTTATATACTGTAAGCATATTACAGTCGGTATGCTGTAATTTAATATAACAGCAATCAAGGGTTTTTTGGTAAATGTCTAGTATGATTATTCTAAATGTACAAAATGTGTCGTACATAACATGTGTGGTCCATCACTCTGTAATCTGGATGTACCTGGCTGTGCACAAGATGTGACTATTGTATATATTATATGTGCACAGTGGCAATCCCTGTGTTAATAAATTTGATTGCCCAATACCAACCTACCCAAGAGTTGGCGTAAATTCAGTACAAACAGAGAAAGGGCTGCATGAACATAACACGGATACACCGGGAATATGGGGGGGGGGGGGGGTACCGAGTATAGTACACGAAATACGGCCTCGTCGGCGTTGACCTCGCTTCTCGCCCGCTTCCTAGGAATCGACAGCATTTGACGCACACCTCCGCTGGCGGTCTCTCAGTCGTGCATTGCCTACAAATGTTGTATACCTGCCAACACTCCCGTAGTTTCTGGGGGCCTACTGGATTTTTGGTGTATCTCCCGGTCTCCCGGAATACAGGCAAATCTCCCGGATTTACGCTGAAAATCTCCAACAGCACTACCCCCGTCTTCGAGATAGCGCGACACAACTGGAGACGTGCCGAGCCGCTGAATTTCCGGCGAGAAATCTGCAACAGTACCCACCCTGTCTTTCGATGTCAAGATCCGAGACAGCGCGACTCAGGAAGCGTGTTGAACCGCTGAAGAATCTCCCAGAATTCCAAAAATAAGTTGGCATGTGTATTGTTGTTCAGCGGCAGTCAACGTCGATGATTTAACGTGCAACAACTCAATAAGTAGATCCTACACTCATGATGGACAACACGATCTGTGAAACAACACAGAGGACGATGAAACTGTGAGATGAACACGTGTCTACGGGTCACATCAAACGCAGCGCGTAAACATTCTATTGGCGTTTCTGTCGTTCACAGGACGGCTTATTCGATCATTTGTCAAACCGATGGAAGCGGGAACCTGATCACTCTCGGGTCGCGTGCATGGACGATGCATCGCAGCTGTCCGTATACATGATTTTCATGACAATTGTTTCAACGTAGCTGCATTTAGTATGGTGCAACGTTTCCGAAAACACATACGCCGCTTAAATATTCAGACTTTACTGCATTTAGTAGATCCAAGTATAAATGTGTGTGTGTGTGTGTGTGTGTGTGTGTGTGTGTGTGTGTGTGTGTGTGTGTGTGTGTGTGTGTGTGTGTGTGTGTGTGTGTGTGTGCGTGTGTGCGCGCGTGTGTATAATAAGAAATGGAAGTCATCTTTTCCTCATTTTGACCTTGCGTAAAGCTGACGTCGGTCTCCAGTACTGGAGTGCTGTATGCTCATTACGCTGCGTTCCAATGCGCTCGTATTTATTGTGAAAACGAGTTTTCGGCCCCTCTCAAGTCGTTTCAAATTGGTGAAAACCGTAACGCGGACACCACGCATCACCTTCGCCTCAGAGCGTAGTGTTATTTCGTCTTATCAAGGATATAAATTCCGCGCTAACTGAAGAAGAGAGGCGCACGACTCTGTATTATTATTAAGGATATTAAACTCGACTTCTACGCAATAATTGACAGAACAGCAGCAAGCACAAAAATGATGTTTTCGTTACTCCACTGAACAACTGATGGTGGGCTACAACACACTCTGGGGTATGCATTCGGATAATAATAATAATAATAATAATAACTTTATTTATACACTAAAATCCAAAGTAGAACTCTGTTCAGTAGTGTTGACAATAGTCGTTAGAAATTATAAGAAATAAATATAATAATGATAATACAAGTAAAACATAAAAATACAAAACTGAACTAGAGAAATTAAATCAAAGATAATATTGATGTAAATTATATGATATATCATACGTAGTAAAAATAAGTATATATATAAATACATAACTATATAAAACAACTATATAGTAAATTGCGAGATAAATATATTATAAATATATAGATATGAGTTAATTAATAAGTAACTACAGTAATACATTATTAGTTTCAATTAAAATGTCAGATAAAAATAAATATGTGGTATGACGACTAAAGTATAAAATTATGACGGCTAAACATTAAAAGCGAGTTTAAAATAGTGTGTTTTAAGACGAGCTTTAAATGTGTCTATGCACTGTATCAGTCGTAAATCTTCCGGCAACGCATTCCAGAGGGTCGGTCCTGCGCACGAGAACGAGCGACGGCCGTACCGCTCAAGGTTGTGCCGCGGTACAGTTAATAGCTAATAAACTGCAAGAGTAAGCTTAAAGATAAACAAAAGGCATTCTTTGGGCCTAAGCACCTAGAGTTAATAAAAACAAGCCACTAGCAACTACAATGAAGAATATTGTGGCAGCAGTTTACTAGAAAAACCTCGTTTAAGACACATAATTTAATGTGCACGGTTAGCGCCATTGCGATAGAAAGCCTGACGTCACCAAGTCATACTCTTCTCAGTTCGCCAGTCGCCGAACTGAGAATTTTACTCTAGTTTGTGTGTCACATTATTCCATATATTTCCGTTTGTTTTGCTTTTTAATGATGTTTTTTTCTCAGCTGATTATGTCACTTTCAGTGAAGTTGTTTTATGTAGGCCCTATATTGTGACATGTTTATATCGACAGCAGCCCAGACCCAGCGGTGACAAACGATTTTCATCGCCGAATTTGCTGTTTGTTGTGTAATTAGTACAATGTTACGTCCGCACGCCCACCGTACGGCGTTGTAACATTTGTTACAAGTGTAATTCCAAAAAGTGGAATTCGTTGAATATCAATTTTAGCAATACAAGTTCGTTTCACCTTTTTAAATCACACTACAGCAAACATATAATTGAGAGTTATTGTATGCGTATATAATCTCGCTTCTTTTTTTCTTTCGGTTTTCGTAGCAAGCAGCCAAAACATTTGTAATGATTGCCATGTTGTATATAACTAATTAATTTAACATCATGTAAAACAAATGATGCTACAAACTGTCAACCAATGAGAAGCATGCCTTTACAAGTAATGCTACGTCTATGCTTCTCCTTTCAAACATGTCACCCATAGGTTTTGTATGTCTCATGCATGTGTACACTTGAATTGTTTGATTTGTTTGAATAAATGCGTTTGACTTGACTTGAAGGGGCTTCAGAATCGAAAAGAATATAAAAAAAACGATACATGAGCTGGAATATTAATATACATGTCGAAGAACACGAGCATCTGACTCGTCACAGCAGGATCAAGGTCAGTGAAGCTCTAGGTGCGTAGTGATCAAGCATCGGGGGCGTGTCTCCCATGTCAGCCACTGGGAACCGTTGTGTTCATTACAAATGTTCAAAGCTATGAAATTGTCGCACACATCATACTAAACTGCCAATTTTAACTGGTGTAACTCTCTGAGAATACAACTTAGTGTGGATGTGCGTGTGTGTGTGTGTGCGTGCGTGCGTGCGTGTGCGCGTGCGTATGTTAGCGTTTTCTTCTTATACGCTATGCACCTCGGGTGCCAAACTTGCAGTGGTCGATCTGCGGACCGCTCGAACAAAAAGTAACTCATTTTTCAAAACTTCCCGTTGATTAAGACTTCTTACCAGTTTTAGTGTTCTTACCACAATTATGTTATACGAACGAAAATAGATCTCACATAACGGTACGCGTATTTTCTGCGATTGAAAGCTAGGACCGCCGATCGGTTTTGGACGTTTACATCACTTAACAAACGTCAAATGTCAAAACAAACGCGTAATTTCGGAATATTTCGTTAAACCGTTTTTTACGCGTCGGTATGTAACCAGCGTTGGCCATACCATACTGCTAGTAAATATAGTTACAATGACATAGTGGGAAAATAAAGACATTTTAATGTAGCGGTAGCAAGATACAGGCATAGATGTTAAACTATAAATTTTGTGAACTTGTAATATAGGCCTACTGTAATAAATTAAATACAACATATATAAATATGTTATAAGTATGAGGCATAAAGTAACTAATTACGTACATTCGGTGTTCACGCGAAGTCACTATATGGATCATCACAGTACATGCTGCGGCCATGGAATATGGATCATCACAGTACATGCTGCCGCCATGGAATATGGATAATCACAGTACATGTTGCGGCCATGCAATATGGATCATCACAGTACATGCTGCGGCCATGGAATATGGATCATCACAGTACATGCTGCGGCCATGCAATATGGATCGTCACAGTACATGCTGCGGCCATGCAATATGGATCGTCACAGTACATGCTGCGGCCATGCAATATGGATCATCACAGTACATGCTGCGGCCATGCAATATGGATCGTCACAGTACATGCTGCGGCCATGCAATATGGATCATCACAGTACATGCTGCGGCCATGCAATATGGATCGTCACAGTACATGCTGCGGCCATGCAATATGGATCGTCACAGTACATGCTGCGGCCATGCAATATGGATCATCACAGTACATGCTGCGGCCATGCAATATGGATCATCACAGTACATGCAATATTACGCTAACATTGGTGCACTATAAGTTAAATTGACTGAAATATCACAAAGAACACTCTCAGACACGCGAATGGCTACGGCAAGATGGGCTACAGCACACGGGCGATGGCGTTCAAACATATATGTTAAATGACACAAGTAAATTATTATCCGAACTCTGAACAGTTGTAACAACTAGCGGACACTCAGCCATGGGGCGACAGACGAAGGGCTTTATTTCCAGTACAACGACACCATATGGAGGCCACCCATCAATTATCTCAACTAGGAGAAATGCACACAAGAAAAGCAGAGACTATCAAAAACGTGTGAAGCGAATGACTTGAGTGGGCATCGCTGCCTCGGAGGAAATGCACTATAATAATTGAAAGTGAGCATATCAATAAATAGATAAGTACACAGCCAGAAAAATACGGGAAGAAACACAGAAATATGACAACGAGAAAACAACCAGGAGGAATAAGATGGGCATCTGAATAAGACAGAGAATTTGGCAAACATCAGTTGGCACAGTTTGACAAAATATATATCTACACACAGTCTCGTTTTTCAACTTTGTAGCATCACAGAACGTCAACCTGAAGTCATTAACTTGTGTTATTCAATATAGAGCCATAATGTCTTGAAACATAATCATTGTGTCTTCAATTGACGTCAGCAGACTGGTCTGCATAATGACCCAGTCCATTGGGAGGCAACGTTCCACGAAGAAGTCATTCAAGTAATTGACGTATCCATCAAATGACTTGTTGTCTAGTAAAACTCTGCCAAGCCAAAAATGGAATCCGAACACATGGTCTGTTTGTATGATGATGTTTGGTGATCTAACAAAATAAACGTCACTTCACTTCAGACATTCTATCATACATTTTGTTGAAATTCAAGTCCCAAAAGTTTCTCCCGTTATAAAAAGGTCTTAACATTATTCCAAAGAACACTCCTAGCATGTTTCCGAATCCAGCACTGGAATATTTGACCAAAAAAGCACTATGACTAAAAGATAAACAGTCAAATTATTCAAAACGGAGTGTCCTGTTCCCGTGGACGATCCAGCCATTGACCTCTATAAATAACATTATTACAGTATTTACAGAGATCAGTTGGCCCGCTTAAAGAGAGTGGCCTACTGCAAGCTCATGTTGCGCAGCTGCACAGAGGCGACACTCTTAGGCCGACTTCCCAACTCAGCTTCAATGGCTTCCAATATGGCCGCAGCGTGTTGACTTCGGTTGTGTACCTCTTGGCTGATGGCATCTTGCACGTAACTCAACATGATGCCTATCTCGTTCAGCGCCAGTTGGGTCTGAAACGTGTCACGCGATGAACAAGAGTAATTAGGGAATTTCATATTATAAGAGGCAATCTTTTGATCGGGTAAATTGTTAACTATCACATACCAATCATAGTCGTGTCTATGGGGGACTGGAAGCATGTGCCCCCCCAGACGTTTGGAATTTGACGTGACCCCAAATCTTTTTGTATGGGCCCCATGACCGTGCCCTCACACCCAATACTACACCCCCACACCCTTTAAATGTGCCTCTGTGACTGAAGTTAAACCAGCAAAAATATTTTCAACAGCAGAAGTTACAGCGGTGAGGCAGCAAAAATGTATACACCATTTGGCATTTAGTTCTGCAGCCAGTGGATGTTTTGTGCCCCTCCCAGACTACCAGGTACCCTCCCTGGACATGCCCCTGCAAATATACATGGTGGTTCGGATGTTCTGTCGTACATTTTGTTGAAATTCAAGTCCCAAAAGTGTTTCATACAGCTGAGAGTGGGAGAGAATGACAGGTCAGGAGTCAGGAGCAAACCGAGGTATGTGGTCTCTCAAGAGACTAACGATGAAAAAGAATAATATTTGTTAAATGGCAAATATATCAATGATTAACTTTAGTTTAATATATCAATGTAATTTAACTTTTTTTAAATCTGTGCCCACAAATCTATACACAGACCTATAAACTGTTGCACAACATGATGTAGTTGCCAACCTCAACGTGATTTAGTTGCTAACCACAACGTGATGTAGTTGCTAACCACAACGTGATGTAGTTGCTAACCACAACGTGATGTAGTTGCCAACCACAACGTGATGTAGTTGCCAACCACAACGTGATGTAGTTGCCAACCACAACGTGATGTAGTTGCCAACCACAACGTGATGTAGTTGCCAACCACAACGTGATGTAGCTGCTAACCACAACGTGATGTAGTTGCCAACCACAACGTGATGTAGTTGCCAACCACAACGTGATGTAGTTGCTAACCACAACATGATGTAGTGACAAGTAAAATATACTACCACTTTAAGTAAAATGTACTACCACTCTAAGTAAACTGTACTACAACTTTTTACTTTAGGTAAAATATACTATTATTTTAAGTAAAATATACTACCACTTTAAGTAAAATGTACTACCACTCTAAGTAAACTGTACTACAACTTTTTACTTTAGGTAAAATATACTATTATTTTAAGTAAAATATACTACCATTTAAGTAAAATGTGCTACCACTCTAAGTAAACTGTACAACTTTTTACTTTTGGTGAAATATACTATTATTTTAAGTAAAATGTACTATGACTTTAAGTAATATGTACTGCCAATTTAAGTAAGATGAACTATCATGAAGACAGCTCAGTGAGCTGCCTATGTCCCACCTGCTCCCCCATGACGAGCTGTTTTTTGTTGGAGTCCCTTTCCTTCACCACCATCCCGCTGAGCTTCTGCTGGAGCATCTGGGGCAGACACTGTGGAGCCAGGGAGCTGTTCTCAGCGCTCACCTGGAGCAACTTCTCCCAATAACCATTCAGCATGGATGGCACATTGCCACTCTGAAACAGCATGGACAGAACACTGCAAATCTGAAACAGCATGGACAGCACATTGCGACTCTGAAACAGCATGGATGGCACACTGCGACTCTGAAACAGCATGGACAGCACACTGCGACTCTGAAACAACATTGATGGCACACTGCGACTCTGAAACAGCATGGACGGCACACTGCGACTCTGAAACAGCATGGACGGCACACTGCGACTCTGAAACAATATGGACGGCACTGCGACTCTGAAACAGTAGGTGCAGCACATAGCGACTCTGAAACAGCATGGACGGCACACTGCGACTCTGAAACAATATGGACGGCACACTGCGACTCTGAAACAGTAAATGCAGCACATAGCGACTCTGAAACAGCATGGACGGCACATTGCAACTCTGATACAACATGGACAGCACACTGTGACTTTGAAACAACATGGACGGCACACTGCGACTCTGAAACTGCATGGACGGCACACTGCGACTCTGAAACAATATGGATGGCACACTGCGACTCTGAAACAGTAGGTGCAGCACATAGTGACTCTGAAACAGCATGGACAGCACACTGCGACTCTGAAACAACATGGATGGCACACTGCGACTCTGAAACAGCATGGACGGCACACTGCGACTCTGAAACAGCATGGACGGCACACTGCGACTCTGAAACAATATGGACGGCACACTGCGACTCTGAAACAGTAGGTGCAGCACATAGCGACTCTGAAACAGCATGGACGGCACACTGCGACTCTGAAACAATATGGATGGCACACTGCGACTCTGAAACAGTAGGTGCAGCACATAGCGACTCTGAAACAGCATGGACGGCACACTGCGACTCTGAAACAATATGGACGGCACACTGCGACTCTGAAACAGTAGGTGCAGCACATAGTGACTCTGAAACAGCATGGACGGCACACTGCAACTCTGATACAGCATGGACAGCACACTGCGACTTTGAAACAACATGGACGGCACACTGCGACTCTGAAACAGCATGGACGGCACACTGCGACTCTGAAACAGTAGGTGGGCACACAACGACTCTGAAACAGCAGGTGCAGCACATAGCGACTCTGAAACAGCATGGACGGCACACTGCGACTCTGAAACAGTAGGTGGGCACATAGCGACTCTGAAACAGTAGGTGCAGCACATAGCGACTCTGAAACAGCATGGACGGCACACTGCGACTCTGAAACAATAGGTGGGCACATAGCGACTCCCAAACAGTAGGTGCAGCACATAGCGACTCCCAAACAGTAGGTGCAGCACATAGCGACTCTGAAACAGCATGGGCGGCACACTGCGACTCTGAAACAATAGGTGGGCACATAGCGACTCTGAAACAGTAGGTGCAGCACATAGCGACTCCCAAACAGTAGGTGCAGCACATAGCGACTCCCAAACAGTAGGTGCAGCACATAGCGACTCTGAAACAGCATGGACGGCACACTGCGACTCTGAAACAATAGGTGGGCACATAGCGACTCCCAAACAGTAGGTGCAGCACATAGCGACTCCCAAACAGTAGGTGCAGCACATAGCGACTCCCAAACAGTAGGTGCAGCACATAGCGACTCTGAAACAGCATGGACGGCACACTGCGACTCTGAAACAATAGGTGGGCACATAGCGACTCTGAAACAGTAGGTGCAGCACATAGCGACTCCCAAACAGTAGGTGCAGCACATAGCGACTCTGAAACAGCATGGACGGCACACTGCGACTCTGAAACAGCATGGACGGCACACTGCGACTCTGAAACAATAGGTGGGCACATAGCGACTCTGAAACAGTAGGTGCAGCACAATGTGACTCTGAAACAGCATGGACGGCACACTGCGACTCTGAAACAGCATGGACGGCACATTGTGACTCTGAAACAGCTTCGATAGCATATTGCATCTCTGAAACAGCATGAACGGCACATTCCGACTCTGAAACAGCATCGACAACATTTTTATTACAGTAATTTTTATGATAAGAAAGGTGTCCCAAAATCTAAAAATAAAATAAAAGAAGTTATACCTGTCTCTGTGTACTTAAGTCATCTTCTTTTTAGTTGCATCAATTTAACATTTGGCAGTCGGAAAACCCATGCACGCACACCGCACATATACGCACCCACACGTACAAATCTAGCGATAGGAAAAGTGCGAGTTGAGAATTTGGAGTATTTGTTTATGCTAATATTCTTTAGGATATTACACTAAATATTCTTGATATGGCTGCTATCATATGCATATATTTGCACTGAGTAGCTTTGGGTTTTTTCGTGTTTGTATTACTACACGTATCCGTAGATGGAACTTTCCTTATGTTACAGACTACGTCTGAAATAAACTTATCTTATCTTAAATGGGATTGTTGGTGACAAGCTACAGACCAGCTGTTTCATTTGAATATTCAGTTCGTCCCGAATCGCATCTTCCCGTTGCAAAGGAGAAATCTCGCGGTTCCTCTTGCGGAGACCCTCCTTCAGTTCGAGACCACAATGGACGATCTCTGAGAGACTTCGCCCAAGACTCATCACGTACTCGAGTTGTGCTGCGGGACTGTGCAGAGTGCACCACGCATCCGCCACAAACGAATTGTCCTGGAGAAGTAAAATCAAATTCAGTATATTATATAACTTTTTTAAACTGTTTAATTATTTTGTAAACTTATGTATTTCGTATACTTATTTGAATATACCGGTTTATGTTTTTTTTACCTGAAACAAACTTGTTTGTTATTTAGACACATCTATCAAAAGTAGACCCGGGTGTGACTACAATTAGTACAAATAACATAACAGATACTGAACAGAATGAGATCGGCAGGAGACTTGCAAAGAATGAACGAAGACAGACTGTTCAAAAGAGAAATCAGAAGAGGGCGGCAAACGACGAAGAGGAAGACCAAAGCTGAGATGGAACGACAGCATGAAACGGGATGTTGGGAGGACAGGTGAGAACAGCCAAGAATGGAAAATCATCACAGATGACAGAGAAAGAGTTGACAAGAAAAGCAGAAGAAGCTATGAAATGAGTGACATGGACCCCTCTGTGAAGGTGACACGGATCCTTCTGTGAGGGTGACATGGACCCCTCTGTGAGGGTGACATGGACCCCTCTGTGAGGGTGACACGGATCCTTCTGTGAGGGTGACATGGACCCCTCCATGAGGGTGACACGGACCCCTCTGTGAGGGTGACATGGACCCCTCCATGAGGGTGACATGGACCCTCTGTGAGGGTGACATGGGCCCCTCTGTGAGGGAGCAAAGGGAAGAAGAAAGACTGAACATCAGCGGATAGTGGTCTCTACACATACCATAATACACATACTATTTATGATAATATAACGAATATGTAAACATGAGGATTAAGAAACAAAGAAAGGCATGTGTCACACTGTCATGATGTCTTGCATTTTGTGACATTAACAAAATACCTTTTCTTGAGATATCAAAGTTAATTATGTTCAGGTCTAGTGATACATTATCTTAGTGACACATGTGATATGTATAGCATGACCATTGTGACCAAAGAAGGAATGCATCTGGAGAAGTTTTAAGATTCCTAATACATTAGCTCCTATGTCAGCTCTACAAACAAACACCGCCAAAGAAAGGTGGATATATCTTGACAAAGTTAAGTCAAAAATTATCCGCTGATGCCAAGGATATGATACTGATGAATTGTGACAGAGTATCAAATCAGAAAGATTGCAGCATTTCATCATGATACAGTATAACTTGACATGCATAAATACCACAAAAGTGAAAGTTTCAACAAAAAGTTGTCACCGAATTTACGGTAGCTTCAGAAACAACTGATCAGAAGGAAATGTACACATTGCCGCCACATACATTCTGCATGAGTTGACCGGTGAGAAGCCAGCGATGTACATTCAACCAATCAAATCGCTTCTTTGCCTCGATTACGGCTTGGTTGACTTGCTCCAAGGCCAGCGCTAGGATACGTTCATCGTAGGGGTCGTCACTAGGAGGCAGACGTCCGTATTTCATGTGCAGCAACATCTGACAATTGAAACTTCAAGTTAGATTATCAATAGATTTCCATGAAGATACAATTTTATTAGTAACTTTTTATACTTTATTAGAATGCATACCCTCAGGTTATTGATTATTTTTCTTTTGGGATGAACTGGTTATAATAATACAAAAATGAAACTGCATTGTTGATAAACAGTTATATTTGACAATTAGTAACAACTCTATGCTATTGACTTACTGTTTTTGAAAGTTAGTCACATTTAACAAGAACCATATTGGTCATTAATTTAATAACACCAACTGAATAAAATATATAATACCACCATAATCATGTTTTGAGCTCAAAATGTATGAATACTTGGTAAAGACATAACAAAATATCATTGCCGGCTCTTGCTTCAAGAATGTTGGCCACTAGCGAGAACATAGCATGTACACAATATAACATGTACTTAGGCCCAATTGTTTATTTCTTTCAGATTGTTAATCACAATGTGTGTTGGCCCATTTAAAAATTGTCAATTTTTGCCTTATCACGTGAGCAAGTGTTCTTACTTTGTGAATATCCAAGACATGTTTAAGGACTCTACCAAGGAATGTGAATGATTTCTGAAGGGTTCATTGGGCTGTAGTAGCTGTATAATGTAAATAATGCTGTTGTGGTGTGCTGCTTGCCAGGGGGCACAGGTGCACAGAGATTGTGACTGTGTAGCCTTGGTGCTTTATAGGGCTGCACAGCTACCCTAAATGATTTTGGTGACCTACATTTATACGTACCTTCTCTCTCGAATGGAAAACATAGTGGTAGATATCTGCTGCGTTCTCAGGGAAGAATATCTCATGCCTGTAACAATTCAATGTAAATACTTAGTGGTGGACAATATATAGATCACAAATGTTATTACATATACCTGATAATCATTACTGCATGAAAACAAAAATATGGCACCTTATTATACATGGTAGACGTTATATAGGTCAACAAATCATTTGTATGCACGTTCAAAATAAAAAAGTGAAATTACATTACAACGATTTACAACCAATGAAAGCATTTTAAAAACAACACTTCCCGTTCCTCATTCATGACGTAGGGAGATATGTGGATGGGCATTTTTGTACCAAAATAAAATATTACATATTATAATATAAAGTTATGCATTTTTCTAAGTCACGTTACTATATTAAATTGTTTACTCGCATGCATGGTCAAGTTATTTTAAAGTGCGTTTTCCTGTTAAAATGTGGTACTTTGTTTCATGCTTTCAATGCTTCCTACCAGGTAATAACAACATGCTGATGGACACCCTTTTTAAAACAACAACACTCAGGCCTGTCGAGACGTATTCGAAAATGTTATTATCTGCTATGTGGCTGAAACCATTATATTTACATATTTGGTTGATAATAAATAAGTACAAATATCTGGTACTTACCGTTTGGGCGACAAAACACACATGACCTATTGCTGTAACCATTGACCTGGCAGCCAGTAAGTTAATTTAGACTAGATTGTCAGCAATATGTCAGTCAATAGTAGACAATAACTAGAGCTTAAAATATTCTTCTACATAATACAAATCCAGCTTTGTTTATTGTGGACAAATCCAGCTTTGTTATGTCCTAATATGATGCATTGAAGGCACAAAATAAGGCACCTTTCCTACTCATTGGAAATATTTCAGACTGAACAGTTAACAGCCTGCAACATGTTGAGGCTTAGATTTTGATGTTTTACCTAACATATTTAATTTGTAAATCATGTATATAATTTAATTGTTTGTCAGAAAGGAAGTCCCAACCAGTGAGTAAGGAAGGTGCAACTTTGTAGACAAAACATTTGAAAAGGTGCAATGTGTACATAGAATCTGATTTACAGCCATTCAATATAACTTCAGGTGTGTCCCCACGCTTCTGCCGAAAGTGGTGTTCACCCCCCATGGACCCACCTCAGGATCCACCCCGGTCCCTTGTAGTAATACCACATTTCAAATGCAAAACATATTTGAATATTAAGTGTACAAGCACGTAAGTGAACGATTTTATAATAAAGTAACCGTATACCACCGATCTGTAAACAGATCAGTGCTGTATATGCATAACTTTGTTTATTTTAGTTTGGTAGGGAAATGCAGACCTACGCATTTCACTGTAAAATAATGACTGTTTCGTTGCCGACGGAGCACATGCGAATTTACTTCATGAATACTAATGGCAACCGACACGCCGCTAAACTAGCCTCAACCTGTTTGTTTTGTAGGAATCTTTCCATCTAAGTATGTGAAAAGTTGCTTACTAACACTTATAGTACCGGTAGTATATATAGCAGCCATTCAGTGCATTCGATTTGTCTATGTTTATGTTTTTGTATGCGATTCATTGGTTTTTCTCGTAGCTATGCCGCATCACCTATTGAATTACATTGTGCGGCACTCAGCACTGGAGCATATTGGCAGCGCCCAGTGCCAATAATAGCTAAGTTTGACAAATTATTTGAAATATACCATGGAGCTGTGCTCATCAAATCATGGTGATATGTAATGTACATGGTATGTTCTTATGTTTGGGCTAAGGTTGTTGAAACGTTTCATTTCCCCTTTAAAGGGCCTAGTACATATATCAACGGCAACAGCAAAACCTCAACGGAAAACTGGCAAACCGGGAACAGAGCCTAGTATACTAGAGCTAGTATTCTTCCATGGCAAATTAGCCACATGAACAGTTTGTGGATGCTGTATAACTAAAAGACGGCGATCCAAAGAGATAACCCAGAGGAGGAAGCAAAGTTTTTGTAATCGGGATGGGATGGAGCATTTAACAACTCTCGTCCCTCCATCTCAAGAAACAATTTCTCTGCAGACATCTTGGATTTTGTCAGGGTTGTCAACAGATGGTGCTGGTATTCAGTTAGACACGAATCCGTTACGATTTTACCTTGTGTCAATGTAACTATGTATTTTTCACACATTTTGTTATGTTGGGATAACATTATAAAAAACTGTGTTCCTCCTGCAAGGAATTGAATGTTGAGCTCATAACTAAATATGATATTCACTGGATTATTTAATTTTCCTGAAAATCAAATGAAATTACACCAATTGAAACTGAAATATAAAACTATGAATCTGTAATTTTGTTTTGTGTTTACACTGCTATATTGGAACATGTGCAATTTGACATAAGCAATTTGACGTCACATCAAAGCAACAGCGTTGATTGGTCAAAGGGTAAATTTGCCAATTTTTGAAACATCGCTTTTGTTTCGATTCTCGACGGTTTGCCATCGAGTGGTTTGTCGCCGTCTGTGTACTAGGCTCTCACAATTCCAATTAGGGTGATTTTTATTTTGCCACTTGCTGTTGAGGTTTGCCGTTACCGTTGACATGTGTACTAGGCCCTTAACATTGCTGAATCATGTTAAACGGTTATTGTTATGACATTACCATAACATTGGACTTTTGCAACTTTGACATACCGGGGTATATTAAAATTCAATGATTGCAATGTCATTTCTGACCTGCCACAGCGCAGTGAGTTGCAGTATTGTGAAACCTGTTTGGTGTCCACAGATTATAAACTTTAAAAATATATTTCATACTTTGAAATATCCTCAGTGGTGTTTTACTTATTGCTAAAATGAGGCAAACTTAGAAAGTGACGTTTTTAGAAAAGTAGGTTTAGAAATCGGGTTAAACACAATGCCCATTGCAACCGTACATTTAGTATTTAATTAGTCTTGGATTATATGGCGAGAAAAACAAACCGGGACACTGAAAGATGAGATTTTGACGTGTGCTGTAATACCAATATCACAAAATTGACGGGACATGACCTAGCTATGTCTGGCATGCAGAACAGGCCCAGTTTGTTGTGGCAGGTTACATTTTGTGCTGACATGGCCAAACTCTAATAATCTACAGGGCAAACACAACATTGGCAAGACTGACACTGCGCAAGGATTGTATTTCTTACTGTGTCAGTTCTGTGTTCCAGTAATGCAGCCGGAGATGTTTCACAACCGGGACATATCTCCATTCCAGCCACACAAACATCTACAACACTCACTTTCAGTTTCACTTTCACTTTCACTTTGTTATATGCAGCTGTCTTCTGGCACATAGCTCTCAAACTTCCACACACAAATACTTATACAAGCAGCAAACATTGAAAACAACCACATTTTAAAATGAATAAAATAGTTATGTTCCCATTAGTTCCTTAGATTTGACATCAAATATAACTGCAAAGTTCAGATCACAATACATACAACATAACACAAACATAAAGTCATAAATACATAATTATGTGGTCTCTGTGCATCATTACAGTGCAGTGGTGCCATCTAGCGAGTGTGGACAACACTACTTCTATCATTGCAGTGGTGCCACCTGGTGAATGCGAATAACAGTCCTGTCACAATAGTGAAATGTTCCGTAAGACCCCTTAACACATTGGCAATTTCAGAAAATAAAACATTATGGTTCTTCATAGATGAACTCCTGAAAGATTGGTGTATAGGATACAAAATATGTATAGCAAAAATATCTATCTATAGAGTATATTCTGTTGAATATGTATTCTTTAGGATTTTTACAGTTGATTTTCTAGATAGAATATTTTGTACTTTATAATTTTATACTACAATCTCCGTATAATTCTATACATTTCTATAGAAATTGAAGTGACCGGAAACATTCTAGAGAATATTCCATAGAATTCTATAGAACATTTAATGCCATGTTAATTTGTATAGATTTTTACAGAAATGTTATAAATTTCAATAGATTTACACAGATTGTCTCTACATTTCTATAGGATTCTATAGAATGTTGTGCCAAGGGTAGAATGACAAACACACATCTAGCTGGAATACAGTGAGATTGCTTGTATTTGTGGAATGATCAACCGAGACTCGCACCTTCCAGGAGACGGGCTCCTTGGCCACGAATCTATGTTCCAGTTCCGCCATGAACCCTTTCTTCCGGTCCTTGACACTGGCCATGTCCCACAGACTCTCCTCACGCCCCATGAACACACCCAGGATCACTTTGTTACGGTCACGACTTGCAGTCATCAGCTCTTCATAGACTGGAGGGACAAATCAGAGATACATAAGTTGAGAGGTTGTGAACAATGATGTATGTGTTTGTGTGCATAATGACTGTGTCAAATCAATTGAGTGGTGTTGTAAAGGTTGATAATTATGTCCATATTGAATGGTCATATATATACATATATATACATATATATTTATATTAATATATTATATTCATAAATATATAATATATATTACATTCATACATACATCCATACATCATCACAGAAATCAATATGTAACACACACACGCACATGCACGATCGCTCGCACGCACGCACACAAACACACACACACAAAATGCTCTCTTTCACACACACACACACACACACACACACACACACACACACACACACACACACACACACACACACACACACACACACACACACACACACACACACACACACACACACACACACACACAAAATCTAGAAATAATAATAAAATTACAAAACACTTTATACAAAAAACCACCAGACTAACACAAATATAAAATAATCTATATAACTTAAACAATAACCTGCTGCTATAATGCGATACTAACCCAACTTTGCATAGACAGAAAAGGCCTCCCCCACACAGCCTGTTGGTCCGATGATATAGCAGTGCTCATGAAGGTCAATCTGCCGCATGTAGGGGTCAACTGCCCCATAGAGGGTGCAGTGGCCACTGACCGCACAACTCATAACAACCTGTCAACAAACCACACACGTGAGAAATTTAAATAATAGAATAATTTAATATTTGTTGTCCTCAACATGTTGCACCATATTGCCTAAAAGAACGTGGTTGAACTACACTAAAAACCAGGACACGAGGGAGAGATCAGATAGAAGTTTTAAGATATTGCATGATTATGAAAATATCGGTGTGGCTCCCATGAGAGCGACATTTTGTCTTAATTGGAGACACCAACCCCATTTAGAAAAACTATAATTTATTTACTTATTATTCATAATTGATCTATGCATGCATACATGTGATGTATTATATGCATGTCTTTGTTTATCAATGTATATTATGCGTGTACAACCATTGTCCATGGGGTAAAATAAATGTTCTTTTTTTTCTAACAAAAAAGAATGATTTTTTTCTCAGTTGAGAAAGACAGAAGGATTAGAGAACACGAAGCAAAGGATGAGTGCTGATAAGATATCGTTCTTACACAAATGAAAGTGGGCGACTTCAAATGTTTGTTATGGGTTACGTATATGACACATATGCAAACCTGTACAATTTTAGAAAGCTCATAAACACGACAATTTAACTATGATATAGCTGGTGAGATTTTACAAACAAATAAAAATATGGTTGCCATGGTAATCAGTTGATGAAAATAATTGTCTGAGAATATTACAGCTATGCCTATCAAACATTGGGCAAAATATAATGATTATATTATAGATAATGGGTACTTTTGAAGACAAATAATTTGTATTGTTTACTTTCCCCCATCTTCCAGCAAAACTGTCTAACAATGTCAATATTTCATTAAAAAAATAGAAAACCCCCTATTTTTTAGAACATCATTGAGGGCAAAGCATGAACCAAATTTCATCACAAAATCTGTTAGCATTTTTGGTGAAAAATGTACAAAATTGAGAAAATTACCAAATTGCATTAAAATGTGTGTTTTTCATTTATTAACTTAAAAACAAATAAATGCATAAACAACATAATAACACAAGTCAGACTCTTTAGTAAATATCAAAGTATAATGTGATAAAATAAAAAACTTAGCAAAATGTTTATCAACCAATATTCTAGCCTTAACTATCACATGTCTTAGATTAGAGCTGTAAATGACCAGTCACCTGGTATGCGTCCTCATTGCAACTGACTTCATCTCGTAGAAAGGTCTGGACCTCGGCTAGCAACTTGTCATAGGCCGTCACATCCAGTGCAGACAGCGCAGACCTTAGTGCTACACACACACAAACAACCATAACTATGTTTATAAGAATATTTCCACCACATCCCTTACTTAATACTTATACAATTTTTAAATCCATCAACACTACACATGATGAATAAATAACCTGTTTATTCCCAGACACAATCACAAATATGCCCAAAAATACGACAATACTTCAAGTACTATCATTGATGAAATTTATACACATATCTACATGGCTTCAGTACTTAGATTAAGAACTACTTAATTATGAATTATAAATGTCATTGTGTTATTCATAATTGTTGATATGATATTTTCAATACTGTGTGTCATGTCCATATAATGACGCATCTAACGGCGAGATCTAACGAGATTTCAACCTGACCGAATTCAGGAATGTGCCATTAACAGATCTCGTAGCTATATGTGGCAAGTTACAACAGTTTGGACCATTAGGTACATTTCACAAAACTGATGGAAGGTCTGTCTTTTCATTATCTCTTCAATATCATTATTTCGCAGATCAACTTGTTGTATGTTTTCTTCTGTTTCCCTCTGTTTTTTTGCCATGAGTGGGTGTCCACAAGATGAATATTTGTCACAGATTGGCGAGGTCTCTGTAACTAGATGGCTCAAGTCTAGTAGGGTTCAGTATTAATTATGTCAACACTTGTGAATGAGGACAGAAACCGTGAACAATGCAACAACGAACAATGGAAATTTAATTAATTTTATTACATATACAAATAACAAAGAACTCTTTTTATAGTAATGATAAAAAACAACATCTACCCTCTTACTCTACCCTATCTAGGCTCTCATTGATTGCTATAAAATCCGTAGCTATCTCCAGCTAATCTTTGATACTCGAGAAAAATAATAGAATGGTTCATTAAAAAAAAAAAAAGTACTATTAGCACTCTCAAGGGAACTTCAAATGTCAATGCATTACAAGTTCAGGTCCGCTCGGACTCAGGTAAGTAACATCGAGGAATCTATACCATCCCAAGTATATGGAAAAACAGTCTCTTAATTACATACAATACATTGACACAGTCCAAAGAAGTTTAGCTGGCAACTTAATATCTAAATATAACATCGAAATGTCACTTCTCTATGTATCGTTTTGCCGCGTAGTCAAGTGAAAGTTTGTCGCACTCGCTCCGATTCGTCCCATTAGCCCGACTCGGCTAGCTCACCACGAGAGCTCGCACCACGACTCGACGACCATCCACCGGAAGTGTCCTTCTCTGTTACCCACATGCTCTGATCACCGTCACACGTGTTCATCCCACTCCACTGACCTGGCTTGGTCGACCCGCTACAAGGAATCACGCCCCGTCCAGATTAAGCTGTCTGTAGGAGACGCTCACCCTCAACACAATCGCCTAACACATGTCTCCACCACATGCTCACTCTGACCACCACTGCACCAGTCAGTCCACTGCCGCACGCACACTCTCGCCTGGTCCCGGCTTGGCCGACCCGTTACGTGGAGTCGCTGCCGCACTGGGTTCGCTGCTGCACGCAGTCGAACCGCTGTCACACCGTTTTATAATGGGAACATAACCTTGTTACTGCTTCCCATATAACTTTGCATGTTTATTCTGCCTACCTCTAGACAGCAGGGTGGCAACCGCCATTACAGCCATTTTTCTTTCTCAAAAACGCGGCTTTTATACCAAGTCTTAAACAGCATAATACATGACTGGATTGAGCCAATAAGATGCGCGACAATGAGCCATATCTAATTTATGCAACTTGAAAACACCCCTATAACAATATAATCGTCCACGATGCGAGTTAATTATAAGCTAATTGTAACCGCGCTCCACTGAGTGCACCTGCACTTATCCATAAATTATTACGTAACACAATCTGCTCTGTCTACGACTGTTGGTGTACCAACCTGACCTTTCTACTGTAACAAAATGACAAGGAAATAAGATTCTTAAAATATATATATAGCAGAAATGCTACAATACCGACACTGGTTCATCGGAGTTACAATAGTAATGGCCAGCTAGTTGTAGGCACCTCCAGGCAAATCTTATTTGTGTGTTTGTCTACATGCTCATAAAGTTCTTCATTTGTAAGCCTATTGCTCCTTTGGACAATTAGGCACTTACTTGACATTCTGGTGTACTTTTAACAATGTAATTTGGAATTATTACCTTGAAAAATTATATTTGATGCATGTTTTGGATTGAATTATGTGTGGTTTGAAATGGAAATACCTAACTTTGATGTCGTCCATATCAAAACTAGAATTCCTCAGATAGGTCAAATCAACCGTAATTTCCCAACATATTCACGCATGTACACGGGTGGCACTGCTATCATTGTAAAACTGAAATGTTGCCCTTTAGTGCGAGGCTCATACATCCACATCTACAGTGTCTGAGTGACTAACCGTACACTTTGTGTCCGGGTACAGTGCTTATGTAGTGTGTCGCGTCGTCCACTTGTGCAGCTCCGTGCAGTACCCGCCCTTGTAGCTGGTCATCCGTCTCAGCACACAGCTCCATGCTGGCAGAAAGAACCAGATTGACCACTGGTCAAACACTTCAATGGATACAAACTGCTGCGCACCGACTCTCACTTATTTCATCTTAGTGGAGCAGCACAGCAAACCAATTGTGCACTTTGGGATTAAAGCACCAAACTTGGCCAATGTAAACATTAATATATTATGCTCATTTTCAGATATTGGGCCACTCGAAAAAGAACCTGTGTGCGCATGCGCGTTCATTTGAATAAGAGATCCTATTTTTGTTTGAAATTGCAGGCAGATCGTATTTATGAGATCATTAAATATAGACATGGTTCATGAATCACTACAAATTCTTTGTGCCATTGAAAAAAGTTTTGATACATAAAAACTCAATTTATATTGTTTTCTTTATTTCTTACTTTTATTTTGTATGACCCTCTGTAATAAAGTCTTATGAAAGTGATCTACTCTGAACAACAAACAAGTATTGTCTGTCAATTACCATCTAAAACAAAAACATACTGGCCAACCTCCAACCATTTTTAGGACCAATGTAAAAGCACCAAACCTTGGCTAACTCCCAATTAATTAATTGCATGTTGTATCCATGGTAACCAATTAGCTTAATTAGTTAGGTATCCTCACATCACCAATATAAAATAGTATACTGACAACATGATTTAGACTTTCAAACATTCATTTTCAATTAGTATAGAGTTATGTTAATAAGTTTTAATAACACTATATTAAGGCTATCATAGTGTCTTCACTATAACTAATAAGTAATAATACATTAGTTGATATTACCTCATAAGAAACGTAATATTTTCTGATTTTGAATATTTTGACTGCGCAACACAACATTTGAAGTTTCTTGAAAGGTGATGTCAACAAACATTGAAACAAGTCAAGACTTGGACGTCGTTACATTCAGGTAACATAATGCATACCCTACCCTCCTACTTCACCCACTGTCTACCTGAGTGTGGCCTGTCGGAGGGTAGACACGAGACGAGGGAAGGGGTTCTTGGGAAGGTTGGAAGAACCCTCAGTGAGGAGGTCAACAAGAAATCCCGACCAGACATCATCAAGATGGGTGTCAACCACATACTGCAAAGGCAGGGTGAATAGTGAGGGTGTGATAGGGTGAATAGTGAGAGTATGGTAGGATGAATAGTGAGGGCATGGAAGGGTGAATAGTGAAGGTATGGAAGGGTGAATAATAATGGTGCAGTAGGGTGATAATGTGAGGGTGCAGTAAGGTGAATAATGAGGGTGTGGTAGGGTGAATAGTGAGGGTGTGGTAGGGTGAATAGTGATGGTGTGTTAGGGTGAATAGTGAGGGTGGAAGGGTAAATAATGAGGGTGTGGGTAGGGTGAATAGTGAGGGTGTGATAGGATGAATAATGAGGGTGTGGTAGGTTGAATAGTGAGGCGGTGGTACGGTGAATAGTGAGGGTGTATGTAGGATCAATAGTGAGGGTGTTGGTTGGGTGAATAGTGAGGGTGTGGGTAGGGTTAATAATGAGGGTGTGGTTAGGGTTAATAATGAGGGTGTGGTTAGGGTGAATAGTGAAGGTGTTGTAGTGAGAATAGTGAGGGTGTGATTGTTATGTGGTAATGTGGAGAAGGTAGTGCTGTCAGGGTGACTGGAGTGGAAGTGATGGGGCAAGGGTAAAGAGGTGGATGCATATTAGGATGATTGGAAAAGGAGAATAGGACAGAGAAATGGGAGATATATAACTAAACATGTACCAAATGGGGTGATTGATGAAAGAGTTATTGGGGACATATTTCAGGGGTGAATTCAGCTGTCACATTAATTATTGTTAAATGTATAAGAATGTGACACTGGGGTATTCTAATGATCTGAGTTTAATCAAAACAAGATACTTTGATAAAACATTTTATAATAAAATAAAAAACATACAAATAAGTTATGGATTAAAACAAGTGAAGCACTCACCGTTAGCAAGACACTTTCCTTAGCTATCTGTCGTGGTCCACCGACTTTTCTCATGCATGCCTGAACATTCAGCACTGTAACATTGTTGTAACAACATATACTCTTCAGCACTGTAACACTGCTGTAACAATTTACACTCTTCAGTAGTATAACATTTGTGTAACTACATATACTCTTCAATAATGTAACATTGTCGTAACAACATACACTCTTTAGTGGTGTAACATTGTTGTAACAATGTACAATCATCAGTGGTGTAACATTGTTGTAACAAATACAGTCGCCAGAGGTGCAACATTGATGTAAAAAAATCCACTCTTCAGTAATGTAACATTGTTTTAACAACAACACTCTTCAGTGGTGTAATGTTGTTGTAACACTAAACACTGTTCAGTGGTGCATTGTTGTAACAACATATACTCTTCAGTGGTGCAACAATGTTGTACCAACATACATTCTTCAGTAGTGTAACAATGTTGTAACAACATACACTCTTCAGTAGTGTAATATTGCTGTAACAACAACACTCTTCAATGGTGTAATGTTGGTATAACAATAACAAACACTTTTCAGTGGTGCAACATTGTTGTAACAACATATACTCTTCAGTAGTGTAACATTGTTGTAGCAACATATACTCTTCAGTAGTGTAACACTGTTGTAGCAACATATACTCTTCAGTAGTGTAATGGTGTTGTAACAACATGCACTCTTCGGTAGTGTAAAATTTTTGTAGCAACATATACCCTTCTGTAATGTAATGTGGACACAATATGAACATGGTTTAACAACACTAGCTAGGTAATTAAAATGAGATCAAACACACATTTCTAATAGAGTTCGGAGTACTAATTACCATGGCAATGAACATTTATAGTGAGAAAGAGGGCATGCATCCTTAAAAATTATTCTGAGCTAACAGCTGTATGTGTGATCATGCAATTGTCAAGAATCATTAGCTAGAATGCTTCTTTATCAAACATTGTGGTTTTGAGCAGGATGTCTGACTTCAGTGACTCTTGTTTAGGTTTATGCATTTTTCATGATGCCTTGAAAAATGCTCAAACCTAAAGTCCCATCTCACAATTGTCATTGAAGTCAGATGTCCTTGCCCAAAACCACCTTATCGGACAGAGGAGTATTCTAACTAATGATTCTTGACAATTGCATGTTCACAAATACAGTTGTTAGCCCAGAATAATTTTCAAGGATGTATGCCTGTCTGCCACACTAGAAACGTTCACTGCCATGGTAATACACAAGCAAATGGACCCGTAATATACCGTTCATTTATCTAATTAGTTTTCAAAATTTGGTTAAGATATGTTCAGTATTAACAGAGATATGGCCTATGGCCATTTTCAGATAGTGGCTACCCTTAAAACAAAATGGACAAACATCTCAGAAGGATGAACACAAACAGGAATATAATCATTCAACTGTCAATAAGTGAGCGTAGCCTGTCCACTTGCCATCTGAATGATTTACTTTGGATGGCAATATTGTTAAATCTTACTAAAATATTAAAGAACATTCTACTAAAGCTGTCAGACATGCTCATTATCAGACTGAATAGTTAAATTGAGACAGACCTTCATTCCCATGTTTCAACAATTTTATGTCCTCCATGCCGTGCAGCTCAAAGGTGGACTATAAAATAAAACATATTTTATTGATTATTTATCTCTAATCTCATTATCTTTCTTTGGTTTTGTGATTTATCTTCTCCCACCCTCTCTTCTCTCTCTCCTTTCTCAGTCTCTCTCAGTCTCTCTCTTCTCCCTCTTCTCTCTCTTTTCTCTCTCCTCTTCATCTCTCCTTCCTCTGTTTTCTCTCTGCTCTCTCTCTCTCTCTCTCTCTCTCTCTCTCTCTCTCTCTCTCTCTCTCTCTCTCTCTCTCTCTCTCTCTCTCTCTCTCTCTCTCTCTCTCTCTCTCTCTCTCTCTCTCTCTCTCTCTCTCTCTCTCTCTCTCTCTCTCTCTCTCTCTCTCTCTCTCTCTCTCTCTCTCTCTCTCTCTCTCTCTCTCTCTCTCTCTCTCTCTCTCTCTCTCTCTCTCTCTCCTTTCTTCTTTTCTATTTCTCTTCTCTCTCTCCCTTCAACCTTTCTCTCTCCCCTCTCTTTTCTCTCTCTCTCCTCTTTCTCTTCTCTCACTCTTTTCTCTATCCTTTATTTCTCCTCTCTCACTCTCTCTTCTCTCTCTTTCCTCTCTCTCTCCCCACCCCTCTCTCTCTCTCTCTCTCTTGCTCATTCCCTTTTTCTCTTACATGCCCTCTCCTCTCTCTCAATGTGTTTCTCTGTCAGTACTTCTTTGTAACACTCCCTAAATGTCCTGATCTCATTATCTGTCAGAACTTCCCATTCTTTCTCTCTGCCTCCACACACCCTCCTACTTTCATCTTTCTCCCTCTTTTTCTCTCTCCCTCTCACTCCATCCATCCCAAAGACACATCAATATTCATAAGAATATTCCTTTCATAAACCTTAGGCTTTAAGAGGGATAGATTACCTCAATTGGAGTTGATGGAAATGGAACCATGTCGGGAAACATCCCCTGCATCGTCTCAATAAGAAGCTGCAAAAGGCATAAAAACACAATAAAGCAGCTGACTACCACAAGGAGATAGTTTCACACTTGACTCGTCCATTTTATCTTTAATATCATCTCAATCACTCATTCACGTATGCCCATTACGATGGAATTAAGCTGTGAACAATGACCAAAGTTTAATACTTGATCCATACATTTCAATACATTCGGTAAAACAGAAAGTCTACATTCCTAGCTAGACATTCAAATAAACTTATTTAATCAAACTGGCATGTCAGTAAAAGTAAAATTATTACATACAAATGAATGTGTTTCAGAATGTACACTGTATCATAAAATGCATAAGGAATTTATTGCGACACTGTATACTAGGTTTATTTATCATCATCAACTCATGGATCCAGTATGTCACGGTTTGTCTACAACACAATCAAAATTATATGCGTCACCAAAGTCAAACTTTGTTTTACCAACAGTGTTGATAACAGTGACATGTGACTGGCCACAGCAGTCGGTATTAAATCGCACTAAATTGGACATGATGTAGACAGCTATTTTTGGCTCGTGTGCAGAATAGACTTGTGCAACTTTATACCCGGTTCGCTGCGGCGGATCACATTCATGTGTTTTACATTATTAGGACAGCAGGACAACTGCTAGATCAAATATTCCTGCATTCATTTCTTGTCTTAAAAGCTTTGCCTTATGTTTTCTCATAAAAAAACGGCACTTAACTAGTATCCAGGCCCACCTCGATTTTGTCATTATAACTACATGTTTGCCTAAATTTGATACCTCAGTGGTTTTGTGTACATTTGAGAACCAAAAAAGCAACCAGGTTTGCGTCAGTCTACACCACTGTTGCTGTGTGTTACCGTAGTGAGCGATATAGCAGCACATGTCAACGTACCAAATTTAGGCCAAAATGTTTGAACAACGAGATCGAGGTGGGCCCGGATACTAGACAAGTGTCATAAAAACATTTGGCACCATAATTTCAACAAAATCTACGCAACAGAATATCAGAAACGTTGCAAGAGTTCTGCAGCCATTGTGTGATGGGTTGAAGGACCTTATGCTTGGCAACAGGTCACATGATGGATGGGTCAATTGTGAACTTACTGACAGTTCAGGCAGTGTCTCTAAAACATCCTCCGCCAGTTGGTAGAACAATCCCTTGCAGTACACGTTGACGTAGTTGAGTTCAGACAAAGTCTACAAACACAACATTTAACTCTAAAGTATCATCATTTATTAGCTATCATTTGTATATCATAAAATATAAATTTACATAATAAATGCCAACAGGTACTAAACGTTTTTAAATAAAAAATATATACAGTGATGTCAACAAGGTAAAGATGACATGTATCAATTCCTGGCACATTTTGTGATGTCTACAAGGTATCAATATCTAACTTATTTAGCGATGTCGACAAGGTAATGATGACAGGCATCAACACCTGACACATGTAGTGCTGTCTACAGGGTAAGGATGAAACGCATCTAAACCTGGCACATGTAGTGATGTCTACAAGGTAATGATGACAGGTGTCAATATATAACATATTTAGTGATGTCTACAAGGTAAGGATGACAGGTGTCACTTACATCGGCATTGACAGGTACATCGAGTGTATCTCCATCAGTGATTTCTGTGAGACTTCGCATCACGACCTGACCAACAGTCTTGACATCATCACTGATCTCTCTAGACATACAACGATTGTCATTAAACATCACAACCCCACCAACAGCCTTGATATCATCACTGATATATCATACAAGACTAATATTTAGCTGGATATTTAAAACACATTTAGATTCTTGTATTTGTACACAACGTTTGTTACTGGATTATATTTCAAATCACTGAATCAGTTATTTAGAAGCTCAAACCAAAATGCACTCACTCCCTGCTGAAAAGTTCCATTGTAGAGTTTCTGTACTGTTTAAACAGGTTGTTCACTATCGCAGAACTGTGTCTCTGTAAAAACAGAAAGAGTGAAGTATCTATATAATGTATATACATATATATATATGTACTTGTATATATATTATTATATCATTAATTTATATCCAACAGTTCAACTATATTACCAGGAACAGAAACGTAAATCTACACGATCATTGTTGTATAAAAAGTTAAGTTTTTTAGTAGTTAGGGACATTTTTGGATTTGAAATTTTGACAATGTTTCGTAGTTTGTTTAAGTGTTTCATTTGGCAAAATTAATTATATTTGCTGCCAGTAAATATGAATACACTTGGATATTTCTGATTTTACAATGACATGTTTTAATTAGGAAAACATTATGCCCCATTGTTTATCTGGAACATTTCACTTCATGTTTGGCATCCAAAATGTCTCAATAAAAGTAAAGTAGAGCAATCAAGACTAATTAAGAAAATTGAACAATATTATAATACACTGGCGTACAACTATTTACTTGTGTCATTAAAAAAAAATTAATACGACTGATATCCAAAGCTACAAGCTTCAGATGCAAGTGGACAAGGAAGCTGTTGGCTTATCGAGAGTCCAACTATCTGTCATCTATGTAAATCATAATACTGTCAATTACATTTTTACCCATACCTTTATTCACACTGTGGACATTAATGAAACTGTTAGGTAATTCACTCCATCTGCCTCCACTACAACTGATGTTTGTCCTGTGAATGTTTCAAATACAATTTGAATGTTCCACTGACAAAACATTCAAATGTTATATGAACCCTTCAAATTGTAAAAATGCGTTATGTTACTAAATGTTCAACATATCTATTCTAGTATTAAGAACATAATAGAAATTTTTAATAAATATTAACAAATAAGGAAGAGACATGTTTGTTTTAAGAGTGTCTGGTTGTCCCCTTACCCCAAGGTGATGTTGAACCAGCTCCTGGATGGTTCTGTTCAATAGCATCAAGTTGTAAAGTTGGGCCGCGGTGCTTCGTAACATTTTGTACAGGTCAGTTGTCAGGCTGAGTGGGTAGGAATCTCTGCAGCAACATCTTCACAGTTTGGCATGGGTGCACCCTTTTATTTTTGTCAGTCAAAATGGCAGTGTTTCTTTAGTTGAGGACAAGTCTACACTGCAAACTACTCCCACAAGATATGCCATTTGTCCCCAGTCGTCCAGATTTATCCCCACAGTTTTGCCTTATGTGCTGACACACTGCATGACGCAAAACACCTCCATAAAGTTGAAAGTGCTTCTGAAACTACTGGATTATTTCTCAATCCAAGCAAAACAAAGTACATGCACATCAATCCAGGTACAAATCCTAATCTACACCTGATGATGAGATGGGAGTCAAATAGGGAAAGTAGAAGACTTCAGAATACCTCAGCTGATACACCAACTCTCAACATGACATTCAGTGTAGAAAAGCCAAGGCTTGGGCAGCAGCACATGCACTGGATAATGTCTGGCATTCGTCAGTCCACAGACACACCAAACTAAACATCTTTAGGACCACAGTTGAACTGATCCTCATGTATGGACATGAATCTTGGATACTGACTCAAACACTAGAGAAAACATCTGACGGCTCCTACACCAGACTACTACGTAAAATATACAATGTGTCCTGCCACGACCACATCACCAGCCAGGAGCCTTATGGCAGCTTACTATGGATTTCGACCATCGTGAGGCAGCGACGTTTACGTTTGGCAAGGCATGTCATGCGCCATGATGAAATAGCTGACCAAGTTCTCTTTTGAAGACCCGAGGGCCCTAGGAGAAGAGGTCACCCTAATAGAAACACCACTGAGAGGAACACCGGCCTCAGTGGGACTTGTCTGGCTGCCACAATAACAGACACCACTGAGAAGGACACCGGCCTCCGTGGGACTTGTCTGGCTGCCACAATGATAGATACCACTGAGATGGACACCGGCCTCAGTGGGACTTGTCTGGCTGCCACAATGATAGACACCACTGAGAGGGACACCGGCCTCAGTGGGACTTGTCTGGCTGCCACAATGATAGACACCACTGAGAGGAACACCGGCCTCAGTGGGACTTGTCTGGCTGCCACAATAACAGACACCACTGAGAAGGACACCGGCCTCCGTGGGACTTGTCTGGCTGCCACAATGATAGATACCACTGAGATGGACACCGGCCTCAGTGGGACTTGTCTGGCTGCCACAATGATAGACACCACTGAGAGGGACACCGGCCTCAGTGGGACTTGTCTGGCTGCCACAATGATAGACACCACTGAGGGGGACACTGGCCTCCGTGGGACTTGTCTGGCTGCCACAATAACAGACACCACTGAGAGGGACACCGGCCTCAGTGGGACTTGTCTGGCTGCCACAATGATATACACCACTGAGAGGGACACCGGCCTCCGTGGGACTTGTCTGGCTGCCACAATGACAGACACCACTGAGAGGGACACCGGCCTCAGTGGGACTTGTCTGGCTGCCACAATGATAGACACCACTGAGAGGGACACCGGCCTCAGTGGGACTTGTCTGGCTGCCACAATGACAGACACCACTGAGAGGGACACCGGCCTCCGTGGGACTTCTCTGGCTGTCACAATGACAGACACCACTGAGAGGGACACCGGCCTCATTGGGACTTGTCTGGCTGCCACAATGATAGATACCACTGAGAGGGACACCAGCCTCAGTGGGACTTGTCTGGCTGCCACAATGATAGACACCACTGAGAGGGACACCGGCCTCAGTGGGACTTTCTGGCTGCCACAATGATAGACACCACTGAGAGGGACACCGGCCTCAGTGGGACTTGTCTGGCTGCCACAATGATAGACACCACTGAGGGGGACACCGGCCTCAGTGGGACTTGTCTGGCTGCCACAATGATAGACACCACTGAGAGGGACACCGGCCTCAGTGGGACTTGTCTGGCTGCCACAATGATAGACACCACTGAGGGGGACACCGGCCTCAGTGGGACTTGTCCGGCTGCCACAATGATAGACACCACTGAGAGGGACACCGGCCTCAGTGGGACTTGTCCGGCTGCCACAATGATAGACACCACTGAGAGGGACACCGGCCTCAGTGGGACTTGTCCGGCTGCCACAATGATAGACACCACTGAGGGGGACACCGGCCTCAGTGGGACTTGTCTGGCTGCCACAATGTCAGACAGAAAACTGTGGAAAGAGCTCATCACCACGCTACGTGGTTGACGTAAGTAAGTAATGTAGACCTATCAATAACTATAACAGAGAACCTGAGGGAGGAGGTTCATATTAAAGGGACCAGTCAGTTCCTCTACCCAGAATTAGCGGGCATAGTCATTTTTAATAGGAAATCTGCTGTGTTGAACATGGGAAAATGGGACACTGTTGAACATCAAAGGATAGTGCAGTTAACTCAGCCCAACTGGGCCGTTTTGTCAATAAAGCTTCCTTTGAAACTGGATGTTATGTTGACTATTTGTACATGTTTTGGGGATGTATCTTCAAAATTGTGAATGTTGTTATGGGATTACGAAACACAGTTTGGCAGGCAGTATAACTTCAACATAGTTAGTAGTTACAAGCAGTCCATGATAGATAAACTGCATCAATTAGTTTCTTTTCTCTATAATGACCTACAAATTGGACAGGCTTATATATGTAAGTACAAGTTGACAAACCTGTCCACTGTCACCAGTGTCAAGGCATATGGGCAAAGATCTTGAGGAAAGTGTGAATAGAGTTGGCCGGATTAGGACAGAAGAAAGGGATCACAGGATGGGAGAGTGGAGACAGCTGGTGGAGAGGGCAGTACTTGGGGGAGTGGAGACGGCTGGTGGAGAGGGCAGTACTTGGGGGAGTGGAGACGGCTGGTGGAGAGGGCAGTACTTGGGGGAGTGGAGACGGCTGGTGGAGAGGGCAGTACTTAAGAGAGTGGAGACGGCTGATGGAGAGGGCAGTACTTGGGAGAGTGGAGGCGGGTGGTGGAGAGGGCAGTACTTGGGGGAGTGGAGACGGCTGGTGGAGAGGGCAGTACTTGGGGGAGTGGAGACGGCTGGTGGAGAGGGCAGTACTTGGGGGAGTGGAGACGGCTGGTGGAGAGGGCAGTACTTGGGAGAGTGGAGACGGCTGGTGGAGAGGGCAGTACTTGGGGGAGTGGAGACGGCTGGTGGAGAGGGTAGTACTTGGGGGAGTGGAGATGGCTGGTGGAGAGGGCAGTACTTGGGAGAGTGGAGACGGATGGTGGAGAGGGCAGTACTTGAGGGAGTGGAGACGGCTGGTGGAGAGGACAGTACTTGGGGGAGTGGAGACGGGTGTAATAGGCTCAGGTAGGTGAAAGGCCCTCTAGAGAAGCACAACACGGCAAATATGTAAGTTAATAACTGTAAATAACTCTAAATAACTATAGCATTATATCGCCAATTGGTAGATCCAAGACCAATGGTCAAATGAAGCACTGCAATGGTAATACAGCTATCGCAATACCAGTGTAATTGTAATACAGCTATCACAATACCATTGTAATGGTAATACAGCTACCACAATACCATTGTAATGGTAATACAGCTATCACAATACTATTGCAATGGTAATACAGCTATTGCAATACTATTGCAATGTTAATACAGCTATTGCAATACTATTGCAATATCAATACAGATATCGCAATACTATTGCAATAGTAATACAGCTATCGCAATGCTATTGCAATAATAAAACAGCTATCGCAACACTATTTCAATAGTAATAGAGCTATCACAATAATATTGCAATAGTAATAGAACTATCACAATACCATTGCAATAATAATATAACTATTGCAATAGCAATAGAGCTATCGCAATTGTACTGCAATTGTAATACAGCTATCCCAATACTATTGCAATAGTAAAAAGCTATCACAATATTTCTGCAATAGTAGAATAGAAGGCTGGTGGAGAGGGCAGTACTTGGGGGAGTGGAGACGGCTGGTGGAGAGGGCAGTACTTGTGGGAGTGGAGACGGCTGGTGGAGAGGGCAGTACTCGGGAGAGTGGAGACGGCTGGTGGAGAGGGCAGTACTTGGGGGAGTGGAGACAGCTGGTGGAGAGGGCAGTACTTGGGGGAGTGGAGATGGCTGATGGAGAGGGCAGTACTTGGGGGAGTGGAGACGGCTGGTGTAGAGGGCAGTATTTGGCGGAGTGGAGACGGGTGGTGGAGAGGTAAGTACTTGGGGGAGTGGAGACGGCTGGTGTAGAGGGCAGTACTTGGGGGAGTGGAGACGGCTGGTGGAGAGGGTAGTACTTGGGGGAGTGGAGACGGCTGGTGTAGAGGGCAGTACTTGGGGGAGTTGAGACGGCTGGTGGAGAGGGCAGTACTTGGGGAGTGGAGACGGCTGGTGGAGAGGGCAATACTTGGGGGAGTGGAGACGGCTGGTGGAGAGGGCAGTACTTGGGGGAATGGAGACGGCTGGTGGAGAGGGCAATACTTGGGGGAGTGGAGACGGCTGGTGGAGAGGGCAGTACTTGGGGGAGTGGAGATGGCTGGTGGAGAGGGCAGTACTTGGGGGAGTGGAGACGGCTGGTGGAGAGGGCAGTACTTGGGGGAGTGGAGACGGCTGGTGGAGAGGGCAGTACTTGGGGGAGTGGAGACGGCTGGTGGAGAGGGCAGTACTTAGGGGAGTGGAGACGGCTGGTGGAGAGGGCAGTACTTGGGGGAGTGGAGATGGCTGGTGGAGAGGGCAATACTTGGGGGAGTGGAGACGGGTGGTGGAGAGGGCAGTACTTGGGAGTGGAGACGGTTGGTGGAGAGGGCAGTACTTGGGGGAGTGGAGACGGTTGGTGGAGAGGTAAGTACTTGGGGGAGTGGAGATGGCTGGTAGAGAGGGCAGTACTTGGGGGAGTGGAGACGGCTGGTGTAGAGGGCAGTACTTGGGGGAGTGGAGATGGCTGGTGGAGAGGGCAGTACTTGGGGGAGTGGAGACGGCTGGTGGAGAGGGCAATACTTGGGGGAGTGGAGATGGCTGGTGGAGAGGGCAGTACTTCGGGGAGTGGAGACGGCTGGTGGAGAGGGCAGTACTTGGGGGAGTGGAGACGGCTGGTGGAGAAGGCAGTACTTGGGGGAGTGGAGATGGCTGGTGGAGAGGGCAGTACTTGGGGGAGTGGAGACGGGTGGTGGAGAGGGTAGTACTTGGGGGAGTGGAGACGGTTGGTGGAGAGGGCAGTACTTGGGAGAGTGGAGATGGTTGGTGGAGAGGGCAGTACTTGGGGGAGTGGAGACGGGTGGTGGAGAGGGTAGTACTTGGGGGAGTGGAGACGGTTGGTGGAGAGGGCAGTACTTGGGGGAGTGGATACGGCTGGTGGAGAGGGCAGTACTTGGGGGGGTGGAGACGGCTGACGGAGATGGCAGTACTTGGGGGAGTGGAGACGGCTGGTGGAGATGGCAGTACTTGGGGGAGTGGAGACGGCTGGTGGAGATGGCAGTACTTGGGGGAGTGGAGACGGCTGGTGGAGAGGGCAGTACTTGGGGGAGTGGAGGCGGGTGGTGGAGATTGCAGTACTTGCAGAATCAATTTCAAGTAATTCTACCATTCATATGATTTATCAAAACGTCATATCATTATTGCAGGTTGTAACCAAAGGAATTGAATTTTGGTTAGTCTTTCATCACAGAACTGTTCTAACCAGAAATTTGCACACTTAAAAGCAGTCCTTGATTGATAAACTGCAACAATTAGTTTCTCTTTTTCTATAATGCCCTACAAACTTGACACATTTAAGAAATATGTAAGTATAAGTCAACAAACCTGTCCGCTGTCACCAATATCAAGGCATATGAGACTATTTCAAAAATCTGTGTCGGAGAATGGAAACTGGCAATCATTCTTTGGCAATTCCCCCTGAAATCAATCATTACTTTTTGTTAATAAGACCTTATTAAATAAGACTCATTCTCATCAGAATGTGCATTTAAAGACAGGTGCCACACCACTATTTTTTTATTTTATTTAAATATATTTATTCTTCTAAGTGCGTGGAAGTTACAATGCAATATATGTAAACTAAGATTCAGATCAGGCCAAATAAATGTATCTATTGGTTTGTAAGATATACACTCAGTACACATCTTAATCTGTTGCTTGTTGAGAATAACTTCTTGGACTAACACCTCCCCCATCAGTATACTAAAAATAAACTGCATTCCTCATTTACTTTTTAACAAAGTTCTGACAAGAAAACCAGGAATCACAGACCTTGTTTCTAGGCAATAGCCAGGTCACATGATGGATAGGTAAATGGACCCTAGAAACTGGAATTTCCATATGTTCAAGAATAATTAGAGATTGTTTATGAGAAATATTTCATCAACATACAGGAAAGGCATCAGATGAGTCGGCCGGCTTGGTTGATGTCTTGAACTGATGTTGCCTGATGTATCACTGTTGCCTTGGTTACGAGCTACAACATGCCAAAAGGCAATGCTAAATTTATGATAATACCAGTAAATAATTTTGATTACTGCAATCTCATTTCTAATAATACTAATAACTAAAATATGTTTACATGACAGTTTCCACCTTATATTACTATTGTTAGTTTACAACCAACACTTCAGTTATTAGCTTTACAGTGGCACCATCTGGCATCTGGGGACCACTTAATTGGCTCAGGTAGGTTAAAGGCCCTCTAGAGAAGCACAACACTGCAAAAATGTAAGTTAATAACTGTAAATAACTCTAAATAACTCTAAATAACTATAGCATTATATCGCCAATTGGTAGATCCAAGACCAATGGTCAAATGAAGCACTGCAATGGTAATACAGCTATCGCAATACCAGTGTAATTGTAATACAGCTATCACAATACCATTGTAATGGTAATACAGCTACCACAATACCATTGTAATGGTAATACATCTATCACAATACTATTGCAATGGTAATACAGCTATCACAATACTATTGCAATGTTAATACAGCTATCGCAATACTATTGCAATATCAATACAGCTATCGCAATACTATTGCAATAGTAATACAGCTATCGCAATGCTATTGCAATAATAAAACAGCTATCGCAACACTATTGCAATACAGCTATTGCAATACTATTGCAATAGTAATAGAGCTATCACAATAATATTGCAATAGTAATAGAACTATCACAATACCATTGCAATAATAATATAACTATTGCAATAGCAATAGAGCTATCGCAATAGTACTGCAATTGTAATACAGCTATCCTAATACTATTGCAATAGTAATACAGCTATCGCAATACTATTGCAATAGTAATACAGCTATCGCAATGCTATTGCAATAATAAAACAGCTATCGCAACACTATTGCAATACAGCTATTGCAATACTATTGCAATAGTAATAGAGCTATCACAATAATATTGCAATAGTAATAGAACTATCACAATACCATTGCAATAATAATATAACTATTGCAATAGCAATAGAGCTATCGCAATAGTACTGCAATTGTAATACAGCTATCCTAATACTATTGCAATAGTAATACAGCTATCACAATATTTCTGCAATAGTAATACAGCTATTACAATACTTCTAGAATGGTAATACAGCTATCACAATACTACTGCAAAAATAGTACAGCCACCATAATATTACTGCAATAGTAATACATCTACCACAAAACTACTGCAACGGTAATACAGGTATCACAATATTACTGCAATGGTAATACAGCTATCGCAATACTACTGCAAAAGTAATGTAGCTATTGCAATACTACTGCAATGGTAATACAGTTATCGCAATACTACTGCAATGGTAATACAGCTATCGCAATACTACTGCAAAAGTAATATAGCTATTGTAATACTACTGCAATGGTAATACAGCTATCGCAATACTACTGCAATAGTAATACAGCTATCACAATACTACTGCAATAATAATAGAGCTATCACAGTACTACTGCAATAGCAACACAGCTATCAGTTACTAATGCAATAGCAACTCAGCTATCACAACACTATTGCAATAGCAACACAGCTATCGCAATATTATTGCAACAGTAACACAGCTGTTGTAATACTATTGCAATAGCAATTAAAACAGCTATCGCAATAGTATTGCAATAGTAATACAACTGATGCAATAGCATTGCAATAGCAATACAGCTATCGCAATACTATTGCAATATCAATACAGCTATCACAATACTATTGCAATAGTAATGCAACTACTGCAATGCTATTGCAATAGAAATATAGCTAGCACAATTTCAGGATATAAAGATGGCGCCGGTATATGGCGACAATGTGTTGTGTCTGACTATGTCTGATGACGTGCCTAGTTCTGAGTTGTTTGCTGACTGAGAGAGTTGCTTCTCTGCAGAGGTATGACAGAGATACCTTGCTTCGTATTCGTGATGACACTGATAGTAAGTGGGTCCCTACATTCCTGCTTTCGTGCGATGAAATTTCGCTGTGTGAGAACAATGACACACAATACACGCCCTACTGGTCGGCGTAGTGGCCATAGTGAGAACAATGACACACACATGACGCGCCCTACTGGTCAGCGTAGTGTCCATAGTGAGAACAATGACACATGCACCACACGCCCTACTGGTCAGCATAGTGGCCATAGTGAGAACAATGACACACATACGACACGCCATACTGGTCGGCGTAGTGTCCATAGCGAGAACAATGACACACACATGACACGCCCTACTGGACGGCGTAGTGGCCATAGCGAGAACAATGACACACACACGACACATCCTACTGGTCAGCGTAGTGTCTGTAGCGAGAACAATGACACACACACAACACGCCCTACCCCTACTGGTCAGGGTAGCGTCCATAGCGAGAACAATGACGCACACACGACACGCCCTACTGGTCAGCGTAGTGTCCGTAGCGAGAACAATGACACACGCACCACACGCCGTACTTGTCAGCGTAGTGTCCATAGCAAGAACAAGGACACACACAATACACGCCCTACTTCTCATGGCCAGTGGAAGCGAGGTAAACATGCAGGCGTGTTGACAAGCATCAGGACATGGACACAATGCCCTCCTCTCCCTGCGTTATTTCTCTCAAATGTGAGATCTCTGAAGAACAAGTGTGACGAACTGTTTTATTTGATGATAACCAGACATGATTTTAGAGACTGTTCTGTGTATTGTTTCACAGAAACATGGCTTGACCCCAGACGCGGCTGTCCTTCCTTCTGGCTACACACTTCACAGAGCCAACCGCTCGCTAGAACTTTCAGGCAAATCTAAAGGCGGTGGGGTGTGTTTCATGGTAAATCAGCGATGGTGTAATGACTCATCAGTTTTGTCTATTACGTGCTTCCCTGAACTTGAGACTCTTATCATCAAACGTAAACCATTTTACCTGCCGTGAGAGTTTACCTCCCTTGTCATGGTGTCTATACACCCCACCCCAGGTTAATGCTACTACTGTGATCGGCGCCCACCACAGTGGAAAACTATAACCCTAACTCACTTATGGTAGTTTTCTAGAGACCTGCCAAAGTATAAGCAGCATGTCAAGTGTGCCACTAGAGAGGGGAAAACCTTGGATCACTGCTACAGTACAACCAGGGATGTCTATCACATGCATGCCTTGGCTTCTCCGACCACTACGTGGTTCACCTTCTACCTTCCTACCGCCAGAGGCTTACAACAGCGAAACCCTGCGTTCGCAATGCCAAATGCTGGGATCCTGAATCTATTCAGCGTCTCCAAGGCTGTTTGGCCAATACAGACTGGGACTCATTTGAACATGCGTGCACAGACATTCATAAATATGCTGACACCGTGATGTCTTACATAAGCTGCTGCCAGAATCTGTGTATTCCCCAGAAGACTGTCAAAATGTTCAGCAATGATAAGCTGTGGTTCACCAGACCTGAAATTCAAGCTGAAAGAGAAACAGGATGCTTTCAAGAGAGGAGACCGTGCACTGTACAAGAAAGCCAAATGCGATGTCCAAAGATAGATACAGGGAGCAGACTGTCTACAGGTGCAAGCTTGAAGGCCAGATCACCTCCAATGACACCCGTGCTCTCTGGCAGGGCCTGTAGAGTGTTACTGGCTACAAGCAGAAGCCATCCACTCCTGGCTGTGATTCTGCAACACCGGACAACCTCAACAACTTTTACGCTGAATTTGATGCCTGTCTCGGTCAGCCCGTCTGCCTCTGCTATGTCTCCACCCTTTATCGTGCAGGAGCACAAGGTGAGGAAGGTCTTCAAGCAGCAGAGCCGCAGGAAGGCAGCTGGTCCTGACAATGTTTCCACCTCCACACTGAAACACCGCGCTGATGAACTGGCTCCTTTTTTCACAGAACTGTTTAACTCCTCACTCCATCAGCACACTGTTCCCGTCCGTTTCTAGGTAGCCACTATCATCCCAGTTCCGAAGAAATCCAAGGTGACAGCTCTGACCAACTACCACCCCGTGGCCCTGTCGTCAGTGGTGATAAAGGTGCTGGAGCGCTTCGTTCTCAAGTACCTGAAGTCAGTCACAAACTTCATCATTCAATACGATTGTTCTGCAGCAACTCTTCGACAAGCTACATCTGCTGTCGGTAAACGTCTCCATATGTCAAGGGATCCTTGAAGTTCTTCTACTCCGTCGTCAAGTCGTCACAATGAATGACATGGTTTCCAACACTATCATCTTGAACATCGGAACTCCCCAGGGTTGTGTCCTCTCCCCACTCCTGTACTCAGGGTTGTGTCCTCTCCCCACTCCTGTACTCAGGGTTGTGTCCTCTCCCCACTCCTGTACTCAGGGTTGTGTCCTCTCCCCGCTCCTGTACTCAGGGTTGTGTCCTCTCCCCGCTCCTGTACTCAGGGTTGTGTCCTCTCCCCACTCCTGTACTCAGGGTTGTGTCCTCTCCCCGCTCATGTACTCAGGGTTGTGTCCTCTCCCCACTCCTGTACTCAGGGTTGTGTCCTCTCCCCACTCCTGTACTCAGGGTTGTGTCCTCTCCCCACTCCTGTACTCAGGGTTGTGTCCTCTCTCCACTCCTGTACTCAGGGTTGTGTCCTCTCCCCACTCCTGTACTCAGGGTTGTGTCCTCTCCCCACTCCTGTACTCAGGGTTGTGTCCTCTCCCCACTCCTGTACTCAGGGTTGTGTCCTCTCCCCACTCCTGTACTCAGGGTTGTGTCCTCTCCCCACTCCTGTACTCAGGGTTGTGTCCTCTCCCCGCTCCTGTACTCAGGGTTGTGTCCTCTCCCCGCTCTTGTACTCAGGGTTGTGTCCTCTCCCCACTCCTGTACTCAGGGTTGTGTCCTCTCCCCACTCCTGTACTCAGGGTTGTGTCCTCTCCCCACTCCTGTACTCAGGGTTGTGTCCTCTCCCCACTCCTGTACTCAGGGTTGTGTCCTCTCCCCACTCCTGTACTCAGGGTTGTGTCCTCTCCCCACTCCTGTACTCAGGGTTGTGTCCTCTCCCCACTCCTGTACTCAGGGTTGTGTCCTCTCCCCACTCCTGTACTCAGGGTTGTGTCCTCTCCCCACTCCTGTACTCAGGGTTGTGTCCTCTCCCCACTCCTGTACTCAGGGTTGTGTCCTCTCCCCACTCCTGTACTCAGGGTTGTGTCCTCTCCCCACTCCTGTACTCAGGGTTGTGTCCTCTCCCCGCTCCTGTACTCAGGGTTGTGTCCTCTCCCCACTCTTGTACTCAGGGTTGTGTCCTCTCCCCACTCCTGTACTCAGGGTTGTGTCCTCTCCCCACTCCTGTACTCAGGGTTGTGTCCTCTCCCCGCTCCTGTACTCAGGGTTGTGTCCTCTCCCCACTCCTGTACTCGCTCTTCACAAATCACTGTGTGTCCCAACATTCCTCCGTACAGCAGGTGAAGTTTGCATATGATACCACCTTGGAAAGGTTGGTGAGGAACTCAGATGAGTCTGATCACCGCCATGAAGTGGACAGGATCAACATCCAAAACAAGGGAGATGATCGTTGAGTTTAGAAAGAAGAAGGCCCCAGTTACTCCCATTATTATCAATGGCAAAGCCATCAAAAGAATACACTGCTTCAAATTTCTGGAGAAAACATGGATGCATTCGTGATGAAGGCCCAGCAAAGATTCCACTTCCTGCCCCAGCTGAAGAAGTTTGGGCTGAGGAGATCAATTCTTGTTCAATTGTATCACTCGGCTATTGAGAGTGTACTTACATTCGCCATATGTGTGGTTCGGAAATATTAACCCGCTCAAAAGATCAGGTAGACAGAGTCTCTGTCAGCTTTCTACAGTGAAAGAACCAGGAAGAGAGCTAATCAAATGACCATGGATCCAACACACCCCGCCCACCATCTACTCAAAAACTCCCTTCAGGCAGGCAATTCAGATATATCCGTGCGAAGACAAATTGTTTCCAAGACAGCTTCTTCACCCGTGCAGTGGCTGCCTTATCAGGTATTAAATATAGACAGTGATAGATAGAGACAATGGAATGTTAATTTTGCCACATGTGTTTTATACGTCTTTTACATATGTTTGTTTTAGTTTAACCTATCAATTTTAATTAATAGTTTTTATTATTTTTAGGCAATTTTACACTTAATTATTATTTTTTTTAAATATTATATTTATGTATTCACCTTTTATTGTATGTTCGTGGTATGTTTGATATGACTGTATGTCTTAACACCAATAATGACAATAAAGTATCTGTATCTGTAGCAATACTATTGCAATAGTAATACAGCTATCGCAATACTATTGCTACGTTAATACATCTATCACTATACTATTGCAATAGCAATACAGCAATCACAATACTATTGCAATAGTAATACAGCTATCACAATACTACTGCAATAGTAATATAGCTATCACAATACTACTGCAATAGTAATACAGTTATCACAATACTATTGCAATGGTAATACAGCTATCACAATACTACTGCACCAGTAATACAGCTATCACAATACTATTGCAATAGTAATATAGCTATCACAATACTACTGCAATAGTAATACAGCTATCACAATACTACTGCACTAGTAATACAGCTATCACAATACTACTGCAATAGTAATACAGCTATTACAATACTATTGCAACAGTAAAAGCCAATAGTGACCTTAGTGGGAAACATGGAGTCAGAAGACATAATAAGAACAAGATGATGAATCTTTCACTTAGATTTACGTTTTCTTAAAATGCATATGTGACTAGTGGCGCCCCGTGGTGGCCTCACCAAGGTGTTCTGCATCATCATGGTTGTTGTCACGATTGGCCGCATCTTCAAAGAAATTGAGTCGTTTCAGAAATGTGTTCACATAGGATTCAGCATAGCTTCGCTGCAGAAAGACACCCTCATACAGAGTAGCAAATGGAAAGTCACTGAAGAAATGGAACCTGCAAAGAAAAGACCATTGTAATAATTGTTACGTCAATATCTATTCTTGACAATCCTTTACATTTTAGGCTTAAAATAATGCTGCAGAAATTTCTCTGAAAGTCTTGACTTATTTGTTAATAATTCTGTATAATAATATTATTATATAACCACACTGATGCATATCTGCAGCCTGTATTTATCCTCCAAATCATCTCCTGGAATTTTACTAAAACATTTTATTGTAGGAAGACTTTTTTTTTAAATAACCATACGAAAGATTACAAAATATCAGTGTGACATGTGTTATATGGAAGAATAAAATAACTTGTGTAGAATATAAAACACAGAATTAAACTAAGATAAATGCAAACACAAATAAGTTATGTAAAATATTTAATTATCATAACAGAATTACCACACATTACCATAAATAATACAAACTAAATGCTTCAGTGTATTAAACTAAATAATAAATTAATCTAGGTATCCGTTACCCCTTTTCTTTTCCTGTTTTCTCCTCAATCTCAACAAAGTTGAGACAGTACTGCTTCTGTCCTCGTTTGTAGGTGTCGCCACCATCACTCAAGCGAAACAGGCACTGGTATCCATGGAGGGCAACACACAATGATGTAAGTTATGTAATAGTGTCACAATATTAGTGTAATTAATATAAAACTGTAATAAGCCATGCAATGTAATACTGTAAGACAAGAGTAAAGCCCTGTATAACCACTGTGTATTACAATGGTGTAAGACATATAAAGTAACATAAAAAAGTAGCATTGTAAAACCACATTATTTTGTTACATCCATCAGTGTAATGTGTTGTAAGGCTGCATAATAATGTAATAGTAATAACAATAATATAATAAGAAGTAATGTACACTCATTTATAACTGACGATCCTAAGGCTGATCCTGAGGAAAATTATCTCTTTTTTAATTGAAATATACTCTTACTTCCTCAGACAACTGTTAATTAGAAATGCCTTCTTCTTCCATTAGATGGCCAACATCATTTTGTTGATGATTTTGTTTAACGGTGAGTACACAGCAGGTTTTTCTGCTTCTTCGTTAAAATGTTATCTTATCATTTAAAATAACACTTAAATAACATTATTCCATTAATGTACTAAATCAAAAATTTATATCTAAATCATGTCTTTAATGTATATAAATTACTATAAAAGAATTTTATAGAAATCTATAGAATACTCTAGAAATCTATAGAATACTCTAGAAATCTATAGCATTCTATTGAATTCTACAGAATTAAATTGTTATGGCTACTTCAATTTCTTTAAAATTATACACAATTCTATAGAATCCTAATGTACAAACTATTTGATAGAAAAACTTCCATACAAATCCTAAAGAATATTCTATAAAATGTCTTCCAAAGGGAAATGCTTATTTTATAATTGAATCAAAACATTTACCTCTGCTGAAATCATCTTATGTTCCACCATTGCATCGTATACGGCCTCCCATGTCTCAGTCTACACAAACAACAACATTGCTACTTACATGACTGTCACTGTCCCCTCTTGATAACAACAGAAACATACTCATCCATACAAATGGTTGTTGATTCTGTCTTGTTTTACAGGTTGCCATTTTTTGGATTGTCATTCACAGTTTACAACACAGAAGAATGTGAAATCATTTGAAAACACACAAATATAAAATCTTAATTTCGCACATTAAAAATAGCAATTGTACACTCTTTAAAATACCGTAATTTCCATAATAATTTATAACATTTTTGCTTACCCTTTTATTCTGCAGCATGTCGACTGAGAAAATTAGTTGTTGCCACTTCCCTTCTTTGTTTGGATCCTTCACTGGCACTGTCATCCCTGAACAATAACCGTTATTCAACAACTAAACCAAAAGTGTAAACATTGTCATTCTGTATAATAACTGTCATCGCTGAACAATAAATGTTATTCAACAACTGAACCACCAATGTAAACACTGTTATCCCTGAACAATAACCATTGTTCAACAACCAAATCAACAATTTTGTAGTGCCGTTGTGCAGTGGCTAGAGCTTTGGACTCTAAACTGAGAGAACCTGGGTTCGAATCCTGTGCGGCGGTGTCGAACCTTGGGCAGGTTCGTTCACTATACATTGCTCCAGTTCACTCAGCTGCATGAATAAGTACCTGGCTATAGACAGTGGTGGATATTTGTGTATTAATAGTGTTAGCGCATTAATTGCAGCATAGCTGGATGCTTCCCAGAGAAGTCGAGATGGTGTTCGATTGAACAGGTCTGCCAGGGAGTAAAGTGTAATGCGCTTTGAGCAGTCCTGAGGACTGGATACTGTGCTATATAAGAATTTACATTTTTTAAGAACTTACCTTTTAATGTAAATACTGTTATTCCTGAACAATAAACGTTGTTCAACAACCGAACCAACAATGTAAATACTGTTATAACTGAACAACAACCATTGTTCAACTATCAAACCAACAATGCATTCACTATATATATATATATATAAATATATATGTATATATATATATATATACATACATATATATATATATATATGTATATGTATATATATATATATATATATATATATATATATACATATATATATATATACATATATATATATATATATATATATATATATGTATTCAAGTTTGTTCAAGCCACATAAAGCCACAACACACAAACATATAGCTTTGTGTTTGGTGATGGAATGTACAGTTTAAGTAAAGTGGACAATATCTTAGCAAGAACTGTATTAAACAACTGACACTGGTGTAATGTCTGGTTAGTCAGAATAACATGGTAATTAGTAGTCAGAATAATAAAGCAAAATACTGTTAAGAAGACGCCACTTCACAGTAAAAATTATTTTTCTATTGATGAAGTAATGATTGTACTGAAGTGACAATTGTACTGATGAAGTGACAATTATAATAGTACTTATAAAGTAACTAATATACTTATAAAGTAACTAATATACTGATGAAGTGACAACTGTACTGATGAAGTGACTACTTTACTGATGAAGTGAACAATGTACTTATGAAGTGACTATTGTACTTATGAAATTAATAGTGTACTAGTGAAGTGATTACTGTACTAAATTACTAATGAAGTGACACTCTACTGATGAAGTGAATAGTGTACTTATGAAGTAACAACTGTGCTAGTGAATTGACTATTGTACTAGTGAAGTGACTACTGGGCTGATGAAGTGACCTACCGAGGAAAATATGTGTTCCAGACGAATGCATGTGAAGAATATCGCTTGTGACACTCTCCAGGAATATGGAAATGGCCTGAAATAGAATAAAACAGTTACACCAGCAATCTTTGACAACAATAACTTGAAATTATAATATTGAATACAGGCCAATTAATTATATTTTACAGTATATAGTTAGAAACTTATAATGCATTTTAGGTAAATTCCTTGTGGATTGACTGCAGGCACAAACAGCAAACATAAATGTTATCCTCTGGAAAATAGTTTAGACACAGTTATTAAAATATAACTAATATAAAAAGGTAAGTTCTTATACACCGCAGTATTCAGTCATCAGGACTGGTCAGTGTTTTACATTTTACTCCCTGGCAGACCTGTTCAATCGAACACCATCTTTATGAAGCAATATGATACTGTTCTAGCAGAGATGCTATTTTTATATTTTGTTATTTTCAAGCTCTTGTTATATATATATACTGATGTTGCCTTGGTAACCACATATGCAAAATGTCCATATTGTTTTGGTTAAAAAACATCTTTTGAGAGAATTTTTGTGAGAATAAGATTATGATTGATCCACTAGATGTATGATTACTTTTGCTACAAAGATAAAAAAAACTAAAATTGTTGTGATTTGTCCGTTATAATTAAGTGTGTCATTTGAGTTGACATTCATGTAATGAACACAAAAATGTTATATCACAGTTGGGAATGTTCTAAGTTTGAAAAATAGAGCTGTATAAATATAGTATGTGGTCTACAGCCTCCCAAAATCACACGAGTCTGCATTGAATACAGTTAACCTGTGTGAATCAGTATGTCTATGTACACTGAAATGATGTCCCCACTCACTCTGTTCACGTCAGGCCCAATGACGATGAACTCCACCCTGAAGTTGATAGATGGGGGATCGGGGTAGAAAGTGCCATGCAGTGATGCAGGTGCAAGCAACGCTGTCACCACTTGATTCTGTGGCAGAACACATGACCATTTGACAATTCTGTCAAAAGTTTATTTTGCTCATAAATATTAATAAAAAGGTAACCACACAAAAGCTATACATGTGAGAAAGTGAGTTACTGAATTATTATATTAAACAAAATTGTCAATGGCAAATATTCTTTTGTTCCTGTTTAAAATGATAACATCAAAGGAGCATACAAACAGACAAAAAATATGACAGACACAGGCAGACAGACAGTCAGACAGATAGACACAGGCAGACAGACAGTCAGACAGACAGAGAGTAGGACGGACAGATAGTAAAACAGTCAGGTAGACAGACAGACAGACAGACACAGGCAGACAAACAGACAGACAGACAGACAGACAGACAGACAGACAGACAGACAGACAGACAGACAGACAGACAGACAGACAGACAGACAGAGATACACAGGCAGATGGACAGTCAGACAATCAGACAGCAGGCAGCAGACAGTCAGACAGTCAAACAGTCAGACACACAGACAGTCAGTCAGTTAGACAGACATATACACAGACAGTCAGGCAGGCAGTTAGGCAGTTAGGCAGGCAGACAGGCGGGCGGGCGGGCAGGCAGGCAGGCAGGCTGGCAGACAGACACATACACAGACAGTCAGTCAGACAGACAGACAGACAGACAGACAGACAGACAGACAGACAGACAGACAGACATACAGACAGACACACACACAGCCAGTCAGGCCGACAGACATATAGGCAGACAGACATTCAGACAGTCATTCAGTCAGACAGACATTCAGACAGTCATTCAGTCAGACAGACAGTCAGACAGACAGTCAGTCAGTCTGACAGACAGGCACACACACAGACAGTCAGTCAGACACACAGAAAAAGACACAGACAGACAAGCAGAACATATATTATGCCCAATGAAATAATTAAATATAACCAAAATAACTAACTGTTGTTAACCTGTCTGCTCCAATAACAGTAATCGTTACAGTATAATTACATGAGGAAAATTTGAAAATTATAACTGTTAAATAACATAAATACTTTTACTAATTAATCATAACGTCACAGCAATGCCAACATCAAAGAAACAAAGTAACAAAGAATAGTTATAAATAACCATCTTGTATCATAGATTGGTTCAGGAAAAACTGTGCCTGTTAATCGTAACTCACCACATAGCCTGCCACCTGGTGGAGATGCGAGACATGAGGCGTGATGTTCTTCATCAGCCAGCGATACTGCTCCAGCACAGATGGCTTGATCATTTCGATGCTGTTTTGCGTTCCATAGACCGAGTCCCCAGTAATAGGCTGCACGATCTCAGGAATGTTTGTGTTTTGTACCTGGCCAACTGCAAGATGATCACAGATCAATTATTTTGATTCAGGCATGCCGAACGAGACCATTAAAGTTAAATTAGCATGTTCTAACATTATTAGTATTTCATACTTTTAATGGATTTCATTTTAAAATAGTTCCTGTTGTTATGGTTTTTAATTCATATAAGTTTATGTTATCATTGTCTGTATGTAAGGCAACTAAGAAAAACACAAATTGTTTGGACTATTTATTTTATAAACATTTGTGACCCATCTTAAAAAAATGAGTCGCATGTCAGAAATTTTTAATATTGAGTTATTAGTAGTGTTGGAAAGAGCAGAATCTATGCTTTCACATGGTGTATCATGTAAGAAGACATCTTAATTCTAACTGAAGTTATGGCTTAACAAACACATGTGGGGTAGAAACCTTCAAACCCAGAAAACGGCTATCAAAGTTGATACAAATTATTCGTTACGTTTCTTGAAATGTACCTTAGTTACCATCTTCCAAGCTCTCTGGAGGTCACAGAATGTGGTTATTAGCATATGTATGCCCATATATGGGAAGATAACGCGTCAAGCTTCGTGGTGATATCCCATATGTTAGGAGCGTCCCAAAATTAGCAGTTGCGAACGTGCACAATTACTGGCATTTTCGGCATTATTTTAAGGAAATTGAGCAGAACACTTCACACAGTTCTACAAAAATCGCTTTAAAATACACAAAACAGAGTTAAATAGTGGGTAGCTAGAGTAGCAATTGATAAAACGAATACCAAAGAATAATTTTCTGGGGAAATCTAAAAATCGATGGATTCGCGATTTGTTCACATAAACAGCATTTACGGAAAATCAGATTTGCCGACATCCGACTCACTTTGTTAAGATGGGTCACATTTATTATCATTATTATTATTATTAAATTGTCCATTGTGTTTTTTTAGCACCAGAACAACAACCCTTTTGAAATTACTACTATAGCATAAGGAGACTTCAATGAGACTAGACATGATCATAAATCAGTTTTACATGACAACTTTGATTAAAATCTTCAAAACAAATCTGTTTTGATTACATCATTTGAGAGATCATACTGAAGACACAGAAACGTACGTGATCAGATAATGATAACCTAACATAATTGCACAACAATAATTTATGTAATACCATACCTAACTGTTGAAAAACATCATCATCGTCCACAGAATGGTACATGAAACTGAACAAAAGAATGGAGAGAAGAACAATCAATCAAAATCAAAAACAATCAAAAACTACAGCTTCATATCAAACCACAAAAGGAATTCACTACATCTTAAATACAACATAAGACTGTGATAAGATTGCAAGAACACACATATATATGCATGCATGTACACACACACACACACACCACACACACACACACACACACACACACACACACACACACCACACCACGCACAGGCGCACATACACACACCACACCACAACACACACACACACGCCACAACACATACACCACACCACACACACACACACACACACCAAACACACACCAAACACACACACACACACACGCAAGCATACCACACCATGCTACACACACCACACCACGCACAGGCACACATACACACACCACACCACACACACACACGCCACAACACATACACCACACCACACCACACACACACAAACACATACACACACGCCACAACACATACACCACACCACACACACACACACACACAAACACACCACAAACACACACACACCACATACACACACACACACAAACACACACATACACCACACACACAGACACATACACACACGCGCACACACACATCACAACACACACACACACATGCCACATCCCACACACACACATGCCACAACACATACACCACACCACACCACACACACACACACACACACACACACACACACACACACACACACACACACACACACCCACACAGTCAGATACATGCACGCATGCACATTCGCACGCATGCATGCTGGGGCAGTTCCAGAGATGGTAGTCTAGGAGGGACACAAACACCTCCATTGGTGGCCTAACCAAATGGTGTAGAAAGTGTTTCACCACTGGGCCACCATAACTTCAGTTTCTCTGCTGTCTTGGCTCAACTGTTGACATCAGAAGAGGGGGGTGGGGTGCTACTGAAAACATTTTGCCTCAGTGCAGATGTCACTTCAGTAACGGGGGCACATACAAAAGGTCTAGGGAGGGCACACCACTCGAGCTCAGGCACAGCAGCCAAATTCCAAAGGTCTAGGGGGCACGTGCCACACACACATATAATGCACACACACCCATGCAAAAGTGTGCATGTATGTATGCGTACATGTGTACCAGCATGAGCAAGCACATGCATGAGCATGCTGCACACACAAACACACACACAGTATATACTGAGTCATTAGGCAGATGTAACAGTACAATACGACATCAAAGGAAATTAGACACCTGCAATAATGACCGACTTCCAAAAAATAACTTAATTTTTAGCATCCTTAAAAAATAAACTATGCAGTCACACTAGGGTTCACCTATGTCATGCTTGGGGGTGAGGGTTTATGGGGAAGCGAATCGAAGCATTACATGGGGGCGTGGGGGTCTTTGGGTAAGTGTTTCATAAAGATTCTTTAAATGTCAGCTCGTTGAGCTGTCAATATCAGACTGATAGAGCACTAATTGTTCAGCCAGTGTTTTGGGTGGATGTCAGCAGTAAACCAGCAATGTATTATTTTGTCATTACTTTTAAAGACTTTAAATGTAAAGAACAAACCAATAAAATCATGCAATGAATGTAACGATACTACGCATGCCAACGTGACGAAGTATGACTGAGGAATGTCCACAGATAGCGGGATGTTTTTATGGAAGGTCCTTTGCGCTGTCATGTATGAACTGCAGCTAAGTTTGACATCATGTGACAGTCATGTGACCCACCTTTCCGCGTAGGCTCTCAACTGCCTGAGAAGGCCTGGGTACGGGTTGTAGGGGAGCCGGGGTGACTCCAGTAGTTTGTGACACAGTTCCTTAAACACTTCCTCTATTCCCGTCGTCTTCAAGTAGCGGTTTATCATTGCCATGGTGAACTGGTCACATGATGGTAGGTCGCCCCTTGAGTTGGTGCTGGCCCTTGAGGCAGCCATCTTATCCTGCAACCTGTCACTCGATGAAACAGTGCAGGAATATGTGACAAGTGTGGGATGGTATGTAATCATGGCTACCACTCATTCCTCACATTAACCTAAAAGGCATCGCATAATTAATTTGTATTCAGCATACAGTACCAATGTTTCACTTATTTATCTTATTTATTCTACTTAATATAATATAATATTATATTATTTTATATGTAATTTTTTTATTAAATATATTAGTTATTTATTTATTGTATGTTCATATTTATTTATTAATCAAAATATAATATATATATATATAATGCCGGATATGAAGTTTTAAAAAATGTATGCAATAATAATAATAATGACTAGCTTACAGTGCCTATGGTGATTAGCAAAGTATGTTACTTTTTAAATAAATTGCAATCTACTTTGTTTCAAATAAATACGTTTCTGGAAATCTAAATAATGGTTCTTTGATACATATCATAAGTGACTGAAAATTGCTGTTGATGGCAGTCAAGTTAGAGATTAGCACTGAAGTGCACATTAAATAATTACACATGTTAAATGGCTCGTTTGTTACCAAAATGTCAGTATGTTTTGTTTGAAACAAAATGAAGTTAATAAAATAAATATATGTTTGTTTATATTTACTGAAATGAGGTATTTGCACTTAAATCCTTTCAGCTATTTCACCCCCTTGTTTGAACACGCAATCTGATCCCCAATGTGTCTTCAAGGTCATTGATGATGCATCGCAACAATCCGATCATCCTCCCCAGTCATGACACTCCTGTCGAGATGGCCGACAGATTTGCAGACTTCTTCACACACAAGATCACTAAGACACGCAATGACTTGTCACAGGTGTGAGATCACCAGCTGTAAGATACGCAATGACTTGTTACAGGTGTGAGATCACCAGCTGTAAGATACGCAGTGACTTGTCACAGGTATGAGATCACCAGCTGTAAGACACGCAATGACTTGTCACAGGTATGAGATCACCAGCTGTAAGATACGCAATGACTTGTCACAGGTGTGAGATCACCAGCTGTAAGATACGCAATGACTTGTCACAGGTGTGAGATCACCAGCTGTAAGATACGCAGTGACTTGTCACAGGTATGAGATCACCAGCTGTAAGACACGCAATGACTTGTCACAGGTATGAGTTCACCAGCTGTAAGATACGCAATGACTTGTTACAGGTGTGAGATCACCAGCTGTAAGATACGCAGTGACTTGTCACAGGTATGAGATCACCAGCTGTAAGACACGCAATGACTTGTCACAGGTATGAGATCACCAGCTGTAAGACACGCAATGACTTGTCACAGGTGTGAGATCACCAGCTGTAAGATACGCAATGACTTGTCACAGGTGTGAGATCACCAGCTGTAAGATACGCAATGACTTGTCACAGGTGTGAGATCACCAGCTGTAAGATACGCAGTGACTTGTCACAGGTATGAGATCACCAGCTGTAAGATACGCAGTGACTTGTCACAGGTATGAGATCACCAGCTGTAAGACACGCAATGACTTGTCACAGGTGTGAGATCACCAGCTGTAAGATACGCAGTGACTTGTCACAGGTATGAGATCACCAGCTGTAAGATACGCAATGACTTGTCACAGGTATGAGATCACCAGCTGTAAGATACGCAGTGACTTGTCACAGGTATGAGATCACCAGCTGTAAGATACGCAATGACTTGTCACAGGTGTGAGATCACCAGCTGTAAGATACGCAGTGACTTGTCACAGGTATGAGATCACCAGCTGTAAGACACGCAATGACTTGTCACAGGTATGAGTTCACCAGCTGTAAGATACGCAATGACTTGTTACAGGTGTGAGATCACCAGCTGTAAGATACGCAGTGACTTGTCACAGGTATGAGATCACCAGCTGTAAGACACGCAATGACTTGTCACAGGTATGAGATCACCAGCTGTAAGACACGCAATGACTTGTCACAGGTGTGAGATCACCAGCTGTAAGATACGCAATGACTTGTCACAGGTGTGAGATCACCAGCTGTAAGATACGCAATGACTTGTCACAGGTGTGAGATCACCAGCTGTAAGATACGCAGTGACTTGTCACAGGTATGAGATCACCAGCTGTAAGATTCGCAGTGACTTGTCACAGGTATGAGATCACCAGCTGTAAGACACGCAATGACTTGTCACAGGTGTGAGATCACCAGCTGTAAGATACGCAGTGACTTGTCACAGGTATGAGATCACCAGCTGTAAGATACGCAATGACTTGTCACAGGTATGAGATCACCAGCTGTAAGATACGCAGTGACTTGTCACAGGTATGAGATCACCAGCTGTAAGATACGCAGTGACTTGTCACAGGTATGAGATCACCAGCTGTAAGATACGCAATGACTTGTCACAGGTATGAGATCACCAGCTGTAAGATACGCAGTGACATGTCACAGGTATGAGATCACCAGCTGTAAGATACGCAATGACTTGTCACAGGTATGAGATCACCAGCTGTAAGATACGCAGTGACTTGTCACAGGTGCGAGATCACCAGCTGGACTTACATGAACTGGTTTCACCTGATGAGAATATCACCTGCAGTTTGTAAGAATTCATCCCTGCCTCAGAAACTGAGATCAGGAAATTGGTCATACAATCTCCTTCAAAATCATGCGACTTAGATCCACTTCCGACGTGGCTTTTGAAAGACAATCTCGATGAATTGTTGCAGGTGCTGATTCAAATTGTAAACCGTTCTATGTCATCGGGGATTGTATCTGACTCTTTGAAGGAGGCCTTGGTGACTCCTGTGCTGAAAAAGAACAATCTTGATCCCGAGCTACTGAAGAACTTCCAACCAGTGTTGAATCTATCGTCCATCTCCATGCTGATAGAACATGCAGTGGCAAGTCGACTCAACACCTACATGTCTGAACACGGAGTGCACAAGGTTCTCCAGTCAGCCTACAATAAACACCACAGTACTGAAACAGTGCTTCTCCGGATCAGTGACGATGTGCTCCGCGCCATGGACAGCAATAAATGTGCTCTCCTAGTGCTACTCGACATGTCTGCAGCGTTCGATACAGTGGACCATTCAGTGCTCTTCTCCAGATTGCATACAAAACTGGGTATCTGTAGGACAGCCCTCTCATGGTTCAGGGCGTACCTAACCAACAGAAAGCAGTCAGTTCTCATCCAGGGCACATCATCCAACTGTCAGCGTCTGGACTTTGGGGTACCCCAGGGCTCTGTGCTGGGGCCTATACTGTTTAGTGTCTACATCATACCACTGGGGGGTATCATGCGTAGACACAACATTGAGTTTCACCTGTACGCAGATGACAGCCAACTGCTGCTCACCTTTAACCCCGCATCTTCCCAGTCAGCGCTTGATGCTATGGAGAGGTGCATCGCTGAGGTCAAGATCTGGATGGCTTGCAACTTCCTAAATCTGAATGACAACAAAACGGAGTTTGTTGTGGTTGGAACTAACAGGCAGCTCACCAAGGCAGCCGTGACAGACATCTCCATTGGGGAGAGCTACATCCCGGCAATATTGAAAGCGAGGAATATTGGTGCAATTATTGACTCAAACTACGGACTGCAGGCACATGTAAACATGGTGTGTCGGTCAACTTACTACCATCTCCGGTGCATTGGGAAGATCTGAAAATATGTCGGTGTGAGTACGGCCCAGATAGCCACCCATGCCCTCATCAGATCAACACTGGACTACTTGAATGGATTACTGCATGGCCTCCCCGCATGGCAGCTGGCCAAGTTACAGAGTGGAGAACACAGCCGGGCGCATTGTTTCCCGTGTTCCTTGATGATCTCACATCACGCCAGTACTTTGCGCACTACATCGGCTGCCTGTGAGGTATCGTGTGCAATTCAAATTGCTCACACTGACCTACAAGGCAATCCACGACGAAGGCCCATCCTACATCAAAGACATGCTGGTGCAACACAATCCGAGAAGATCACTTCGGTCTGAGATAGGCTGCTGCGGGTTGTGCCCATGTCAAAGACGCAACTGGGGGACAGGGCCTTCTCTGTGGCTGCACCCACACTGTGGAACAACATACCCCTATCCATTTGCCAAGCTCCATCGACGGATGTATTTAAAAGACAGTTAAAGACTTACTTGTTTTGCAAAGCTTTTTAGTAGTTTTAATTATTTATGACATTTTATATAGAACACCTGTATTGTTCATAGAGAGTTCTGTATGTGTTTATTTTAGAGTTATTTTATATATATTTTATTTACTTATTTATATATCTTATTCATCTAGTTTTAATTTTCCATACTTTTTGATATAGATATATACTAGTTTTTATGTTTTGAAGTTTTTTTATTATGTATTTGTATGTATTGCTTCTATGAATTTGTAAAGGGCCTTTGAGCAGTATAGGCTGAAAATGGCGCTATCTAAATGTGCTTATATTATTATTGTTTGATTCAATCTTAAAGGGGCACTGTATAGATTGCACTATTCCACGGCAGAAGTATTTTGCCGGCGCACTGTGGTGCACAGTCTGGTGCAGGTGATATGTTTGCAGTCGTTAGTTCTCGGAAACACAAGACAAGCGTGTGTTGCATCTAGTGATTCTGTTTTTGATACGGATTTATTTATTTAGTGTTGTTAATTTGCAACAGTATATGTCATAAATAAATCCTTATCAACAACACAATCACTAGATTCAGTGCACACTTTTCTTGTGTCCCTGAAAGCTAACGACGGCAAATATATCGCTACACGAGATTGGTCTATAAATAACCACATACGCAAAGCGTCGGCCGACAAAATACTTCTGCTGTGGAATGGCGCAATCTATACAGGGCCCTTTTAATTTAGTATATAATTTGTTAACTTAAAAATACATATACTCAAATTAATTCCTAAAATATGTCATAAATTTTGCATTACTTCACATTTTTCTAACAACAATTATCATTGCATTTGTTGAACTATATTGTTTCTGCATTGAAATGTTTTAACATTTATTTATTCCCCATGTTTTATTCAAACTTGACTGAAATACTCAAATTCATGAACTTTCATGCATTTATATCAAATGAACCAATATGATGTAGTTGTATTCAAGCCTTGACAATGGGTTGATTGGCTTCGGCCCAAGACTTCAACTTGGCACTTGGACTAGAGGCAAGACCAGACAAGTATAAATGTATTATGACTGTAGAGCTATTTATTAATACACTTGAATTTACCATTAATTATATACATACAGGCACATTATTTACGCAGGCTTTCTATTTCACTAGCTATGATTATGTAGATTGTCATTTGAACTGTCAGCACATGGGATTTGTTTGAGAGGACATGATAAAAGCACCAATTTAATTCACTTCTCGTGATAGGCCTCTACTACGCTCTAGACGCTTATAGCTACACGACTAGCGTGATCTGTACTTTAGTTGCTCGCAGCAACGACGGTCAGCGTAATTTCGTGACGATTTTGTCACCCAAACTGTCCAAAGTTTTAAAACTGTTTTGCAAAATCATGGGCTGAAACTATACCACATGCATTCCAATGATATGCTCCACGGATGTATACTTACTTGGTTTATTGTCCTGCCATTAAATGCCTTAGACAGTGAAACAATGGTATTGTTTCGACACGCTTCAGCAGTCATGCATGGTTACCCCGTCGCTTCAGATGTTTATTCATAGAACTATTTAGTGTCCCCCTCTACCGTTTAATAGAAAACTACACTGACCGTTTAGTGCGCGACTGTACGATAGATGGCAAAACTAGTTTTAAAATGTTCAGAGCAATTATAAATTATACCAATGGCTCTGAATATTTCAGCACACCGCCGGATAGTTATCTTAGGCCAGTTTTTTACTAGCCATTATATTATAGGAATCAGACCACAAATACATGGGAGGGTCTTTTAATATAGGTCAAAAACTGGTTTGGTGGTAGAATAGTTCAATTAAGTTTTAGATGGGTCATTTTATAACATCTCAAAAACGTTAACATTGACATCAAAATCAACTGTGGTCTGACCCCTATTTATCCCATCTAAACCCTTCCCTGTATATCTGACCTCTATTACCCAACTTGAAAAATATCATGTGAGCATACCATGTAAGCATATGATGTTATTTGGTGGAAAATTTAATCCGTTTATCACAAACGCTGCTGTGTCCATTTGAAACAATTTAATTCTGTGTGATGACCTCGAGGTCAGATGGGGTCAAGTGGTCAGCAGAGGTCAAGCAGGCTCACACTTCCCAAATAAAGTGCCCTGTTATGGTCACACTTCTCTTCAGCAGACATTCATATCTGCATCAGTATTGCTAAGGGTCTCCTTTAACTCCTTGTGTTATGGAGGAGTAATTCTGCAGATGTCTTAAATTATTATCATCTATTAATACGCATAATAGTCAATGCAAATGTTACATTTTGCAGACTTGAATACTAGATTATACTGGCTTCTTAACACTTGTTCTTGCAAAGATCAAAATGCAATATAGTTTACAATCTAGAAACACCATTTCCGTAACATGAGGATATAAACTAAATAACTACCACTTATGCATTGACTTGTACTTGAGTAAACACTTGCAGTTAATGAATACTACTGTCAAAGTTATGCATTTGCTGAACAGTTATATAGTGTAATTCAAATTTGCCTTAAATATGGCAAGATCTATAATTCTAGTCTAGTTTCCAGTTATACACTATGATACACTATGGATTTGTTCAATAAAAATGTGGAGATTCTGGAAGAAATTAGAGTACAAATCTGATTTCAAAATACCGTATGCATTACCCAAGGTATGTCCATTCATAATACCCTAGGTAGACATCCTTCAAAAATGACAAGCCAAGCACCGCATATTGTCAATGTATTCTCAATGAAGTTCTCCAGTCATAAACACTAGCAAGATAACACCATCATATTGAAGAATCAACCAAAATCAACCAATAATTTATCATGTATTTACATGACATGGATTAAACATTTTACTACCAAACAAGAACTATACTTAGCTAAACGGTAACGGACAAAGTAACAAAGAATCCGTACATTAACAGAACATTCCTGACAACTGGTTCTACAATCTAGTAAAGAAGACTCCCTAGTGGAAAATCAACAGACACAACATATCAACTGTCAAATATGCAAAACCGACTGAGGTGCATGATTAAATGCATTGTTCTGTATAAATGAAATGTATCAATTTAATCATAACATTTTAGAGACTAAAATAAAAGTTTACTGTAACATTCAATTCTATATTCAAGTTGACTCGTGTGATGAAATAAGACTGACATAATATGTTTATATCATACATCTCAAAATTCTGTTTTGAGGCTACATCAGGTAAATAATCTATAACTGCACTGCTGAACTTGACAACAAAAGCATGAGTTTTGAGAAGATGTGTCGGTAACCAATCGAGATACTTTACAACAAATCTTGTAAAATAACATCTTCCTTCAATGGTTTTGTTAGCTTTAATTATTTAATATATCCAGCTGTTTAAAAATGTGATCACATCAAACAATCTGGTAGGACACTGCTTACTGGTCTAAGTTTACTTAATCCCGGCCCAACATACCCATTTTCCATCTGTCCTTATACAAAAATCACTGGTCACAAATAAACCGTATTGACCACTGCCTAAGGCATTACATCCCCACGTCCGTGATGACACATTACAAACAGAATTACAGTTCCATTAATGACTTGTGGAATTACAACGGGATAAGACGATCCGTCTATAAATCTTCATGTCTTCTCGATCACAAGAAATGTAACCCCCTGGTATATGAGGGAGGAAGATCACAGCTGAGTTTGACACTACAGGCAGTGTGTTCATTCACACCTCGCTGTAGCCAGAAAGAACATATTACATTCTGGTTGGCGCAGCACCGGTCCTCTGTTACGCTGACTGCAACCAATTACCAAACAAATTTTATCATTAAATGCAAAATAAAACTATGATGCACTCATGTAGCACAGTGTTGCACTGAGCATTCGAGATGGTTGTAGCTACCATTGTCTAGCACAAGCACCTGGCTACAAGCTCAGCCCTTGGCTAACACCACAGTTACATATGTCAGCAACCACAGTATACGATCTAGTCTTGCACTGATATGACGTTAAATCCACAGCAATCATCACTGCTGTAATGACATGTTCGATATGTAGCATCGTCCTGCTTCATTAATGATATGCATGGCAACAAAAAGTCAACATTTGTTGAATCTAGAGTAGACAGGACATCCTATCATGTCTTGTAGAGTGACAAGTGTTTGTGTGACAGATCCCAGTGTACGACGGTCGTCACACATGTAACACAAAGTTTGAACACTGGTCACTGTGGACCAGTTGAATCGTCCCCAACCCACCCTCTGAATCACCTCCTCACCCTTTAATCACCTCCCACCCCCTGCACAGTGTAGATTCTCATTGAGTCACATTGATCATCTGACTGTGACACTCACATAGTCACCGGGCAGAAATCATGATGACGTGATGTACGCAATGACCATCATGTGATATACACATATTATCATCGGTCTGATGAAACGTCCATTATCAACACTGTGTATCATTATAACTGTGATGTGATCATTGTGTTATCTTGACTACAATGTCATGTATAACATCATTACAACTATGACATGAAGCACACGTCATCCCGCCATCTACGATGCAATGTAGACGTCATCATGATGCATGTAGGTGTGGTCGTTGTGCCACGTCGTGTACATGAGATAAGTGTGGTCGTGGTGTGACGTGTGTCGCCGCTCCATCACCCTCTGCAGATAGATGCCCTGCTTCAACATCCTCGCTTGCCCCCCGTCGTCCCCCCCATCCCCCACCCCATCACCTCCTCCGAACCTCTCCCTGTCCCGGCCGTCCACAGCGTACAAGGCCATGCCCCCATAGTCAAGATCAGCGCTAGTCCTGGGTGTGTTCGTCCAGACAATGAGCGACGTATCGGCACTGTTTGTGGGCGCGGCACAGAAGCCACCATACCCATAGCTGTGGTCCTGCCCGACCACGGCGGGCAGGGCTGCCCAGACCATCAACGATGGTCTCGGGTCCGCTCCACACATCTGCTCATCTTGGTCACATGAGAGCGCCATGGCGACGGGACTGAGCTTAACGTAGGTGTGATCAAGGCTGCGAGCGAGGAACTCCGGCTGCGGAACTCCTGACTTCTCCAGGACGACTTTGGGCGTTTTCTTTGCAAACGAGAAGTAGCAGTGATCTTTCCAGCGGTGCCGGACTCGGTCACTTGAGTACGAGTGGTCCGCCATCACTGTGAGTCGCGGTGCTGCTGGACCCAACACCAGCAGACATCACCTGCAACACACACACTGACACTGGTGAACACCACAGACATGCCACAAACACAACACTGCCAATGGTGAACATCAGACTTGCCACAAACACAACATTGCCAATGGTGAACATCACAGACTTGCCACAAACACAACACTGACAATGGTGAACACCACAGACTTGCCACAAACACAACACTGACAATGGTAAACACCACAGACATGCCACAAACTCGACACTGACAATGGTGAAACCACAGACATGCCACAAACACAACACTGCCAATGGTGAAGACCACAGACATGCCACAAACACAACACTGACAATGGTAAACACCACAGACATGCCACAAACACAACACTGACAACGGTGAAACCACAGACATGCCACAAACACAACACTGCCAATGGTGAACACGACTGACATGCCACAAACTGACCGATTTTTTTATTTGATACCTTATTTATTCGTCCCCACTTTTCCCCTTAAAATCTACCCCTGACCAGCTTAGACTTGTTTGGCCTAGAGCCAACTGACTGATTTAATTGCATGTGGAATAATTTTGATGGGTTTAACATGTACACGTCAATGACCAAACATGTCTATGATTTACCCATAGATCTGCTCATCAACACCAGTCTAACGTATAGAATTCACAAGCATCAATGCGAAGCACGGTGGTCGAGAATGGTTAGAATGTCGGAGAGTCAAATTCAATCAAAGGAACCAGATTTCAAATCCTGGTACTGATCGCTGTTTCAAAACTTGGGCAATTTTATTCACTTCACATTGCCTGTGTGGCAGCAAGGGTTTACCTGGATGTTTGTTTTCAAGGGTCCTCAGGACTCCCAGCCTTCTTTTGAAGTGGTCCCAAGCCAGTAGCGAGGGTCCCACTTATTGGTCTTTTTAATTGTAAGTTTTGTTTTTTAAATATCACAACTTAAACAACTCATCTAAAACAGTTATTATTAGTTTGATACTAACAAGAACTTAACAAAATAACGTGCCTTGTTACAATATACTGTTTTATGTGTTGATGTTTTCCATTGATAATCAACGTAGTTTTGGAAGTTAGAGCAGCCTTCCTCACTTAGGTAAAGGCATGCTAGTTTGCTAGATGCCTTGGCTTGTGTGTAAATGTCACATTGGGAGATCTCCTAAGGCTAAGCTAAAGATATTGAGGAAGCCACGACTCACTTTGAAAGGCTCCTGAATTTGTTTTCATGGCAGGAAACCTGACTGTGGTGAATAGATAATAGGCGGCAGATGGAACTGTGCATTACTTTGTGGACACATAACTGTGATGTGTAGAATCCGGGCACACCCCGATTTCAGCATTATGACAGTTGTGCCTAAATGTTAGGTCTTAATGCGTTTATCCCATCATTCCACATAGTTTCAGGACTATGATGTCACAAATAATGCTCAATCAGGTTTGAATCAGCGCGCACTGCTGCCGTCGCGGGTTACTGCACGTCGCACTTGAAACAAGCAATATTAATAAATTGCACGTTGACGCAAACATGGGTGCTATTTCGGCCTCAAAAGTGTCTTCTTATCAATATCTTATAACAACATACTGTATATATGAAACAATGTGGAATGATGGCATAAACACAATGAGTTATCAAATCAGTTTGATTGTTGGATGAACATCTGGCGCGATTGGCCCCGGGATGGGAGTCGGGATCGGAGTGCTTGCACTCTCTATTGTTACCATTGTTGGTGTACGACCTGCCATTTGTTTGGTGATAACAAATGGCTAGTTATACAAAAGAATGTTTGTGAGTCGCTTTGTTTTCCATAGATGTAGCTCTAATAAATTAGGACATCTTAAAATGCACAGTGACTGCACTCCAATATTGAAACCTGAACAGACATGTGCACGGATTGGAATGGTATTCTGGTTCACGAATCAGTCCATAGAGGCGCTCCACAAAACTATGCACAGGGCAGCGCCAAATGGAGGATTAGGCACCCTTCAGAATCGGGAAGCATAGCAATACGCAATACCAAACTAACTAATTCGGTAATAAACTACCAAGTTACAGGCATTCATATTCAATATATATTTTTGGTCTATGACTCTATGTCACTGAATGATATGCATGCATCCCATGGAACGCAATGATTATTTTGCATGTGTTCAGGTACTGTTTGCGTCCTGTAAACCCCTGTTACAGTATCCTTTTTGGAAGAGATACAATAAAGTGTTGGTCTTTTCTATCTAGTGTCTATGCCAGGGGAAGTAAAATATCCTATGCAGGTAAACGTGTAACCTGTAGTGGACTCATTAACTATAGAGAAGGAAAACTCTAAAAATAAACCACTCCTATGTTAAGCAGTTAGCTCTAGATGGGCTGTTTGGAGTCATAAGTGACATCTGACATTTCAACTATTTTTATGAGCGCACACGCCACCCCCCCAATTGCATAAGCTTTGTTGGACTTTCAACGCCCAGAAAGGGCCCAGTCCAGTATCATAAGACAATAATTTGCAATGTTTCATCTGGGCTGGGTAAAATAAGATAATGACTGTAGCCATCATTGTACTTTATAATAATGTGAGAAAGGAATATATTTCCTACTACTAGTACTAGTCAGATTTAATGGTAGGGATGTCGGAAGAAATCACACAAACGCGTTTGCATTGGGACGCAATGTTAAATCGCCTATGTTTAACAAATTGTAAGTGCCTTGATTTATAAAGACTGATCATATATGTTATATCAAAAGAAACATAAATATGTCTTCTTTGTGATAAAATACCTGCTTTTGCTTCATACAGATACTCGTGATGAAACAACGACACCCACAGAAATGTTGTTTCGTTGCGTACGCAGCCATATTTAATCTCGCGGAAGATAAAATTACGTACTCGCATTATTACCCGCCATGCTATGTTTGGCAGTATGGTTGAAATCGCAAAATGATGCTCTTTGGCTATGTTTATACTCTCACACACATTTGACTAACTTTGTATACATAACATGCATGCATTCACTAACGTCCACATGATTTTGCTGGTATACCTGCACCTTCTAAAACATGTCAGATTTTGTTGATATCCACATAATGGAAACCACTAAAGCATATCCTCCAACCTGTGGGTAGCAGGCTTCCCAAGCTGGTTCAACAACGAGCCAGATATATTGTGTACACATATATATATGGATGACGATTTGAAAGTGGGGGACCTGGAGATACTTTTGTAAGCTTTTCCAAAAGGTTAGTTGCTTAGTTAATTAACTTAATTTTATGTATAATTCCTTTCGTAAACGATATATTAAAAGGAAATACATCAAATATCAAGTTTTAGCTAAGTTTTTTGTATTGTACAAGATTAGTTTTTTCACATTTCCTTCAGATAAAAAAATTGTCATACAAATTTATTCAATGGCCTTTACATAATTGTCTATAACCTTTCCAATGGTGTATCACATTTGCCAATCTGATGAATTATTGCATTTTCACCAACCTCCCTATTAATGGGGAGTTTTTGTTTACACATATGGCTGTGCCACTAGCATTGCCACGCACTGTTTTGGTTGGTGTTTTTTTTCCATTTCATTCCTGCGTCTTGTATATTGCCTTTTGGTCGCGTTTATATAATTAATGTTTCGGACAAGTATTTGTTGATATAACGGATTAGTATGACATTTCCATCATTAGATACACGTAGGTTGGAACAATGACAGTCTGGTGCAGCAACGTAGCAATGTCTTAGATTAGACCTTCACACGTAGGCGACATCAACAGAACTCAGAAGTGTTACAGAAATCGGAATTGGCTTCGACCGGTGGCGTGAAGCATCTCGTTTTCTTTCAATTTCTCGCAGCTACACACATAATACTCAATGTTGCTAGATTGTGCAACATTCGATAAGGTTGTCGCCAGTTATACTCACACTGCTTCCTCTGTTGTATAAATCGTGCCTGCGTGCATGGAGTTCATAGATCAAGTATGCCAATGACGAACTTACATGTGACTCAACAAAGTAGATATTGCTATTCGTTGACGAAGAACAGGAAGTTACCCAAAAACTGCGGCAGCTCGTAGCGGCATCGAGAAACGAATTACACCGGCTACGCCAAGCTACCGCGTTGGGCGAGCCGGCGATGTCACATTTGTAGACCTGTGGGCTCGTGTTATAACTGATATAAAAACTAAAGGGAAAGATACTATGCGCATGTGTGACACCTGTCTACCTGTATGGCCTAGAATATAGCAATGACAGAGAAACAACAGGAGAGGGTACAAGTGTGCGAAAACAACTGGGTTAGGAGAATTACGGGGGTAACGAGAATATATAAGCGAAGAGTGGAAGAGCTGAGGGAGGATGTTGGTGTGAAAGAAAGTTTCAAGAATAAGTTGGTAAGAAATCGGTTGAACTGGGCAGGACATGTGGAGCGAATGGGAGAAGAATGAATGACAAAGAAAGCAGATGCCCGGAGAGTGGAGGGAAAAAGAAGACGATGGCGACCGAGACTGATCGAGGTGGGAGGATTGCGTGAAGAGAGACATAGAGGGGTGGAAAGGGGAATGGAGGAAAAGAGCGAGGAGAATGGAGAAGGGTGGTAGAGAAAGTAGTGCAAGTGCAATGAGGAGCAAGAGAAAGACAATTTTGATGTATCCAAGCCAGGAGAACAACAAAATCATGATTCCATAATGTAAGTATTTTTTAAAGTAAATAAGTTAAACATATAAATATGTTAAACTAAGTTATAATTTTGTAAAACATATTATATATAAATGTAACCGGCAGGGTGACTGAGCAATAGTAAATTATTAAATTTAATCTATATTATTATTCCAAAACTCCAAGTACTCCTTTTGTTCTCATTACTTTTAATATGTTAAGTCTGTAGACGCTGCCTGAGAAAGCCACTAGGTTCTCTTCCCAGGTGGTGTAAGTTTCCCCAGCAATCACCAAGTGAGGGTCATACCCCGGTCACTAAGCCAGGATTTATTTTTTGAGACGCCATCACAGAGTTTCCGAGAGAAGCTGGACAGACAGCGCTCCAGTGTTTTTCCACGAGGTTTCGTGTTTTAACAGAGATGTAAACACAAATGAAGATGTAAGAGTGCATGGTGTGATTGCACTGAGCAGTGCTCAAGCACTGTGTTAGACTGCAGTTCCCAGTTGGGTTTTTTTTTGTTTTGTTTTACTTTGTATTTTAGATTATCAACACAATAAATGATAGTTATCATTTAACCGTGTTGCCTGTCTTCATGGTAAATCCCCCGCTACAAAACGGTGTCAGAAGTGGGATGAAGACGATCAAATAAACCCCAGCTGGGACGAATGTCGCAAGGAGGCGATAGCTATGATATCTGCAGTCAGTGTCCGAATAAGTGCGACCTATCAGAAGAGACTCGTGCCTCCGACAGCAAGGCACTGCACGCTGTAATATCAACGCTGCTGGCCAACACTTCGATAACATTTCGTTGTGAGACAACATTCGCGTATGACGAATTCCGCGACGACGAACTTCTGCTTGTTGGTGCCTAGATGGCTAGGACCCGTTTTACATGCGTGATGCAGATGAACAATAGCAGGCTCACTGTTGAACTTTTTACGGCATTAACGATGTATAATGTTTGTTTCTTTCAGCAGGTGTATCCTTGCAATGGTGTAGGTCATGTTCTCTGAATTGTTATGTGTAATGTTTGTTTTCAGTTTAGTGACATTCTACATGTTGTATGTTGCATGTGATCATGCAGGGAACTTGTTAATGTTTGTATCACTTTAGAACTGGTTTGAAGGGTATATGACGTGGTTTTCTAGTTGGCATTGTAAGTACATGTTGTCAGTTAACCCGACTGCAGTTGGAGCACTCCCGGGCACAAACTGCAGAAGCAGAGAGAGAGAGAGAGCTTCTGCCGAGTCTGAGTGGCTGGCTCAGAAACAACATCTGCAGCAGGAATTAGCCAGGAGTAGTGAGACAGGAATCAGGGAACCTGCATTGGCATCGCTCAGCGCATCTATGTCCAACGAGAGCGGACGATGCCCAAGTTGAGAGGACGACCGCTGACACCGGAAGACCCAGACGTTGATGACTGGACTTCAGACATGGAGAGCCACCTGAAGGCCAGTCCATTCTCAGATCGTGAGGGTCTGGACTTCATTGTGGACCATCTGAGTGGAGTGGCCGGACAAGAAGAAGCTCTGCAAATTGTGAGGCGTGTCTTTGGTGACATAGACACCATGGGAGCAGCGCAAGAGGCCTTCTACACCAGGGTCCAGCAGCCAGGTGAAACCCTTCTGGATTACTCTTGCCCTTGTCAAGCTGTTTAGTAAACTGAGCAAATGACAACCAAGTTTGGCCCCACTGAAAGATGAGACATTAAAGGGACGCTTTGCTTCCGGGGTTCGTGAGCAACATCTTCAACGCGAAATGCGCAGGTTGGAGGTTGACGAACCCGGGATGCTATTCTGGGAGTTCCGGGATAGGGGAATCTACTGGATAGGAAAAGAAGTCCCCAGGAAGATGGCAACACATGATGCTATCAATACTACCACTGCTGCAAGATAGGATAATACTGCCATCCTCAGGAAATTGGAAGATCAACAGCAGCAACTACAGCAGATGCAGGAGCTGTTGACCAAATAGCAACAGCAGCTGGAAAGGGTTAGAACGCCGAGAAGCTGGGAAGCCCGCCGACCGCCGAAGCGTGGCTATAATGCAGAGGGCAAGCGGGTCTGTTATGTGTGTGGATCAGTGGATCACATCAGCCCGTATTGTCCCAAGAAGGGGCACACGGTCAAGAAGGAAAACTAGATGCCTCCTCTGCACAGGTCCAGGTAGGGGATGGCGAGTTAGAGGACCCATCAGATGTAGAGGCGGTGATGGAGAGAGCCATCGGGAAATGTCCCGTGATAGAGGTAATGGTGGGTGGACATTCAGCGAAGTGTTTGTTGGACACAGGGCGGAAGTGTCCACCATCACCGAGGGATTCTTCAGGAATCACCTGCTGCCACGGGGACAAGCGATGAAGGACATCGCAGGGTGGATCTCCGTCACTGCCGCAAATGGGTTGCCGGTGCCCTATCTTGGGTATGTAGAATGTGAGATGATTATTCTGGGACAAGTGTTCAAAGAGATGGGTTTTCTTGTGACAAGAGATCCAGTGGACCCTGTCATGCGACAGCGAAAACTCGAACGTCCTGGAATAATTGGCTGTAACATTCTGCGTAGGGTTGGGACCATTCTAGCCTCAGAACTTGGGCCACGTTACCTGGAGTCAATCAGGGTGAATGATAGTGAACCCAAGTGGGCTAGAGTGTTGTCATTGTTCACCCAAACTAGAGAAGACTTGAAGCAGCGTCATGTGAAACTGGCCGGAAGGAAGCCACAACTGTTACCAGCTGAGTCAGCGGTGACAGTTTTAGCTCACGTAGTGAAGCCAGTAGGGCTCTGCCAGTTATTGGTTGAACCACTCGATCACGGGTCGAGCGGGTTGCCACACGGAGTACAGACTGTGTGCTCTGTTGTAAGTGCGGACCAGAGATGTGTCCGTAGTGGAGTAATCCCAGTTCAAGTCTGGAACCTCAACAAGGAGGATATCTGGCTTCAACCAAGGAGTGTGTTTGGATCTACCCAGACAGTGGATATCGAGGAGCCACAGGATACCGACACATATATAGATGTCAATGAGGTTACCGTACAGTCGATAGGTGCTGAGATTTCCAGCACGGCTGAGCCAATAAACAACAAGGGGTCGTCTGGCGGGACAGGATCAGGAGGATCTGACATTTATGACTTACCGTCAGTGGACTTAGGAGGGTTGGACCTTTCTGAGGTGGATCGTCAGAGAGTGAAGTTGTTGCTGGTGAAACACAAGGATGTGTTCAGTAAAGACCAAGACGACATCGGTTACTGCGATGCTGTCCCACATCAAATACTCACCACTGATGATAGGCCAGTTAGAGTTCCCCACCGACGGGTGCACCCTAACCAGTGGGAGGAGGTTAAGGCACACCTCCAGAAATGGCTGAAACTTGGAGTCCTTCAAGAATCTACCAGCTGCTATGCATCACCAGCAGTTCTTGTGAGGAAGAAGGATAACTCATTGTGATTGTGCATCGACTATCGTCAACTAAACCTTAAGACCATCAAGGATGCCTTCCCTCTACCACGTGTAGATGAATGCCTGGAAACACTCACTGGAGCAAGATATTTCAGTACTTTGGATCTGGCCCATGGCTACTATCAATGTGCCATCGACGCCAGAGATGTACTAAAGACTGCGTTCAGGGTTGGAACTAGTGGACTGTATGAGTTCACAAGGATGCCAATGGGACTTTGCAATGCCCCAGCTACTTTCTCACGCTTGATGAATCATGTGCTAGGAAATGAGAATTTCCATTCCCTTCTCATTTACTTGGATGATGTCCTAGTATTTGGGAAATCAGTGGATGAGATGATACAAAGGCTGGACACCGTATTCGGGAAACTACGGGCCTTTGGACTCAAGATCAAGCCGCAGAAATGTAGCCTGTTCAGACGGGATGTTAAATTCCTTGGGCATATTGTGTCAGCAGAAGGAGTGGCAACAGACCCGGAGAAAATTAAGGCTGTACAAGAATGGGAAGAACCAAAGAGTGAGAGCGAGCTACGTTCCTTCCTTGGATTGGCTGGATATTATCGAAGGTACCTTCCTTTGCCCAGATAGCAAAGCCTCTTCACCAGTGTGTTGGCAAAGCCACGAATACAAAGAAGGGTTCGAAGAGAAAGATGTTCCAAGATGGACAACTATTCCATGACAAATGGAATAGAGACTGCAGTCTGGCCTTTCAGAGGTTAAAGGAGCAGCTGACAAGTGCTCCAGTGCTAGTCTACCCAGACTTCACGAAGCCGTTCATCGTAGAGACCGATGCTAGCTTCCAAGGACTGGGCGCAGTACTCTCCCAAGAGCATGGGGTTATTGCCTATGCAAGCCGCGGTTTGAGGCCAGCGGAGAGGAACGACGCCAACTACAGTTCCATGAAGTTAGAACTCCTTGCTCTGAAGTGGGCCGTCACGGAAAAGTTCCGTCCTTATCTCATCGGGTCGCACTTCACGATTTACACGGATAATAATCCATTGAGTTACATTCAGACGTCAACGTTGGGAGTTACAGAGTTGCGCTGGGTTGCTCAGCTTGCTCAATTTGATTATGATTGTGATCAAATACCGTAGTGGTCGTGCCAATGCCAATGCTGACGCACTCAGTCGAAAGACATGGCATGGAGAACACGTTGCAGCGGAAGTGGACACGACTTCTGTCAGAGTAGAAATGACCGAGTTAGCCGTCGATCGAACGATAGGGAAGATTTTGTTGTTTCATGGCGACTGACAGCGGAGGCCGAAGGCCGACGGGAGCGTCTCCTCGATGAGGGGCTGTGCTTCACGGCGGCGGCAATACGGACTTGTTGTTTATTGTGTGCTTGTGTGCTTGTGTGCTTGTGTGCTTCACGGTGGCGGCAATACGGACTTGTTGTTTCATGGCGACCGACAGCGTGAGGTGAAACATATGTGGCGCGTAACGTTTCGTCTTCGGACGGTACATGTCCCGCTGACATTGACAGCCTTCTATCTAGAACAGCATTTTGACTACTGATGCTAGTGCTACGTGGACGATTTCCTAGCGCAGAGGAGGGCCCATACATTCCACTTGTGGAATGGTCATCGCAGGATGATTTCTCGTCATAAGTGTAGACTAGAGATTGATCGTTGTAGGTATACTCATACGATGTGTATGGACGCGTACACTCGTAGTCTTCCATTGTCAAATTTGTCATCTTCATCACACGATCCGATTTCTCCTTTTCCGTACGGCGTCTGAGAAGCTTTCGATTCATCTTGTTCATATCTTTTAGAGCTTTCCTAATCAACTTTGGATGTTTGTCACAAGCTGCTAAAGCTATTTCGTTCTAACACCCTTGAGGAACAGCTTTGCGGCATATTTAGTTACGTCTTTGTTTCCTGTCCCTCTATATCTCCTTTTGACGGCATGGTGAACACGATCAGCGAAGTCTTCCAAACATTCGCCGACTTCCTGCTTCATATCTTGGAGATTTCGACGCACAAGGCTTGGATCTTCTTTTGTTTCAAATTTGCTCTTCATGCGTTTCATGAGCCTTCGATAATCGCTGCAAGTCTTGCGGGAACGGGTCCAGATGTAATCAAGTGCTTCGTCGCGCAAGCATTCCTTTAGCCTCTGTAGTTTTTGGTAACTACTCCAGTGATAATATTTTGCAGCACGCTTAAACAGGTGTAGAAATGTGTCCCAGTCTGTGGATGTTCCTGAGAATGTAGGTAAATTGGGTCCATTGGTTTTGTCATGTGTGTGATGCCCATCGGTTGTGTCGTGTGTGTGATGCCCATTGGTTTTGTCATGTGTGTGATGCCCATCGGTTGTGTCATGTGTGTGATGCCCATCGGTTGTGTCGTGTGTGTGATGCCCATCGGTTTTTGGTGTGGTGTCGATTCCTCCCATTGGTTCGCGTTTCACACCGACTGGAAGTTTTGTGTTGCTAGTAGGTTGAAGTGGGGTATCCTTCCTGCGTGCTTCTTGTCCCAACAACCGCGAGGGACCGTAGCTGTATATGCCATCCTTTGGATGCGCATCAAGGAGAGGTTTGTCATAAAAAGGATGACCCATTGATTTGGAATGGCTCTTATACTCCATGTTCTTACTCTCATACATTTCCCATCTCATTTCATCACCTATTTCCTGTGACCTGCGTCTATTCATTGTGTGATCCCATTCTTCCATCTCCCTTTTCATTCTTTCTTCCAGTTCTCTTCTGCATGTATTCTAGCGAGTGACGTCATCGGCTCTGTCAAGTCGCCTGGAGCGATGACTGCAGTACCGAATGAGATTCAGGAGCGACACCAAGCAATGGTGGAAAGGGTAGAAGAAATCATGACAACTACCGCAATGAGTGAAAAGATCAAACACACAGTATCACCTCTTCCAGGGTACACAAAGCAGCAACTGGCTGAGTTACAACATCATATCTTGAGTAAAGTTGTGGCTATATGGAAGAAAGGTACAAAGCCAGACAGTACAGAACTCCATAAGATGCCGATAGTTGCTCGTCGCTGGTATAGCAAATGGAACCAATTTGTGGAAATAGAGAATGTTCTGTATATAGAGTCCTTTGAGAATGGAGAAGGAACTCTACAGCTTGCATTGCCAACCAGTTTGAAACAGCCAGTACTCGAAGCTCTTCATGATGCAAGTGGCCATCAGGGAAGAGACAGGACTCTAGCTCTGGTAAGAAAGAGAGCATTTTGGCCTGGAATGAGCAAGGATGTAGGTTCGTATTGTGCCAGTTGGTCACGATGCTGTACTGCTAAGGCATTAAGACCTACTGTGAACCCGAGAATGGGACACCTTTTTGCGAACAAACCACTCGCACTACTAGCAATTGATTTCACTATGCTAGAGAAAGCTTCAGATGGACGCGAACATGTCTTAATCATGACGGATGCATTTAGCAAATTCACTGTAGCAATACCCACAAAAGATCAGAAGGCGACTACAGTTGCGAAAGTATTGACACAGGAATGGTTCTATCGATATGGAGTACCTAGACGCATATACAGCGACCAGGGAAGACATTTCGAAAGTGGCGTGGTAAGGGCCTTGTGTACGGTATATGGAATAAAGAAGTCACGTACCACTCCATATCACCCGGAGGGAAACGGTCAGTGTGAACGCTTTAATCGTACGATGCACGACTTACTGCGTTCATTGCCGCCACACAAGAAACGACAATGGCCACGCCATTTGCAGGAACTGGTCTTCGCGTATAATTCAACGCCACACGCGGCCACAGGTTTCTCGCCTTATTTCTTGATGTTCGGGCAAGAACCCAGACTTCCGGTGGACGAATTGCTGGATGGAGAGGGCCCAACATCACACCTAGATAAATGGACTGATGACTGGGTACTGGAGCATCAGCACTGACTGGAAGCAGCTTTTGAATTAGCTGGTCAGAGATTAGCCAAAGCCGCTGGAATCAGAAAGGATAGGCATGATCTGACGGGATCCGATGCGCCACTGAAGCCTGGAGATCGAGTTTTCCTTAGGAACAGAGGAGTTCTAGGGCGAAACAAAATACAGGATCGGTGGGTGGCCATCCCCTATAGAGTCGAGGATCGGATTAATCCCGATAGTCCCCTGTATCGTGTTCATCGATTCGATGGTCTGGGACACCCTAGGGTGGTACATCGCTCTGCAATATTGGATGTAAGGGATATCGGGGTTCCTGCAGAGAGTAGAGCAAATGCACCAGAAGAAAAGGAAAGTACACGGGAAAATGTCGGAGATAAACACGCGAAGACCACCTCGGAGGGCAGCTCCACACCAATTGACAGGTGGATGATACGTCAGGAGACAGATGTATATATACCCTTGATGCCAACTGTTCAAGCGGAAACTGTTCCCTCGATCCTTCCGCACAAGGGTGATGGACGGTGGAGGGAAGAAGAACTTCCACTGCCCCGTGCTTCACCAGTTCATTCGAGTCATCTTGAGAACGATAAGAGTTCGAACGAAGAAGAAGCACAGATACCCCTTTCTACAACCGACAAGTCGCACCTGAGTAGTCGTGGTATGTCAGGTAGAACCAGGTCGACTCGGGATGCTCGGGTTACGGGTGGTGGGCAGAGTTGTGCTCAGGCACATAGCTGTTTGTCTGTAGATTCAGATGGCGACAGTGCCTCGGAACCAATTCCGAGACAGTCCCGACGACATCGTCGTGTTAAAATCAGGAGTCGGTCCGATCGCTCTGGTAGGTCGACTGCCAGATCAACACCTGGATCAGCAGATGGCGAAGCACTACCACGTAGGAGTTCTAAGCGTGCAACGGCAGGGCATAACCCCAATCCCCATAATCTGCCACGGTCTGCAGCTCTTAGGACGATTGAGGTAGCAGCACCATCATTTGGAGAGCTGAGTGAAGCCATGTCGAACTTAGGTTCCATGCTTCAAACAACTTGGTTGCAGTCACAGGCAACCACAATTAACCGCAACTTGCCATAAGAATATTAGTTTTGTAGATCATTATTCCAAATGTAATATCTTGGTTCTGATTGTTCAGTTGCTCGTGGGATAGCAACTATTTAATCAGGGGGGTATGTAACCGGCAGGGTTACTGAGCAATAGTAAATTATTAAATTTAATCTATATTATTATTCCAAAACTCCAAGTACTCCTTTTGTTCTCATTACTTTTAATATGTTAAGTCTGTAGACGCTGCCTGAGAAAGCCATTAGGTTCTCTTCCCAGGCGGTGTCAGTTTCCCCAGCAGTCACCAAGTGAGGGTCATACCCCGGTCACTAAGCCAGTATTTATTTTTTGAGACGCCATCACAGAGTTTCCGAGAGAAGCTGGACAGACAGCGCTCCAGTGTTTTTCCACGAGGTTTCGTGTTTTAACAGAGATGTAAACACAAATGAAGATGTAAGAGAGTGCATATGTGTGATTGCACTGAGCAGTGCTCAAGAACTGTGTTAGACTGCAGTTCCTAGTTGTTTTTTTTTGTTTTACTTTGTATTTTAGATTATCAACACAATAAATGATAGTCATCATTTAACCGTGTTGCCTGTCTTCACGGTAAATCCCCCGCTACATAAACAAAAAAGATCCGCTTGAGAAGGAAACAGTTATGTTGGATTTTTGAAATGAACAGCGCCACTTGGGCGTTTTTTATTCAATTTCCCTGGTGGCAATGCCCAAAAAGGGCACTTTCAGCTGCAAAAATAATAATTTATTATAATGTAGCATATATATAATATTATTTGATCGTTATATATAGATACCCGGTTTTTTTTACTCAGAATATGCAATTCTGGAGCGAGGGAAGTAATTTTCGTTTCAGTTAAGGTGTCGAAGTCAAATAGTATTTGTGTATGTGTACGCGTGCGCGTGTGCGTGTGTGTCTTTCCCCGTGATATATTTTGTCATAATTAAAAGTACAGGTTTGGGGAAAATGCTGAATAATTTGCGCGCTCGCACAGGTATGCGATGGTTTCAGCGCGTGTCAGACGTAGGATCTACGTCATGTGTCTTTGTTCAACATGACGAGACACGGAGAGAAAGTGAAGAGCATGTACAGTGCATTGAACACCAGTAGGCCCTATAGTCGTGATAATGTAGAATTGTCAAGTAAAATTCATATTGCTATGGTATGAGCACGAGGGTGTACGTAAGCCTATTGTGTCAACGTCTACTTCATGTTGCTAAGCAACATATATAGTCCATGATGTAGGGGCCGGTTTCCCGAAGTATTTGCCGCGCACGCACGATTCCTGCAGTTGTTAAATTATTTTTTTAACGTTTTACGCGCTTTACGTTGTACGTTCCGAACAACTGATTTACCCTATAAAAGACCTTAACAAGACCTTAACATACATTGGGTGCTACGTTACACTTGTGGGTTCGTAGATTAATCTCTGAAAGTTTGGCGCCCGATGTGCAATTAGCTGTCTAATTAAGAGGAAAACGTTAGCAAACATACCCTATATATTCGATTATAGTACACGGGTGACGCTCCTCCCCTTTTGGACAGGTCCAATAGATCCGCCGTTGTTAGCATTCCGATTTCTGAAAATGTGGATTTTAACGTAGTTTTACCTGTCAACAAAAGTGTGGGTCTCTCATCGGATATTTTGGCCGAATTTCTCAGCAAATGTCGGTGGCTTCTTTTCCTCTCCGTCACACAACATAAGGGTTGCCATTTTTTGGCGCATGCCTTTGTCCGCTTACAGCCGATGTGAGATTGTAAATGGACAACCGTGGACATTGGATCGGGGGTCCATTTACTATGGCGCTGTTTGCCTACATGGACCCCTTTTAAAAAAATGGAACTGTTTATGTTTTTATTGATTTTAAAATTATATACATGGTTTACTGATGTCTCGACATTAAACAAGTGCTATTCTGAAAGGCAAAATTGTACCAACGAAATTATCGAGACTGTTACAAAAAGTAGAAGATGCTGAAATGGCCATTATTGATCGATTTATATCAATAAGGTCTGGATACGTTTTTTGAACAATTCTGTTTTTTGTTATAGCACGTAGCACCAATTGACCCCTTCTAACTCTGTCAACACAATACAAATTACACTTTTACATGGTATAGGTCCATATACGACGGGGAGGGTGGTCTATTTACAATATCACACCGGCGGGTACACCTAACTAGTCTGCGGCAGGAAAGGGGAGCTAAACGTTGATTGAAAGGTTTTGCAAACGCATTTTGTTGATTGCATCTCGTCAATGTACCGTATAGTGCCACTTTGTGCGCAGTGTGAGATCGCCAGCAGTGCCACTGCGTCAAGATGTGTATGTGTGTGTGTGTGTGTGTGTGTGTGTGTGTGTGTGTGTGCGTGTGTGTGTGTGTGCGTGTGTGTGTGTGCGTGTGTGTGTACACGCGCGCGCGTGTGCGTGCATGTGCTCGTGCGTGTATGTGTACCTAGGTAAGTGTTTGTGTATATGTGCTCGTGCGTGTGTGCGTACGTGCATGCGTGCGTGCGTGTGTGTATGCGTGCTTGAGTTGTGCGCAGTGGGGCAGTGCATGGCTAGAGCTTCGGACTCTCGGGTTCGAATTCAATGCTGCGGTGTCGAACCATGGGCAAGTTCGTCCACTCTACGTTGCTCCAGTTCACTCAGCTGCATGCTATATACAGAGATGGATATTTGTGTACGAATAGTCTTCGCGCATTAATTGCAGCGTGAGTGGATGCTTAATTCCCAGAGAAGTTGAGATGGTGTTCGATTGAACAGGTCTGCATGTCAGGATCGAAGTAAAGTGTAACGCGCTTTGAGCGGTCCTGAGGACAGGATATTGCACTATATAAGAACTTACCATTTCTTTTTTTAAATACATTGCGCATGCAATATCGTAAAAACAAAACCTTTCAGCACATGATACGAATTACATTGGTAATTACCTCAGCACTGGATAAAAGCTCGGATAAAGAGGTGATCAAGTCACAAAAACCTACAAAACTGTCCATTCGTCATACAGAACGCCCGCAATATCGAACAATTAATGCATGTCGTTGGTCCCACATTCACAGCCGTTTATGCCGACTGCTGTTGACGTTTGCGCCAATGAAAATTTTTGTGTGCAATTTGATGTTTTTGGTGAGCCTGAATGTGTTTTGGCAAGTCTTAAGGGAGATGCAAATTGAGGTTTTCGGAGAGCCTCAATGTGGAGTTTTTTGGCGAGTCTCAATGAGGTGTGGACACCTACACGTCTCCCTTCCACCCGGAGCTCCTGCCCACACTGCAACAAGATCAGCAGATCGAGAATCGGGCTCCTGGGTCACATCGGAACCCACAACCGACCACTGCGGACGTCATCCTCGGTTCGAGGGAGCGCTGATGATGATGATGATGGTCCCAATATTAATTTCGTTCCGGCGCCAGTGACACAAGTACACACACACACACGCACACACACACACACACACACACACACACACACACACACACACACACACACACACACACACACACTCATGTTTTTTTTGCAGTTAAAAAAAAGTGTGTCCGGACTTTTACATTCTCTAGAATCAACAAAGATGAACGTATAGCCATCTTTTAAGTACGTGATAGTGAAAAGCAGTCAAACTATCTGTAAGGTGCATGCTCAGTCTACTTCAACGGTCCAATAGTTTTAGAGATATAGCCTCTCAAAAATTAATAGTACCCCCAAAACCGTTTTGGGATTGTACACTTTTACACCACTGATTTTAACTATTATAACTATTATGTATGGCATTGGAACCTTTCTTTTGCGTCTGTGTTTCAGAAACATGAAATTGTGACAAGTATACAGTCGATCTATGAACATGTTGGAAACATTGTTTTGAGGGACCAATTTACGTTGTCCACAGATTTGATGTTTATTACGACATCCAAGATAAATATAATTCAAACACATCAAGAACCTTGATATTAGAAGGACTTAATGTTCCTATGATACAGAGGATGGTTGTATGTATATAAAAGGAAAATTATTTATATACTACCTCCAACCAACAAATCATTAGACATGTTTGAAATCACAGAAGTGTTGCGATCCTTTTAAGAAATGTTTATTACGACATCCAGTTTCTCCTAAATTATATATTTCTCATCCTATTTATCACCAGTACCAGTTAGATTATGCTGTAAGAAGTCAAATAATACAAATCTTCCCGCACGTGTATTGTAATGTATGCCCAATAGCTCGGCTAAATAACAAAAAAACACTACGATGCTTATTGCGATATCGCCGTTTATTACCACACCCGGACCTTGTGGAGGACGCATTTTGAGGTAATATGTACAGTATCTTATAGCGTAGCCATGTGTCTCGTAGGGGTACCTATTTACCATAGTAATTGTGTTTAAGCATATTCATTGGTTTAGTGATAGTGATAGTAAAATGTCAGTGTCTTTCCAAAACCATATTGTACGTATAAATATGTGGTTATTATTTTTAATAATATGCATGAATGAGATACATACACTATCCTAATAAAATAGTCAAATACATTTAGAATATTGGCATGTGCTCCCGTAGTATTAGCTAACCGAAAAAATAACATATTGGAATTTAATGATACATACTTAATTTTGTTTAATGATTTTTCATATTTACTAAATATGGATTTTGTTCTTCTATGACGGGAACAAGTGAAGGAAGGATAATGGGAAACTATCAACACAAATTTAACTTTCTAAAACAGAGAAATCAACTATTGAGTTTTGTTTAAACAAAATTAAAGAATATCATTTTAATGCAGCGGGTTTCAGTGCAGAATGGCGATCTGTCTTAATAGGGCCGAAGTAATCCTGGTAGTTGTTTGAAGAAGGACTTGAGAAGGCCCCGGACCACTTGTCTGAGCTGCAGTGAAAGGCAGTATCCATGTACCATCAAGAGAGAGGCACATCTCTCCATTCAGAGTGTCAAAATGTTATGGTAATTAGTGGCCTGCATACGGCGACCTCACATAAATCGTGAAGAAGTTGGTGTTGTCTCCAACTTCAAGAAGCGGTACTGGTGCTAAGCCAACCAGATAGTAGTACCCAGTGTACATGTTTTAATATATTTTGATGACATATTGCCAAATGGAAGGCAAACAACACAGTATGTTGTTGGTACTGTTGAAACAATGATGTATACGTGTACGTATTACGACGTCCACGTGTTACATTTACATACTTTTCCATTGTTTTCACAATTATTCGCCAATCAATGAAATTGGCAATGTAAATATGTCGTGTACATACGTTAGGCAAGTCGAATGGAGAGAGACGACAGGGAGAGAGTTGAGGATACTGCAAGACTGAAGGAGAATAGCAGTGGCAAGAAAACTGAGGAAAGGAGATTGAGAGGAGAGAAGGTGATTGGAGGGGAAGAAATTGGAAAATCGACAACAGAAAACGTGACAAGCGTGAAGGTGACAGGGAAGAAAGTGACTGTAGAGAAGGAGGGAGGGAAGATGGAACGGGAAAGGAAAGAGGAAAATGAGACGGGACGAAAGAAGAAGGGACAAAAGGAAGTGAGAGCAAATGTGATAGAAGAGAAGTCGATAAAAGGGACGCTGACAGGAGGAAAGGTGACAAGAGAAAAAGCGACAGGAAAGAATGGATCGGAAGAGAATGTGACAGGAGAGAAGACGGCAGGGGGGGAAGACAACAACCAGACAGATGCAAACCGAAGAAGGAGCTATTCTAAGGCTGTGATTGAGGGGGCAATGAGGAAAGAGAGGGTGTTTATGGGTGACTCCATTATGAGAAAGACGGACAAGACACTGAGCGAGGGGAATGACATCGTTGTTTGTTTACCGGGGGCTAGGATTGAACATGTAACTGACAGGGTAGAGAAGGTATTGGGACATGGCAAGGGGGGGGTCTATACTGGTACATGTAGGAACAAATAATGCAGACAGGGAGGGAACAACTGCGATAGTACAGAAGTATAGACAGTTAGTGAGGAAGCTAAAGAAGACGAGAGTCGAACAGGTTATTTTGTCAGGAATTTTGCCCGTAATGGGAGGAAGGGGGGCAACGTATAGAAACTGCAAGAGGATGGCGATCAATGCACTAGCTGAGCAGATGTGTGAAGAAGAGGGGGTGGGATTCACAGATTTATGGGGATACTTTGTTGGGAGGGAAGATATGTACATGAGAGATGGCCTCCATCTTAGTGGAAAGGGGGCAGCAGTTTTCTCAGAGAATCTGCTGCAATCTGTTGACAGTGGGACAGGTTGCATCTATTTAAACTAGATTCGCAGGGGGACTCACAGAAAAGCCTGAAAATGGAGGCATAGATAAAGACAGCACAAATAAATCAACAAATAACAGTCTGGAAAACTCTTCTGAAGCTGGATATAAATGTGTTTGTTTAAATGCAAGGAGTATAGTAAACAAAAGAAATGAACTAAACATTATGGTAGAAGATATTGACCCTCATATAATAGGTATAACCGAATCCTGGACCACCACTGATATATCAGATGCTGAATTGGGACTGACAGGATATGTAATGTTTAGAAAAGATAGAATAGGAAGAAAGGGAGGTGGAGTTATTTTATATATTAAAGAATCTATTCAGGCTTATGAAATAAAATTAGAAAGAGAAGCAGATTGCGAAGAAGCTGTTTGGTGTAACATAGTTACAGGAAACTCAACGTTAACAGTTGGGTTAGTTTATCGAAGTCCAAACATAAGCATAGAAGAGAATGAAAAAATACAAAACGCTATAAGGGAAGTAAACAAACGGGACTGTATTATTATGGGGGATTTTAACCATGGGCATATACAATGGAAATCTCTACAGAATATGGGGAGAGAGGACCACAAGTTTTTAGTTTTAGTTCAAGATACATTCCTTTCTCAACATGTGTTAGAACCAGCCAGGGGTGAGAATGTGTTAGACATAGTTTTGTCCTCACAGAATGAATTAGTTGACAATGTCAAGATATGTGAGCCACTGGGGAGTAGCGATCACAACCAGATACATTTTACCATCAAATAAAATCAGAAAGGAATAGCAAAAAGCAGTATAGGAGAAATTTCCACAAAGGAAGGTATAAGGACATGAGGAAATATTTAGCAAAGATAGACTGGTATAAGACACTGACAAATATGACGGCAACAGAATGCTGGAATATATTAAAGAGTGAAATTAAGTGCATAATCGATAAATTTGTACCCTTCAAAAAACAAGGAAAACGGTCCAAAAAGAAACACTTATCGAAAGAAGCCATTAGAAAAATTAAGTATAAACAAATGATGTGGAAGTCATATAGATGTACTGGAAATGATGAAGACTACAAAAATTATAAAGAAGCACTTAACCAAGCTACAGCTGAAATTAGAAATTCAAAGAGAAGCTATGAACAACAATTAGCTAGTAATATAAAACATGACAGCAAGAGTTTTTATGCGTATGTTCGAAGCAAACAGAAAGTTCAAGATAAGGTCGGTCCTCTAGAAGATAGTGCTGGAAATATAATATCAGAGGGATTCATAATGGCAGAAGACCTGAATGAGTACTTTAGTTCAGTGTTTACCAGGGAAGATATTAGTTCACTGCCAATACCAGAGGCTAAGTTCAAGGGGGCAGATTTAGACTATTTAGGACAATTAATTGTAACCCCGGAAATGGTAGCTAAGAAAATAAGGGCTATGAAGGATAATAAATCACCTAGAGTGGATGGTATTCCACCCAAACTACTATTGGAAATTGTAGAACAAATTAGCATACCACTTGCAACAGTTTTCAACTTGTCATTAGAAGAGGGAGTGGTTCCTTTAGAATGGAAAGAAGCAAACATTATACCGTTATTCAAAAAAGGTTCGAGAAACAAGTCAGAGAACTATAGACCAGTGAGTTTAACATCAGTGATTTGTAAATTATTAGAAAGACTAATTAAAGATCACATGGTGGATTTTCTTGTTAAACAAAACTTGATAAACCCATCTCAACATGGTTTTTTTAAAGCGAGGTCATGCTTAACAAATATGTTATGTTTTTTGGAAGACATAATTAAGTGGGTAGATGAGGGATCACCAGTAGATATCGTCTACTTAGATTTTCAAAAAGCTTTTGACAAAGTACCACATCAAAGATTACTGCTTAAACTAAAGGCCCATGGCATAGGAAATGGTATAATAAACTGGATAGAACAATGGCTGATTGACAGAAGACAACGTGTAGTAGTTGATGGGGAGGCTTCAAACTAGAAATCGGTATTGAGTGGGATACCACAGGGATCAGTATTAGGTCCTATATTATTCTTAATATACATCAACGATTTGGATGATGAAATAACAAGCAAGGTGTTGAAATTTGCGGATGATACAAAAGTGTTTAGAAGGATTAAAAGTGATGGAGATAGACAGCATTTACAAGATGATCTTGACAGGTTGATCAAATGGTCTGAAAAGTGGCAAATGATGTTCAATTTTGGGAAATGTAAATGCCTCCACATAGGACATGGGAACGAAGAAGTAGAATATACAATGGGGGGTACTGTACTAAGTACTACTGTAAAAGAAAAGGACTTAGGGTTAACCGTTAGTGCTGATATGAAGATTTCAGAGCAGTGCGGAATTGCAGCTTCAAAGGGAAATCAAATCCTTGGATTAATTAGGCGAAACATAACGTATAAGGAAAAAGAGCTAATAATACCGCTGTACAAAACAATAGTTAGGCCTCATTTAGAATATTGTATTCAAGCGTGGAGGCCATATCGCAGGAAGGACATAGATATGCTAGAAAGAGTGCAGAGGAGAGCAACTAAAATGATACCAAATCTGAAGGATCTTAGTTATGAAATACGCCTAAAAAAATGCGGTTTAACAACATTAGAGACCAGGAGATTGAGAGGAGATCAGATAGAAGTGTTTAAAATATTGAAGGGTTATGAAAATATTGATAGAAATATGTTTTTCTCAGTTAAGAAAGATAGAAGGACTAGAGGACATGATCTTGCATTAGCAAAGGAGCAGAGTAGATTGGATATAAGAAAGTTTTCATTTTCACAAAGGACTGTAAATGAATGGAACAGATTACCTGCTGATTGTGTGGGTGCTAGTAGTGTGAATGTTTAAAAATAAAATCGACACATACCTCAGACGGGCGGGATACACAGAGATAAAAGGGTCGGACTCTCGATAAGCCAAAGGCTTCCTTGTCCACCTGCTACCTAGAGTTAATTCTCTGGGTGGCAATCTTGTTAAATCTTGTTAAATGTTCGATAAACAATACGTATTTTCCCATAGACATCAAACAAATATAAAGAATGGTGTTTGGTATAGTTTTTAGTTAAATGTATAGTGCAGAAAATATGCTATCATTAGGGGTAGAATATTTATCGTGAAAGCAAGAACGACCACTTCCCTATGTATTGTTTTTATCAAAGGTGAATGGAAGCATTCACACACATTGCAAAATTTCCTTTTATGTATTGTCATACTCGGAGTAAGAAATACAACGTACCCTTTTTTCACTTTCCCTTATTACTGTATCTAGCATCCGTTGTAGATTTATTTCATTCTCACCAATCAATACCGTGTCATCTGCATATCGTAAATGATTCATGTTGTATCCCCCTACTTGAATACCTGGCATATCTTCTAATGTACGTAAGATGATCTCACCGTATAGCGAAAAGAGATCGGGGGATAGGACATCACGTTTCCATCAATGTTCAAACTATATAAATGCTGGAAAGTTTGAACATTGATGGAAACATGATGTATACACACACACACACACACACACACACACACACACACACACACACACACACACACACACACACACACACACACACACACACACACACACACACACACACACACACACACACACACACACACACACACACACACACACACACACACACACACACACATATAATTTATATATATATATACAGGTATGTATATATATATATATATATATATAATTTATATATACCAGAGTTCGTAATGAAGAAATTATATAAATGCTGGAGAGTTTGAACATTGATGGAAACGTGATGCAAGACAAGGGTGTGTCCTATCCCCCGATCTCTTTTCACTATACTGTGAGATCATCTTACGTACATTAGAAGATATGGCAGGTATTCATATATACCTATATATATATATATATATATACATGAGCGGATATTCCCCACGCTACTAGTTGGCGAAGACAATAATTATTAGTTTATTTAACCGGGTAAGGTGTATTTGCCCTACTTCAAGAACATCGGCAGTAGCAGCAACACCAAAAACAACAACACATAGTTTCATTACAACCGGCTCAGCACACGTGTGTTTTCTTTCTTATAAATATAAAATTAGTTTAGACCCTCATATATTTTGTATTTTAATGTTTTACTTGATCATTTCGCGCACATATGCAACCAAATCACGAAGTCTGTTGTGTGTGCTAGCCTGCTTAGTGATATCGTGTATAACGCACTTTCCCCTACACGGATGTTACTGAGTCGGCAAATCTATTTCTTTTGTTCCTAAAATGGAAGACACCTCCGTGGGTCTTCAATGTGTTTGTACGCAGTTGGTTCAATTTAAATTGTACATTGTAGTGCCATATGTAGATCTGGGGGGCGGGGTTGGGGGACTCGTGCCCCCTAGGATTTTGAAATTTGGCCACGCTATGCGTGCGCTAGAGTGGCATGCTCTAAGACCTTTTGGATGTGTTTCCGTTACATATCCCCTAGACGTTCCGAAAGTTTATTATAAACGCCTTCCGATCCGACAGCGTGACGGCGGAGTGGCGACAGCGGAGTGGTGGTTAAGCTCCGGCGGAAATTCTTCACAAGAACCTCCCAACTTCTGATGTCAAGATCCGACAGCTGAGTCGTGCTGAAGCTTCTGCTCAGTCCACCCAATATAAATTTGGTTCGGCCGCCAGTGGTTTTTTGCGAGCCTGAAAGAATGTGTGCAAATGGAGGTTTTGCCCACCCTAGACTAATCTCTCTGGATCCGTCTCTGAGTATGTTCAATAAACTACTATAGTATATGGCCTGCATGCCCGCATGGTAAGGGGGTGCGATGGTTATGTACGGTAAAGATTCTCCAGAGGGATACAGTTAAGTGTGTTGGAAGCCCCAAGGGGTACAGTTGGAGGTATCAAGCAGTCGTCCTGTTTGACGTTTTTGCATACCTGCAACCGCAGGTCGATAAAACTATTGAATGTGCCCCCTTTACTCTTGCCCCTATATATTTGGAATGTGCAACCGTTTAGGTGAATCTCAAGAGGGTGTGGAGGAGGTTTTAGGTGAGCTTCCAATTTTTTTTATGAATTTCGTTCGGCCGTCAGTGGAGAATTTGGCTTTCCTCTAGACTTCCCTCTCTTGATCCGCGCCTATATACATTAAATGAAAGAAATAGGGTGATCATGGGAGTTGTACAACACGGTAACACAGATATGCACCCCCACAACGTGGAACCTTTTAGAGAAATAATGCTCATCAGCCGCGGCTCCAGAGGGAGCGGCGTTGGGAGGATGTACATGTCCCCGGTTTTGTTTGAACGAGTGTCAATGGAGTGTTCAGTTGGATGTCTTGCGGATCCAGTGTGTGTGTGGTTAGTATTTTCGTATAAAATTTACATATTATAAAAGTACACAATAAAAGAAGTACTCCTATATAATTTTTTATATATAATAAAATGTATTTATAACAAGTCTTTCAAAATATTTAATGTAAAATGTATTTTTAATATAAAAAGTACTTTCTATACAAAGCACATTCTATATAAATAACTTTCTACACAAAGCACTTTTGTACAAATAACTTGTTTTATACAAAGCACTTTTTATGCAGCGTCCTTTCTATACAACGCACTTTCTACTCACAGGCGTCGGAACTGCGGGGGAGGGGCTTGGGGGCTTAGCCCCAATATTTGTTTGTGGTGAGGGGCTGGAAGAATGTTTAGCCCCCTCAATATTTTTGTGTCGGCAAAGGGGTGCAGTTGGAGGTTATGGTGAGCCTCGTGGCGAGTGCTGTTAGAGTGTTTGGTACGCCTCGGGGTGAGGGTGGGGTGCAGTTGAAGGGTTTTGGTGAGCCTCAGCCTCCCAAATAGTCACCATTCTGACGCCTATTCTATCGAAAGTACATTCTATACAAAGTACTTTATGGGTAAAGTGCGTTTTATACAAAGGCGCAGGCAGGCAGGCAGGCAGGCACGCACGCACGCACGCACGCACGCACGCAGACCGTGTAGTAATTTTAGAAATTGAAAAGGATTAATTAAATTTATATATTTCCTATTTAAGTTTAACTGATGTGTATCTCTCATATTGAGCCTCAAGTAAATAGCTATAATTTGCTCAACTGCTATGCCTATGGCATTGCGCGGCAATGCAGTGTGCATTAGACACTATTATATTATGCCGCCAAGATTATTCCAAATTGGCCTAAGACTACTAACTAGCTGCGCCATACAACTACTTATGATCTATAAGCTCAAAATACGCTTATACATTTACCGGCAGTTATATAGAAACGCATTACGTCACGATTGAAAGGCTGACTAATACCGGATCCTTGAATGTGACGCGAGGGCGAACCCACTGGGCGTACACATTCTGTACGACATCCAGCAAGACGCACGAATGAATGCGCATGCGTAGAAGGTCAGTCCGGTTAACTTTGGCTCAGTGAGACGGCTTTAACGTTCGGACATACTGGATATCTATTTTATGCTGGGACCAACAACCGAATGTAGGTATTGCGATGGTAAACACACATAAGAGTATTCCATGCAATTCGCTGTGTGGTCTGTATGTATCGTCCGTGGTTCTAAGTCGACAACGTCCCTTCTTCTTTCAGATGTCGTTTCGTGTAGTGCGGCAAAGCAAGTTTCGCCATGTATTCGGCCAGGGGTTGAAAAGGGACCAATGCTACGATAATATTCGAATTACGAAGAGTTCCTGGGACGCTACATTCTGCTCAGTTAATCCAAAATATCTTGCGATTATCACAGAAGCGGCAGGCGGCGGCGCATTCCTCGTTTTACAACTAGACAAGGTAGGTCCGGTTTGTAGTTGACCCCGATTTTTGACGTGAATCATGCATGCAAAGCCGGCCACGTGATTTACTGAATAAAGGCACCGCCTCATCTCCTGAATTTTAATGTGGAATTTGTCCCGTCGATAAATTAAACAGACGCACGGTTATAGCGTAGCTGGTGTTGCCAGTGACGGTAATCGGGGTTGGAAACCCCGAGAACGTTACACGTGCATGACTCTACTGGGTATTTTCGTCGGCGCTGAATGCCGAGGTACGTGTCGGCTCCATATAAGGAAGGCGACTTCCGCGTTGAGACAACGGGACGTTTCTTCGGCGTAGCATCGCTCGCCGTTCGTCGTTCCCGCCTCGCAAACATTCACTCTAATTCTTCTGTTGACTCCTAATTCTCTTGATGCAGCTATTGATTAATGAGCCGTGTTTATGGCGGCTTGTTGTTGTTGAATGCAGAATGGTTGTTTGGTCGGAATGCCTCGCTGCCGTATTGTGCTGGTTGGAATGTCTGGCGGCTCTGGGCCAGTTACAATGCACTGCCGACGTGGTGCTAACACATTTTAATGTAATCAGCATAAAAGGTTGTGTGTTATAATATTTGTGTTTTTTTTATAGAAATACCTGTATGTCTTCATTCGTAATTCTGTTAATTCAACATTACCTGAATAAATATTGTTAATATTATGATCCAAAGAGATGAACAGTTTTAGAGTTGTGTACTTTTGTGTAATTATGGTATTACTTACAAGGATGTAGGGATTGTTTGAACTAATAAAACTATTCTCACATAGCCTAATTGGTGTGATTTAATATATATGGTCTAACAACATTGGTCTGGTAATAATATAATTATCCCAACCTGTAAATGTTAAAAACGGGGGGAGAGGGCAGTGATTATAAATAAATGTGGTTCGCCATGCATCCACTACTATTAATAAATCAATGTTGCTAATATTAGTCTTTCTAAGGACATTTGTAAAAAAGGTGATTTGTCAGAAATTGGAGGTCTGTGAGTGGGATAGTGAATAAGCAATTCCAGTGTTTAGAGATAAATCCAAAGAATTAAGTCTGTTTGTAACCATAAAGAAAAGCCATGCCATTGTCAAGTGTGACATTGCTGGCAGTCATCAAAGTTGCATAGTTAGTTTGGCTGTCATCTTTTTATGAATTGTGAATAAAAACATAGAAACAATGACTGGTCAAGATTTAAGTAGTAAAGATGGAGCCTTGTCAATGTGTGTTTTCCTTCTTTGTGTGTCCATACACAAGACAGTAAGCTTTCAATGTTTCATACAGGTGTCATACAAGACAATGACATGACAGGTTTCATATGTGTCAATACTACATAACTTGTCAAAGTTTTTTTTGTGTCATTACACAAGTCCGACACTTGCCACTTTGGGATTATGTGTAAATAAACAAGACAAGGACCTTTTGAGGTTTTATGTGTCAATACATAAGACAATAACTTGTTGAGGTTTTATGTGTCAACACAGAAGCCAATGACTTGTTGATATGTCATGTGTGTCAATACGCAAGAGAGTGAATTGTCAAGTTTTTATGGGGCAACACACTTGTTGCAGTTTCATGTGTCAGTACACAAGTACACTTGTCACAGTTGTCAATAGACTCAATACACAAGATAATGAACTATCTACAATTCATGTGTACAAGACATAGACTTGTTATGGTTTCATGCGTCAATACACAAGACAATCAATTGTCTACATTTCATGTGTTAATACACACGACAGAGACTTGTTATGGTTTCACGTGACGTGTCAGTTGATACATAAGACAATGAATTGTCTACATTGTGTATGTTAATACACAAGACGATGACATGTCAAAGTTTCATGTGTCAATATACTAGACAATGACTTGTCAAGGTTTCATCTGTCAATACATAAGACACTGACTTGTCACGGTTTCATGTGTTAATACACAGGACAGAGACTTGTAATGGTTTCATGTGTCAGTTGATAAATAAGACAATGAAATGTCTACATTGTGTTTGTTAATACACAAGACAATGACATGTCAAAGTTTTATGTGTCAGTACACAAGACAATAAATTTTTAGGTTTCACGTGTTGTATCAATCATACTTACACTCGACAGAGACTTATCATGGTTTCGTGTTGTGTCAATACACAAGACAATGTTAAGGTTTCATGCACTGTGTCAGTTGAGAAGAAAGCACAGTAATGATGTATAGTTTATGTATAACTACATGTGGAAGGTACATAGCTTTGTGTACTTTGTATGCTAACTCAGCTGCCCCAATGAAGTGTTGGAAGCAGGACATTATAAGTTATAACCAGCAGTTAGCTGCCATTGAAACAGTTGAAGTCTTTGGTTTGCTATCATGACACATTGCAGCCCTGGGCTAAACAGTCTGTTTACCAAGGTCCAATTGGAATCATCACTTTGTTTACATGTGGCACCATCTGGGCTTTACCAGAATTGAAATTTGTGGCAACATTTGTTTGTGGACAGTTTAGATTTATTTTAATTTTAAGCAGTGATCGTTGGGCGTGGTCCGTTTCTGGTTAACTTGGTAATATCTCAGTGTTCTTTATAAAAAATTACAGCCAAATTGTAATATCATTATTCTTTTAATATCGGTGCTTTCAAGCATGATATATCATACTTCTGTTAGACAACACAGTTGTGGTCAGACATGCTTTAACAGTACATTATCAAGTTTAAGATAGCACACCAATGTGTTTAGCATTTTTTTATTGTAATATTAGTAACATATACAATTTGTTCAAAAGTTAGTAATATAACTTTAAAATAACATTGATTTGTGTTATCAGTTGCAAACTTACACAAATCATGGTTGTTTTTATTTGATTGCAACTGTAAGCAGGCTGCTTGGCAGTGTCTGATATGACAACCAGAAAACTGTAAACAGTGTATACTCATCTAGATTTTAATGCTAAACTATTAAACGTACACTCATCTAATGCTAAACCTTTAAATGCCAAAAAAATGCAACAGGAAACTGTCCATATAATATATAGTCTTTTAGTAGTCATTTAATAACAGAGTATAATAGTTGTGTGTGCAGTGGTAATAAAAAAAATGTTTATAAGGAATATTGTATGATCTACCTGAACACATACCCAGATATTACCACTGGTACACCATGGGTTTTGTGGACCCTCAGATGTAACATTTCCATCAAGTTCCTTCACAATGACAGTAATTGCATGCTGTGGTCAGTCATTAGCATGTCATTGCAACAATTCCCAAAATTCAGTTGACGTCCCCTACAAAATAAATCTACATTAATTGACGAGGAAATTCCTTAATTTATTCGATATTTTGTAGGTATCCGGAATTTGTGTGCAAGACACAATAGCAAGTAATTATTACGTTGTCGTTCTGGCCGATGATGTGTAGCGCACTGTGCTACGTACTGCTAATTCCACACAAATCTGCTAGGCATACAATTATCCGCCAGAGCGTGCATGCTGTGTTTACCGAGGCGTAAAATATCTGCCAGAGCGTGCCCGCTGTCTGTCCGTTAGAAAGAATCATGAAACAAAGTAAAACGCAAAAATCACTCAGACATGTGGGGCAAAAGGCCACGCATAGAACCGAAAGGTATTACACGTAAACATTCATTGGAAATTAAATTTATTACCGATACAATATATGCGGTAATTAAATTTACTACCAAGTGGAATCGGACGGCACTTTTAAAATTAATTAAATTTTTTGTGTAGGCATACACATGGCCCACACCCACAAATATCCACGGAAATTGGCTACACAAAAGTTTGAAGATGCCTAAATGAGTCGGTCATGTTCTGTTTTTAGAGTGTTTGATGTGCGTGACTTCTGTGACAAAGAAGTGACTTCCGTGACAGGTAAAAAACAAAATGCAAAGGTTTTTAGTCCTTTGGCCAAAGGTCCAAGGGATTATTGCCATCACTCTGCGTCTGCCGTCTGCTGTTAGCTGCTGTATCTCAGAAACCGTTCAGCAACTTTTTCTCTAATTTTGCATATACATATCTTAGGGCACTGCCACTATGCACAATAAATCTGTATTTGATCGACTCATTTTAAGGGCTCCTTAGGGCCTCCAAGGACCCCAAAACTGGTAAAAATGTAACATTTGGCCTATTTTTTCAAAAACTGTTCAGCAACTTTTTTTCTAATTTTGCATAGATGTATCTTAGGGTGCTGCCACTATATACAAGAAATCTGTATTTGATTGAATCATTCTAAGGGGCCCCCAAAGTGCAAAAGTTTTACATTATCTAGTGATATGGTTTTGAGAAGGGCCCTTGAGACCACCCTCCAACAGTAGATTTTGTTTATTGTGCCAGAAAGCCAGCAGCATGACTACACTCTGCAGCCTAGTACTATTGTTCCATTGAGACCTTGACTAATCTTTAATTGGTCACAGGGCCCAGGCAGAGTAGACACATTTGACCCCTGTTAGATTGAACAGTTGCCTAAAACTGTTAAACTGTATCTTCAAAACTATTGATTTTCTATAATTGCAAGTTGTGTTTATTTTGATGTTCATTTAATTATTATAAAATGGTGTGACTGTGGTGTCTATTGGTTAAAGATGTATTGTCTGTAGAAACCTGTAGGTGACAAACATAGAAAATTAATATTCTGGACAACTATAGAGTGAAATATCCTACACTTTATTGATATCAAATGCATTCTACTGTTCTGTTTATGCTTGCCATGCCTTGTGTAGACATGGTACAGTGTAAATCAATTGTATCAAAATAGACTAATAATTACAGATTCACAATATAGTTGACACCTGAAACAACCAAATGTCAACCATTAGAAGAGTTGACATAGTTCCGCTATACACAAGCAAGAAATCTGTATTTGATTGAATCATTCTAGTGTCATCAGCATATAGTAGAACATACATTTTCTACATCATCATCACTAAGGTTGTTGTAAATTTCACCAGCTGCCATGTCAAGTCCGTTATAATTGTGACTAACAGTGTTCAAAATGATTCAGGTAAATAGCAAATAACAAAGGATACAAGTTTTCTCCTTGCCATACCTCTACATCACATGAGAAGAAGGCTGACACAGCCTGGCCCTGATATGTACATGATTTAGCATTTTTGTACATGTTGTATACAACTTTCAACACATTACCATTAATACCGCATGAAATTATCTTAGACCATGAGGACCGGTATACTAAATCAAATGCTTTCTTATAATCGATGAAGGCACAGTAAAGCCTTTTGCGTCGAGACAAATACAGTTGAACCAATACCCCTATCTGAACACTGCCTGTTCTTCACCTATTACATTCGCTTTGTTTAGGTATATGGTCAGTCTGGTGTTCTGAACAATCACTAAGGATTAATAAACACTTGTGCAGAATGTCACCCACTTGGCAGGTTTAATTGATCTATTCAACAATGAGGACACTGCTTAGGCTTCACTCTGGACACTGTCACTCACAGTGTTGTGTATTGTCTTAGTTGGTGCATTGAGCTAATCTACTTGACCATGAATCAGTGGTGGCTCTGGTTGTGTATTATGCTAGGCACACACCAACAGACTAATGCTGACTTGCTTAGCCAGTCTTTGCAAAAAGCCAATTAGTTCCGCCGACTAGCCGGCACACACCAGCCAGCACACACCAGCCAGCACACACCAGCCGGCACACACCAGCCGGCACACACCAGCCGGCACACACCAGCCGGCACACACCAGCCAGCACACACCTTCCTTGTGAAAAAATACACTATAAATACCTGTGTTTACTACGGAGTTAGCAATGTGTTTCGATACACCTACAATAAACACATGAAACATTTGTAAAAATTAGGCCAAAACGGCTATCAGAAAAACGAAACTTGTTACATAGTAAGTCAGAGCTTCGCCGTCAGCCTTCACGACGATATGGCTTGAGCATTTAGCCTATCCTCCAGCAAAGAAACGCATAGCGTCGAGCTATGTTTTATGATAGTACGCAGAACGTTATATTTAGCCGTTTCGGTTAACAGTTATGTTGAAATTTGAAGTGTAATCAGTTGCACCCAACGAATTCCTCAAAAACGTTTTCCACCGCTAGCGCCGCTTTGCGGATTTTTAAGGCTTAATATATGCGCCGGTAGCGGTGCCACCAGAGGTGGCGTTTTTCACAAAACAAAATGGCGATTCCTGTCGGAAGCGTGAAACAAAGTCAGGTGGAAATTAGGTATATTTGTGGCGCCTGTTTTATGAACAAGCGAAAAAATGATGATGGTCAATGGCAATAGGATAACAAATAATCTATAACTTTCTGAAACGTTGGTTACCCGCCAGGTCAGGAAAATATGAAATTAAAAAATTTAAACATGTGGCCCGAAAGCGAAATGGTTTAAAACTAAAAAAAGACGCCGGGCATAGCCTTGACTTGTATCGAGGACTATCACATGATCGCGCTATGATTTCTTATTGGCCAAGTTACCGCCGACCGTCGTGTTATGACAAAAAACCTGCACACACCAGCCGACTCGTCATCGGATATGCGCCGACTTGTCACCGGATACCTCCTTATCTAACGCCGACTGCCGATTAACGCATTTGAATCGGCATTAGTTGGCGCTATAAGGCCGACCGTCGAGCTTAAATTCAGCACACACCAACATCGGCTGACGGTTTTTACGCCAACTACCGGTAGTCGGTTGGTGTGTGCCAAAAATCGGCTGGTGTGTGCCTAGCATTACATCCAGCTGTGGAGCTAAGATTCTCTGCCTGCTATTGTTTGATGGAAACTGTGACTAATCTGTAATTGGTCACTGGCAGTAGCTTGTGTCAACAGACAGCATTAAGCCACTAGACCCCTGTTAAACTGGACAGTTGCCTGTAGGTTTTAAACTGTCAAACAGTGAGTCTACGTTTTGCTCTCAAATAATCTGTCCTCTTAGTTTTACACATGAAGATATAATCTGGCATAACTTGATAAGTCTTTGTAGCAGCACATTTGTACTTCCAGTGTATCATTGCAACATAACATACATATTACATACTGTGTGCCACATTTGAATGTTGTGTATGTAATATTTTTATGCAATCCATTTGCATATATAATATAAAACTTCAACAGCCGTTTTCTTAATTTTCACTTTTTGACCCTTACCATGTTCAATGCTCCATAACTTCGCCAATTTGTGTAGCAGTCATAATTTTTGAAACCGTGTAAAGCACCATACCAAACCTTTACAAGGATATAAGAAAACAATGTTACCATTTTTCTGACTTATCACTCATTTGGTCAGCCAGGGTCACATATAGACGTATTAGTCCAAAGGACTTTAGGGCCACTTGGCCCATTTTTTAATTCTTATTATTTATTTTCATAAAACCCCAAAACACAGCCTGCAATAAACATGTAAAGTTCAAAGTACCATTTTATGATAAATATTTTTCTAAATATTCTCATTTCCAAATCCTGTGTATGTATGAAGTACATGAACGATGACATGCATTGATCTCTGTTATGCTCAAAGCTGGCTTCCTGCAGTGTCGGCAGAGAAAAAAGTTTGTAAAAAAAAATTGTTTCTAAAAAATACACTGCACTTTTCATCTGTAACAAAACAGGAATTCTAACTCGGTGATTTTCAAAAGGGCAGGGTGTCATTTTAGTAAAAGGGCACAGAGCGCGGTGAGCAGTGATTAAAAGGGCACTTGCGACATGCGACTGATTTTTTTTAAATACATGAGACATAGTAGCAGTATACAGCTTGTAGTTTAATATACTACTTACATATAGTGTATTATGTACACATTGTGTACGTATATTTATGTATTATAATATAGGCTCGGGCAAGCATTTGTAGAACAAAACACAATATTTAGCTTTACATAGCTTTTTAATTTGAGTCAATCTGCAATATTCAATATACATAGAGAATATTAGACAGGTAATATGTGTGCCAAATTTCTTTGGGGTAGTTTAGCATAAATTGAGAAAGAAACAAAATAGAGATATACAGATGTTCGATTTTGAGAAAAAAAAATGTACAAGCAACATTGTCATTTGAAAAATTACATAGATAAATATAAATGTGGATAAATGGAAGATTATAGTATATATAGACAATACAGCATGTTTTATTTAAGTTTTAACAAAACATGATATTCAGCATAACATAAAATTTTATGTATAAATCCACATCATATTTATTCATCATATTCCCAGAGACTAGTATATAAACAATAGATATGCAAAATATTGTTGGGCTAGGCTGAATAGAAATTGAGATGTACTGCATTGTAAATAGGGGGATATTGAGGGGGAGCAGGTTCTTTTAAAACTGTTATCATTATATATCGTTACATTAAAGAATTTTATTAAAGAGTATGAATAAAACATTTTTTCTAATCACACGTGCCGGCTATGGTCCTGCTGGCGTATCGCGAAAGTGTTGCAAACACTCTGGTCTATCGACTGACGAAGTTTGGCATCTCCTCAGACCAAACGCATTTTAATATTATATATATATACGCATTGCATGCTTAATAATTAACTTAATGACAAATCTAACGGTAGAAGTCTTCCGGCAATCAAACATTAACTTTTGAAGATATGAACAAAATAAGGACTGTTTGGTGATATGTATAGTCAAGATGCCCCGCGAAAGTCTGATGCGAACAAGGTCTATCGACTTGCAAAGGACGGTGCCTCCTCATATCAAAACGAATTTTAATAATTGTTGCACACATCACATAAGTAATAATTTAACAACCCGTCTCCCGTCGATTAGAGTTTAACTTGTGAAGATACGAACAAAATAAAGACTGCATGGCGATATGTATAGTCGAGACGATCCGCGAAAGTCCTATCCCGATTGCGCCACGCGCTCAGTTGGACTTTTTAACAATCAAACCACGCGTGTGGCGTGATCTGGATGCATTCTTAAAGTTTAATATTCACAATCGTGTAACCGTCTAACCGCGAGTAGGGTTACGATGCAAATATAGCAGGGCGTCGTGTACAAAAGGCAGGGTGTTCATTTTGCCTTTTTTTGGTACTAGAGTGTCACTGAAAAAGGGCAAGGTGTAATGCCCTGCACATTCAACATCAGCAGAACACTGTTAACTGTGTCATGACCCCTAGATTGAACCCTTCTAACTCCATTTACAGCTAGAGTAATTACCAACCTTGAAGCCCGGATGTGGTCTTCCTCACTGATAGCCCACTGTTATCTCCTTGCAACAGGCCATGCATGAGTGGAGCTGTTCATTGATAGTAGATCTCTTTCAAGACCCATGCCTTGCTTGTGTGCTTTCCACTTGCTATTTGTATGTATAGACAAGTGTGTAGGCAGTCATGTGGTCTGATAGTATCAGCGGAAATTTCATGAATTAGTTATTTCTGTCTAAATAGAAACAACTCTTCCTATGTGTGATCTGTGATTTAATGATAGTTGTTACTCTGAATATGTCAGAGAGTGAATTCATGTTTGATCAAATGGCTAAAAATAAATCTACTTGCAAATCTAACACTGCAGCCACATGTGTATATACACAAATCTACAAACAATAACAAAGAACAATGAATGATGTCAGAAAATTGCCACTAAGGCCCACGGAAGAGTTTCTTGGTAAATGCAATGGATTACGCACCCCAGCTGGGGTTTATGTAACAGGATGCTGAACAGGGTCAGACTAGTCAGACAGTGGTTAAAGACCTGGCAGCAGACCAGGATGCTGAAAACTAGGACAAATCATGTCATCGCTGTCATCAGGGGACAGATGCTATTTATATGATATGAATATTGTGCCAGTGTTTCCATAACTTTGGTAACCTCTTTGAAGGATATTTATATTCTGAAAAAAAAGTATTTTAGACCAGAGAAAAAATGCACATTTGTAGACTACAACACTTACATACTTGACAAGATTTCAGGTTGGCTGTTGGCCACATATATAATATTGGAGACTGATGAACAGAGCAACTTTCATCTTAAGTTTTTATGAAGACCGAATTGTAATAATTGACAAAAATGCCACTGGTGGTTGGTGAAAAGACAAATATCATAGTGTGCATGTTTTATGAAAACATAATTGTAATTTTGCACACATTGTGGAATTGCATGGGATGCATTGTAGCAGTGTTTTGTTTGACTGTCAGTTAAGAAAATGTGTTCCCATTTATATAGGCTGTGCAGGTTTGTTCAATTCTACATTGCTGCAGTTGCTCCAGTTGCATAAACCACACTTGTTGCAAGGATTTGGACATTTGTTGTGGGGATTTGGACAGTTGTTCCAGGGATTTGGTCATTTGCAGGGATTTGGACCCTTGTGGTGATTTGGTCATTTGCAGGGATTTGGACCCTTGTTGTGGTGATTTGGACACTTGGTGTGGTGATTTGGACACTTGGTGTGGTGATTTGGACACTTGGTGTGGTGATTTGGACACTTGTTGTGGTGATTTGGACACTTGTTGAGGGAATTTAGACATTTGTGAGAATCTGGATACAGTGACATGTTGTGGTGACTTGGACACATGTTGCAGGGATTTGGACACTTGTGGTGATTTAGACACTTGTTGGAGAGATGATCCTAGTTCCATGGCATGTACCCAGAGGGAGCCAGGGAGTGCACATTCCCGTCCATTTGCACCTGGTAGACTGGGGTTAACCAGTCTAGATTAACCAGGCCGTACTGACCTGCGTGGCCTAGACTTGATTTGCCTCACTGATAAGCGAGACGTTTATCTTCAAATTGCTTCTAAATAGCTACAAAGTGGTGGACATTAGTATTGTGTTTACATTTTTATGGGCAATCCTTTGTGTGTGTGAAGTACTGCTGAATAATGTTGTTAGGCTGTTGGTAGGTGTCTCTGCTGTGGTTGTGCAGTACTGTTGGTATGTTGCGATACCACACTTCAGTATTTTCTTATGTCTCGAGAGATGACGGTTACACTGTCTCGAGAGATGACGGTTACACTGTCTCGAGAGATGATGGTTACAATGTCTCGAGAGATGACGGTTACAATGTCTCGAGAGATGATGGTTACACTGTCTCGAGAGATGACGGTTACACTGTCTCGAGAGATGATGGTTACACTGTTCCTTCGTACTTCAATCGAAAAGTTTATCTTTGAATTTGAAAGAAATAAAACTCAACGGTAACACTAACAGTCGTAATTTCATGCAGTGTTGGGTCAGGTTGCCCCGTTGTATTTTTGAGTATAACTAGCTAATAAACTGCTGAACGTGTCACTTGATGTGGAAATGGAGAACTAAATAGAAACCACGAAATCAAAAGTTGGTGAATTATGGTGGTTCAAGGAAAATTGCAAAAACATGAGAGTAATTTTTTAGACAGAACTTTCGATTCAAAATATAGAAAAAAGACAGCAAAATAGAAAAGAACGTCACTGTGTGATGGCACTTGAATGTAATTGTCAATAATAATGGTGGGACGTCAGATTTAACAACATTGTGACATTCAGTCACATAGAGGGAAAAAATAATGAGCAAAATCTCATCCTTCGTCGTTAAGGAACATAAATCGTGCCGAGTCAATACAGCTGAGTTCAACAACAGGGTTCAATTGTACAGACTAAACTCAATTGCATAGTTACTATTTAGCATAAATATAAGTCGGGCACATTGAAATACAATTTACAGTGAGACCTGCCGTGGTGGACATCTGTCCATGTATAATGAAATTTTTTTTTTAAAGTCCCGAATGATTAGTTTGCGTTGTCTACTACCTACATATTGTACATATTGCGCAGTTCCATCCTCGCAAGCCAGGGCTGTTTGCCATGCAAAACTAGCCCTGGCTGATCCCCTGTGCGAAGTGCGGCAGTTAGCTGAGTCAAACTAGTAATTGACTTCGCCAGTCACGATTGCATCACACGTGAGAACAGCGCAAATACCCATCCCAATTTGAAGACGGATAAACGGGAATCCCAATATATAATGACCCGTTCGACCATTAGCACGGGTAGCTAAGCGGTATTGTGTATTCGAATAATTGCTTCTACTTCCTATCCTACATTGCATGTAACATGAGCCACTTTTCATTGAAATTAGTTTTATTAGGACCACTTGACCTGCTGAGATAATGTAATTATTCTAGTGAGTAATTTCATAGGCTGAGCTTAAATTCAGAGTTTCGCCAAGCGATCAGCCAGGGGGTACTGCTGGCTGGCACTGACGTAATCTGCAGCAGCGACCCCTGGCTCGCGAGGATGCGCAGTTCCGATGATGTCCATTATGGAAAGGTTTTACCGTAACACAGAAAATTAAATTTTAACCACATTATGTCCTAGCTATTATAATGACTAACAAATTTTTAGGACGACAAGGCCAATAGCTGGCCAACTTCCACAGTGTTCTAGCAATCATCCATCATGCCTCGGAAATTAAACAACAATTCACAGCCAAATTGGTCTTGCATTACAGTGCATATCTAAAAATCTGTAAAAATCAAGGCCAGCTAGCTAGCCCATCAAGTTTGTCCATGTCAAGTTTGTGATGCAGCGTTCTGTGTTGTGTAAACTGATGTATCGTGATACAAACCTGTTGACTCTGCTCATCCCTATTCTCTGGTATTCAATTATTCATCAGACTGCCATGTTGAATTTTACGTTTTTACATCAGTTGTGGTTTCATCAGTGTCACTGGAGGTGTAAATGAGCAGCTGTGTGTCAGACAGACTCCTTTAGTTTAATATGCAACGTCCTTGAAGTGACACAACATTATTTTGACACAATATTATTCTGAGACAATCATGGCTGTAATTTGTGACCAGTTGACAGTCAGGAAAAGGTAGAATTTGTAGAAACCTTGGCAGCTCTGAGTTCCTCTGGTCTGAAGCTATATATATATATATATATATATATGTATATATTAATTGTTTCCTTGTGAGATGGTACAATGGTGTCGTCCTGTTATAGCTATATGGTAGGGTTTGTTGAAAGGGGTAATGTACCCCCTGCTGTTGAAAACAAGGGGTATAACTTGAAATCAAGGGGTACATTTTGGGGGGGGGGGGTTTCCAACCGCCAAGGGTGAGGGTATGGGAGAGTGCCCACCTGTCCATCTGTCCGTGTGACCGTGTGAGTGCGTGTATGTTTTTAGTCAGACCAATGATAGTATGCGATTATATTAACCACACAGACAATGTTGTCTTCCAACAAAGTCTATAAACAGCTGGCATGAATAGTTCTCGGATGATGAACAATAAGACGAAATGTACATTTAGCACATTGTCTGCATGTGTCATACAGATATGCGATTTTCTTCAGGTAGAAACTTTGCCTTATAATGTTTTTGTCATAAAGAAGCACTTTTGTGGCTCGAATTTCAATAAAATATCAATTTTTTTTATGGAGGTTTGATGGCTTGGCGGCATCCACTTTTTTGATGGCTTGACAGGTCAATTGTCCCTACGTCTACTCTGGCCACAACAAGTTATTTTTCAGTTGAGAAGTTAATGTGTGTTTTGTGTGTGCTTGCAGACCGGGCGAATAGAACGAGATGCGCCCCTGGTGGTGGGACACACCGGTGCTGTGCTCACCATCCAGTGGAGCCCACACCACGATGATGTCATTGCGAGCGGTTCGGAGGACTGTACCGTGAAGGTGTGGCAGATCCCTGAGGGAGGTCTACATGAGAACCTCGTCGAGCCTGTCGCCGACCTCGTCGCACATCAACGCCGCGTTGGGGTGATCCAGTGGCACCCCACCGCCCAGAACATACTGCTCAGTGGGGGTAGGTGCTTCTCTCATTCTCTGGTGTCATTGACACCCCACCCCACCGCCCAGAACATACTGCTCAGTGGGGGTAGGTGCTTCTCTCATTCTCTGGTGTCATTGACACCCCACCTCACCGCCCAGAACATACTGCTCAGTGGGGGTAGGTGTTTCTCTCATTCTCTGGTGTCATTGACACCCCACCCCACCGCCCAGAACATACTGCTCAGTGGGGGTAGGTGTTTCTCTCATTCTCTGGTGCCATTGACACCCCACCCCACCGCCCAGAACATACTGCTCAGTGGGGGTAGGTGCTTCTCTCATTCTCTGGTGTCATTGATACCCCACCCCACCGCCCAGAACATACTGCTCAGTGGGGGTAGGTGCTTCTCTCATTCGTAAATCAATTGTTCGCATCATAAAACACATAATTTGCAACAATCATAGAAACCATGCATGCGGTGTGAATATTTCGAGTATGTTATGGTGTTTTTGTAATGATATTGTGTGTTTCCTAACATTTGGTAAGTATTGCTATTACGGCTGTCACATATGAATTACCTAGTTATCCCATCCGGAGATGGACATTTTTGTTAGTAATAATAACTGGCTTACAGCCTTACACCCTCCCATGAAACAACAAACCAAAGTCATCAGTTATAACCATTGCATTGTTTTGAACTTAAACTCGTTCCCAAGGGCATTTAATTTCAACTGTTGCAAATTATGGCTTTGCATGCAACGGATAGTATCAACATAATACCACAGTGGGAGTGACAGACAACTCAGGGAGATATACAATGCAACAACATTATCAGATTGGTATATATCATGCCAACGAGAACTGCTACATAAATACTGTGTCACCTGTGTAGGTTCAGAGAGACAGCCACTGCCGGATACATATACTGTCATCTGTGTAGTTTCAGAGGGACAGCCACTACATATATACTGTGTCACCTGTGTAGGTTCAGAGGGACAGCCACTACATATATACTGTGTCACCTGTGCAGGTTCAGAGAGACAGCCACTACATATATATTGTGTCACCTGTGCAGGTTCAGAGAGACAGCCACTACATATATATTGTGTCACCTGTGCAGGTTCAGAGAGACAGCCACTACATATATATTGTGTCACCTGTGCAGGTTCAGAGGGACAGCCACTACATATATACTGTGTCACCTGTGCAGGTTCAGAGAGACAGCCACTACATATATACTGTGTCACATGTGTAGGTTCAAAGGGACAGCCACTACATATATACTGTGTCACCTGTGTAGGTTCAGAGGGACAGCCACTACATATATATTGTGTCACCTGTGCAGGTTCAGAGAGACAGCCACTACATATATACTGTGTCACCTGTGTAGGTTCAGAGGGACAGCCACTACATATATACTGTGTCACCTGTGCAGGTTCAGAGGGACAGCCACTACATATATACTGTGTCACCTGTGCAGGTTCAGAGGGACAGCCACTACATATATACTGTGTCACCTGTGCAGGTTCAGAGAGACAGCCACTACATATATACTGTGTCACCTGTGTAGGTTCAGAGGGACAGCCACTACATATATACTGTGTCACCTGTGCAGGTTCAGAGGGACAGCCACTACATATATACTGTGTCACCTGTGCAGGTTCAGAGGGACAGCCACTACATATATACTGTGTCACCTGTGCAGGTTCAGAGAGACAGCCACTACATATATACTGTGTCACCTGTGTAGGTTCAGAGGGACAGCCACTACATATATACTGTGTCACCTGTGCAGGTTCAGAGGGACAGCCACTACATATATACTGTGTCACCTGTGCAGGTTCAGAGGGACAGCCACTACATATATACTGTGTCACCTGTGCAGGTTCAGAGAGACAGCCACTACATATATACTGTGTCACCTGTGCAGGTTCAGAGAGACAGCCACTACATATATACTGTGTCACCTGTGCAGGTTCAGAGGGACAGCCACTACATATATACTGTGTCACCTGTGCAGGTTCAGAGGGACAGCCACTACATATATACTGTGTCACCTGTGCAGGTTCAGAGGGACAGCCACTACATATATACTGTGTCACCTGTGCAGGTTCAGAGGGACAGCCACTACATATATACTGTGTCACCTGTGCAGGTTCAGAGGGACAGCCACTACATATATACTGTGTCACCTGTGCAGGTTCAGAGAGACAGCCACTACTGCCCAGAAATTTTACTCGTCCGAATGACGGGTTGACACAATCCGAGTGTGCGGCTCCTGTCACACAGCCGTTAGTATATAAAGGGCTAGTTCAGATCATTACATAGTTGACGGGTTTGTACCCGTCAGTCCAAATTCTTACCTGATCCAGGCCGACTCAGCCCATCCAAATGATGAGGTGACGGGTCTCTGCATTAGTCTATGGTCACCAGTGTAGGTTCAGAGAGACAGCCACTACATATATACTGTCATCTGTGTAGGTTCAGAGAGACAGCCACTACATATATACTGTCATCTGTGTAGGTTCAGAGAGATAGCCACTACATATATACTGTCATCTGTGTAGGTTCAGAGAGATAGCCACTACATATATACTGTCATCTGTGTAGGTTCAGAGAGACAGCCACTACATATATACTGTCATCTGTGTAGGTTCAGAGAGACAGCCACTACATATATACTGTCATCTGTGTAGGTTCAGAGAGACAGCCACTACATATATACTGTCATCTGTGTAGGTTCAGAGAGACAGCCACTACATATATACTGTCATCTGTGTAGGTTCAGAGAGACAGCCACTACATATATACTGTCATCTGTGTAGGTTCAGAGAGACAGCCACTACATATATACTGTCATCTGTGTAGGTTCAGAGAGACAGCCACTACATATATACTGTCATCTGTGTAGGTTCAGAGAGACAGCCACTACATATATACTGTCATCTGTGTAGGTTCAGAGAGACAGCCACTACATATATACTGTCATCTGTGTAGGTTCAGAGAGACAGCCACTACATATATACTGTCATCTGTGTAGGTTCAGAGAGACAGCCACTACATATATACTGTCATCTGTGTAGGTTCAGAGAGACAGCCACTACATATATACTGTCATCTGTGTAGGTTCAGAGAGACAGCCACTACATATATACTGTCATCTGTGTAGGTTCAGAGAGACAGCCACTACATATATACTGTCATCTGTGTAGGTTCAGAGAGACAGCCACTACATATATACTGTCATCTGTGTAGGTTCAGAGAGACAGCCACTACATATATACTGTCATCTGTGTAGGTTCAGAGAGACAGCCACTACATATATACTGTCATCTGTGTAGGTTCAGAGAGACAGCCACTACATATATACTGTCATCTGTGTAGGTTCAGAGAGACAGCCACTACATATATACTGTCATCTGTGTAGGTTCAGAGAGACAGCCACTACATATATACTGTCATCTGTGTAGGTTCAGAGAGATAGCCACTACATATATACTGTCATCTGTGTAGGTTCAGAGAGACAGCCACTACATATATACTGTCATCTGTGTAGGTTCAGAGAGACAGCCACTACATATATACTGTCATCTGTGTAGGTTCAGAGAGACAGCCACTACATATATACTGTCATCTGTGTAGGTTCAGAGAGACAGCCACTACATATATACTGTCATCTGTGTAGGTTCAGAGAGACAGCCACTACATATATACTGTCACCAGTGTAGGTTCAGAGAGACAGCCACTACATATATACTGTCATCTGTGTAGGTTCAGAGAGACAGCCACTACATATATACTGTCATCTGTGTAGGTTCAGAGAGACAGCCACTACATATATACTGTCATCTGTGTAGGTTCAGAGAGACAGCCACTACATATATACTGTCATCTGTGTAGGTTCAGAGAGACAGCCACTACATATATACTGTCATCTGTGTAGGTCCAGAGAGACAGCCACTACATATATACTGTCATCTGTGTAGGTCCAGAGAGACAGCCACTACATATATACTGTCATCTGTGTAGGTCCAGAGAGACAGCCACTACATACCTGTATATACTGTCATCTGTGTAGGTTCAGAGAGACAGCCACTACATATATACTGTCATCTGTGTAGGTTCAGAGAGACAGCCACTACATATATACTGTCATCTGTGTAGGTTCAGAGAGACAGCCACTACATATATACTGTCATCTGTGTAGGTTCAGAGAGACAGCCACTACATATATACTGTCATCTGTGTAGGTTCAGAGAGACAGCCACTACATATATACTGTCATCTGTGTAGGTTCAGAGAGACAGCCACTACATATATACTGTCATCTGTGTAGGTTCAGAGAGACAGCCACTACATATATACTGTCATCTGTGTAGGTTCAGAGAGACAGCCACTACATTTATACTGTCATCTGTGTAGGTTCAGAGAGACAGCCACTACATATATACTGTCATCTGTGTAGGTTCAGAGAGACAGCCACTACATATATACTGTCATCTGTGTAGGTTCAGAGAGACAGCCACTACATATATACTGTCATCTGTGTAGGTCCAGAGAGACAGCCACTACATATATACTGTCATCTGTGTAGGTTCAGAGAGACAGCCACTACATATATACTGTCATCTGTGTAGGTCCAGAGAGACAGCCACTACATATATACTGTCATCTGTGTAGGTCCAGAGAGACAGCCACTACATATATACTGTCATCTGTGTAGGTCCAGAGAGACAGCCACTACATATATACTGTCATCTGTGTAGGTTCAGAGAGACAGCCACTACATATATACTGTCATCTGTGTAGGTCCAGAGAGATAGCCACTACATATATACTGTCATCTGTGTAGGTCCAGAGAGACAGCCACTACATATATACTGTCATCTGTGTAGGTCCAGAGAGACAGCCACTACATATATACTGTCATCTGTGTAGGTTCAGAGAGACAGCCACTACATATATACTGTCATCTGTGTAGGTTCAGAGAGATAGCCACTACATATATACTGTCATCTGTGTAGGTTCAGAGAGACAGCCACTACATATATACTGTCATCTGTGTAGGTTCAGAGAGACAGCCACTACATATATACTGTCATCTGTGTAGGTCCAGAGAGACAGCCACTACATATATACTGTCATCTGTGTAGGTTCAGAGAGACAGCCACTACATATATACTGTCATCTGTGTAGGTTCAGAGAGATAGCCACTACATATATACTGTCATCTGTGTAGGTTCAGAGAGACAGCCACTACATATATACTGTCATCTGTGTAGGTCCAGAGAGATAGCCACTACATATATACTGTCATCTGTGTAGGTCCAGAGAGACAGCCACTACATATATACTGTCATCTGTGTAGGTTCAGAGAGACAGCCACTACATATATACTGTCATCTGTGTAGGTTCAGAGAGATAGCCACTACATATATACTGTCATCTGTGTAGGTCCAGAGAGACAGCCACTACATATATACTGTCATCTGTGTAGGTTCAGAGAGACAGCTACTACATATATACTGTGTCACCTGTGTAGGTTAAGAGAGACAGCCACTACATATATACTGTCATATGTGTAGGTTCAGACAACAAGTTGTTCATCTGGAACGTTGGCACGAGCGAGGCACTGATTGAGATCGACTGCCTGCCGGACATTCCCCTGTGTGCGTCCTGGAACTGGGACGGCAGTCGATTCGTCGTCTCCTGCAAGGACAAGAAAGTCCGCATCATTGAACCTCGTACAGGCGAAGTCCTCAAGGTACAGATGCTTTCCCTTTTTATTAGTGTGAAAACGCGGAAACCAAGCACTGTCAAAATCCCCGTCTGATTTTTTTTCTTTTCAATAAGTACTAGTAGGTTTATCAGTTTATTGCTCAACCTAGGGGATCTCAAAATCCCTGTCTGATTGTTTGTTTTTTACCAAGTACTTGTCATGGAAGATATGATAATATATGTTATACAATAATAATTTTAACAAACTCATCTGTTGATTGTACCTATTGCACCTATTGTACCTATTGCACCTATTGTACTGTCATTCAGTGTTATCATTGCTAAAGAACATATATTATTATGAAATATTACATTTACATTGGTATAGCTAATTAAAGATATGTATGGGAAAAATCATGCACACAAATATTGACGGCTTCGAGAAGTGTCTGTTTTGATTTATAGTCATGGTTAGCAATTGTTTTGTGTTTAGAACGCCAACTGTTTTGGACTCTCAATTGAGAGAACCCGGGTTCGAATCCTGTGCTGCCGTCTTTGTGCATTAAATGCATCATGGCTTAGTGCTTCCCAGAGAAGTCGAGATGGTGTTCGATTGGACAGCTCTGCCAGGGTGGAATAAAGTGGGGGGGTAAAGCGCTTTGAGCAGTCTAACGACTGGATACTTCGCTAGATAAGAACTTACCTCTACTTACACTTGTTTAGGATGTGCGGGCACACGAAGGCTCGAAGCCCGTCCAGGTACAGTACCTGAAGAATGGCAGTGTACTCACAACGGGATTTTCGCGCATGAGTGAGCGACAGCTCGCCCTATGGGATGGGGTGAGTAGTACAGAATAGTACAACTTTTGCGACAACCAATTTAGAAATTATGCACCTTGAATAATTTAATTTCAATTTTGTTTCAATTATTCTTTCATGTTTCTGGCACTTGGAGTTAACACAAAACATTCAGCCTTTGAAATATCGCCATTCCTAAGATATTGTCCTCAGAGCATCCAAGCATTCCAGTTCGTAAGGAACTGTCACAGGATGTTGACCCCACGGCACCCAGCCACCCCGGCATCCCAGTTCCTAATGCATTGATCCTGGAGATTGACCCAAGGACCATGTCCTTAGCCAGAATTGTAAACAAAATTGTTTTACCCATTTTCATTTTTTATTTATCCGTTACTCAAAAACCCTACTGCACCCCCTGAGGGCTCATGAAAAATGCTACTGCACCCCCGAGGGCTTTCTGAAAACCTCCAACTGCATGAGGTTCACAAAATACTCAGACTTAAAATTACATTCCTGCTCTTGCCTTCTCGCTTAGTACAATGCCTGTTTGTGTCAACGCAAACAGTGTTTTGACCTAGTTATTGGGAAAATAAAACCACATTATGGTCCAAGGCAAGATGATGGTATCTGATAAATAAAAGTCCCATTATAAGCACCAAAAGACTTGTTATTTGAAAAAGAAAAACCTGTTACGATTTTCCAAAAGCCCGTTCCAGTAACGGGTTAATGGGTCTGTGGCTAAGGGCCTGCCAAGGACTACTAGCCTGCCGAACATCGTTGAGTGGTTTGTAGTCGTTGACTGTTGTTATTGTTTTTCAGAATATGAACAACATTGTCATCCAAGAGGTTGACAACAGCAATGGAGTGATATTCCCATTCTATGACTCCGACACTAACATGGTCTACCTGTGCGGCAAGGTGAGAACTTTTACGAGTGTCAAGTTATGCTCTAGCTTTGTTATAAGTGGATTAGGGTACAGCGGTTATGCCTCCAGAAAAGCACCCCTTCTGAATCCCGGCAAAACGCCTCTAAGTACCTGTTTACCTCATCCACCCGGGCAGCACCCTCCTTGAAACTAACCCAGCGCCATTTGTTCCATCTACAAACCTGACAAATGGCCACTCGACGTACACCGGAATCGATCAGCCGTCGTGCCAAATGTTGGATGTCCAGAGCTATCATAATGGGGGTAGATGCCAACCGACCGCTGATATAATTCCCATCAATATGCAGCACCACAAAGTCTGCGTGACAAGCAACAATTCGGGACATGACTGCCGGCGCCATTAAGGTGGCGACACGAGCCCCATGAATGCCTCATACAACATCACAGGGTCAGCCAATCACCTCAGAATCGCTAAACAATACTGGCCGGAGTCGGGTTTACCAGCTGCACAAATGCGCCAACCCAATAAACATAACTGCCCTAAAACTAAAATCTTACAAGGGGATTTCACTGACATTGTAACGGCCAGTGATGAATTCTGCAAACAAAATGGCGGATAACAATGAAAATACTCAGCTGTAGGAGCTCGGCCGAACAGCGTCGGCAATCACCGTGCGCTCATGAAGTACAGCTGTTGCTCCTTGAAGATGAATCGCAGTTATGAAACACCGCAAACAGGAAGGCAGCAAACAGCGTAGCGAACTCTAAGCAATATCGTTCGCATGAACAAACATTTTTGACATGACCACTCCATCTGCTTTCACAAAACGAAGTGACTAAGAGCTCATTGAAATCTGCCACCGCACACCACAAGAGCGCCAAAGGCAAAGGGGAATTAGCATAATAATTAGCATCAGACATTAGGCCAATCATCACTTGTCTTGCGTTGTTGCCAGCACTAAAATACATATGTGCAGCACGGTACCGTGGCCTGTCTATACTGGATCAGTGGGTGACCTACTTTATTGGTTGTTTCCAGGGCGACTGTGTCATCCGTTACTTTGAGATCACTGATGAGGCTCCGTTCATTCATTACCTGAATGCGCATCAGTCATCAGACCCCCAGCGAGGCATGGGCGCCATGCCAAAGAGAGGCTTGAACGTCAACAACTGTGAAATCGCCAAGTCAGTATTTTTGAAATGTTACAAAAAACGTTTTCCAAAACTGAAATTGTTGGTTGATTTTTAAGAAGGAACCCTGTGCTTCTTACTTCTCCGTGCGAAAGTGTTTTATTGAATCTGTTCTGTAATATAAGGCCTACTTATTTTCACTCGCACAGTACTGCCACGTTGTTGTCACTCATAACATTATAGATATCAACTTTTTCCTGTCCGTGCACTGCCAAGTTATTTTAAACTTGTATAACAGATATCAACTTTTTCCTGCCTGTACTGCCAAGTTATTTTAAACTCATAACAGATATCAACTTTTTTCTGCCTATACTGTCAAGTTATTTTAAACTCATATAACATATCAACTTTTTCTTGTCTGTACTGCCAAGTTATTTTCACTCGCATAACATTATAGGTATACACTTTTTCATTTCTGCATAGGTAGTGTTGTGTAATTTGTTAGAGTATACCGGTACCTTTCAAGAAATTTCAACTGTGCATCACCTTTACAGGACTTTATTTACAGTAGTGATTATTGTGTATTCTATAGCACCTGGCAGCAAACTGTGCTAGTTTCTGTTGACCAGCTGCCTTAGGTCAAGCTGTCCTTTTGACTAGTTGAAAACCAACTTTGTGTTTTGTAAGTCGTCAGTGGTGTCAAAAGATCAACATTTGAGATGATTTGTGTAATGTTTCCAGTTGTTACAAGTTGTTACATTATGATTACTATTATTTTACACACTCACTTAGTAGGTTATTACTTTGCTTCAGGTTTTACAAACTGCACCAGAAAGGTCTGTGCGAAGTGATTCAAATGACAGTGCCAAGAAAGGTGAGTCACATGACGGCCATATGACAGATCACATGACACAACAGAACATGTATCTAAACTACTACCTAACGAGTAAGATTTAGTACAGATTGCATGGAAATTTAAATTAATAAATATTAATTAAAAATATAAAAATATTGTTTATGTATATAATATTATTTAATGGATCAAATGTAGGTTTTCTGTTTGTTTTTATTATGAAATCATGTTTGACAGTCTAGGCTGTGTGTATTCTACCGTACCGACAACCCAAGCACGGTTTATCGAAGCAGAACAACTCTTCAATTCTACTTATAATGTTTTCATAAATTGCCGCGCTATCACTCAAAGTCCAACGAGAGCGGAGCATCTAAATATTATAATAGGCTCAATAAAACACACTTGGGTCGTCAGTATATTATAATAGGCTCAATAAAACACACTTGGAGCGTCGGTATATTTTAATAGGCTCAATAAAACACACTTGGGTCGTCAGTATATTATAATAGGCTCAATAAAATACCCTTGGATCGTCAGTATATTATGATAGATATAGTTTATACTATATAACATTATTTTACAATAAGAATGAAAAAAACACTAATGCATATGCCTGATTTGTTATTTATTGTTGTTTACTTTGTTGACAGTCTGAATTATTCCAAGACGACCTTTACCCAGACACGCCTGGTGACATCCCTGCAATAACGGCTGACGAGTGGATCGAAGGCAAAAACGCCCCGCCAATACTGGTGGGTAGTGGCTACACTAATATCTTGAAACCCGTCTACTTTAACTTGCTATGATATCCAGTTTTAACACAAATCCGTATCCAGAGGAACACTTAATGAAATTCAGATACGTCATGAATAAAAAAATTAAAGTGTTTGATCAAAGATTGGTTATTAAAAATATAAGTTGGGACTGGTATATATCATTGAACATCATTAATCTGGACACCGATCAACAGTTGGTGTAATTTTACATTTGGTAATTCCGTTCCCTCCAAAATAATGTTAAGATGCTGAAATTACCGGATTATCAGGGTGATGATTATCAAGAGCCAGATTATCATGGTTCAGATTATCAAGGTCAGGATTATCAATGGCGATTCGACTCCGTAGTACTATCAACTTGATGCACTTTTATTTGCATGCAACATTGTATAAACTGCATGCTTTTGTCACCAGGTGTCGCTACGGGAAGGTTACCATCCGACATCGAAGAGCGCAATTAAGATGTCAAAGCGACCAAATGCACTGGCGAAAGCGATCAAGAAACCCGACCCGAAGCCCACCCAGGCCAACAACGAGCCGGCTGTCCCTATGAAGAACGCCCTAACATCTAGAACCCCTGCGGTAGCTGTGGCCGCTGCCCCCGCTTCTGAATCGGCCGACCCCGCTGTTGCTCTACCCCCGGTGAGTCTCGGTCACACCCCAAGTGTAGAAATCATCATCTGTTTACCTCATGTCCTTCGTAAAAAAGAACAACCGTGCAGACAGACTAGCCACAAGAGGTCTCCACCGTACAATCGTATGCGTCCAAAACGAGGCCGACTGCTATTTTTTGTGTAAAGTGTACTTTGGTTACTAAGTATCTCTAAAGGAACACGCCCAGTGCACAGTTAGGATTTATAATCAGATGTGTCCAGTCAACTGAACTGGTAGGTTTTGTCATGATGCAGGTATCGCATACAAAATGGCGCATGCGATGACATTGAGACGGGTTGTTATATCTACTATTGGTTTCAAATATTTTAAACACCAAGTAAGTAAATGTCCAGTAAAATTGATCATTTTGATTACGATGCTAATATCAGTTGTGACAGATTTATGTTTGCAAAAAGTGCAAATTTGTTGCAGTCACAGCCTCATTTTCGATTTAGACTGTTAAGTGCTGCCATCTGTCAGCAATAGTTGCACGGTTCCTCGTTGATATTGCTTTACTTTCAGTGGGTACATATCGAGTAGCTTATCATTGACATAACAGCCTCATTGCAGGTGTGAACCAAAATGTCTGCCCTTCTTCATTTAGACTGGCTTTGCGGTTTCGTCTTTCTAACACCTTTCTCATCTCTGCTCTTGTGCAACTCTCATATCTAATGTATCAATTAGTTAATGACATTCTTGTGAATCATTAACACGGTCGTAGAACAAACTGTGAAAGAACTAAGATGGAAATGATGCAGGAAACATTCAAGTGTCGAGTGGTTTACGGTAAATTGCTCCTGTGATTAAGGACCCAAACTACAAAATTATAGTAGTTTTTGTAAGTTTAAGTATTCATAATTGTTGTTAAATTCTGAGATTGCAACTTGTACGAAAGTCTAACAGGAATTCCAGCAAACAGATTTGCAGTTTATTTTTCCTAGCATAGCAAAGAACCTGAAACTTGCATGACATTATGACCACCCAGACTGCAATAGTTGTCATACTGGCCATTTACTTGTTCAGCCACCCTATGGCGATATGGTCAATGGTGTCGGAGATTACGATTGCAGACCACAGGGTCAAATCATCGAGCAGGTCCCATTTTCTCTGTCGTGCAAGCAAAAATACTTCAAATGTTCCGCTTACCAGCTTGATGGATAAAACTAATGAATTAAAGGTAAAGGATTCATGTGGTGATCTTAGGAGTGTGATAATATGATGGCAGTGTTGTATGGAAGGAATCAGATACAACCACTGTCACAGATCCAAACATGAACGAACCGTGTCTTTACTACTAAGTTTATCGTTGATAAACATCACCTCCCGGCAAGTGATGCCCTCTACATCGTTTTGCTTTCAAGTGGTTCTGTCTTCCACCACCGCCACGGTGCGTGGCGCCCTCTGTGTACTAATGCGAGAACGTTTGCGTGCGGTTTACAGGGCTTCGACCTTCAGAATGTATTGGACGACATTCGAAAGTTGAAAATCATTGTGAAAGGTCACGAGCGACGAATCAAGGGGCTCGAGGAGAAAGTTACCTTCTACGAGAAAAAGGACTGCGAGATTTGACCGATGTAGATAAAGCTTCTATCTTTCTTTCTTCTCCGTTGTGCCATAACCCTTCTCTTAGCTTAGTCGTGTGCCGTGTCATGTGATTGTCGGAGGGTGTTGCTTGGATTCGCCACATTAATGAAGAAAGCTGGGATTTACCCAAATTGCGGAATATCGGACTGTGGACTCTCACCATGTGACAATCTCAGTAAGATGCTGTTACTTGTGGTGTCCTTTGATTATTTTCTGGCACTAAAACCAGGCAGTTGTCGGCAACGCAGCTTTCTTGACAGGTACAAAGCTATACAGTAATGTCCAAACTTACCAAAATGTGTGGCAATTTATATAACAAAATTCATATTTTTATGAAAAAAACAATTTTTAAAAAAACTATATAAATCTGCATCCATGAAACCAGAGAAGAATGTAAAACAAACCTGAATTCGTTTTTTTATGTCCGAACAAAAACCTGAAACAAATCTAAACATTTTTCCTTTTCTGGCTGAATTTAGAAAGATGAATAACCCAAATTCTCCCTTTTTTGAGTAAGCTTTGAAAGATGAGTGATGTGGCTAGTAACGATCGCTTTGTGGAGAGATCTAATGTTCTGTCAACTGGACTGTCACTGGTTCCAGACTGCACTGGAGCAAGTCACAATGTGCATGCAAGTGTCACTGATAGCAGGTGTTGTTTCTAGGTGTGCGACACAGACCACCACTTGAGGCGTGCATCTCATAGTAGTCGTAGCTTGGTTGTTGTTTCTAACTACTAACCTCACTCACTTTGTTTCAAACATTGCCTAACTTTGAGACGTCACAGGATTCATGCCAGGCGACTTTTTTTGGTTAACTTGCCAATTTGTGGGCACCGTTTAGGTTAAAAACTGACATGTGTATTACGCATGATGCTTTACAATGTCGGCTTATAATAATACTTTTTATTTGAATAACTGAAACTTTGATAATAGGTGCAGATTTGTGGGGCACATCCATTGCCAAACTACAAGGACCGTTTTTCAAGTTATTGTTTTGATTGTTGACAAATAGAGCACATTCCACCCCCTGACTTAACAAAAACATAATATCCCTTCTGCCAAACCAATAATATCATGTTTTGTTTGAATTTTGTCATGCTTCTTTTTTATAATGATGACAATGTGGTATCGTCATGGAAACCGGAGCAGTAGGACCACCTTTCACATGTGTTTTGTCGACAGCATGTCAGCAGAGTTGAATGGTGTGGTGCCTCCTGTATGCAAGTGGTGTGGTACAGTGTGTGTCACAGCATGTCGGCAGAGTTGAATGGTGTGGTGCCTCCTGTATGCAAGTGGTGTGGTACAGTGTGTGTCACAGCATGTCGGCAGAGTTGAATGGTGTGGTGCCTCCTGTATGCAAGTGGTGTGGTACAGTGTGTGTGTCACAGCATGTCAGCAGAGTTGAATGGTGTGGTGCCTCCTGTATGCAAGTGGTGTGGTACAGTGTGTGTCACAGCATGTCAGCAAAGTTGAATGGTGCGGTGCCTCCTGTATGCAAGTGGTGTGGTACAGTGTGTGTCACAGCATGTCGGCAGAGTTGAATGGTGTGGTGCCTCCTGTATGCAAGTGGTGTGGTACAGTGTGTGTCACAGCATGTCGGCAGAGTTGAATGGTGTGGTGCCTCCTGTATGCAAGTGGTGTGGTACAGTGTGTGTGTCACAGCATGTCGGCAGAGTTGAATGGTGTGGTGCCTCCTGTATGCAAGTGGTGTGGTACAGTGTGTGTGTGTCACAGCATGTCAGCAGAGTTGAATGGTGTGGTGCCTCCTGTATGCAAGTGGTGTGGTACAGTGTGTGTGTCACAGCATGTCAGCAGAGTTGAATGGTGTGGTGCCTCCTGTATGCAAGTGGTGTGGTACAGTGTGTGTGTGTCACAGCATGTCAGCAGAGTTGAATGGTGTGGTGCCTCCTGTATGCAAGTGGTGTGGTACAGTGTGTGTCACAGCATGTCGGCAGAGTTGAATGGTGTGGTGCCTCCTGTATGCAAGTGGTGTGGTACAGTGTGTGTGTCACAGCATGTCAGCAGAGTTGAATGGTGTGGTGCCTCCTGTATGCAAGTGGTGTGGTACAGTGTGTGTCACAGCATGTCAGCAAAGTTGAATGGTGCGGTGCCTCCTGTATGCAAGTGGTGTGGTACAGTGTGTGTCACAGCATGTCGGCAGAGTTGAATGGTGTGGTGCCTCCTGTATGCAAGTGGTGTGGTACAGTGTGTGTCACAGCATGTCGGCAGAGTTGAATGGTGTGGTGCCTCCTGTATGCAAGTGGTGTGGTACAGTGTGTGTGTCACAGCATGTCGGCAGAGTTGAATGGTGTGGTGCCTCCTGTATGCAAGTGGTGTGGTACAGTGTGTGTGTGTCACAGCATGTCAGCAGAGTTGAATGGTGTGGTGCCTCCTGTATGCAAGTGGTGTGGTACAGTGTGTGTGTCACAGCATGTCAGCAGAGTTGAATGGTGTGGTGCCTCCTGTATGCAAGTGGTGTGGTACAGTGTGTGTGTGTCACAGCATGTCAGCAGAGTTGAATGGTGTGGTGCCTCCTGTATGCAAGTGGTGTGGTACAGTGTGTGTGTCACAGCATGTCAGCAGAGTTGAATGGTGTGGTGCCTCCTGTATGCAAGTGGTGTGGTACAGTGTGTGTCACAGCATGTCAGCAAAGTTGAATGGTGCGGTGCCTCCTGTATGCAAGTGGTGTGGTACAGTGTGTGTCACAGCATGTCGGCAGAGTTGAATGGTGTGGTGCCTCCTGTATGCAAGTGGTGTGGTACAGTGTGTGTGTCACAGCATGTCAGCAGAGTTGAATGGTGTGGTGCCTCCTGTATGCAAGTGGTGTGGTACAGTGTGTGTGTCACAGCATGTCAGCAAAGTTGAATGGTGTGGTGCCTCCTGTATGCAAGTGGTGTGGTACAGTGTGTCAGCAGAGTTGAATGGTGTGGTGCCTCCTGTATGCAAGTGGTGTGGTACAGTGTGTGTGTCACAGCATGTCAGCAGAGTTGAATGGTGTGGTGCCTCCTGTATGCAAGTGGTGTGGTACAGTGTGTGTGTCACAGCATGTCAGCAGAGTTGAATGGTGTGGTGCCTCCTGTATGCAAGTGGTGTGGTACAGTGTGTGTGTCACAGCATGTCAGCACAGTTGAATGGTGTGGTGCCTCCTGTATGCAAGTGGTGTGGTACAGTGTGTATGTCACAGCATGTCCGCACTAAATAGGATGGTTAAATTGTCTACGTGCCATCATTGTCGTACAGATTTTCTGCAATGAATAACAGCATGTCAGCAGTGTGCTCCAGATTCTTAACAATATGGCACTGAATGGTGACAGTTTTGTACAGATTGTCAGCAGTGTTGCACTGATTGCTGACAGTTGTGTACAGATTATCAGTGGTGTGGTACTGATTGCTGACAGTTTTGTATGGATTGTCACCAGTATGGTAGTCATTGCCAACAGTTTCTTATGTCAGCATTAATTACTGGCAGTTACTGATTACTGACAGTTTTGTACAGATTGTCAGCAGTGTGGAACTGATTGCTGACAGGTGTACAGATTATCAGCAGTGTGGTATGATTGCTGACAGTTTTTTACAGATTGTCAGTGGTATGCCACTGATCGCTGAGTTATGTACTGATTGTCAGCAGTGTGGAATAGAACGTCGGCATTGTGGTACAGCTTGTCATCAGTGTGCATCCAAGCAGCACTCTCGTAGCGGGCGATGGGGAGCGATGGGTTACAGCTTGGCTTACGTTGGTGGTGGCATGTGTTCTATTAGACAATGCTGCTCTTATTTCTTCAATTAAAACCTATTAAAGTTGTAATTGTTGTGTATTAATAATGTCAACTGGTTTCTTGTCCAGTTACCATCCTTGTACTCATTGAGAAAGACACATGAGAACTGGCCACAAGTTGTTATGCTCACAGTAAACAGCCAACATTTCTAACTTCCACTCGATGTGGCATATACTTGAGATCAGCGATTCACTGGATTTTCATGAGGCGATTTTGTCGATGCACTGAGATGAAGCCACACCAGACAGCCGCGTGATCGTCCCATTTAAGAAGTCGTTTGAAATTTAACTGATGCTATTCTGAAGAGATATCGCAAGCTATATGAAACGGATTGTCTCGATGTGGTGGCAACGACAATATCGTCTCATATAAACCCGGCTTTATAGCGTTGTGCTACCCCCAAAATGTTGTAATTTGTGCATAGACAGGTATACAGACATCGTCCGCAAGACACCAGTTTGGTCGTCTAGGTCATGTGACTATGTTTGTTGCAGGATTTCGACTTTGAGAAACTCATATCTGAAGTGAAGCTGCTGAAAGACTGTGTGAAGGCACAGGAACGAAAGATCAAACACCTGGAGGAGAAAGTCGCCGAATTTGATAACACCCAAAAACGTGAGTCGGATAACGACGACGACGAAATTGAGGCTGATGACGAGCCGAATCACCCTAGTAACGACAGCAGCGAGCTTGCTTAAATTGTAGTCAATCAACGGACATTGATCCAGTGCACAATATTTGTATTACAACTTGCGCTGTGTGTGCGCGTCACGTACACGTTTTTACAGCGGCTTAGTCGGGACATGTTTCGTAGTTCAAGTGTATGTATATATTTCAATATATATATTTGTTTATAATGCTAGTTTTTGAGGGCGGTCATTGTGGAAGCAGGCGGAGTTGATATGAAGTGATAAATGATACTCTCTGGTTGTCACTGGTTGTCAGCCAGTCTGATACTCGTTTGGTTGTCAACCAGTCTTATACTTGCTGGTTGTCAACCAGTCTTATACTCGCTGATTGTCACCAGCCTGATACTTGCTGGTTGTCAACCAGTTTGATACTCTCTGGTTGTCAACCAGTCTGATACTTGCTGGTTGTCAACGAGTCCATTGCTTATTGGGGACAAATGCTATTAAAGGTGGATCATAGTGACGCGTCAGAAATATGATGACGCTATGAATTGTTTCAGCGGGATCATTGTTGTTGATGTATCAGTGACGAGGGTTGGAAGGTAAGGCAAGGCATGCTGGTCAGTCTACCTAACGGAAATATGTGTTGTAAATAGTTGTTTGTCTGTGTTAACACAGTTATGATATCATAGAAATGATTGTGTCTGTGAAAATGTCACAATCGATGTTGACTTAACATGTTACTTGCTGTTTCATGCCCCAATCATGTGATGCGTTGTCTCGGGATCCCCGTCTGATAATCAAACAGCAAAGAAAGGGTTACGTTCCCAACATTTGAACTTTGCACAACGTATAAAACATCCGACACATCAAAATTGGTCATTCTTCAGTCTACCCGGCTAAGTATTTAATTCTGTATTTTGTGATTTGCTATAAAAAATTGGTAAAAATAAGTAACATTGTGACTAATTTACTACTGGCAGAATTGTGGAAGCTGACACTTAGAAAGGAGATGTACAACAGTTGTCATTGGCTAACCAATGCGCAACTATTGGCGGTTTTATAATAATAAAAATGTCCAGATTCAGAATTTGTTAATGTCTGGCATATTTTATTTTGGCACCAAATCATGTATTTTCAATATTTTATTATATTAGAAAGATCATGATAGCAATATGGATTTTTAACCAAACCAGAAATACTAATCATTTCAATGCTGCAATGTTGTGTTATTCAGTTGACCGGTGGTAATTGTTGTACTATCCGTGTGTAGTTTTGTTGAAATTGAAAACACTGTTGATGCTGTATTGATGTCAGTAGTTCACGGTAGCGCTGAGCCGAATGCCTTGCCTTTCTTTCTATGCAACTGTGTATTCAAGTAGTCATAGTTGTAATAAGTAACCAATATGAGTCACACAAACTATACAAGGTCCGAGACCTACAAATAATGACAAAGATGCCCAGCGTCATAGACTTTCTCTGACCTGTGCACAATCATGACACATTTCATTCCATGCCACAAAGTCACTTTTTCCCAAGCAGTCGTTCATGTTAGTTTGTCGATAGTCTTGTTACACATTGTGCGTTCTGTTCAGATCGGTGAATCGCCAGCGTAGTCATGGTAACGGTTATTAATGGTAACATGCAAACGTGTCATGTTGTTGCACATGTCGCCAGAAATGTAACATGTTGTTACACACATGCAATGTGCCACGTTGTTACATGCATGTAACAATCTGTTGTGTAGTTACATAAGTGTAACGGGAATGTAACGTTGCTACATAGATGTTATGTGTTACATGTGTAACAGGAACAGGTGTTACATTGATGTAGCAGGCACCGGGCAACATTTGACATAAGTAACATATAAAGCTGTTACACCCGTAACAAGGAATGTGTGTTGTTACACATATGTGATGCGTTGTGATGTTGTTACACGTGTTGTCTTGGTGTTATTGACAGACAGGTTCGGGTATGTTCCAAGTTAACATAGGTGAGGGTAGTGCACATGTAGTAAGGAAATGAGGAAATTACCCCATGAGAATCGTTCAATATTAAGAGATCAGTCTTTTTTTCCCTGGACTGCTTAGCAACAGGGGAAGATGTCAGTCACATATTGTGACATTTACACGTGGGTCACATGCACACCATTCACTTGCACGTACACACTCAACAAATACTGTGACACACACTGTACGTATATCAAATGCAAGACTCAGATATATTTGTAAGAAATGTGATGCATGTTTTTCTCTATATATGGTATCGTGCCTTTCCATTTTCAGTCTTTGTAGGAAAATCTTAACTGTCAGAAATCCAATCTTTCATGTCTGCTATGTAAATTGCCATATTAATAATTTAGCCAATGACCAAGTTATACATCTTCTGACGTGTGCTACTGGTAGTTCACAGAACACATGCTTATGACAGTTTCCTTCATGGGTCAAATCGTCACCAATTGGTTCTTTGTAATGATACCATTGGGAACCACCAGAGGGTGCTTGTATCTATTGGACGCCGACTTTGTTTGAAATGACAGACAACGAACGAATGAATCTTTCCTCTGATTGTAGTCGCTTCGTCTTCAGATTATCAATATTTTGATCAACAATAAAGCTACTAGATTTTTCCCATGGTTTTGAGTTGATGGTTTTCATTCTTCCTCTGCTGAATTTCACATGGTTGTAAAGCTTTCCGCAAACCATTATAAAGTGTATATTACTGCTTGAATATTTATTGATTGACAACGGAATATTTGTTATCTATTACAGTACAATAATAATGAAACATGGCGACCATTCACTGACACTCTTACAGGAACATAAGCTTGACACTGCTCTTTAAAATCAATTTAATTCCTTAACAGTAATTTTGTATAATTTACTGAAAACTCATCACCAGGACACGACATTGGGACATTTTTGTTGGTGTCACCAAAATTGTGAAAAATCTTAACTTTAATAACAGATTGTGTTTAATGCTATTTCTTAATTAAGAGCTCATTATCTTGGTTTTCCTGGCTCTTGTTTCTAACTCGCCTTGCAAGTTGTCTCTTCATAACGTTCAATGAAACAGAACACTGATGAGATGGTATGCAAAACAGTTTAATAGTTCCTACATCCCAGACTTGTAGCAGAGCGGTTGGGCACATTGGTGACATGTCCGAAGGTTCACATTGTAAGATACAATTCACCAAACTGAGGAAAATGCCAAAATACATTTGCCGGTGTGAAAGTCAATTTTAGTGTTTTACACATTTTTGGAAAGAATTTATTACTAGTTTGAATAATGCAATTTGGAATTATTATCTTGTTTTGATGCTTGTATTGAATGTCATATGATTTGAAATGAAATGTAAATAACTTTGATGTTGTCCATCTCAAGACTTTTTGGTTGTGTCAATTCAACCACCCATAACTTTACAACAAATTTACACAGATGATACTGGTAAATATAATTGTAATGTAAAATTACAATGTTGCACTTTTATAAAATGCTCATAATTCCATACCGCCAAAATTAACCTGAACATCTGAACCGTTGTGGCCTGCAGATATATGTTAACTAGAAATGTGTAAAACAAGAGCAAGGAAGGGAGCAACTCCTGCAAGCATTTCCTGGAAGCTCACATGAACAACAAACACTGCACCCTGAGAAAGACATCTTCTAGGAATGCGGACAGCTGTAGCAGAATTCGTACACATAACAATAAGTTATGTGATGTCACAGTCAACATGCATTACTCTTCTGTAAAAATCATGCAACATCGATAACAAAGCAGAATATAGCATCTATGGATGGTACCTCGGTATTTGTTTATGTGACTCCCTAAAATCCACCTTTTAAGAAGGGGTACAAAATTTATGCAAAAATGTTGGTAGCCATTTAAGATTTCGTCCATATTTTCAAAACAATTGTTTAAAGAGTAAATAATTATGGTGTTAGTAATTGAGATTAACTATTGAGTGAAACGATTGCAATAGCAACTGTCGATACACAATAGCAGTATACATACGCACAGAATTATACATTTGATAGTACGTCCTCATAACTCTAAATAACAATTAAACTTTTGTGAAATGTCCCTAACAAGCATCACATTCAGGCATTTTCAATAGCCAAAATTTCAGCAACCAAATCCTGTGAAGCATTTAACCACAAAATTAACAAATATCCTGGATATTTTTTTTAATGGCTTAAACAGGAAGATATTAAATCAGTCTCCTACTGGCAAGAGCTCTGCTGGTGGCAGCCATCTTTGTTGGATCATCAGTATGCATAATGAATAATGCAATGGTTAAATAAGAAAACACACAGCTGTGCCCAGTCATCTTGTGTCATAACTAACAAACAACATTGTGACTACATCATAATTTGCACTACTTACTATCAGTCATAATTACCTTCACCACCACTATCAAAGCAACTATATTGGCCACAGGGTTAACACAAAATCGGAAAGCATCAAACGGTTGTTTTTTTATAAAACAAGAAACTTGTAATTACATGCTGGTAAAACATGAAAACACATTGTTTTGATCAATAGAAAAATGTAAGAAAATATCTGCTCGAATTCCAATACCGACAAATAATTATGGCAATCTAAATAATGAACTCGTAAAACAGTGATCAATTGTTTTAAGTAATCCCAGACAATAACAAGTGAAGTACTAGACAAGGCACAACATCACCTCTTTAGTGGCTAGGTTAAGTCATCATTAATACTGTTCACACCTGCATATGTACTTATGCGTGATATTACCATGGCAACTGTATGTAGCACCCCTCCCCGTCGTCCAAGCAACCGACATTCTGCCAGCGGTTGCGATGACTGCAACTGTCGTGATTACCATAGTAACAGTAAGTCTGATGATCTCCGGATTCAAGAAGGTCGCTTGAAGAATCGTTTTGCGACAACATCTCCTATTTCTAAAGTCTGAAAGAGAGGGAGGAGGGTTAAGTTAGAACCTTATTTCTTTCCCAGTTATGTTTTAATAACCCTGTCTGGATACCCTCTCTGAGAGCATCCTGCCGGTCCCAAGCCCGGGAAAAGGAGGAGTTGAGAATATTTTAAAAACTATTCACACATTACACACGTGTCAACAATTTTCTATAATTATATCAACTAAAATAGTTATTTTCCCACATTTGCAATTCTGAATTTTCAGTCTTGCTTTATAGTAAAGTACAGTTTCTACTATCATATTAAGTATTAATTACTTCACATTTTAAAGGAATTATTATGACAAGTTGTTTTATAGTACTCGACAAATCTCCTGTACATAGTCAAATTCTGATTTCTGACACATTTCGTACAACCGAACAAAACGATGCCCTTCATGTTAAAGGGCTACGAACCTACACCCCAGATCTTACCAGGGTCATTTGGTTTCCCTCACTGTCCAGTTCCCGAACGTGTTTCTGGGATTTTGCTGCCCCCTCGACCTTTGGTTCATAGATCAGAACCAACTTCTCATCATCCCACAATGGCTTTATCTAAATGTAAGAAGGCAAATTTATGACTATTACGATAATACAATCTCAATCTGCCAATGACACTGATAAGACATGTCCTTTAACAAAACAATGCACAGTGTAGTGACTGGTGTATGATAGAGAGATGCAAACAGTCGACCAGACCCGAAGTTGATTCCACTTCACTGATTTCAACTACTAACTTTTTTATTCTAATTCTGATTCCCGCCACACTATGGCGATTCTGATTCTAACAAATTTTTTATTCCAATTCTGATTTCACCCACACTATGCCGATTCCGAAAAACTTTTTGGATTAAATATATTGTAAATATTGTTTGTGTTCCACATATACTTCCTTACAAAAGTTAAAGAGGTAGTTTAACTCGGAAGGAATCACCTCGGGTCTATGATGGTGATGTGGAAAGAGTAAAACTGACTGGTCCATGTTGTGTGTTAGTTTGTGTATTGAGGAAAGAGGTTTGGGATTGTATGCAAGCTACCAGGAAGACTGGTGAGAAGCCTGATGAGATGGACAGGTCACTTGGCAAGGATGCATGCAGGAAGAACAGCACAGAGAGCAGAGGTAGAACAGCATTAAGGCAAGGACGCAGGAGTAGGGGAAGGCCACAGCTGAGAAGGGAGGACGGTGTGAGGAGGGACACGAGACGAGCGGGTGAGGATGAAAGATGGAGAGGAGGATGCTGACAGGAAGAACAGCACAGAGAGCAGAGGTAGAACAGCAGCATGGCAAGGACGCAGGAGTAGGGGAAGGCCACAGCTGAGAAGGGAGGATGGTGTGAGGAGGGACACGAGACGAGCGGGTGAGGATGAAAGATGGAGAGAGGAGGATGCTGACAGGAAGAACAGCACAGAGAGCAGAGGTAGAACAGCAGCATGGCAAGGACGCAGGAGTAGGGGAAGGCCACAGCTGAGAAGGGAGGATGGTGTGAGGAGGGACACGAGACGAGCGGGTGAGGATGAAAGATGGAGAGAGGAGGATGCTGACAGGAAGAACAGCACAGAGAGCAGAGGTAGAACAGCAGCATGGCAAGGACGCAGGAGTAGGGGAAGGCCACAGCTGAGAAGGGAGGACGGTGTGAGGAGGGACACGAGACGAGCGGGTGAGGATGAAAGATGGAGAGAGGAGGATGCTGACAGGAAGAACAGCACAGAGAGCAGAGGTAGAACAGCAGCAAGGCAAGGACGCAGGAGTAGGGGAAGGCCACAGCTGAGAAGGGAGGACGGTGTGAGGAGGGACACGAGACGAGCGGGTGAGGATGAAAGATGGAGAGAGGAGGATGCATGCAGGAAGAACAGCACAGAGAGCAGAGGTAGAACAGCAGCAAGGCAAGGACGCAGGAGTAGGGGAAGGCCACAGCTGAGAAGGGAGGACGGTGTGAGGAGGGACATGAGACGAGCGGGTGAGGATGAAAGATGGAGAGGAGGATGCTGACAGGAAGAACAGCACAGAGAGCAGAGGTAGAACAGCAGCAAGGCAAGGACGCAGGAGTAGGGGAAGGCCACAGCTGAGAAGGGAGGACGGTGTGAGGAGGGACACGAGACGAGCGGGTGAGGATGAAAGATGGAGAGAGGAGGATGCATGCAGGAAGAACAGCACAGAGAGCAGAGGTAGAACAGCAGCAAGGCAAGGACGCAGGAGTAGGGGAAGGCCACAGCTGAGAAGGGAGGACGGTGTGAGGAGGGACACGAGACGAGCGGGTGAGGATGAAAGATGGAGAGGAGGATGCTGACAGGAAGAACAGCACAGAGAGCAGAGGTAGAACAGCAGCATGGCAAGGACGCAGGAGTAGGGGAAGGCCACAGCTGAGAAGGGAGGATGGTGTGAGGAGGGACACGAGACGAGCGGGTGAGGATGAAAGATGGAGAGAGGAGGATGCTGACAGGAAGAACAGCACAGAGAGCAGAGGTAGAACAGCAGCATGGCAAGGACGCAGGAGTAGGGGAAGGCCACAGCTGAGAAGGGAGGATGGTGTGAGGAGGGACACGAGACGAGCGGGTGAGGATGAAAGATGGAGAGAGGAGGATGCTGACAGGAAGAACAGCACAGAGAGCAGAGGTAGAACAGCAGCATGGCAAGGACGCAGGAGTAGGGGAAGGCCACAGCTGAGAAGGGAGGACGGTGTGAGGAGGGACACGAGACGAGCGGGTGAGGATGAAAGATGGAGAGAGGAGGATGCTGACAGGAAGAACAGCACAGAGAGCAGAGGTAGAACAGCAGCAAGGCAAGGACGCAGGAGTAGGGGAAGGCCACAGCTGAGAAGGGAGGACGGTGTGAGGAGGGACACGAGACGAGCGGGTGAGGATGAAAGATGGAGAGAGGAGGATGCTGACAGGAAGAACAGCACAGAGAGCAGAGGTAGAACAGCAGCATGGCAAGGACGCAGGAGTAGGGGAAGGCCACAGCTGAGAAGGGAGGACGGTGTGAGGAGGGACACGAGACGAGCGGGTGAGGATGAAAGATGGAGAGAGGAGGATGCATGCAGGAAGAACAGCACAGAGAGCAGAGGTAGAACAGCAGCAAGGCAAGGACGCAGGAGTAGGGGAAGGCCACAGCTGAGAAGGGAGGACGGTGTGAGGAGGGACATGAGACGAGCGGGTGAGGATGAAAGATGGAGAGGAGGATGCTGACAGGAAGAACAGCACAGAGAGCAGAGGTAGAACAGCAGCAAGGCAAGGACGCAGGAGTAGGGGAAGGCCACAGCTGAGAAGGGAGGACGGTGTGAGGAGGGACACGAGACGAGCGGGTGAGGATGAAAGATGGAGAGAGGAGGATGCTGACAGGAAGAACAGCACAGAGAGCAGAGGTAGAACAGCAGCATGGCAAGGACGCAGGAGTAGGGGAAGGCCACAGCTGAGAAGGGAGGACGGTGTGAGGAGGGACACGAGACGAGCGGGTGAGGATGAAAGATGGAGAGAGGAGGATGCATGCAGGAAGAACAGCACAGAGAGCAGAGGTAGAACAGCAGCAAGGCAAGGACGCAGGAGTAGGGGAAGGCCACAGCTGAGAAGGGAGGACGGTGTGAGGAGGGACATGAGACGAGCGGGTGAGGATGAAAGATGGAGAGGAGGATGCTGACAGGAAGAACAGCACAGAGAGCAGAGGTAGAACAGCAGCAAGGCAAGGACGCAGGAGTAGGGGAAGGCCACAGCTGAGAAGGGAGGACGGTGTGAGGAGGGACATGAGACGAGCGGGTGAGGATGAAAGATGGAGAGGAGGATGCTGACAGGAAGAACAGCACAGAGAGCAGAGGTAGAACAGCAGCAAGGCAAGGACGCAGGAGTAGGGGAAGGCCACAGCTGAGAAGGGAGGACGGTGTGAGGAGGGACACGAGACGAGCGGGTGAGGATGAAAGATGGAGAGAGGAGGATGCTGACAGGAAGCAATGGAGAGAACAAACAGGACGAGTGGTTCAACAATACCTCACCTGACCTCATGACTGTACAATGAGGAAGAAGTGTGTTTGTGTGCATGTTTATATGTGTGTCGTAGAACCACAGGTAAGTGCCTATTTAGTGTAGACCTGCTCAACTGAACACCATCTTGACTACTCTGGGAAGCATTCGGCCACACTGCAATTACCAGGTAATGCGCGAAGACAATTCATACACAAACATCCACAAGAGCACAGGATTTGAACACGGGTTCTCTCGATCGAGTCTGATGCTTTACCCACTGCACACACCGGTGTGTGTGTGTGCGTGTGTGTTTCTGTGTGTGTGTGTCAACGTGTACATGTGTGTGTGTGCATGCATAATTAGCTATCTGTGTCGCCACAATTGATTTAACATTGAACATGAGTTAATAATTTAATATGTTGCATGAGTTTGACCTCTAGCCCATCACGCTGACCTTCATGACTATGCCGTTATGTTGTGCCTCTTCGTACTCATCGCCCACCGTGAAGGTGCTTTCCCGGGTGACAAACAAACTGTGCAACTTGATGTGAAACTTCTCCCCATCTTGGGTGATCTCTACGGACGGGTTTGAATGTGACGCCATCTTGCGAACCACATAGTTGGCACCTGGAGAGAGGAATTATTAATAGACAATGTCAACGTTTTTTTTTTAATATGTGGGCTTTCAACGATCACAGGTCATCTGGGTCATTCTGTATGAAATCAACCAAGAAAAGGCCAATATATTCTTGACCGTCCTCCTCCGATTTAAATGAAATTTGGCACAGGGTTGGGTTTGTTGTGAAGTTTACCTAAGCCAAATGTCAGACTTGTGAATGAACTAGTTTTTGAGTTATTGCATACTAATGACAGAAAATGGCAAAAATATTGCAGTACCCCATAACACGTTTTCACAATTTTACAACTTCCATGCTGGAAGCAGCTACTGCAAGCTGGCTAAACTGGTCTAGAGGCTGTCTGAGTCACAGTACTTCCTCAGAAGAAGATTCTAGCAGTTCTTAGCAGTTAGCACTCTTATGTGAGCAACCAAACGTATTTTATTATGGATTTGCTGGCTTGTTTAAATACTTGTAACTGTGGTTATTAACTAAAGATTTCTGTATATGAAAGTATGCCCTTTGAAGCGAAGCCTTTGTGTTGTCAGTGTCATCAAACAAATGTGCAAAAACCTTATATTGTGTTATATAAAATTATCTTTGCATGTATGGTTATTAGGACAAATACGGTTTGTTGAAACAATAAGACAGTGTAGACACACTTCTGAAAGCTTGAATACACAAATGGCTGAAACTGATAAATATGTAGAGACTGTTGCCAATTTAATATTGCGTTCCAATCACCTTGTGTTTATGGTGAATACCATGTGAACATATTCAAAACAACCCGGCTTCACCATTGGTAAACTTGGTTACCTAAGGGTCACAAAACTGTATTCATGCTAAACACGAGGTGACTAAACACAGCATAACTGTATGCCAAAAATGATCATGTGACATTATTATGAAAGTCCCTGTATAAATATAGCTTTTGATACAAATACAGACATGAAAGTGACTGCAAAATATCTAAGTAAGATCTCTCTTATCGTTATACTTACATGTCCAGTTTCGGGCCAAACTGTGACATTACCCAGAAGACGGGGCTACCACATTACCCAGAAGAAGATATGAACTTCAAATAAAAATATTTATTTTTCAACGGTAAACAATAAAGTAGGCGAGCGTGACTCGGAGATCACGTTAATGTCGGTCCTGTCTCAATTTGGGGCGTAAATTAAAGAACTAGTTGAACGAGACCTCATAAGACCATTACATTGTAACCACAATAATACAGACTAGTCAGTTAATAGAATATTGCCGAGCACCGGAAACAACTAGAACAAAGTGGATGGGATGAGAACGTTTCTTTTTTATCATTAGTATACAGTGATCTTCAAAATATTGAAGGTACCTGTATCTGTGTATTACGTTGACTGATCAATATATATCATTAAACAACGGTTGTTTTATTGTTGGTGGAAACCAAAAACGGAGAAGAAAAAGAAAATATACAAAAGACCAAAAGTATGAGAAGAGAGAAAAAAAATATATAAAATTGTCGTTGTCTTTTTCAGGTATCAGGTCTAGGCCAATTCGGCAACCATAGTGGTCCTCGGAGATAAACCCTGGCCGACACAGCCCTAGTCCCTCATTTATCATACTTCGGACAAGAACAAATCAATCAGAAGGAAAGCTTGGCAAGCTCCCTTTGGAAAATACCCAAACTGGCAGCCTCAGCAACACATACTCGCAAGGAGTTCAGTACAGGAATGACCCTGGGGAAAAACTAAATTTAAATACCGGTACATCTGTGCGTGCAGGAAGCTGACTGAACTTAAGGGAATGATTGGATCTAGTTCTTGATGAGGCATGGGAGAGGTAGGGCTGGGGGTCGATATCAACATAGTTGTGGATGATCTTGAAAAGCATGGTCAGTTGTGTCTTGGTGCATCTTGATGCCAGAGACCACTGTAGATGGTATAGCATGGATGCTACACTGCTGGTGTTATTATATCTGTTCATTCTGTTGGTGACATATCTCACGGCCTTCTTTTGCACAGCTTCAACTTTATTTACCTGGTCCTGATGGTGAGGATTCCAGATGGCAATACAATATTCAATGTGGGGTTTTACCAGGGCTTTGTAGGCATTAGTTTTTGTGTCTTCACTGGCCGACTTCAAATTCTGCCTAAGGAAACCCAGCATGCTATGAGCTTTCTTTTGTTGATCGCTCAGTGTGTCGTTTCCAAGAGAGGTCTCTTTGCAGATCAACGCCTAAATACTTTGAGCAGGTGGAGACTTCTAGAGTACTGCCCTTAACTTGGTAGTTAAAGGACTTGGGTTTCCTAGATCTTGTGCAGGTCATGATGCTACATTTCTGTTGATGAAAATCCATGCCCCACTTCTTCTCCCAGCATGCTAGGGTGGATTTCCCTGTAGATAATGCAGTCGTCAGCAAATAGACGAGTGCTGGAGTAAAGGTTGTTGGGTAGATCATTGATAAACAGGAACAGGAGCGGCCCTAAGACCGTGCCCTGGGGTACGCCACTGATGACAGGGGCTTGGTCGGATGATGCTCCATCAACGACTACTTGCCAAGATCTGTTGGACAGGAATTCAGCGATCCACCTGTAAGTGGATCCCCTGATCCCATAATGATGTTGTTTTAACAGGAGTCGCTGCTGAGGTACACGTTCAAACGCCTTCGAGAAATCTAATATAGCCAGGTCCATCTGCTTGCTCTGGTCCAGAATATTTGCTGTCATAACTTAATGTCAGTAGCTGGGTTTCACAGCTTCTCTTAGCCCTGAAACCATGTTGGCATTCAGTGAGGATTTTATGTTCTTCTACGTGCTTCGATGTATTGCTGACCACGATGTGCCTTCCATGGATGGGATGGTTGTAATGTCTTCTCTTGTAAACACCGACTTATACTGTTTATTGAAAATATTTGCCTTGTCCTTGGGTTCTGAGTACAGCCTGCCTCCTTCTCGAAGAGGGGATACACCTGTAGTATCCTTACGCAGTGACTTGATGTAGTTCCAGAACCTCTTCTGGGCTGGTGGTCTGTCCATAGAGTCGTCTTTCGAGTCAGGGGTGTCAATCAAGTTATTCATAGTCCCAATATCATATGCACAACGTTGTTGTTTCTGGACTTCAGCTTTGGCTGATACGTATTTCTTTCTACTTGCAGTAGATCTTGACTTCTTTGCATTGTTGCATTCTTCTCTGTGCATATTTCACCTTGGGTGTAATCCAAGGTTTGTGGATCTTATCGCCCCGTACTTCTTTAGTCTAGATGGAATGAAGTCGGACATCAGAGTGGTGACGGTATCTCTGAATCTAGTCCACAGCTCGTTTGTCCCACAGGACTTTGCTGCTTCCCCAAATGAAGGCTTGAACTCATCCAGAAGGTGGTTGGTTAATTGGAAGAAGAACCATCAATGGTCAGAGTTGAGAAATCTTTCGAGCTCATTTTAGCCATGTGGTCATAGGTTCTCGGAACTAGCCTACCGAGCGTGTATTGTGAAACTACGGTGTCTGGAAAATAAATTCTCTATTAAATGAACTGAAAACACGTGTACAACCGATCGATTGGGCCGGGAAAACGCTGTAATTACAACACATGAACGTTGGCGTAACGTGCAAAGAACTGTCAGCGATGACACGAACATTCGTGTACGAAACACGCCTCTCTCGTGACTGCCAATAACAACATAATTGTTCTTCTCGGACCAGTCAACACGCATTGCCATTGACCGTTCGTGATTCGCTTACCGTTTTCGCGCATAAAGTCGTCGAAGTTCTCACTACGAATGTGTTCCCACTTGCCCTGAAAGTTCGGTTTATTTAATTCTTCCGTCATGTTGCTGGCAACTTGTGGAACAGCTGGCGTGGAGTGTAGACCGCGGACAAACGCCTCCCACTATACGTGTCTGTAGACTGTGGACTTAGCTGTTTACACTTGCCCTAGTTTTAGTTGAATGACAGGTGCTTGTGATGTCGCTCATTCGCTAGGTGGCGCCCCGACGTGTCCACGTTAGTGGTACAAGTTGAGTTAATTGGGAGCAGCGGGGTCGACAACCTAGTCTAGTGTATTGTACATGCCGAGTCTGGGGTATTGTAGGATTTGTACATGTAAGGTCTGTGTCTGCTCAAGTAAATAAAACAAAACACGTAAAAGAAATTAGGTTTACACCTTTACATAATAATTTCCCCGGCTTCTTCCACATTAATTTAAGTGTAAGTGCATGATTACACTCTGCAGTATCGTACTGCTGAGATTATGTACAATGTGGATGAAGTTGGTGTAAAATATGAGGCAGGAAATATAATTCAACATTCCCAGTGAAATTTACACCCTGGTGTACCGTGTGTGTGACTGTGTTTTGTGCAGGTAATTTGTTCCAATAATTGATGAAAAATAATTACTCACAAATCTACTGCCCTGTACACTATTTCTTTTGTGTTCCTTAAATATGATGAAAATGATTCACCATAATCTTCAAAACTTCTCAGTACAAACAAATCAAAACTTGGTAATTACCATCGTAAAGATGTCATTATACAGAAGGTCCTGGCCTATTGTCTGCCAACACACACTTTGGTAACACACTTGTATCAAGTGTAAATAATGCACGTTAAAAGAAATTATCAGGCGACAATTTCCACCAAATTTATAGAAGATTTATCTAACCCATTGTGCGACATGATAAGTGGGGGTCCCCCACAAGAGCTACCAAAACTTCCACAGGTGAATAATGCAATTTGGAGTTATTATTTTCTTTTGATGCATGTGTTGAACTGAACACCATATGATTTGAAATGTAAATAACTTTGATGTCATCCACATCAACATTTTTTTCCTGGCTGGGTCAATTCAACTACCCATAACATTGCAAAACATTTGCATATACAGATGACACTGGTATGATTATAAAATTAAAATGTTGCCTTTTTACACAATACTCATAATTCCATACCCTCCCCAATTTCCACCTTCTGACTTCACCCACAAATTTGTGTTTCACACATAATGTTCCATTCTAAATAATGTAGTTTTGTTTGTACCCCCTGAAACTACATAGCACCCTCTGAGGGGTTCTTAGCTGTCGATTTAGGAACCATCAAACACAGTTTATTTAAATAGATCCACAGCCTTTCATATTATATTTCATATTCACTGTAATATCTACTACCATTTTATACTGTGTATTTTACATCCTTGAGATGTATGTTTATTTAGCATATAAAGTCGGCACCATTACAGCAAGTCATACACAGTGTCATTGGAAGCAGGAAGGGAAAGGTGGTGTGAGAAAGATGAAAGGTTTCAGGGCAAAATGCAACAAACACCATTTCTGAAATTTTGCCTGAACAGGGACTTCATGTTTGTTCAGCCATGCTTTGGTCTAGCACAATGTATTAGTTATGCTAAAATACGATATAACCCTTTTAAATGTTGTCCGCAAGTGTTTTCAAAACGTGATAAAGCCATCTATTAAAAAAAAAATTGGTATTGATAAAATGTTGTAACATTTTCTGCAATAAACATTTCAGCCTTTGGTATGATTCTCTTTGACATCGTAGTCGTAGTATATCCAGACAACAACAATTTCCACTTAAACTGTATGGATGAAACACAAATGTGAGTTTTTCTAAAAACTTACAAAATGTATGTATCGTGTTTTGCTCTGAAACCCTTCAGATAGCGCGTACGAGTGAGAGAGAACGCGAGAGAGACTGGTGGTTGATGAAAGGAAGGAGGAAATGTCCCAGCGGTATCACGTCTGCCAGAAATGCGCCGGGAGGAGTCCCTCTGGTGGCTGAATCTGGCGTGACTTGATGCACTTCTCGAGAAAGCTCTCGAGCCTGGCGACAGGTCCGCCTGCACCCGCCGGCGACACCTGGCGCAGCTTCGGCACAAAGTCGGTGACGATCGCCTGCAGGAGTTTGTTGAACTGTCGCCTGTACGTCTTCACAAAGGCGTGTCCCGTCACCTCAAGAAAGTCAAACAGCAGTGTCGCCGTGATGTCGGGCCATGGTTGCATGTTGGTGACTCGAGTCAGCCATGCCCAGCCATGCTCAAGGCCATGCGGGTGGACACACCGCTGCTGTCTGCCACCAGGGGGCGCTGATATGATGATGGCAGCATAGAGGCGCATGATTCCAGACATCCGCTTCAGGAACTTGTCCTGTTTCTCTACTTCGCCGTTTTCGTGTTTGTAACCGATCGATCTGTACAGCGAATACAAAGTTAAATTCACAATTCTGATATTGTTGATATTACAGCGAAACCTCACTATTAAGGCCGGGTAAAACTGACCCGAAAGGCGAGGTGACCTGAATGGCGAGGTGACCGAATGGCGAGGTGACCTGAATGGCAAAGTGACCTGAATGGCGAGGTGACCATATTAGCAAGGTGAATTTGCTATATTTAACTGTGATATGAATAACTGTGGACTATCACAGGGGGATTTTAATTGCGAGGTGACTGTATTACAGTCACAGAGGTGGCTGTATTACAGAGGTAGCTGTATTACAGAGGTGGCTGTATTAAAGAGGTGGCTGTATTACAGAGGTGGCTGTAAACCAAGGTTCGACTGTACAATCAATACAGTGGAATTAGTTGCTTAAAACTACCTTAATTACTCAGGTACAACAGAACAAGAGTTAATCTGAAAATCCATAAACTTCTTTCATATGCATTTTCCAGAATATAGAAACACAAACCAACATCTACCTTCAGCCTGGCAACTCATCCATAAAACACAACAGATTCATGGGGCAGGGGCTTAGCCAGATACCCTTCTGCCCATGTTCAAGGCAGGCAGATGACTGGCAAAGAAAGGTAATTACAACTGATAAGACAGGTGGAATTTAGAGAGGGCCAGCTGGCCACTAGATTAACTAATAGTTCCAAGTCTATGATTAATAATGACTATCCTTGGCATAACTGGTGGTGAAACAAATCAAATGGATCAGTATTAATTAAATAAATGGCACAAATGATCCTGGTTTGTCACTGAAAAAATATAAATTGGCTTATAATGGCTGTGATTTATAAGAATGGTTTTCATGCAAGCTGTCTGCATATTTTTGATTAATTCAAGACTGGCCAAAAAAAATTTCTGGCTAAGAGCCTGTCATGGGGCGAATTGGGCACACACCTGTAGTACTGTTCACTTGTCTGACCCTCCTGTTTTGGAACGTGGTAGGGAACGAGGTAAGGACATCTGCGGTGGAAGTGTGCGAGCAAAAGTTCCCCAACAGCCGGACACTCACACCACACGCCTATGGCCACCGCAGCCACTGGGAACGCCGACTCGTGGTTCGACGATATCTGCTCGTCTCCTTGTTTCTGAAAACAACAAATTTCGTTTACCTGGTTCATCCTGTGCTATTGTGTCGAATCTTCAGCAAGTTTGTTCATTCTACGTTGCTCCAGTTCACTCAGCGGCATGAGTGAGTACCTGGCTATAGACAGTGGTAGATATTTGTGTACGAATAGTCTTCGCGCATCAATTACAGCATGGCTGAATGCTTCCCAGAGAAGTCGAAATGGTACGCGATTGAACAGGTCTGCCAGGGCGTAAAGTATAAAGCGCTAACATGAGCAGCCTTGAGGACTGGATACTGCACTATATAAGAACTTACGTTAACTTTACAACCAGTGGCTGTGTGAACACAGTAATGCCTTTCATTTGTCGAATAAATATATTAACATACACAAAGTAATAGATAACTATTATTATTAATATAGCACAATATAGTAATAAAATAATAAAGAAACTCCAAAGCTGTTAATTCTTACAATTCCCACATTGGAATCAATTTAACTATCCATCATGTGACCTGTTGCCTAGCAACAAAGTCCATCAAGCAGTAAAAAATTGATGCCAAACACATATCCATTGTATATTTTATTGACATTCTGGCCTCAAAATGCTTCTTTATGACAAAAATGTAAGGCAAAATTGTTGAAGTGAGAAATGCAAACAAGAAAGATTGATTTAGCAGATATCATGCCACACATACATTACTTATGAAAACATTGATAGCATGGCAAAGCTTGACGGAGGTCGTGTGCACTATTTTGATGTAGGCAAACCGCGACACACTGGCTCCATCAATGAGTCGACAACGACCTACAAAGATGACTCACGACTATCTTGCTTGCAAAGAGGTTGCTGCAGAAGGCGACGGCCAATGGGTGTTCCGTGGTAGATACCCTCTTTCCCCCAATGTCCACCTGGTGGCCAGAGAGAAGGGCGATGATTCGCTGCAGCTTGTCTCGTAGGTGGGAGCCGCTGGTTGCTGCGATCGCATTCACCGGCGTGTTGATGGCCTTCTGCAGGTCAAATCTGTACCGCTTCAGCTGCAATGAAGATCAATGCCATTTAGTCTAATGTTATTATTACATTCATCTATCTTTAGTTATTTTTAAAAGGACATAGTCTTTTCCTAGTTTTTCATGTATTAATTAATATAATGTTCTTAAGACTATACTAGATATGTTGAAGTTATACTGCCAACAAAATTGTGTTTAGTAAGCTTGTAGCAACGGGCACAATTTGAAGGCACGACCCTGGTTGTCTGTTGAAATAGTAAACAAAACATCCCGTTTCAAAAGAAGCTTTATTGGCAATACGGCCAAGTCGGACTGAGTTAACTGCTGCACCCTTTGATGTTCAATTATGCTCACTTTCCCACAGTCAACACAGCAGACTTTCAGTCAAAAATGGCTACACCTGCTAATTCCGGGCAGATGATCAGACTACGCCCTTTAAACTAAATGAAATTGTATTAAAAATAAATACAGTTATAATATTATTAGACTAATGTCTTTTTGTTCACATTTATTATTTTGTTTGCTGTCATACAGGCCAGCCGTCTACCTATACATTGTCAGTGATGTCTGTCATACCTGTACATTGCCAGTGATGTCTATCATACCTGTACATTGCCAGTGATGTCTGTCATACCTGTACACTGCCAGTGATGTCTGTCATACCTGTACACTGCCAGTGATGTCTGTCATACCTGTACATTGCGGGTGATGTCTGTCATACCTGTACACTGCCAGTGATGTCTGTCATACCACTGCATTGCCAGTGATGTCTGTCATACCTGTACACTGCCAGTGATGTCTGTCATATATGTGCATTACAAGTGATGTCTGTCATACCTGTGCATTGCCGGTGATGTCTGTCATAGCTGTACACTGCCAGTGATGTCTGTCATACCTGTATGCTGCCAGTGATGTCTGTCATACCTGTACACTGCCAGTGATGTCTGTCATACCTGTACGCTGCCAGTGATGTCTGTCATACCTGTACGCTGCCAGTGATGTCTGTCATACCTGTACACTGCCAGTGATGTCTGTCATACCTGTACACTGCCAGTAATGTCTGTCATACCTGTACGCTGCCAGTGATGTCTGTCATACCTGTACGCTGCCAGTGATATCTGTCATACCTGTACACTGCCAGTGATGTCTGTCATACCTGTACACTGCCAGTGATGTCTGTCATACCTGTACGCTGCCAGTGATATCTGTCATACCTGTACACTGCCAGTGATGTCTGTCATACCTGTACACTGCCAGTGATGTCTGTCATACCTGTACGCTGCCAGTGATGTCTGTCATACCTGTACGCTGCCAGTGATATCTGTCATACCTGTACACTGCCAGTGATGTCTGTCATACCTGTACACTGCCAGTGATGTCTGTCATACCTGTACGCTGCCAGTGATGTCTGTCATACCTGTACACTGCCAGTGATGTCTGTCATACCTGTACATTGCCAGTGATGTCTGTCATACCTGTACGCTGCCAGTGATGTCTGTCATACCTGTAAGCTGCCAGTGATGTCTGTCATACCTGTACGCTGCCAGTGATATCTGTCATACCTGTACACTGCCAGTGATGTCTGTCATACCTGTACACTGCCAGTGATGTCTGTCATACCTGTATATTGCCAGTGATGTCTGTCATACCTGTACACTGCCAGTGATGTCTGTCATACCTGTACGCTGCCAGTGATGTCTGTCATACCTGTACACTGCCAGTGATGTCTGTCATACCTGTACGCTGCCAGTGATGTATGTCATACCTGTACACTGCCAGTGATATCTGTCATACCTGTACACTGCCAGTGATGTCTGTCATACCTGTACACTGCCAGTGATGTCTGTCATACCTGTACGCTGCCAGTGATGTCTGTCATACCTGTACGCTGCCAGTGATGTCTGTCATACCTGTACGCTGCCAGTGATATCTGTCATACCTGTACGCTGCCAGTGATGTCTGTCATACCTGTACGCTGCCAGTGATGTCTGTCATACCTGTACATTGCCAGTGATGTCTGTCATACCTGTACGCTGCCAGTGATGTCTGTCATACCTGTACACTGCCAGTGATGTCTGTCATACCTGTACGCTGCCAGTGATGTCTGTCATACCTGTACACTGCCAGTGATGTCTGTCATACCTGTACATTGCCAGTGATATCTGTCATACCTGTACACTGCCAGTGATGTCTGTCATACCTGTACACTGCCAGTGATGTCTGTCATACCTGTACACTGCCAGTGATGTCTGTCATACCTGTACGCTGCCAGTGATGTCTGTCATACCTGTACGCTGCCAGTGATGTCTGTCATACCTGTACGCTGCCAGTGATATCTGTCATACCTGTACGCTGCCAGTGATGTCTGTCATACCTGTACATTGCCAGTGATATCTGTCATACCTGTACACTGCCAGTGATGTCTGTCATACCTGTACACTGCCAGTGATGTCTGTCATACCTGTACGCTGCCAGTGATGTCTGTCATACCTGTACGCTGCCAGTGATGTCTGTCATACCTGTACGCTGCCAGTGATATCTGTCATACCTGTACGCTGCCAGTGATGTCTGTCATACCTGTACGCTGCCAGTGATGTCTGTCATACCTGTACATTGCCAGTGATGTCTGTCATACCTGTACGCTGCCAGTGATGTCTGTCATACCTGTACACTGCCAGTGATGTCTGTCATACCTGTACGCTGCCAGTGATGTCTGTCATACCTGTACACTGCCAGTGATGTCTGTCATACCTGTACGCTGCCAGTGATATCTGTCATACCTGTACGCTGCCAGTGATGTCTGTCATACCTGTACATTGCCAGTGATATCTGTCATACCTGTACGCTGCCAGTGATGTCTGTCATACCTGTACGCTGCCAGTGATGTCTGTCATACCTGTACATTGCCAGTGATATCTGTCATACCTGTACATTGCCAGTGATGTCTGTCATACCTGTACACTGCCAGTGATGTCTGTCATACCTGTACGCTGCCAGTGATGTCTGTCATACCTGTACGCTGCCAGTGATGTCTGTCATACCTGTACGCTGCCAGTGATATATGTCATACCTGTACGCTGCCAGTGATGTCTGTCATACCTGTACGCTGCCAGTGATGTCTGTCATACCTGTACGCTGCCAGTGATGTCTGTCATACCTGTACGCTGCCAGTGATGTCTGTCATACCTGTACACTGCCAGTGATGTCTGTCATACCTGTACGCTGCCAGTGATGTCTGTCATACCTGTACACTGCCAGTGATGTCTGTCATACCTGTACGCTGCCAGTGATATCTGTCATACCTGTACGCTGCCAGTGATGTATGTCATACCTGTACATTGCCAGTGATATCTGTCATACCTGTACGCTGCCAGTGATGTCTGTCATACCTGTACGCTGCCAGTGATGTCTGTCATACCTGTACATTGCCAGTGATATCTGTCATACCTGTACACTGCCAGTGATGTCTGTCATACCTGTACACTGCCAGTGATGTCTGTCATACCTGTACATTGCCAGTGATGTCTGTCATACCTGTACGCTGCCAGTGATGTCTGTCATACCTGTACGCTGCCAGTGATGTCTGTCATACCTGTACATTGCCAGTGATGTCTGTCATACCTGTACGCTGCCAGTGATGTCTGTCATACCTGTACACTGCCAGTGATATCTGTCATACCTGTACATTGCCAGTGATGTCTTTCTCCTGTTTCTCCACCTCCCCTAGCCGTGCCTGCAGCGTCTGGTAGGCCTCAAACGCATCCTCCGGGGCACACAGCACCTCTACACGAAGAACACACGGGTACTGAGGACTCATGTTTTTCAATAGAGCACAACATTCAACAGTTACAGTAGAACCTGTCTTGAGTGTCCACCCTTTCACCCAAGCAAAAGTGGTACCTCAAGACAGGTGGTCTCTCTATGATTAATCATTTGTTGCCAGTCTTGAATTAATAAAACTTGTGCCTTTTAACGTGTGAACAGCTTGTGTGAAACCAATGTCGATTTGTGTCGATGATAGTCATTAATGTGGGCCCCTAGACTCGGAACTATTAGTTAATTTAGTGGCCAGCTGCCCACTCTAAATTCCATCATTCTTATCAGTTGAAATTACCAGTCATCTGCCAGTCTTAAAGACTGGCGTACTGATATCTGGCCAAGCCCCTGAAGGGTAGAAAAGAGCTAATAAGGGTAGTGAGCATTATGTGACGGACACTTTAGTATGGTCATACGAAGGACACCCACCTCTAGTGTCACCTGCTGCTGCAGCTGACTGCAAGAGAAGACAGCCGAGTCACAGACAGAGCAATATACAGCGAGTAATTAGAATTGTAATATTTATTTTATACTTCGCCACTTCCACTGCAGTTCACAGTGCATTACAGAGAATGTCTAAAACAGAACATCACACAACAAAATATTAAAAAGTGAAAAAGAAAGACAAATAAATACTTCTAATATAATATATGATAATAGTTTGTTTTAAATAATTAAGATGGTCATATGAATGTGAACAATAATAAAGGTTATTATACTAGCATATTAACTTACTGGTTATAATATCATACAATAAAATAAGTTATGTTAAATTTATAAAAGAATTAAAATAAAGATAAATGTAAGTCTGGACTGACTCCGCAGACTAAGAATTAGATGTATACACCCTTGGTGTAACTTTGCCACAGAAACATGGAAACTTTGCTCCAAGAAGCTAAGCTGAAATATATTTGATTAATATCTCTAAAACTGCAAATGTGATAATAAGCATCTCAGACACACAAAAGGCTGAGAGTGTTTCAAAAAGAACATAATTCTGAAGTGCAGGTATGGTACATCAAACTGAACAACAAGGTAAGATCCAATCCTACTTACCGCCTGCAGTTGCTGCTGTTGTTTCTGTTGCTGCTGTTGTTGTTGTTGCTGTTGTTGCTGTTGTTGCTGCTGTTGCTCCAGCTGTTTCTGCTGCTGTGTCTGTAGTTTCGCCTCCTCCTCCTTCACGTTGTTGTTCACCAGCTCTGACAACACAATCACAAATTGTTTATTTCTTGGAGACTCCTATTAGAGGTAGCCTTCGGTTCCTCTACCCATAATTAGCAAGAGTAGTAATTTGTAACAGGAAGTCTGCCGTGTTTTAAACTTGGGAAACTGGTGCATCATCGAACATCAAAGGGTATAGCAGTTAACTCAGCCCGGCTCGGCTGTATTACCAATAAAGTTGGTTTTGAAACGGGATTCAGCATCGTGCCTTACAAGATGCGGACATTGTTACGGGCTTGCATCGAGTTACCTCAGATGAGGAGAATTTACAACCACATCATCCTCTAAAAACCATCATAAAATTAAACAACTTGAAACTTACATAACAAACTGTGTAAGTACCCATGTGTCCACCAGATGTCACTCACCGACTTGATTATTGACGATGTTCAGCAGATTCCGGCCATTCTCGCAGAGGTCAAGGACATCCTGCAGTCGATTGCCGACGACCCCTGACCTGCGAACTTCGTCAATCACCGCAGTCACCTTGGCGTGGATCTGGTCCATGAGAGCAGTACAGTTGCGCACGTTCTCCGTGAGGGTCAGAGGTCGCAAGCAGGAGGTGAGGACATCAGCCACTCGCTGTCGCAGTTCCGCCACCTCAGTCTGTGCTGCCATCATGTGGCCAGTGAGGCGTTCAAACTCCTCCTGCCTTAACAAAGTAAGGAGGAGATGGATTAGATGAGCTTGGATGTGTGTACGTAGAGAAGATGACATACAAATACAAAAACCTGTTTACTCAACAACCATTGAAAGTATAGTCACCAGCATGGTTTCTGCTAACTCTCGGTTTCTGCTGCATTTTGATATTTCGCTGGATCTCACATTACGTTAGATACTTTAGTCAGATATATTGGTTACTGGGAGCAAAGGACATCGACAAACTTGCAACAGAGTTATTTGTTTCAAATTAAAACGAGGCAAACAGGATTTTAATAGCGAATGCAGACCGTGTGACTACAGTGAGCCATATCAGTGACTGAGATGTTAACATCTGTAATATTTCAATTGATCAGACAAAATTGTAGGCATCTGTTCACAGTAATCGCCACAGTAAATTTATTGGCGTTGATGCAGTTAATGCCTTGTGTCTTGTCGTACATGGATGATTTTTAATCAGACTCGGCAGAAACCGAGTGCTTCCGCTGGGCGCTGCATGAAATTATATTGTCTTATGATTATTGTATTTCGCAAAAAACAACTTATTTAATGCGTTGTTTACATGCCATCTATGAGATAACTGGTTCTCATTAACCATTTCAGTACTACAGCCCTGACCAGCTGTGACCACTGAATACTGCATTCCCAGTGAATATGCAAGACAAGATTTGAGCAACAAAAATGCATTTTATGAATAGGAATGGTATATATTTTCGGAAAGTATGATAATCAGCAAATAAAATGAGCCATATCATTTTACATTCCGTTGTAATGGTAACCAACAATCCAAAATGGTCGCCAAGATTTCAACGTTTTTGCTGTTGCTGAACTCAGTTGTATACAAGTTCCCCGACATCGTTATTATGTCGATCTTCAACATCCGACAAAGATTCTTCATTAAAACTATCAAATAATCTGTCCAAAACATATGGTGGTAAATCGCTAGTTGAAGTAATGGCATCCGACATTGTGGCCACCGCAGATTTTGATAATCCATCATTAAAAACTGTGAAAATCAACGTAAACTATTATTGAGCGATAATAAACGATGACCACTGCTGAATAGCTAATTTATTCGCCTTGACAACTGTACACAACAAGTGGCTCCATGTAGTGGATTATTATGAATAAAAATTATTTGAATAGCAGACATCGTTAATGCCGAATAACCGGCCTGTCATACTGAAATGGTTAATAATGTCCTTTGCTCCCAGTAACCAGTAGTTAAATAAAAGTAGTAACATTGCAGCGAACCATGAGCATGGTTTAAACTCTATGATCTAGGGTGGCTTTAACCAGAAAATATGAATATGTGTCTTTTCTTGTTGAGGATAACTAGTCATTTATGTGATTAGCTGCATAATCCAGGTCTGTTTCTATCACAGTTGACGTGCTTGAAAGCCTAAGTTCAGAAACACGTCAGTACACAGACTGTCCTAGTGATAACTAGCTGGACCTACTCTAGACTGGTGCTCACCTCTGTCTCTGGCGCTCCTGCTCAGCCAAACGTTTCTCATCGGCTTCCTGCATCTTCTGATCCAGCCTCTGGAACCATACTCACACTAGAAACAGTCTCTCTCACTGCAAGCTACTGATACCACTCACACTAGAAACACACTCTCTCACTGCAGGCTACTGATACCACTCACACTAGAAACACACTCTCTCACTGCAGGCTACTAATACCACTCACACTAGAAACAGTCTCTCTCACTGCAAGCTACTGATACCACTCACACTAGAAACACACTCTCTCACTGCAGGCTACTAATACCACTCACACTAGAAACACACTCTCTCACTGCAGGCTACTGATACCACTCACACTAGAAACAGTCTCTCTCACTGCAAGCTACTGATACCACTCACACTAGAAACACTCTCTCTCACTGCAGGCTACTAATACCACTCACACTAGAAACACACTCTCTCACTGCAGGCTACTAATACCACTCACACTAGAAACACTCTCTCTCACTGCAGGCTACTAATACCACTCACACTAGAAACACACTCTCTCACTGCAGGCTACTAATACCACTCACACTAGAAACACTCTCTCTCACTGCAGGCTACTAATACCACTCACACTAGAAACACACTCTCTCACTGCAGGCTACTAATACCACTCACACTAGAAACACTCTCTCTCACTGCAGGCTACTAATACCACTCACACTAGAAACACACTCTCTCACTGCAGGCTACTAATACCACTCACACTAGAAACACTCTCTCTCACTGCAGGTTACTAATACCACTCACACTAGAAACACACTCTCTCACTGCAGGCTACTAATACCACTCACACTAGAAACACTCTCTCTCACTGCAGGCTACTAATACCACTCACACTAGAAACACTCTCTCTCACTGCAGGCTACTGGTACCACTCACTCTAGAAACACTCTCTCTCACTGCAGGCTACTGATACCACTCACACTAGAAACACACTCTCTCACTGCAGGCTACTGATACCACTCACACTAGAAACACTCTCTCTCACTGCAGGCTACTGATACCACTCACACTAGAAACACTCTCTCTCATTGCAGGCTACTGGTACCATTCACACTAGAAACACTCTCTCACACTGCAGGCTACTGGTACCACTCACACTAGAAACACTCTCTCTCATTGCAGGCTACTGGTACCACGCACACTAGAAACACTCTCTCTCATTGCAGGCTACTGGTACCACTCACACTAGAAACACTCTCTCTCATTGCAGGCTACTGGTACCACTCACACTAGAAACACACTCTCTCACTGCAGGCTACTGGTACCACTCACACTAGAAACACTCTCTCTCATTGCAGGCTACTGGTACCACTCACACTAGAAACACACTCTCTCACTGCAGGCTACTGGTACCACTCACACTAGAAACACTCTCTCTCATTGCAGGCTACTGGTACCACTCACACTAGAAACACTCTCTCTCACTGCAGGCTACTGGTACCACTCACACTAGAAACACTCTCTCTCATTGCAGGCTACTGGTACCACTCACACTAGAAACACTCTCTCTCACTGCAGGCTACTGGTACCACTCACACTAGAAACACTCTCTCTCATTGCAGGCTACTGGTACCACTCACACTAGAAACACTCTCTCACACTGCAGGCTACTGGTACCACTCACACTAGAAACACTCTCTCTCATTGCAGGCTACTGGTACCACTCACACTAGAAACACTCTCTCTCACTGCAGGCTACTGATACCACTCACACTAGAAACACTCTCTCTCACTGCAGACTACTGATACCACTCACACTAGAAACACTCTCTCTCACTGCAGACTACTGATGCCACTCACACTAGAAACACTCTCTCCCACTGCAGGCTACTGATACCACTCACACTAGAAACACTCTCTCTCACTGCAGGCTACCGATACCACTCACACTAGAAACACTCTCTCTCACTGCAGGCTACCAATACCACTCACACTAGAAACACTCTGTCCCACTGCAGGCTACTGATACCACTCACACTAGAAACACTCTCTCCCACTGCAGGCTACTGATACCATTCACACTAGAAACACTCTCTCTCACTGCAGGCTAATGATAACACACTAGAAACACTCTCTCAGTGCTCTGGTGACTCAGAATATTTCATGTTTCCCCGTCAGTCATTGTTGTAATTATATCAATTAAAAATGTAAGTTCTTATATTGCGCAGTATCCCAGACCTGCTCAACGCACTTTACACTTTACCCCCTGGCAGACCTGTTCAATCAAACACAATCTCGACTTCTCTGAGAAGCATCCAGCCATGCTGCAATTAATGCGTGAAGACTATTCGTACACAAGTACCCACCACTATCTATAGCCAGGTACTCATTCATAGAGGCAAGTGAACTGGGGCAACATAGAGTGAATTAACTTGCCCAAGGTTCAACAGAGCAGCACAGGATTTGAACCCGGGTTCTCTCAACTGAGGGTCTGATGCTGTAACCACTGCGACCCACGAAGTACATTTACTACCCCAATGAGCCCCTTATCCCAGTGATCCCTCCTACCACAGTGAGCCCCTTACAAGACTGAGCCCCCTACCCTGTGAGCCCCCTATCCCCATGAGCCCCCTACTGCAGTGAGCCCCCTACATCAGTGAGCCCCCTCACCCCTGTAAGCCTACCTTTGCATACAGTCTGTGATGTTCCTTCAGTTTGAGATGTTTCTGTCTCATTTCTTCGCTCCTACGACAGACACCAGACACAGATGTGACACAGACAAAACACCACAGAAACAACACAAGTAATACATGAAGGGTTTCAGGGCAAAATCTGAAATATTTGTTACAGATTTGTAACAAAGTAAGATATTAAATGATTTTGTTATAAAAAAGCGGTATATCCGTACAGTGCGCACTGTCACTCCACACAGCTGCACGTGTGTCAAGGCAGTGCTCATTAGCTGAAAATGGTCATTATTGTTTTGATAAAAAAGACAGGGAAAACAAACACTCTTCTGTGCACGAGGATTTATTGCTTTTTTGGATAAATTAGTTAGTATCCTTGCTCAACACATGTTTAAACAGACGTTTTGTCTTTGTTTGGATGAAATTTCAAAAATGGATTTCCTTAGATCGATAACAGGGGGTGTTTATAATTTATCGCAAGATATTTCAAAGACACGTCATGACCAAAACCCCATCTGGTGCCTTAAATCTTCAAAACTTTACGTGCTCTAGCCGATTTAAATCGCTTACCATCTTCTGTGTGAACAGTCATGTAATCAACAGGTTTAGTAAACCGCTTAACTAACCAATTTAGTTAAGCAGTTTAACTCTGTGTGAACACAGCATTAGAACACAAGATTTCAATGACACAATTTTTTTCACGACACAAATTTTCTGGACGTGATGTGATTTGTAGATGGCCACCCTCAGTGGCTTAGCCAGAGACCCATCTGCTTATCTTCAAGACCGGCAGATGACTGGCCAAGACGGGTAATCACCCTACACCTGGAATTTAGAAGGAACCAGCTGGCCACAAGATTAACTAATAGTTAATGACTATCATTGGCACAACTGGTAGTGAAACAGATTTAACTGATCACCATTCATTAAATAAGTGAGTCAAATGACATTGGTTTGTCACTGAAAAAACTAAACTGGCCAATAATGGCTGTGATCGATGTGAATGGCTTCCATGCGCTAAAAGGCACACTTCTGATTAATTTAAGACTGGCAAAAAATTATTTCTGGCTAAGGGCCTGGTCACCCCCCCCTCTCCCTGTGTACTAACATGGCGAGTTCCTGTGAGTGTGCCTTCCTGAGGGCCTGGAGCGCGTCCTCCTCCTCCAGTCGGTGTAGGGCCAGTAGCTGTCTGTCTGCCTCATCCTGCACTGTCTCGGCATGTCTCGTGAACACCCTCTCTCTCTCGGTGAAGCTCAACTGGTCAACCACATACACAGCAGTTAGTGAGGTGACCCAAGTGAGACACCAGCAGAAGTTCAAATTAAATCAAATTTATTGTAACTCATTACAATTAATACAAAAAAATTAAAACAAATCATATATAATAACATAATCAAAACAACAAGGGAAGAAAATTATATAATGTTATACCCCAATTGTATATGTCTACGTAAATATACAGGTATATATTTATAAAACGATATCATAATATAAAAACAGTAATACAGCTTGCAGGTGTAGAAAACATAATTGAGATTGAAAGATATGTTATGCATTAACATCACTGTGTAATATAAATTGTCAAAGTATACACTTGTAATTCATTACTGAATAAGTAGAAAAATTAAGACTTGTATTGAAATAATTCCAAATGATAGTACCCATATTTCTTATTGAACAAAGTTTTCTTATAAAGTTGCCATGGATATATGTATTTGTGCAGATTGTCTTATATTGTAACTATGAACATCTTGATTAAGTTTAAACATATTTTCAAAGATTGTAGGTAAAAGACCCATCTTGTATTTATGCATAAACATTTGTATTGTATACATATACAATTGTTAAAATATGTAGTAATTTAAAGATAAGTTTTGTAATGAGCTGAGGCAAGCATTCTCACTGCTTTCTGTTGAATATTTATAACACTTGAACAACATGAGTCAATTGCCCTTCCCCATACCTCAATACAATTACTATTTACCAAAAAGTTAATGTTGCTTTTTGAAAAATCAGTGTAGCTAAATGGTTGTGTCACATAAGAACACAGGACAGAGAGAATGGGGATGTCAGAAATGTAAAAAAATGACTTTTTATGTGAACAGAGTGCAACAGATCAGCATATTTGCAAGAGTTAGTGGTAGCTAGTGGAGCTATTTTTTACAATTTTTTATTCACACAACACATGTGGGTTCAATATTACGTGGCTATTTCAGTAAATACATTGATCAGCATGAGTGTATATGATTTTGATGACATTCTACCAGCATATCAATGACAGGAGAGCAGTGGTTCTGGTGAAATTTTGCAATTTTTGCAGGTTTCATTTTCTTAAAACTGTGCTAAGGCAGTGGAAATTGTGTGGTATTCAAGCTAAGAGACCAGAGCACAGATAAATCACATGGGGCCGGTTTCATGAAGTGGCTAAGAATGTTCTTAATGCTAAGATGACTGTCTTAGTAAATGACGTGATTTTTAATATAAGCGAGCATAGGAGATAACGCCAACACGTGACACTAAGTAATTGCGTAACTTTAAGTATGCTTCATGAAACCGGCCCCAGATGTCTACAGACGAAGCCTGCATTAATAAGCAGATACACGCAAACTGACAATGGTGAATTCAAGCACGGAAATAACACTCATGTTATTACATGAGGTCAGGGTTAAGGGTCACAAGGTCAATGGTCACGCTAACGAGGAACCATTATGTACCTGTGCGGCGAGACTCCATTGTCTTTCCACAGCGTGTATATTTTTCTCTTCGATGCAGAAGAGTTTGCAGTCCACCTCCGCCAGTGGTGGAGAATGACTAGAGTTGAAGTCATCGAAACTGGTCCGTCTTGATGTCTGGAGATTGGTTGTAAAGTAACAAATCAGCATTTATGCAAGCACCAACACAAGTCATGAATAGTGATGAAAGAAGGCCAAATGAATGACGTTTATTAAGAGATTAAGTTAGAGAGAGAAATGTGGGCTCTACATCCCAAGGCCAGGCCTATGACTGAGCCCATACTAGTCTCCTGTCCCTCAGGTTGACAGAGCCCACATTTCGGCATATACCACATTAGCAGTATTGTTATAGATATATACAACATTTGGTAAGACTGCAGATAGGATTGTTACTGACCACCAGTGTTTGTCAATACCCTGTGTCTAATTGTTTGAAGTCCTCAACGTAGTTGTAATAAGTACATTTAGAAAGTGCCACACGTGTGGACAACGTCCATTTATGTGTCCTTAAAATTACTTGTTGAGAAAAATGTAGTAAACTATATGAATAATAAATTAGTTCAATAATACAAATTAGTTAAAATATTATAAACAGTGTATGTAGAAAAATATATACATATAATTTGTTAAGTATACAATAATAAATTAATTACTTTAAAGCTGATTAATTATGCGAATAATAAATTATTTAAAGCATGACATTACATGCCACTCTCACTCTAGAGTTGGCATTACATGTCAAACTCACTCTTGAGTCTGTACTATGTGCCAGATTTGCTCTTAAAGTCGGTACCTGCAGTGAATCCCTGACATCTGTAGTTGCCTTGCTGGAGTTGTGAGTGCCAGAGTTGAGCAGGTCGGATTGATTCAGGGGGACGTCACAAGATGATTCCCGTGAAGTCCAGCCCCATGTCGCATTGGATCTAGAAACAACGACCATTACACTATAATGATGTCTCTCTTTACAGGCACAACGTGTTAAAGACATACATGATACAGCCTGTTCATTTCGCATTTCATGTACTTTGTATTTCATTGCTTTTCTACAATCAAGATACTAAAATAACTAAATGACATAGCGCAAACACATCTGCTTATAAAACTACCATTTACAATTTCAATAAGCAGCATGATTAAAAAACCAAACCAAATATGAATAGTTATAGTAAAGAAATATCATCTGAAGTAAAGAGATATATAATCTATATATAGAAAATATATTTGCTCTGTAGTACAGACCTGACCTCTAATAGAGACACGACCTGACCTGTTTATGTTGCTTTCATTTGGAGAGATCTGTTGTTGTTTCACGGGGGACATATATGGCAGCTTCGGTGGAGATGTGCATTCTTCTAATGTCCGCTACAACAATTGCATCAATTGGTTAATATATCCATACAGACATACACGTTAAACACATGAATAAATTTTCATTAGTTTGAAATCTGTTGCCAATTATAAACGAACAGCTGACTGTGCATCAACCTAAAGGCCGGGATACACTGGCATTTTCTGCTCAACTAGGCCAGACCAGACCAGACCAGACCAGACCAGACCAGACCCCGACAGACCAGACCAGACCTACACCGACTACTTTCGACACAGCAGAAAGTTTATGTGATTATGACGTCACGTCGGATTAGAGTATTGCTCAGTTGGTGCTAGTCAGTGTAGTGGATACACTGCAGTAGAGGGAGTCTAGTTTGGTCGGATATCGTCTTTGGTGCTAGTCAGTGTAGTGGATACACTGCAGTAGAGGGAGTCTAGTTTGGTCTGATATCGTCTTTGGTGCTAGTCAGTGTAGTGGATACACTGCAGTAGAGGGAGTCTAGTTTGGTCTGATATCGTCTTTGGTGCTAGTCAGTGTAGTGGATACACTGCAGTAGAGGGAGTCTAGTTTGGTCTGATATCGTCTTTGGTGCTAGTCAGTGTAGTGGATACACTGCAGTAGAGGGAGTCTAGTTTGGTCTGATATCGTCTTTGGTGCTAGTCAGTGTAGTGGATACACTGCAGTAGAGGGAGTCTAGTTTGGTCTGATATCGTCTTTGGTGCTAGTCAGTGTAGTTGATACACTGCAGTAGAGGGAGTCTAGTTTGGTCTGATATCGTCTGCTCTGGTCGGGGGAAAAGTGCCAGTGTATCCACGCCTTTAGACAATACCAGTCTGATAATTATAAAATGGGAATACACAATGTGATGCTGATCACATCTCATAAACTGCAAGACTAAGACCGAGTGAACAAACCAGGTATTTATGACAAGGTTTACAGGTAGTCCATTGTAAGTATGTTATAGGCAGCAGTGTTTCCCGGGGTATATGACAAGTGAAGTAGGCCACATTACGGTTTTTTTTCATCCACTTCACCAAATATAATATTTACAGAAACTGCCACCTCACATGTATAGATCTTTCTCATTAAGTTATGTTATATTGTGTTGAACTCATGATTTAAACTGGTCTGGTTCACTTTGTGTTCAAGGCCTTCAAACTCACATCAACAAATGATAGGTTGTTTACAGAAGTTCACATTTTTATATACTATCAATGGCCTATCAGTGATCCTGGGATGTGGAAAACGTCAAGAATTGAAGTTATTCATGTGACTGAAACCAACAGTACTATCATATCAGATCTGTTACAAGGTGGCATGCCCTGGACTCATATAGACACACTTCATTCTTTTGCCATTCATCTTCTCTTTGCCAATTAAAATTAGCCTAAGGTTCAGACCTAATTTATTCAGAAACAATTTTACTTTTTGAGATGCATTGCCCATGGACTATCAGATGTGTCACTAGGGCAGACTATGAATTAGCCAGATGAGAGATGAGAGATTCACCCCTGAATCCATCTCAGATGTCATCAGAAGACACCAGTGGTTTGGACATGACTGCTGTATGCCAAATGAAAACACTCATAAAATAGCTTACAAGTAATACTTTAAAAGACACAGAAAACAAGAAAACAAGGAAGGCCCCTTTTATCAGCAGAGGTTGTGCTATAGACAGGACAAAATGGAGGGGTGTGACATCCAAGAGGTTAGCGAGGGGTCAAATTGGCCTAGGCATTGAAGCCAAGTAAGTCAAAATTTTAGTAACTTGAGAAATAATGTTGTCAGTCTTACAACATTCAGTGGTAGTGGTGTTCTCTTTGTTGCGAAAAAATAAGTGTACAAATGTAAATGTCCCTCATGAAATGTTACTAAACCGTTATATTATTTAATTGAATTCAGCTGGAGTTGTGGCTGTTGAGTATTGTAGCAGAGCTACCAAGTCTCACACATTTGGTATGAGTCTCATGCATATGCGGAGAGCGTAAAGCTTCCATAGAATCCGTTGCGAGGTTCTCCCACCTAGTATCTGATTGAGAAACATCAGTGTTGCCACCTAGTGTCCATCTGTATAACTGAACTTTACGCTTATTTCCCAACTCAACTTGGCAGCTATGTTGTAATTACATTTAGTAGGAAGCCAAGTTATTAGTATTATCATGCCTTCCCAACTCCTGCACATTTCTAACATTATTCAACACAAAAATTCTTGAACATCAACGAAACTGATTCATGATGGGCAAATCATATGAACTGAAGAGGAAGTTAAGATACATAAATAAGAAACGATGTTTCGTCCTTCTCTCAGCTACCAACTGGCCTTAATACATTTAGGATGTGTCACAATACGCAACTAAAATCCTAGTTGCAGTTCCCCAATATTTTGCTGAAATGTACAAAACTGCGTGATCTCTCGACTGTCTGCAGCGTCCCAAGATTTGCACATCGTTTCACATGTAGTTGATGTTTTAATTGACAGTATGTTTAGTAGGAATTCAAAGAATAACTCAGGGTCTGATTTTAGTAGGGACCTGCTGGCCCCTAGATTCACTGAGCACTGATTATTCCATCTGTACAGGTCCGGCCAAAATAAACCAAAGTCATACAACAAAAAGAAATTTCATGTTTACTATGCAAAACACATTGAATGACAGTCTAAGCACATATATAAGTGAAAGTGTCATCTGACTATTGCCATTTTAGAACTTAATAGAAAATTATCTGCACTTTCAGGAAATATATAGTTTACTTGGTGATATTTGAACACTAAGCACATAATAATACAAATTCAGAACAGCAGTGCTTTACATTTAAAAAAAAACAGGTGAGCGACCTTTTTTTTTAATATACCAAATGATTTATTAGTTTTTATTCGCTAGGTGGCGTTCCTGTTTGTCCGTCTGGTGATGCCACTGCCCAGTCATGCCAAAACACAATCGAGAGTAGCCATGCCATAGCAGTATCCATTACGCAAGATTAATTCGATCGGTTCAATTCGGGACATCAAGTGTTGGCACAAATTGACATTGCATGCTGATAAAACATTTGAGACAGGAAGTACTAGCGATGATGTTATAGAAAATGACAGCAGTGTAACGATGCTGATGATTAAGTTGTTTTGTTTATGGGATGGCCGCTAGCTGTCGGCATCGGTTTGGCGTTTCGATTTCACCGCTACCCGGTGTGGAAAACTGCAGCTGATTAATGATCTATGACTGTCAAATGACGGCCGGCCAACAAGAATCCCATTGAGTACCTAAGTAATAAGCATACCCCAAGACATGGCTCTGGAAACGTCGGCAACTGCACGCCAACGCTAATTCACGTGACAAGAACAGACTTTCTTTCAAACAAATGGGTGTATATTTTGCCTCTAAAAGGCACCACATCTGGTGATGCGAGCGATAATGGCAATTAGCGCGAGCAATAAATCGCTCCCTAGATGAGTGATTTGCGCGAGCAGTAAGGAGCGAGAGATCGCTCGCCTAAAAAATAATGCAATGGAATAGCATGCAAGTCTCAAAAATATTTGGTACTTCTTGTACGTCAGCACAATTTTGGCTGGCACTAAAACGGATAAGTATCCCTAGATGCCAGTAGTATGCAAAATGTGTACTACTCATGCATGTGTAAGTGCAAAGAATAACACGATCTGCCGTGAAACTTCAATTATTGCCCTTGAACCAAAAGTAGCAGAGCTGGAACAGCCTAGCTGACAATGCAATGATTGGCAATAACATGAACTTGATGAAGGGAGGAAAATGATAAACATATTACTGCCACAAAAAACTTTAGCAAAGTCTCCTTTTGACCAGTGACCGACACGTGCCAAATGCAGGCGTCTAATTCTCGCACGGGGTACATTAAGCATGCAACACCCAAGACTAAAGCATGTGGTCATTATACGGGGTTTTACTAAAAGGCGCACGACCATGTACTATGTGTTAGTAGATAGTTTGGCCGCTGATGCCGATGGTATATATATATATATATATATATATATAGGGTTTGTGTGTGGATTATAAACATTTTGAGTCTGCATTTCAGCTAGGAGTTATACAATTTAGACATTTTATCCGATCTTCCGGACGAGCATTTAGTTTTGGCACAGCAGCACCACCTGGCGAATGGAACCGGCGAGTTACCACAACTTAAAGCGATAATAAAAGTTGCGAATTTGTTTACTCCAATGTGAAGAACATATCTGAAATTTGGCGAGCTGCACACACATACCTCCTACGTGCCACCAACAGCCAGCTTAGTTACCAACACAACATAAAACCGTTATACGGAATGGGTAAGCAGGCGATAATATCACAAAAGACACAATGAAACTACATACGAGAGTCTCTTTACACCATTTTCTGTCATAATTCAGTCGACCTTTCGACGTATTTTGCAGACATTCAACAATGTTCAAGTTACTATCCATAGCGCATTTCGTTATCAAGATATAGTCAACATAATAATTATTGGTTGAACTTTAGATCGTAGGCCCCCTAATTTCAACATCGTTCAAAACATCCATAAAGACCACCATGATGTTTATCCTGTAAATAAAATATATAATGCGTTGCCACAATAAAGCAAACTATCTATATGATTTTCCATTTACACAACATATTACATTATATTTTGTATTATTAATTGTAATAATTATTGCATATGCACGTACGAATTATATGAAAATCATTAAAACTCTGTTGTTTTACGTCACGAGTGTAGCGAGAGTATTTTCCTTATACGGCACGAGCCGAATGTCAATTTGCGTCAGGTCGGCGTGCAGAGAAATACTAGGTACACGTGCTCGAAGGTGGACGTTATGACAGGAGTAGTTGAGGTCAAAACTGAGCGACAGGTTGAACAGACACCAAGGGATGACATAGCCGACATGCGTGATAAAAAGACGGAACATACGAACGGCGAAGGTATGTAGTGTTGTTGCAAACTTTGTTAAATCGCCGTGGAAAGAGACCGACTCGGAAAATCACGTGTACTTTCGACCCTCTGTCTGAAGATTTTAACCGCAAGGACAAACGCCGATAGTGTACGATAACGTATTGGCATTTGCTTTACGTTGAATTTAAACACACACATGCTGTTGTAATACATTTTACGGTTTGTCGCAGTACTGTGGATTTATCAAACGTAGCCACTATGACAAATTCTTTAAAATAAACAACCCTCTTCCAAGTCTGACCATTTCCGTATCGATTTTATATGTATCGAAATTATGCCAAGTCTGCATACGCGACGACTGGCTCTTATATATTTGTTCTACGAACGAGCGTATTGCCGTGATGTTTTGGGAAACAACTGCGCTACAATTTTGATCGGAATAAAAGCCGTGGAAATCGGCGTTTTGTATTTTTTTGTTGACCGACCAAAGTCTGAACTTCGGCTGCTAGGTGGAGGTCAGGTGTAGGTCACGGGCGATACATTAACCAATCACGTCGCTTGTTACAAGATTGAACCAGGGACGCTAGCTGATCCCATGTGGGGATTGACAGGTGTCAAATAGATCACACATTCCGTTTTAGGGGTTGTAAGTTACTGATTTTTTCCCTGTGACAATGTTACCTTAGCATGCTGGAGATTTGTATTTAAATCTAAGGTCCTGTAATGACTCACGTCGATCTCGGCCCATGGCCCATGTTGATTTCGGCCCACGTCGAACTCGGCCCACCTGATTATAGTTGTTAAAATAGGTAGTTGTGTTGGGGGGATATGTATAAATATATATGTGTATGCATGTGTGTAAAGAATAAACATATCGGCCCACCTATTTCAATGAGATTATTCGCACAGCTACTAAATTAATTGGAAGTGAAACTTAACTGGAAGTCAAAATTGGATATGATTCAAAACCAGTCTAACATATGAAAAAATCTAAGTTTCTGTCATGAGCGCTACCTAAGACAGTAAACTTTAAGTTTGTGTTGTTTGTCTTTGATTAGGTACGTGACAAACTCCGCCACCCCGCGGCGGCCGCTTCGGCCGCGAGCATCGTTTCGCTGTAGAGCGCTTCGGGAAAAGGGTCGACCCCTTTCCCGTAGCGTCATCGGTCTATTTTAGGGATACCCAAGCCACAGCAACACTGATGACGTAGTTCATATGTTCCTCTGCTACCTCGTTTTCGAATTGTTGATATCGGAGGGAAAGTTGTGAAATTTTGAAATTGAACGTCATTTTCAGCGTCAATATTCATCTTGAAGGTAAGTATAAGAAAGTTTTTAAACTTTATACACATGTTTAATGTACATTTATGTATATATTGGCCAAGTTTAGCAAAAAAATCTGGCAGAGAAGTACTTGTTTTTAGGCGAGGAAAAAACGATTTTCGCTCCGAGAAATGGTGATGTTGACAAATTCGAACGGTCACCCACTGTTTTATTTTACCATCAAAACCATGTTTAATTGTGCCATTAAGGCATCCAATATTAATGTTATTATATTTTAGCAAGTTATGGATTGTTGGGAACTCATGCAATAATACGGATTAGAGGATGATTGCCGATTTGTGATCGTTCTCAATCGTTGTTGTCACCAGCCCGGTGATCACGTGACCTGTTTTAGGCATCCTCATTGGCTATTCAGAAAGTGCTTACAAACAAAGACATGTGCATTTATGCTTTAAGCTTGTTTGCTGTTAGATCTACAGAGGTTTCAATGCAATTCTGCTACATCAGTTGTTTTTTGCTTAATGTTTTGACAGTAACTTAGTGTATTGAGTATTTGGTTATTTTACTTGATAGTGATTGTATATTTGATTGCAATTAGATTATTTAACTTAGCAGTCCTCTTTGTTTTTGTTGGCTGTTCAGCATATTGGAGCCAACACAAAAGGTGATTCAACTTAAAAAGAAGCCATTGTTACTCTAAGTTGTAATTGAAACTACTTGTATGTCTTATATGTGATTATGGTTTATGTGATGAATACTTAAACACAAATACACAAGCTGTAGGATTCAGGTTATTTGAGTGGTGGGTGTGATTATATATTAATTGATTAACTGTTACTCAATTAATACATAATCATTCCAACACGCACACATACAATAATATAAGTATAATATTGAATCTTGTTTTACTATCTGTAATCTGGATACTATTACATAGTAATTAATACATGTTATACATTTTAATTTCAGAAGATGCCTCCAAAAAAGAAACAGAAGGCTCCTGCTGCTAAAGTTGGACTTGCTAGGCAGCATTTAACAGACAACTATGACTAACTATGAATAGAATACATGTAAAACAACTGTCATGTTTGCATGTCCGTGTGTCTAAATAAGTTGGTTAATTAGTTATTCATGAAATAATTAATTAAGTGTAATTGTGGAATACAATTTAAATACTTAATTTTTTTATCTCCAGTTTCTCTACTGTCTAGTAGTGTTTCTTGTGTGTATGTCATTGAAATATATTAATTATGAATCATGTTTTAAAGAAATTTAAAGAGTCCAGTAAGTTAGTTAATTAGTGATTCGGGAAGTAATTAATGATGTTTGATTGGAGAAATACTATGGACAGACACATTACTTTCCCATCACTTGTTTGTATGTTATTTTGTGGTGTGATCTCACTGAACATTTCATTAAAATACATGATGTATGAATGAATTTATAAAAAAAATGATCTCATTGAATCGTTCGTTTGAGTAATTAATTATTAATCTAAGAACTTAATTAGCATCACAATGTAATTAAAACTACATAATTATAAATGGTTGTCCATAGGAATTATGCACTAAAATTGTTATCTTAATAATATTAATATTAAGAAAGTTATGACATTTTGAAGTGCAAAAACTTGATTATTGGTCACACGTTTGCCTATGTTTTACTGTAAAACAAAGGGACGAAATTTAGACATAATTTCCGACATTCAAGTTGGCATAACTTTCTTAATATTCACCATAGTACAAATATATAAGCACCATGTTAAAGGTATTTCCAAGCTCTCTCCAGTGATATCAGTTTTATTGAGATACAAAGTATTCTAAAAAAATTGACACGTACCTACTTTGATTTGCATGCGGTGAGAACGTGTGGAGTCGAAAAAGTAATCGGCTTGGTGCTCTTGCATTGTTTCACTGAGCAGATTATTTCATGTTATTTGTCATTGATTGGTGTGTGGTAACAACGTACATAGTCAGCTGAGGCTTTAGTAATCGGGTTGGTACTCATGCATTGTTTCATTGAGCAGATCCTTTCATGTTATTTGTCTTTGATTGGTGTCTCTAAAGAAATTGTAGAGGCCATATTAATCGGCCAGCTGTGTAGCATTGTTACATTGAGCGGATGTATAATGTTGTTTGTCTTTGATTTGTTTGTGGTAACAACGTACGTAGTCGGCTGAAGCATTAGTAATCGGCTTGGTGCTCTTGCGTTGTTTCAATGAATGAGCAGATCATTTCATATTTTTATTTGTGTCTGATAAAAAAATGTGGAGGCCGTAGTAATCGGTATGCTATTCAAGCATTATTTCACTGAGCATGTCTTTTTTTGTATAACGGCAAAGCCGTTATAGCTACCTGCTTGTTTACTGCACAGACACTGTAATGAAAACCTGCACTTTTGTACATCAATGTATATAAAAGTGAAATATTTGACACTCGGAGACTGGTTCCACTTTAAACAAGTTTCATGTAATACAAAAAGACTATTTCATATATGACTATAGGTGATGTTTAGTAAATACGAATTTCCAGTAAATGTAATGCAGTTTGTGTTACGTAAAGTTTAAACTATACACTAGTTTACTTCACCTTAATAAATAATAATAATGATTGTAAAAATAAAGTAAAATACAGTGTATACTCAGGCACACAAAATACAAACAACACGATAACTGATCATTATTGTTTAACGTATCAAAGAACCCCAATGCATTTGATCTTTGATGTCTACTGTAGTTGAATCGTGAATTGTTGCGACCGCAGTTGTGAAGTTGAAGCTGTGTGTCTCATTCACACCGGTCCATTACACAAAGTGCATCGGAACAAAGCTCAAAACGTATTTATGGGAAATGATCATGTTTTGATACTGTTCATCTTGAATGTTTATTAGCTTAGAAAGAATTGCTTTAATAATAGAGAATGAAAAATCACGTATGACTACTAAAGGCACAAGCAAGAAACAGAAATAAACAACATCGTTCTAGTGATGCCTTCTAGTACAAATCATCACTTGTATGGTAGCTGCCTGCCGGAATATTGAGAAATTTGATGCAATTTGATAAAACAAACCGCGAAAATACACTCATACTATTGCTGTTAGATTTGTATCTCCTGTATCACACGTTCTATGACCAATATCTCCTGTATCACACGTTCTATGACCAGTATATCCTGTATCACACGTTCTATGACCAGTATCTCCTGTATCACACGTTCTATGACCAGTATCTCCTGTATCACACGTTCTATGACCAATATCTCCTGTATCATATGTTTTTTTACCAATAGTGGTCATACGCGTTCCCATACCGTCACAGTCAGTATCGGAACACGTACCGCAATCGCCCATCAAATCAGTTTAGACTATTTTGTGCTTCCCAGAGAAGTCGATATGGTGTTTGATGCATTGTTTTTTTTTGTATATGGATCGATTTGGTGACCTAACTGCATTTTCTTGGAATGTGAACAGCGTTTATAGAATGAGCCAATACCGATACTATAATTTCTAGATGTGAACTTAAACTTTTCTAGGTGTTCATGATAGCCAATCAGGGAATTGAACAGGGTGTGAATGTTTGAGTAGATATGATTATGGCAGCTAATCATGGCATGGGGCGGGTGTTATGTTTCTATAAATAGTGCGTTACTGTAGTAGAGAAAGGCTATTCACAACTCATTAGCAATGCCGCAGTTACACCCTTGCGTAGAATACCACAGAAGAGTACAAACATATTATAAAGCCGTGCAGTGCGAATCATGCGAGAAGTGGTGCCACATACGATGTGGAACCAGCATAGATGCCACCACATACCAACTGATTGTAGAAGGTAATTTTGATTTTTTTTTTGATGTACAAGCGATGCTGTAATTGGCTACGCATTGCGACAAAAAACAATTACATATATATATATAGTATATAAATATACTAGTCATAAATCACTACAGAATAAAAAATCAGCCAAAACTGTCATAAAATTTGACGTATACATGATCTAGTATATCACAGGCATACCATATAAAATGGCGGGAAAATTTAAAATTGATGTTAATCTGGGCAATCACAGAGGGTAGACATTTTCTAAATTCTGGTACTGTTTGTAATATAAGTAGTGGTTATAAGCTGAAATACTTGCTAAAGAGCTCATATTAGTTAGTTCGGGATTGTTGTTAAGCAGCTGATTGCATTCAAATAATGTTAATAACTAATATTATATTTTGTATATCTGACATATATTTCCCGTCTACCCTGCCAGTATGGTGCATCAGATATTTTATTACTTTTTTATGATATCTGGAATGCAGTAAAACATAATGTGTGTGGTTTAACCAGCGAGACAGTGACCATTTATATAACTATTCCTGTTGACCCTGAAATATTTAACAGATGACCATTTATTGTGAAGCTGATATTGACCATGACCATATGCAGTAAATCTACATCCAAGTTAAAACATTTATATCTGAGCATCTACATATTTCAACTATTATCTATGTTAATGGTGGAATCCTGGAATATAAATACTTACTTTTATTTCATTTTTGTATTTACTGTTGCAGTTCCAGATCAGTTGGAAGAATACGGCCAGATATCCTGTAAGCAGCATCGTTGTTAATTGTTGCAGCTTACTGACCAGTTTATTTATATGTGATGCATAGTAATAAATGCAGTGTCGCATTACAATTACATTTCAATGTACAATTACATTTCAATGTACAATTACATTTCAATGTACAATTACATTTCAATGTACAATTACATTTCAATGTACAATTACATTTCAATGTACAATTACATTTCAATGTACAATTACATTTCAATGTACAATTACATTTCAATGTACAATTACATTTCAATGTACTCTATTACTATTACTTTGTTTCCTTCAGTTTACTATATCACTGCTTCCTTCCTATCACTACTACATTTGAAGCTATTGCTATTACTATGTCTATGACATTTATCATCGGAACTATTTATTGTATAATATTGAGGCCACATATAATATACGGTTGTAGGATAGAAATTAATGGACACAAAACAACCGGAAAGAAAGTAACGGACAATTTTAATTTTGTGGATTATGTGTAATTTAATAATGCTCTATTGCTGCTTGGTGTTAATTGTGTTTTTCACACCTGTGAAAAGGGTAATTGGTATGACAACAACTTCAAAGCAACATTGAATCCCTTTAGCCATGCAACAGTCACACTGTCCCAGTCCGAGGTCGAGATCGATGACATACATTGTACCAGAAAGTAGGAATATGTGGGCCGAGATCAACATGATGGGCCGAGATCGACGAGGGCCGAGATCGACGGACACCTTACACCCTTGTAATACATTTTGGCACAGATTTGTGAATTCCAGTATTCCTAGTAAAATAAGTTCAGTATTTTTTATTACAAGGAGGTGAATATTGGATGTTACCTACATAACAATAATCTTTTTATATGAATATATCTTTGGACTAAACATGTGATTCACAGGGGTGCAAGAGTTCCCTATTGGATACGGAATTCCGTATTTTTTAAGCTGAAATAATAATTTCTGAGATTCGCCCAGATCTGCAAAGTTTATTTTGTTGGTGAGGGGTATGGTCATAGGCATGAACTTGAAACCATTAAATTTTGAGAAATCAAGAGTGCAGTGATTGCTTTCTTGTTTTCCGACCCAGTCACCGACGTATGAAATCATCGAGCTACAACCGCTAAGCATGTCACGGTTACCACAAACGTCTAAGCTAATGCAGATGGCCTTTAAAGCATCACATTGGTATTGTCACAAAGAATCCGCCCAGTGGCGCTACTGTAACCGACTTGTCAGAGTGCGCACACTGGCAAGTCGGTTATAGTAGCGGCACCGGGCAGATTCTTTATGACAATGTGATGTCCATAAGTTTAGATGTTTGTGACAATTGTGACGCCAATCATGTTTTGCAAAGGACACCTTGGCATGGCGTGACTGGGCAACCTCATGTTAGCCTACTACAAACTACAGTCGCCCCTCGTTATAACGCGGTCAGTCGTGGGCCCCAAATTTCTGCCGCCAGGGGGGAATGAGCACTATGGCAAATTATAGTAACGTGGTAATTTCTGTCACTTGGTTTGTGTGAAGTAATCCTCATCTTTGTTTGCTACGTGTGTATTTTGAAAGACTAGCTGGCGGACTAACTTTAACGTTGGTGTAGGCCGTAGAGTCTAGAACTGTGCTACGAATCTGGTGTGAGGCGCATCGCTACATTGGCTTGCTGTTTGTTCTGCAATGCTAGTGCTATCAAAGGTGTCAATTTCTTTGACTATAGATCATGATGTGTGTCTACATTCAGTGTTTTGGTGTACGATCACTTGAATGTACGGCTCAGTTTGGGAAATGGACATTGGAAATACGTTATATGGGAGAATTTGTATTGGAAAGTTTGCTGTGATGTATGTATGTGTATTGAAACTATTAAATCAACAGATGTGCATTTAGTTTAATGAATGTATATTTAAATAAGATTGCTACTTATTAATTAACCCTATCTAACATTCAATGATTGCATGTATACACACACACACACACACACACACACATATTAATGGTAAAGTTGTCAATTTTAATTTCACAAATAAATGTCTTGTACTACTATGAATTGTAATTTTTGGTAAACCATTGTTCCTATCAACATAATTATGGCCTCACCGTGTCGCCCAGATTAAAGTTTTAAGTATTTAGATTTTCCTAAAGCATAAAGGTTTAGAAGAGTTATTACTATCACCTAACTAACTCGTTTCCTGGTGCTGCTTGCCAGACAGCCAGCCACATTTTTTCTAATCAAGACAAAGTCTCATCAGAAGCATTTATCTTAATTTACCACCAAAAATCAAACACGTCCAGTGTGAAATAACACCACTGGGTGAATTCATCTTTCAAGTTTCAAGATGTAGTGCCAGGAAAGGAAACTTTTAATATAACATGTTATCATCAGCATATGAACTGTTGGAATTCAACCTTGATGACATATTGCAATTAACCATTTATGTAGCCCTGTAATTGATTTCTTGAAGTCAATTGTGTTTGTTATTGTATTGTGTCATTGACCATTGTAATTAAACTTGCCCTAATTGCAGCACCTGTGAAGTGCATAGCAATTACCCAATTTAAAGAGTTCCTACAGCTACAACTAAGCTGCCTTGTCAATTACAGGCATGTTTGTTTTCATTGCCCAATACCTTGTTGACATTTTTATAATCCTACTCATGGTCAGTCAAATACCTGACTTTGGAGTGGTTACAATTATTGTTTCAATGTGCCAGAGAAGCCAGTGAGAGCTCTCTCTTTTCAACATCATTGTTGCCAATTTGTATATTCTGTTCAACACATCAGTGCCAAAATTATTTAGCAAAATCAATATCATTCTCCAGCTATTCTACCAGTTGCTGTCAGCATTCTGAAGACATCAGTGATGACCCCCATATTTATTGTTCAGTTCTTTTCCCCTCTTCCACCCAGTAGTTTGGGGAATTGGTTGCACTTTCAAAATCGATCATTCGTTTGGTCAAAAATTCAAAACAATTGATGATCAATCGATTGTATAATAAGTGGGGGCTATTCCAAAAAAATATGATCACTAGGTGCTAGTGTGACCTATCGGTGACAGTTTATGAAAATATATGCACCTGTTCATAATAATCACCACTGGAAACTTGTCCAGTGGCACTGCGATGTTTACATTTAATGCGCTCCATCATACCGTAATATTAGGTTTCGGAACTTAAGTGTTTAGAGTTTTAGACGATGTCAGTGTCATCTTTTTACTGAAACAGGTTTTTGTCATTCAGTAACCTTGCACATTTCACTCTAAACAAACTTTTGTATTATTGAAACAATCCGAGATTACATACTTCTAATCAGTTAATTGGATAGGACAATTTACAAACTTGATTAATCGTAGCAACAATACCATTATCTTTTTCTAATCTACCATGTTAATGGTCACTTAGGCCACCCAGATTTTGCAGGACACGGTCAGGCTCCTGTTGTGGTAGACTGCTAGCCCGACAGAAATTTTGTGTTGGCCACTGGCTACCACTATTTGCAACTGCAACACTTGACAGCCATTAGCACTACATGGAGTAATGTGGCTGATTGAAGCTCTTAATTATCAGAAATACACCTCACTGATTTGCACGCTTGCTTTAAGCGTATTAATTGAATGCCGCTGAGTTGTACAGTTGGCGAACTGCGTAGTTAAAGGCAGTTTATTAACTATGAAGTTCACCGTGGGAACCTGTGTCGGTAATTAGTGGCAGTGACTAGTTCATTGCAGGACGTCTCCATTATCTGTACTTGTGAGTGCAATAATGCAGAAAACTGCCACAAATTACTGGTCATTCTTCAGGTTAGTTATTTTATAGTCACTCTTTAATTCTTAAATTGTTACTCTGGGAGAATCCTTGATGCAGGGCCATTTTCCCGAGGTATTTGCTCAACATGCAATTATTTTCCGTATTACGCATACATCGTGTTTTATTATTATTACTAGCATTTCTATAGTGCCGTATCTCCGGGACCAGCCCGTTCATAGGTGCGTACATTTTATGTTCCGAACAATGGATTTACCCCATAAAAAGTGAGAATCTTGAAATATGTAGGGTATTTTGAAGATGGTATTGCGTCCTATTCTAGGGGGTCATAGATTAATTCATGAAAGTTTGGCGCTTGAGGTTCAAGCTGTCTAACTTCTAAGTAAGAAGGAAAAGTTAATGTACCTGCATGCATTCATATGCTAGCTCGATTGTTTATATTTAAGTAAATAAATAATTGCATGTATTTTTGCTAAAAAGGGAAATTTGAAGTACCGGTATGTTTCTATCACCATCTATATTTTTACAATTTGTGAAGCACTTATGCTGCCATCTTGTGCACTGGATACTAAAAACAACTCAAAAACTTGTTTATGTAAATTTTGTACAACAATTTAAAAATAGTAGGACTCATACTCTTAGTGAATAATATATCCAACTAAAGGTGTATTTAACATAATATCCAATAAGATGTCAAGGCCTAAACTAAGGGGTGACTAATGTGCAAGAGTGACCAAACCATGCAGGGTAAATATAAAGTTGACACCCCACATTATGGATGAGAAAATAAATCGGTGGCGCTACAGTCTACATTGTGTGCTGCTGTTTATTGTTTGACAAACTCCAAAATGTGTCTGCGGACTGAGCAGATTGTCACCAGTTACAGTGAATACAAAGATGTACAGTAGTGGGAGCACAGTGGCTCAGTTTATGATGTGACGGACTCTCAATCGAGAGAACCCGGGTTCGAATCCTGTGCTGGCGTGTTGAATCTTGGGCAAGTTCGTTCACTCTGCGTTGCTCCAGTTCAGTCATTTGTATGGATGAGGACCTGTCTATAGACAGTGGTGGATATTTGTATACGAATAGTCTTCGTGCTTTAATTGCAGCATGGCTGACTGCTTCCCGGATAATTTGAGATGGTGTTTGATTGAACAGGTCTGTCAGGGAGTAAAGTGTAAAGCGCTTTGAGCAGTTCTGAGGACTGGATACTGCGCTAGATAAGAACTTACTTTTACTAATCTTTGACACATGTTTCAGTTGTGGAGACAATAAAGACGTCGTACAAGGAGGACACGACGGAGGAGGGGGGAGAGAAGAAGCTGTTGAACGGCACCAGCAATGGGCTGAACTCTTCCTCAGAGAGTCTCGAGAAGGCAGACTCCCTGGAGAATGTGACAAAGGACGAGGATGGAGAGAAGGAGGAGGAGGGCACCACTCCCGACATGGTCGTCATCCAGGACACGGGGTTCGTCGTCTCTGTTGAGTCACCGGGACTCGAGCCGTTTGATCTTGCGGTGAGTGCTACCAGGATCTCGCTTGTGTCAGATCGGTGGTTAGTTAGTTACATTGTGTTTGTGCGTGTGGGTGGGGCAAAAGTTTCTGCATGCATGCATTGTGTGTGGGTGCATCAAACCTTGGTACACAAAATTCTATTTGACTTGTAAAACGTCTGTAATAAAGCAATGATTGGTTACAAGTCAGTAGTGCTTACTAGAGTAGTGTGGCTTATGCAACCTGGACACAGGTGATAACCACCCAACAACCTTATCTTTCCTCCCACATACTCGGTGTCCGCATACTCCATGTGGACTTTCTCATATGAACCTTCTGGCTTAGACCTCACTCCAGCTGAGAAGACAAAGCTGAGAATAAAACAATTAGCCACAGACCAGGGCAACATCACTTCATGTTGTTGCATAATCCCCTGGCTACTAAGTCGCTTACATAACCTAAAGGTCAAGGTCAAGGTGACTTGCGTATACATTTATGCTCTCATGACCAGCTTTATTTTAAACCAAGGTTGTGTGTTCTTCATTATTCGATATATTGTTCTTGATAGTAGAATAAATATATTGAAGTAATACTGCCCACTTAGTTGGTGTTTAATAAGCCCAAAATATTGAGTGCAACTTGAATGTTGCATGATATGCAGAATGTTCAAGTTGTAAACAAAGTATTCAAATTGTAAACAACCAGTGTTGCATTGGATCAACTTTTATTTTGGGGGCAGGCATCCCTGCCCATATGCCAAGTTCGGACACTTCTGATCACAAATTGGAACAAAGTACAACTGATAATTACCACCTTGGCTGATTCCAGTCATAACATACATCCTTGCTTTAAACCCGTCTTTCCCATAGTTTTATTTTGACATTATATAATCTGCATGTTATCACTTGCAAATTGATGAAGAATCTTGCTGATTACTCTGCTGCCCTTTGGTGGTTGCAACGAGGTTAGAATTGTTTTTACAAAGAGAAGAATATCTAGAGTCAGACCTATGGAGAACATTCACTATAAAAATTTAAAATTGATAAGCAAATGGCTGCAAACTCGTCTTGAGGTACATCGACAGGCATATCGCGCTCAATGTGGTCTTCAACAACATGCTGGTTACCACAAAGAAAAACTACTACACAGCTAAGATCGCCATCTACAAAAATGACCAAAAACAACTATTTTGCATCATAAGAAACCTCATGGACAATAGTGGCATAACGACAATGCCATCGTATGTGTGTCCGGTGGACATGGCGCAACGCTTTGGTGATCACTTTATTGAGAAAGTTTCTAACATCAGAAAATACATCGTCGACTGCGGTGAGGATCGTTCGGACATTCCGTTGGCTGCTATTTGAGACAGTCACTGAATCGGACGTTGAACGATTAGTTGCATCCGTTCCGATTAAGTCGTGTGAATTAGATCCAGTACCGACGTGGCTGCTAAAACAATGTTCGCATGAGTTAGTTCCACTAATCACCGCTACGATAAATGCGTCTCTCACCTCAACGAATGTACCTGCTGACTTCAAGCATGCAATCGTTAAACCACTCCTGAAAAAACCTACGCTGGATAAAGACATTTTGAGCAACTACCGGCCAGTGTCGAACTTGCCATTTGTGTCAAAATTGGTTGAGAAAGTTGTTGCAAAACAAATTGGCACGCACGTTGATGAACATGCTCTGCACGACCCTTTTCAGTCTGCGTACCATCGTGGACACTCCACAGAAACAGCTCTACTCCGTGTCAAGAATGACATTGCCGCGACACTGGATAGGAAATGTACAACAATTCTCATGATGCTTGATTTGTCGTCCACGTTTGATACAGTCATGAGTTGTTGATGACTCGACTTGAACACTCATTCAGTATCACCGATAAGGCGTTTGTATGTCTGAAATCATACATTAGCGAACAGTATCAGAAAGTGGCAGTAGGAAGTGCTGAGCCGGTTGAGTCAATCTTGATGTGTGGCGTCCCCCAAGGGTCGGTGTTGGGCCCTGCTTTGTATTGCATGTACACCAAACCTATCGGAGATATTGTTGCTAAACATGGCATGGAGCATCACTGTTATGATGATGACATTCAAATTTACCTCACGGTTGAACGAGATGAATCAATTGTGGCGGCACTGGCTAAGGTGGAATTGTGTGTTGCGGAAGTGGCTGCATGGTTGACTAGAAACCAGTTAAAACTGAACACAGAGAAATCCGAGGCGATCGTTTTTTCTCCAGCGAAGAAACGCGGCAGTCTGCCTGCCAATGTATACATCACAGTAGCCGGCCATCGAATTCAACCATCATCGTGCGTGCGCAGTTTAGGTGTGGTATTTGATAGCAACCTGAAAACGGAACAGCAGATTGCCAACACTGAAAAGCTGCTTCTATCATATTGGAAACATTGTGCGAATTCGGCCACATCTGACGGAAGAATCATGCAAGACATTTGTTCACGCACTAGTGACATCCCGTTTAGATTATGGGAATGCACTTCTTTATGGTCTCCCACACACGGTGATTCAACGTCTACAAAGGGTGCAGAACTGTGCTGCTCACCTAATTACTCGCGCGAGGAAATACGAACACATCACGCCCGTGTTGCAGCGTTTACACTGGCTACCCGTTCATCTGAGAACGACCTACAAAGTGCTGGTGTTTACGTATTGTGCCTTGAATGGTCTAGCGCCGGACTACATAAGTGAGTTAATTGGCTACCGTACCATCAACGGAACTCCACGATCTACCTCGCAGCCTCGCCTTTTGTTCATACCGGCCTCACAAACTTACTCATGGTGATCACCGTTTCGCGGTTTGCTCGGCGGTTCTATGGAACAATTTGCCTCCTACACTAAGGCAGCAACATCATTACAAGTGTTTAAAACACTTTTGAAGACACCTTTTTAAACAAGAGTTTTTATAATTCACCGACGAGGACATTTTATGTGCTTTCTATTGATAAATATATTTTTTGTTTTAATAGTTTCTTAACATATTTATGGTTATTCTTCTTGTATAAATGAATGTATTTATAGTAGATTTTAAGAATGTCTTAATTTATTTAAACTTTTTTGTAATGATCTCTCTTTTTTTAGTAACTATATTTAAGGTAATGTTATATTTTTTTACATATTTATTTCTTAGTTAGCATTTCTTTTTATGTAAAATACTATTATATACTTGTGCATGTATGTAAAGCGCCCGAGGGCAATTTTATTTGATAAGTACTTTTATTTATTTATATTTTATTTATAATAAAACAGACTTTATGTGGGGTCCTATGGTCTATGTCGGTCTCACCATGTTGAGTATTCACATAGCACCTCTCACACTGCAATGGATAAATGTGTAATCTGAGCCAGGGTTTCTCAATCACTGGATATTATATTCTTGTATATTTTTAGGGGAGAGTAGTTGAAATATTACATAACATTCCAGACAACAAAAAAGTATTTCTTTTGTGAAATAACAAACAAAAAATTCAAATTTACACTTGCAAATTTAAACTAAAATATAACATGATAGACACTGATAAAAATCTGTACTTGTCATCTGAAAATATTTTTTGAAGGCCAAGGTGGTTTAAGTTGCAGCTGACTATAGTACCAGTTGTAACTAGTCAACACCAGTCAGTCATGGTTGGATGGTTGTGGGCTCTGAAGGCTTGACCTTGGGTCAGCATGTGGTCATAGTTGACCGATTCTTGGCTAGGTCATGGGTAGAGACCCTATTTCACCTTTTACATCTGCACTGTTAAAAGTTAAACACTCTACCCCACATGGCTACATTCCGACACATTTGTTGGATTAGTATCGTAACAAAATTATGTCGGTACATTAGTTTGTTTTGACTGAAAACAACAGCGGAAGGTGCATATGTGTGTATAAAATATAAATATATATAATTTGTTTAATGTTTTAAATTACATTTTTTTTCACAAGATGTACTAGTGTTTATAAATGAATATTTGCCAAGACTGGTAATTACAATTGATAAGCCAGGTGGAATTTAGAGGAGGCCAGCTGGCCACTAGATTAACTAATAGTTCCAAATCTATGGACCCACATTAATGACTATCACAACTACCACAACTGACCTGGGGAGGCATGAATGGATGGCCATTGCGGACAAGAGAGAGAGGTGGAAAGAACTGATAAGAAAAGTAAAAGAAGCTACCAAGTGACATGGACCCCACACTGCAACTGGTAGTAAAAGAAATCGAATGGCTCAGATGACCCTGGTTTGTCATTGAAAAAGCTGAACTGGCCAATAATGGCTGTGATTGACGTGAATGGCTTCCACTGACAACACAAAGTATGTGTGTGTGTGTACAAGAAGTACTGCTAGTTTTATGTCTGCTGTCTTGGCCAATGTTTGCATGTAATCTCTCAAGGTCTACCGATACAAGGTCTTAAGATTGTTGCTAAGCACACTAGGAAGATTGTGTGTGTGCACTGAGGTAATCAAGATGTGATTGATGTTCAGCTGCCAGGTGCCTTTGTGTAGATTACATAAGTTGAGCTTTTGTGTATTGGTATATATCTAGGGCTCAGTCAGGCACTACTGGACAGTGTAGAGTAGGGTAAAAATACCTCTGGTGTGCAGTCTGGCACACTAGTCTACTGTGGTCGTGTGTGTGCATGTTGTAGTAAACATCCATTGTAATCATGTGTGCGTTGTGTGTGCATCCTGGTGCATGTTGTAGTATACATTCATTGTAATCATGTGTATGTTGTGTGTGCGTGTTTAGTACACATTCATTGTAATCATGTTTGTGTTGTGTGTGTGCGTGTTTAGTACACATTTATTGTAATCATGTGTGTGTTGTAGTACACATTCATTGTAATCGTGTGTGTTATAGTACACATTCCTTCTAATCATGTGTTTGTTGTGTGCGCGTGCACAGTGTTCTGCCCAGGTTCTCAAAAGGGCAGGGTGCCATTTCAGAAAAAGGGCACATAGAACGCAGTGAGCAATAGCTAAAAGGACATGTGCGACACGTAACTAAATAGTTAACATGACCCATATGAAACAATGTTTTGTACAGGTTTTCAAAAAGACAGTGTGACATTTTAGTAAAGGGCACTTAGAGCGCGGTAAGCAGTGGTTAAAAAGGCACTTGTGACATGCGACTAAACTATATAATAGTTAACAGTAGCAGTTAGTAGCAATGTACAGTTTGTAGTTTTATATCATTCTACTTACATATAGTATATTATGTACACAGTGTATACATATATTTATGCATTATAATATTGGCTTGGGCAAGCATTTGTAGAACAAAACACAGTATTTAGCTTTACAGAGCTTTTTAATTTGAGTTACATTGTAATCTGCAATATTCAATATACATAGAGAATATTATACAGGTAATATGTGTGCCAAATTTCTTTGGGCTAGGTTTAACATAAATTGAGATATACTGTTATGTTCGATTTTGAAAATTATAAATGTACAAGCAGCATAATAATTTAGAAAAATGACATTTCAATAAATGTGGACAAATGGATCATTGTATAGTATGTATATATATATATATATATATATATATATATAGACAATACAACATATTTTATTTGATTAAATTGGCATGTCTTAACTTTATTTAAGTTTTAGCAAAACACGATATCCAGCATGACATAACATTTTATGTATAAATTCACATAATATTTAATATTTTCAGAGATTATTATATAAGCAATAGGTACGCAAGATATTGTTGGGCTAGGCTGAACAGAAATTGAGATATATTAAACTGCAAATAGTAAAAAGTGTGATGTCAAACGTTAAAATAATTATAGACATGCATAGCTAATTTGGAAAATCCCATTTTATTTACAGAAAAACTACCCACACACAATCTCATTTTTAACAATCGGTCAATAAACAGAAAAAAAGTAATTATTACTACAGTCGAGCCTCATTATAACGCGGTAGTTGGGGTCCACAAAATGAATCCGCGTTATAAACATGGCGCGATAACGTGTTCCCGTATCTGCCGTCAGGGGCGCTACGACCGACACCGCTGCTGCACGAAGAACGCCATCGAAGCCAGAGTGTGCACCTCGCGCAGTCTATACGCAGTTTATGAAACTTATTAAACTGCCAGCCATTTCTGTTTAACAACAGGCCACGGTCAACTGAACGATAATATCGTACCACTGACGTAACATATAAAAATAATAAGCAGGTACTTAGCAGCCCAATACGCTTATAAGTTGACAAACGCAGTGTTAGAGTTGATTAAGGATTTCAAGCTATAAGTACACTCACAACTTCGTCTTTTAATCAATATCAAAATACCAGTTTAGAAAGCACATTTATCGTGCCGAACAATATTACGATTCACCAATTCATATGCGTTTGAAGAATTAATATTTTGGCGCACCAGTACAGGCAGTAGCTTTGCATTCATCGCAGCAAAAACTAATATATGTTACTCAATGTTAGCTTACTGATTTTGCCTACTAAGCTGTATTAAAACGTATTTAACCTATCTTAAGCAAGGCGTATTTGTGAATTTTAATTGCATTTTACAAGCCGCCCGCCGCCGAAACCAGGCGAACTCGCGATCTGCGGAAGCCACGAGCATGACTAGCAGATTGGAAACGATTCGTTTGATGTCGGTGCGAAACAAACAATACCTCGTTCCACATTTACTGTTCCTAAAGTTAAAATTGACCAGTAATTGTAATTCATTCATTGTAATCATGTGTGTGTTGTGTGTGCGTGTTGTAGTACACATTCATTGTAATCATGTGTGTGTGTGTTGTAGTACACATTCCTTGTAATCATGTGTGTTGTAGTACACATTCCTTGTAATCATGTGTGCTGTAGTACACATTCCTTGTAATCATGTGTGTGTTGTGTGTGCGTGTTGTAGTACACATTCATTGTAATCATGTGTGTGTGTGTTGTAGTACACATTCCTTGTAATCATGTGTGTTGTAGTACACATTCCTTGTAATCATGTGTGTGTTGTGTGTTGTAGAAAACATTATTGGCACATTTTAAGGCACATGTCAAAAGTTGTACAAAAGAAACAGTATTATTCTTCTTCAGGTTATTATGGAAACCCGGCTGTCGAGAAATAACTCCACAGTTTTGGGGCTGCACATTCGTTAAAAGTTAAATAGTTAATAAAAGTTACACATCACAACAGTTGGAATAATAATAATAATTTAGAATAAAAACATCAGTTCCGCTGGGTAAAAGTTTATTTGGAATGTCTGCTTGAAAAGGGACAACTTAGAATCCCCCTTGTGGCCTGCACTGTGGTATGGTACTTATGTTTCCCATATATGTAATGAACATGAGATATTGAACAGTTTGACCAGCTGACCACATGTCACTTACAGCAACAGTCTACTGTACGCATGTGTTTAATATCAATTAATGCAAACTAATTCACTCTTTAAGGATATGTAAAAAAATCAGTTGGTAAGATTTTGTTCGTATTTCTGTTTAAACAGTTCTGTTGTTGTTGTGTGTGTCTGGGTGGGTGGGTGGGTGTGTAGGGTTTTGTTGAGGACCCCACACCTGGCTTTGTGTCACCCAGGTGTTGTCTTAGTGAGGTTTCCCCTGTCCTTCAGATGACCAAGACTGGGTTCAAAGTCTACCATCCTGGCACTAGATAAGGTTGTTAGCCCAGCACCTTGTAATATGGGCAAAGTTTAAATTGCAGTGACGATTTGCTGTAATTAAGATCAATGTTGTGATCTGTGCTGGGTTTGTTAAATATTTTGCCTTGACTACCTACCTTGATTCACACATTCCTTTCGACGTAGAATGACGTTATTTTACGGTGTAGGTTTTTATTTACCGAATGTTTTAAAATGTACTTTTTAACTGTTTAGTTATTTTAGTGCAATTAGCTTTCTTCCTCTGAATATTTAAGCATTAAAATTTTAATCTTCATGTATTTTGATTATTAGCTGTTGTGAGGCAGTTTGATTACTAAATGTGTATCTAAAAAGCACCGTACCAATTTCCGTTATTATTATTATGGTAACTAGCAAAAAGTTGACAGTCATGATAGCAACCTTTACAAAATTCACAACACACAGCATCGTTACATAAACGCCATTTAATGTGCTCACAAATACTATTTGTATGTTCAAAATGGCGAAGGTCAGAGAAAATGTGAGGTTCACGTCCATCGACAGGCTGTAATTGTGATTGTAGAATTGCCAGATAATATTTGTATTGCTAAGCTATTAGCATGAGGATAGACGTAGGCATATATTATATCAGTTTCTACTTCATGTTGCCAAGTTCATGTCATAGGCATCGATTTCCCGAAGTATTTGCAGCATATTTGTGTGTGGTTCATGCAAATTTTGAGTTACGTTTTACTCGCATATTATGTTTTACCTTCAGAACAACTGATTTATCCCATTAGAGGTGATAATCTTGACATAACCTTGACATGGGATATTAAAAAAATATAGGTGTCGAAACCCTGTGGTCAAAGAGTGATCCCAGAAAGTTTGACTCTCAAGGTTCTAGCCGTACAATAATAAAACATTAACATACCGGCATAATTAGATGGTAATATCATGATGTTGTCATTACAGGTGAGTTCGATGGAGCTGGTGCAAGAGATCTTCCAGGTGCTCATAGACAAGGAGGACACATGTCATCGCACCTGTTTCACCCTGCAGCTAGACGGCATCACCATGGACAACTTCGCAGAGCTGAAGAACATTGAAGGGCTGAAGGAAGGCTCCACCATCAAGGTGGTTGAAGGTGTGGAGATTGTCTTCTTCTGGCATAGCGCAGTCCATCGATGTTTTTCACGTGTAGTTGTGATCCATTGACATGTAGTGATAATGATCCATTGATAGGTAGCTGTCACGATCTGTTTGACATATAGCGGTAATGATCCATTGATGTGTAGCTGTCATGATCCATTAACATGTAGCGGTAAAGATCCACTGACGTGTACGTAGCTGTCATGATCAGTTGAGATGTAGCAGTAATGATCCATTAACACAAAAACTCTAATGATCTATTGATAAGTAGCTGTCATGAACCAGTGATATGTAAGTGTGTAACTAATGATCTGTTAACATGTAGTTGTAAATCCTGTAATGTAACTATTTGTTGACATGTCACTATCATGATCCATTGTCGTCATGTCACTGTGGTGTGATGTGATATAGCTGTGGTGTGTTGTCATGTAGCTGTGGTGTGTTGTCATGTAGCTGTGGTGTTTTATGATGTAGCTGTGGTGTGTCATGATGTAGCTGTGGTGTGTCATGATGTAGCTGTGGTGTGTTATGATGTAAATGTGGTTTGTCATGCAGAGCTGCCTGCCATTACGGATTTTCCGTAATCATTACATTGCCATATTACAGGAATAAAAATATCCAACTACAGAAAATGATACACATTAAAAATTGCTAAACGTTAATTAGTTATGGTTTTCTGAAAGTTATGAATGTAATTTACAATTATAAAATGAGTATTATAATTGTTGTAATTGCAGTATAAAACTATCATATTTTTATTCAAAGGTTTTATTTGAATGCAACAATTTAACTTTGTTATTGACTGTTAGTAATAATTATAATGTTTCCTGCTTGGTGTTGTAAATTTAAAAGGTCTTTGTATGATTATTGGCTATTCACTGGCGTTGTCTTTCTCAAGGTGATGCGCTACAGACGTAAACACTTGGGCATGTCTGGCCATGCATGCACTTTGACAGCCGTAACTAACGCAATGTAACTTATGGGATGTTGCTAACAAGCATCCCTTTGAAGTGCTAACGAATGACCTTAACTGCCGACAGGAGTTACAGTGTAGCAACACAATAATTATGTTGAAACAAAGTATGTCTACTTTTGATGAATAAATTAGTAACTTCCTGGATTCCCAGGCACCGTGAACAGGCGGGGCTTGTCGCTGTATCTAGTTCAGAGAAAGATTTGATTGGCAACCATGTGGGATGGGTGCGAGGGGAGGGGGTGCAACGACCGAGGGGTCATTACGAAAATTGTTTTTGTCAGGTAGGCAGCCTTGGTCATGATGTAGGTGTGGTGTTGTGTGTCATGATGTAGCTGTGGTGTGTTATCATAGTAGCTGTGGTGTGTTATCATGTAGCTATGGTGTGTCATGATGTAGGTGTGGTGTGTCATGATGTAGGTGTGGTGTGTCATGATGTAGGTGTTGTGTGTCATGATGTAGGTGTTGTGTGTCATGATGTAGCTGTGGTGTGTTATCATAGTAGCTGTGGTGTGTTATCATGTAGCTATGGTGTGTCATGATGTAGGTGTGGTGTGTCATGATGTAGGTGTGGTGTGTCATGATGTAGGTGTTGTGTGTCATGATGTAGGTGTTGTGTGTCATGATGTAGCTGTGGTGTGTTATCATAGTAGCTGTGGTGTGTTATCATGTAGCTATGGTGTGTCATGATGTAGGTGTGGTGTGTCATGATGTAGGTGTGGTGTGTCATGATGTAGGTGTTGTGTGTCATGATGTAGGTGTTGTGTGTCATGATGTAGCTGTGGTGTGTTATCATAGTAGCTGTGGTGTGTTATCATGTAGCTATGGTGTGTCATGATGTAGGTGTGGTGTGTCATGATGTAGGTGTGGTGTGTCATGATGTAGGTGTTGTGTGTCATGATGTAGGTGTTGTGTGTCATGATGTAGCTGTGGTGTGTTATCATAGTAGCTGTGGTGTGTTATCATGTAGCTATGGTGTGTCATGATGTAGGTGTGGTGTGTCATGATGTAGGTGTGGTGTGTCATGATGTAGGTGTTGTGTGTCATGATGTAGGTGTTGTGTGTCATGATGTAGCTGTGGTGTGTTATCATAGTAGCTGTGGTGTGTTATCATGTAGCTATGGTGTGTCATGATGTAGGTGTGGTGTGTCATGATGTAGGTGTTGTGTGTCATGATGTAGCTGTGGTGTGTTATCATAGTAGCTGTGGTGTGTTATCATGTAGCTATGGTGTGTCATGATGTAGGTGTGGTGTGTCATGATGTAGGTGTGGTGTGTCATGATGTAGGTGTGGTGTGTTATCATAGTAGCTGTGGTGTGTCATGATGTAGGTGTGGTGTGTTATCATAGTAGCTGTGGTGTGTTATCATGTAGCTATGGTGTGTCATGATGTAGGTGTGGTGTGTCATGATGTAGGTGTGGTGTGTCATGATGTAGGTGTGGTGTGTCATGATGTAGGTGTGGTGTGTTATCATAGTAGCTGTGGTGTGTTATCATGTAGCTATGGTGTGTCATGATGTAGGTGTGGTGTGTTATCATAGTAGCTGTGGTGTGTTATCATGTAGCTGTGGTGTGTCATAATGTAGGTGTGGTGTGTTATCATAGTAGCTGTGGTGTGTTATCATGTAGCTATGGTGTGTCATAATGTAGGTGTGGTGTGTTATCATAGTAGCTGTGGTGTGTCATGATGTAGCTATGGTGTGTTGTCAGAGCCATACACAGTGCGTGAGGCAAGGATTCATGTGCGTCACGTACGCGACCTGCTCAAGTCGATTGACAATCAGGACGCCTACAACGGCGTTGACTGCAACTCTCTCTCCTTCCTCAATGTCATCACAGGGGGTGATATACTCGGTGAGTGGGGCGATATACTCGGTCAGTAAGAGGGGTGATATACTCGGTCAGTAAGAGGGGTGATATACTCTGTCGGGGAGTGGGATGGTATAGTAGGTGAATGAATGGGGTGATAAACTTGGTGAGTGAGAGGGGTGATATACTCGGTGAGTAAGTGGGGTGATATACTCAGTGAGTGAGTGGGGCGATATACTCAGTGAGTGAGTGGGGCGATATACTCGGTGAGTGAGTGGGGCGATATACTCGGTGAGTGAGTGGGGCGATATACTCAGTGAGTGGGGTGACATACTTGTGTAGTGAGTGGGTGTAACATACTTGGGTAGTGTGAGGGTGATGTACCTTTTTAGAGATGATACCCTGGGGAATATTGCCGCCCATTATTGTTCACAGAGTTTGGGAGTTATATCATCCTGTGTGTTGCAGACAAGAAGACAAGTCGCCCCGAGTCTGTTGACTGCACCCCTCCCGACTACATCATGCCAGGCAGCAAGGACCGCCCCATTACCCCCTTGCACCCCAAGGAACCCAAGGTCTGGATACTATATGTGACCTGCCATAGTGAATCGGGTATTGAGTCACATATGCATATTCTCAACATTAGTCAAAAATAGCTGTTTACGTCTTGTCTCATAAATGTTAATATACTTCAATAAATATGATACCATTTCAAAGCCCATGATTTGTGGTATCCAAAAAGGTACAACACTCATTTTCACAATTTTGCGACGTAATAACCACTTCGCTGTCGCAGATCACAGACCTGCCTACCATTCCGGATTGTCCGGAATCATTCCAGAAAGTCACCTCAAATTACGGTATTACGGCGAGGGATGAAAATATTACGGATTGTCACCATGTTTGCCAATCACTAAACTTTAGTTTCCACTATAAGCAACAGGTGGCAGCATATGTATGCAGCATGTTGTGACATGGTTTTTCATTCGCTGAGTCTGGTCGTAATCTAACCAATTGGAAACAACGTTATGACAAATTGGCATTTCCGCGATAAAACAAAACAAAGTCACGCTGCACGAAATGATGGATGACAGCGAAACGACGCCACCGCCAACCGAAAAGAAACGTGTAATGCTAAAATTTAGTGAGTGTTGTACTTGTAGTGTTAGGCCAACTGACTGTACTAAGACTAAGTTAGTGTATTTATTGAGGAGTTTAGTCTATCATTTACAGCCTATCATACAGTCAGTAGAGTGTAGGCGATGTCGATGACAGTGTGATGTAATGTTTTTGGTCGGTCGCTACCCCACCCTCCCTATTTATCATTCTAGAGTTGAGTAGGTTAGATAGAGTGTTGGCTGATGTTGGTGACAGCGTAAGTATAATGGTTTTGACCTGTCGCTCCCCCCCCCCCCCCCCCGCCGATCAATTTCTGACACAGTTCTGAATTACTGACAGGAAGCCTATATTCCTGAAAATCAGTGTAAATGGGAAGATGGATTACTGACAGGAAGTTTTTGGGGTAGGCAGGTCTGAGATCACGTAAGAGGTTACCTATTCTATGTGACTTGTCTTATGAGGGACATGTGTGTTTCAGCCTCAGCCTTGCCTGAAGGTTCTCACATATAGCGGGTGGAACCCTCCCCCTGGCAACAGGAAGATGCATGGTGAGTCGGCAGAAACCAGAACGGAAGCATGGAAATGTCATGGAATTTCATAGCTACTCAAATATAAACACTTTCGTTTTGCTGTCATTTCAGTTATTCTAGCAGAACGTCACAGCGATGTGTCTTGTTAGTTCAAATCATAATTTAAGGACAAGTGAGGCAGTTTTATTGTAAATAAACAAACCATGTTTGTTGTATGCAGCACGCTTATCTTTTGTAAACACTCGGGGACCCTTTGTAATGATCCCCATGTCATATGACCATGTATTCAAATGCACTACGAAATTAACTTTAGTTGTAGCCATAAAAGACGTAAACACGAGAATGTTTTTATGTGGAAAAATGTGGTGAAACGATGCAGTGTCAGACCTGCCTACCATTCCGGATTGTCCGGAATCATTTCGGAAAGTCACCTAAAATTACGGTATTACGGTGAGGGATGAAAATATTACGGACTGTGACCATGTTGGGTAATCACTGAAATTTAGGTTGCACTATATTCAACAGGTGGCAGCATATGTATGCAGCATGTTGTGACATGGTTTTTCATTCGCTGAGTCTGGTCGTAATGAAACCAATAGGAAACAGCGTTATGACAAATTCGCATATCCGCGATCAAACAAAACGAAGTCACGCGGCAAGAAATGATGGCTGACAGCAAAACGACGCCACCGCCAACCCAAAAGAAATGTGTAATGCAAAAATGTAGTGAGTGTTGTACTAGTAGTGTTAGGCCAACTGACTGTACTAAGACTAAGTTAGTGTATTTATTGAGGAGTTGAGTGTATCATTGACAGCCTATCATACAGTTACTACAGTCTAGGCGATGTCGATGACAGTGTAATGTAATGGTTTTGGTCCATCGCTACCCCCCCCCCCCGCCTAGAGGTAGGCTAGAGTGTACGTGAATTTTATGACAGCGTAACTAATGGGTTTGACCTGTTGCTACACCCCCCCACCCCCACCCCCACCCCCCCGGTGACAATATCTGACAGGAAGCGTATATTCCTGAAAATCAGTGTAAATGGGAAGATGGATTACTGACAGGAAGTTTTTGGGGTAGGCAGGTCTGCAGTGTAGTTTGGCCTTGTGTCTTCCTATACACGGGCCGGGCATTCTGACTATTTCTACACTTGGGCATTGTTACCATTTGCATACTTGGTTGTGACTATTTCCATATTTGTGTATTGTGGTTATTTCCATATTTGTGCATTGTGACTATCTCCATACCTGGCCATTGTGACTGTTTCCATACATGTGTATTGTGAGCACCTGTGTGTACCTGTGCAGGTGACCTGCTCTACCTGTACGTGGTGACACTGGAGGACAAGCGGTACCATCTGACGGCGTCTACACGCGGTTTCTACGTCAACCAGTGAGTATCGTTTACGATCGCTAAACGTTTCTTTTCATATTTATTATGGTTCAGCCATTTTTAAAGTTTGTATTAAAGTCAGTCTGTTACTCTACCTGGAATTAGCCAGCGGAGTAGTTTGTAACAAATGAAAATGGGGCATTGTTGAACATCAGAGGATACTACAGTTAACTCCGCCCAACTTGGCTATATTGCCAATAAAGCTTCTTTTGAAATGACATTTTGTTTGATATTAGAACATGCTCCAGGGTCGTACCTTCCAAACAGTGAACATGCTCCGGGGTTGTACCTTCCAAACTGAACATGCTCTGGTGTCGTACCTTCCAAACTGTGAACATGCTCCGGGGTGATACCTTCCAAACTGCCAGCATGCTCCGGGGTGATACCTTCCAAACTGCAAACATTATTACGGGCTTACTAAACACAATTTGGCGAGCAGTATACCTTCAACATAGTTATAGTCTTACGAAAGGTTATATTAGTAAATGAAAAACTAGGAACATACCATCTCCCTTTTTTCCCATTTACACTGCACATTTAATTGTCTAATTTATATATAATTGATGGTTGTAAGGGGTGTGGCATAATGTTTACTTTCAAAATTTATCCTTTGTTTAATGTTCAATTATAGCATACTAATTATTTTGAATAGATTACTTTTAATATTATGTAACTTGTAAAGCGCTGCAGAATCAAGAATTCAACCATAAGCTAAGTATATTTAAACTATAAGCATATTTTAACAAGTTTTGGTTCTGTCATATTCAACTTAATAAAACAGGCGTTAAAGCCGTTATGATTATTGCTCACTTTCGCCAGTCGGCAATGTTTAGTTTTTTTAATGTTGTCGTTTGTAACTATTACACTGTTAAATGATTAAGTTACAAGACATGCTGCAAGTGGTTGTTTTTTCAATTGACCTTTTAGATTACTATTGACATTTTATAGTATTACAATAAATACTGCATTTAGAAAGGAATTATGGTGCAGTTAATTTCCATTGAGTGATTGATACTACAGTCAGTTTCTGCCTATCTAAGGCTACGGCTGAGTGAATTCTAATAAATATAAATAATTCTCTCTCCCTTAATAGGCCTGTAAGTCTCAATTTAGTTACCGGAGTTGGCCCCGGTTCAACATTTTCAAATTAAATAAAGTAGGCTTTATTGTTAAAATTGAGACTACTGATCTTGTAAATATAATTTAGTTTTTGACTTACGCCTTAGCCTTACCTCTGGGTTTAACATTCTTTACTATTTATTATCTATATGATATTAAATTATATGGTTTTCGTCTATAAATTTCTACTAAATATGATAATAGTCTAACATAATTATGTCACCATTATTCTTATTGGGTGTTTTCTGCTTGTCTTGCTCTGTTGCTGTAAGGTATATAGATTTTGTTTTATGCAAACCATTGACATCTAATGACTTTAATGTGCTTTTTCCTAATCACACTAAAATTCATCATTCTATTTCAATTTTGCATAGTCTGCCATGTCTTCATGTTTGTTATAATAGAAAGTTACTGCCAATTCCCCGCTCTACGCCGACATTGAAAATAACAATAATTTTACTACTAGCAGGAGATGTAAGTCTCAATCCTGGGCCATCTGTTAGACGAAACATTCGGGTAGCCACTACAAACATTCGATCTGTACGAGATAAGACAGCCTCACTTTGTGATTTATTAATTTCAAAGAAAATAAACATTTTAGCTGTAACTGAGACCTGTCTCAGACCACATGATACACATGCATGCATTGCTGACGTTTCCCCTTCTGGTTACACCTTTCACCATCGACCACGTTTAATTGGACGTGGAGGTGGTTTTGGCTTTCTTATATCTCAGCAGTTCAAAGTTAAATTACATTCTAACCCTGAATACTCGAGTTTTAAGTCCATATGTGCTGAAATTTCAGATTCTTCTTTCTCCGCGTCCTTTATTTGTATCTATCACCCTGTAATAATAATAATAAATAACTTCTTATGTGCCAATCTCCTCAGACAATCCGAGCTCAGTGGCGCACCAAAACCAAAGGATTAAGCAATCTTGTACTCGTGTGATAGGTGAAAGTCGTCAACAGATGGATGGATGTGCTAGGGAGGATAGGCGATATTGAAAAGATAGGTTCTGAGGTGACGACGAAATGTAACAATATTTTCTGCTTATTTAACATTAACGGGAAGCGAATTCCATATAGTTGGCGCGGCAACTGAAAAAGCTCGAGTTCCAGCCTTTGTCTTAACTCTAGGAACAGATAGCAACTTCGAACTAGACGACCGAAGTTGCCTGGCTTGTCTAGCTGGTGTGAGCATTGAGTGTAAATAACTAGGTTGTTTGGATGAAAGGCCTTGGTAGGTGATTGTGCAGATCTTAAACATAATGCGATATCGCACGGAGAGCCAATGCAGTGATTTTAGAAGTGGCACTGAGCGGGAGAATCGAGGAGATTGTGTGACTACCCTTGCTAAACAATTTTGGACGCGTTGTAATTTTGCAATATTCTTGATAGCAATATTATGAAGGAGGGAATTGCAATAATCTAATCTGCTGCTAACAAGAGCTGTTGCGATAGTCTTAGCGACAGAAAGCGACATATGTCGGCGAATGGGGAGAAGATCACGGATATGATAAAAACAGCAAAGGCATGTTTGGGATATGTGTTGTCTGAAATTGAAGTCGCAGTCAAACGTCACTCCTAGATTCCGTACTGATGCTGCTGGTGTGATATTTTGACTCAGGATGCATGTTGGAAAAAGTCATTAAGTTTACCTCGCTGCATTGGAGTACTAATGATGAGGAATTCAGTTTTGTCTGCATTTAACTTTAATTTGCTATCGGTCATCCATGAGAAAACATCTTGGAGACAATCGTTGAGTCGGTTTAGAGAGTGACTTGTATCGGGCGTGGCCAAGGAAATGTAGATCTGTGTGTCATCTGCATAAAGGTGATGGTCCAAGTTATGACCTTGGACATCCAGCCAATTTCTTTGAAGACTCGGGATATGTTGGAAAATCTGGGAGTTATTCATTCAGAATCATTTGATTTGAAACAACATGTTACCATTTCGACACATATACATGGCCATTGGCTTGACCTCTTGATAACCCATTCAACTTGTAATAATATCCAAGCACCTACTGTTTCAGATGGGTTATCAGACCACCATACTCTCATTGCTAATGTTAACGTTTCTATAACCCCTTTAGAGTCGAAACACAATGTGTCTTATAGAGCCATTCATAGGATTACATTACAGCTTTAATGGCTGATATCCTTATATCTGACCTTATCACAGATCCAAAAAAACATCTATCTGACTTATATAAACAGTACTGTCAAGTACTCAATGCATTACTAGACAAACATGCACCTATAAAATTCAAATGTGTGTCAGAAAGGCCACCGGCTCCATGGATGACTAAAAGGCATTGTCGTTATTTAGAGCGTGTATGGCGCAAATCACGCTCGCCATTAGATAGATCGCGCTATTCTAAGCAGTGTCACCTCTGTAACAGACTAATGGCTAAAGCTAAATCACATTATTTTACAAATATGGTCATAAATAAATCTCATAATCCACGTCGGTTATGGAACTGAATCAATAACATTCTACACAGACGGCCTGGTCCATCGCTACCTGATCATGTGTCAATTAAGTCTATGTGATTCTTTCTCTAGTCACTTTAAGAATAAAATCAGTATTATTCATTCTGCTTTCCCACGTCATCATTTAAGTAATGTCAGTGTGGACTTTCCACAAGTAAATTCTCTACTTGTATCATTTGAACCTGCAACAGTTGATGAAGTTAGGAAAATAATTATGTCCCCCCAAATAAACTGTGTGCACTTGATCCATTTCCAACAATACTACTAAAAGCATGTAACGATACACTAATTGGACCTATAATACATATTATAGATGCAACACTTTGCTCTGGCTGTTCTCCTGATGATTTCAAATACGCCCATGTCACACCACTTCTCAAGAAGTCACCTCTGCCTAAACAAGACCTAAACAGTTATAGACCTATTTCTAACATCAGCTTTATTTCCAAAATACTAGAAAAGGTTGTAGCAAGTCGTCTAAGGTCTCACATTAGCACAAATATCTTAACTAATGTGTCACAATCAGCATATAGACAGTTTCATTCAACAGAGACTGCCCTCTTAAAGGTTCATAATGACATTAACTTGAACATTAATAATGGTAAATTGACTGCACTTATCTTACTAGATCTCTCTGCCACGTTTGACACGATTGATCACAGCATTCTCATTGAACGCCTATTACAGTGGTACGGCATATCTGGCACAGCTCTAAGCTGGTTTTCGTCATATCTAATTGATAGATATCAAACTATAAAGATTGGGAACTGCTTTTCAGATGCACTGCCGGCTTTATTTGGTGTTCCCCAGGGTTCTGTTCTTGGGCCTTTGCTTTTTACACCACGCCAGTAAGCTCTGTTATACAAAGACAACTTGGATCATCATCTTTATGCTGATGATACTCAGATCTACATTTCATTGGCTACCCCGGATACAAATCGCTCCACTGGATGACTGACAGCAAGTTGAAATTAAATGGAAATAAAACTGAATTGATCGTTATTGGTACTCCAATGCAGCGTAGTAAACTGGATGGTTTTTTTCCTACGCATATTTTGAATCAGTATATCACTCCAGCAACCTCGGTGCGGAATCTAGGAGTGATCTTTGATAGTGACTTCAATTTCCGACAACACATATCTCAAACATGTCGCTGCTGTTTTTATCATATTCGTGGTATTTGCCGGTATATATAATTTTCTGTTGCTAAGACTATTGCAACAGCGCTTGTTAGCAGCAGATTTGACTATTGCAATTCCCTCCTTTATAATATCGCTAGCAAGGATATCACAAAACTTCAGCGTGTCCAAAATTGTCTAGCAAGAGTAGTTACAAGATCTCCTCGTTTTTCTCGCTCTGTACCACTTTTGAAGTCTGCATTGGCTTCCTGTACGATATCGTATAATATTTAAGATCTGTACCATTACATACCAGGTACTGTCCAGTAAGCAACCATCTTATTTACATTCATTGTTTACTCCTGTAAGAAAACCTATCTAGCTTCGATCATCTAGTTCTGACCTACTTTTTGTTCCTAGAGTCAACACTAACATTGGAACTAGGGCTTTTTCTGTTGCTGCACCAACTCTTTGGAATATGCTCCCTCTTAGTGTTGGATCAGTTGAAAATATTACAAAATTCTGACGTCATTTAAAACCGTATCTTTACAACCTTGCTTATCCACCGTAGCTCCCTAGCACCTTGACCCATCTGTTGACAACTGGAAAACTACTTATGGATTTTGAGATTGACCAATCCTTTTGTTTTGATGTGCCTCTGAGCTTGGTTTCCAAGGATTTAGGCGCAATAGAAGTTATCTTATTATTATTATTATAAAAAAGTATTTATATATTTTGCCCTAGTTCTTACTGTGTGAGAAAGTAGGTGTTGGTGTCAGGCTCAATCATCAGGCAGCCAAAGTTAATCCAGGATTATGTAATCTGGGCGAGATATGACATAGCAGGGAACATCCGTCTGGTGCTGGGTCTTACATAAAAGTGGCATTTGATTAATTACTGTCTTGTAATCTGCTCCGCGGGAGGCCAGACAGTTCCCTACAGAGAGAGGATACAGTCTTGCATACCAAGAATATGTGACTTTGTTACTGATAACTAGTTTTGAGATGGTTCCTGGTTTAGAAGAATGTCTAACCAAGTCCTGAGTCTCCTATTTAGAGTACACAGCTTCAGTTCCAGAGGTGGAACTCTGACTCTGTTAAATAAAGAGTTGGTTTGTTTACAACGGCTGTGTTCTAATAATAACTATAATAATATCATAATTTTATAGCTTCCTTTTCAATCTAAACTGAGTTTATTCCTTCTATTGTCATTTTGTGATAGATCCACCCAGGATGAGTTTAACCCTCGGCCTGCCGCCCAGAAACACCTGTGTCACTCTCTCATTGACGTGCTCAGTCAGGTAGGTGACACCTGTCCTATTTACGTGATACCTGTCGTAGTTACGTGACACCTGACGTAGATACGTGACACGTGTCGTAGTTACATGACACCTGTCTTACTCATACCTAGCTAGATATTGTTGCTTTTGGGACCCAGAATTTGGGACCCGCCATTGGCAGGGTGTCTGTGCCTGGTAGTGGGAGTTAGACCCAGACAACTGTGTTAATCATGGAGCTGTTTTGTTACATGTGAATGTGATCAACAGGCATTATCTGGTCCTCTGGTGATGAGTACAGTTCTTAGAAAAGTTTAGCGACTGTATAAGACTAAGTTAGTTTTTGTAGACTTATAAAGAAATGCTGGAAACTAGGCTGCAAGTTTGAAGGCCATTGAAAAAATGCAATATTAAAAAAAAATTCTTACCACTTATTTTGTTCGTGAACTTGTGTGCTGACAGACGTTCTCTGTTGCAGATTAGTCCAGGATTCAAGCGCAATTTCCAGATTCTCTTGAAGAAAAGGTAGTTGTTCCATATTTCTCTTGCACAAAGTGTTTTTGTGGATTGCAGAGTCATGTCTTTGAATAGAGAGGTAAATGTTGAACATGTTTCTGTTTCATTCTCCTCACTCATTCTGTAATATTAATAAAACTGTACTTATTAAGCGCTAAATCCCACTTAGTTGATGAGTAAGCTGCTGCCTGATATTCTGTATATGCTAAATAAAGTTAATGTAAAAATGCGCAAATTAATTGTTAAAATAATGGATGAAAACACAGATAATATTAAAATACAAAATTACTGTTCTGTATGTGTCCTGCCCATCTCGGTCTGCTCCCGACTTCCTTCGTTTTCACGTGTTTCTTTTTTCTTCATTCTGATTTCCTCTCTTCCCTCTGCCTTCTCACCCATTGTGCTCATGTTCATATTTATATCTAGTCAAGGTGCTGGTGGGTATCGTCTGTTGTAGGGCGGAGAAGCACCCCTTTGAGAGGGTCGCAACCCCGTATCAGGTGTACAGTTGGATGGTGCCCAACATGGAGCATTGCGTTGACTCGATCCGTGCTGAGGATGGTGAGACTGCTTGTCTTGAGGGGGAGCAAGGGAGTGCACTCAGTGTCTGGGGGGTCATTTCATATATCGACAGTGTTGTGCTGATTGGAGAGGTTGTGCACTACAAAAAGTGGGGTCTCTTATTGTTTACACGGGTAATTTTTAGTCCTTTGGGGTGAAGGTACAACGGACTTATGCCATCACTCTGCATGCGCCGTTAGCTGCCATATCTTAGAAACCGTTCAGCAACTTTTTCTCTAATTTTGCATAGACATATCTTAGGGTACTGCCACTATGCACGAGAAATCTGTATTTGCTTGAATCATTCTAACCTCCCAGGGCCCCCCAAACTGGTAATTTTTCACATTTTGGCTACTTTTTCAAAAACTCTTCAGTAACTTTTTCTCTGATTTTGCATAGACATTTATTGTGGTAGTGCCACTATACACAAGACATCTGTATTTGATAGAATCATTCTAAGGGCACCTCAGGGCCTCCCAAAATGAGATGTAGTGTAGTGTAGTGTATTTGTCACACATTGGACTGGTTCTAAAAGACTGTCCTTAAGAGACTGCAACCCTAGTAGACACTACACAGGCTGCATGTCATGGCATTGGCCAGATTAATGATGTGTCATTGAGGAGCACTGGATTCTGCCTTAATTGAGGGCTGATGTACTGCAATAAACAGGCAGTTGCTGAAATAAAGTAGCCCTGTGAACTAGTACCACTGTGTTGAGTATTGCCTTAATTGTTACTGTATGATACAGCGTTACTGCGTAGCAAGTGACTATGTAACACTAATAGCAATGAATCTTTTGTTATACCATGTTGGATTTTGTTTTCATGTGAATAATGACTCTAGACTTTAAAATGGACTTTTGTCCATAAGTAATTCTTGAAATGTGCCCTGTTTAAATTCTTGTAACTTTAGTTACAGTGCGAATATTTCAGAAACTTTTTCTCTGATTTGCATAGACATTTCATGTGGTAATGCCACTATACACAAGAAATCTGTATTTGATTGAATCATTCTAACCCCCAGGGCCCCAAAACTCCAAAGGACTTCAGGGTCTCTTGGCCCATTTTTGGTGTCTAATCTTTGGTTGTCTTGCTGTGTTCATGTACCTTTGTGGATCAATATCCATTATGTTCTTTGACTCATCTATTGTAAGATAACAATTGCAAAATAGAGAATATGTATGAATGGGCTAAATAAACTGTTTCAGATTTCTTATATGCAAAAGGAGATTATAAAAAACTTTGTTTCTGATTTCTCGGACAAAATGTTAATTAGTACATTTTTTTATTAAAACGTAATAAATTTTAATTAAGAGAAAGTCCGTACAGACGAACATACATAAAGTATATGCTAAAAAATTGATGTACATGTCATGTATTTAAATAAAACACAAACATACACAGACATACTTTAATGGTAGGAATATAGTTATATGCATAGAATAAGTTTAAAGGAAGTTTTACAAAACGAAATTGTTGTAAAAAAAATTTCATGTTTAGGTATTGAAAAGTAAAAATATATGCCTTAAAAATGCAGGTAAAAAGACAACTAAATTAGATACACATCTTGAGTTCCCGTATGTAACTTTGTGCTCTCTCATCATCCGATCAGCATTCTCCTCCCGTCTCGGCTACGAGGAGCACATCCCGGGTCAGACGCGGGACTGGAACGAGGAGCTACAGACAACCCGGGAACTGCCTCAGAAGAACCTCCCTGAGAGACTCATCAGGGAGAGGGCCATCTTCAAGGTACAACCCAAGGTTTCATGGAAGCCATTCACATCAATCACTGCCATTATTGGACACTTTATTTATTTTGTTCAGTGACAAACCTGTGTCATTTGAGTGATATGTTTAATTAATACTGATCCATTCAAATTTTTTCACTACCAGTTGTGCCAACATGGGCCCCTAAACTTACAACTATTAGTTAATTTAGGGAACAGCTGACCCCGTCTAATTTCCACCTGTCTTATCAATTGTAATTACCTGTCTTGGCCATCATCTGCTAGTTTTGAAGACAGGCAGATGAGTCTATGGTTAAATGCCATCTTGCAGATAGTTTGGAAAACATATTAAAATGATTTGTGAATGAACATACTGACTTCAAATGATTTGGGTCAAATAGGTGGGGAAACGAGGACTGTATAAAAAAAAACAGGCGAGGTCTAATGGGTTGTGTCAATTTTCTGGATGGAAATCTTGTTAAATCTTGTATAAATGCCAATTAGTAGGTGGTATACCCTCAACACATTTATTTTAGAATTAAAAACAATATATAAATATTGTTTCTGAATGAGGAACAGACATCACACATTTATACGTAGAAAGAGACTGAATGGTTATACTGAAGTGGTCGTGCCTTGTCTGCCACAGGTGCACAGTGACTTTGTTGTGGCTGCCACCCGAGGAGCAATGGCTGTCATTGACGGCAACATCATGGCCATCAACCCCGGCGAGGACTCCAAGTAAGTTCCCCTGTCTAACCCTCATCTACTGAACATTCCACCCTCATCTACTGAACATTACGCCCGCATCTACTCAACCTTCCGCCCTCATCTACTCAACCTTCCGCTCGCATCTACTCAACCTTCCGCCCGCATCTACTCAACCTTCCGCCCTCATCTACTCAACCTTCCGCCCGCATCTACTCAATGTTCCGCCCTCATCTACTCAACCTTCCGCCCTCATCTACTCAATGTTCCACCCGCATCTACTCAACCTTCCGCCCTCATCTACTCAATGTTCCACCCATGTTGTTCCGAGAGCATGTTGTAGAATGAATTCTTCACTAGAAGCAATAAAGAATGTATTTTGTTGTGTCAGTGTTGTGATGTTCTCCTCTCACTGGCCTGGGTTGTGTCAGTGCTGTGATGTTCTCCTCTCACTAGCCTGGGTTGTGTCAGTGTTGTGGTGTTCTCCTCTCACTGGCCTGGGTTGTGTCAGTGCTGTGATGTTCTCCTCTCACTGGCCTGGGTTGTGTCAGTGTTGTGATGTTCTCCTCTCACTGGCCTGGGTTGTGTCAGTGTTGTGATGTTCTCCTCTCACTGGCCTGGGTTGTGTCAGTGCTGTGATGTTCTCCTCTCACTAGCCTGGGTTGTGTCAGTGTTGTGATGTTCTCCTCTCACTGGCCTGGGTTGTGTCAGTGTTGTGATGTTCTCCTCTCACTAGCCTGGGTTGTGTCAGTGTTGTGATGTTCTCCTCTCACTGGCCTGGGTTGTGTCAGTGTTGTGATGTTCTCCTCTCACTGGCCTGGGTTGTGTCAGTGTTGTGATGTTCTCCTCTCACTGGCCTGGGTTGTGTCAGTGCTGTGATGTTCTCCTCTCACTGGCCTGGGTTGTGTCAGTGTTGTGATGTTCTCCTCTCACTAGCCTGGGTTGTGTCAGTGCTGTGATGTTCTCCTCTCACTAGCCTGGGTTGTGTCAGTGCTGTGATGTTCTCCTCTCACTAGCCTGGGTTGTGTCAGTGCTGTGTGTCTGAGACGGTTGTTATCACTATTCTAGGATGCAGATGTTTCTGTGGAACAACATCTTCTTCAGTCTTGGTTTTGATATCAAAGACCACTACAAGGACTTTGGAGGGGATGCCGCTGCCTACACAGCTCCTGTAAGTCTACCCCCACCTCTAGAAATATATCATATTGTCTCAGTTAGTCACTGATTCCAACAAAGGTGCAGTCAATCCTTTTCATAAATGTGTTATGATGTTTTATCATAGTTTGATATCCAGGAGCAGATAAAAGAATTGGGGTCAACATTGCATCACACAAGTTCAGCATTTACATTTAGTTAGTCTACAAATTGCTTCGAACTACCAAGGAAACTAAAGTTTTGTATAAAAATTCGGATCCAGTAAATGTGTTGCAAATGTTGCAAAAATGGTCTGGGTCTGTACAGTAAATTATAACAATAAAACCTAATTGTATAATATATAAAAGGATGTGTTAATGAATTTATTATCAGCGTCATGCTGACAACGTTGTATAACTGTTTCTTGCCATAGTTTGGAGGAGTACAGACAGAAGTTCTTTACTTTGACCCATATACATATAACTCAAGAAGTGAGTGTGTCAAAGCATAAATATAATCATCACAAATAGTATATATATAAATCAACTATATCATCACTGATTCAGCAGTAGTTATTGGGTTATCATTAGAGCACACATTGATGTTTGTTGTTTGCGTGTCAGGGCATCGACCTGCAGGGAGTGAAGGCCTACAGTACTGTTGACTCTGACGGTCTCTACACCCTCGGAACAGTTGTCGTTGACTACAGAGGCTACCGGGTCACTGCCCAGTCCATCATTCCAGGTAAGGTTTGTCTTGTGTCGTCTGACTTGTCATGAGACAGTTAAACAAAGTCGCCATTTTATTTTTTGTGTGGATATTTCTTATGCATAATATTTTTCTGTTATATTTGTTTTGTGAATTTATTTCCTAATAAAAAAGGTGCCATGTATGGATAATTACATCATAAATTATATCACATTTGCTTTTCTACTTGTGGATGTTAGGTTGTTGTTAGCATGTGTACTCAGCTGTAGGCTGTAGTGATACACTATGTAATGATACACTATGTAATGATACACTATGTCGTGGCGTGATACATATTGTGATATGTATCAACACTTAATTGACAGAAATAGTTATACAGCTGTAAAATAAGGTTTACTGAGAACATTGGTCATGAAACTAAACGGGTACCCAGACAGTGATGGGATTCCCAATACGGAACACCAATTCAGGTGGCTGAGGCTTTCCGAAAACCTGCACTCCCTTTAGGGTCTCTAAAAACCTCCAGTGGGTTCCCCAAGGCTTGCAAAATACTCAAACTGGACTCGCTTTTGCATTTAGTACAAGGCCCGTTTTATTACAACACAAACACTGTTATTGGGACAATAAACCCACGTTACGGTCCAACACAAGATCATGGTATCTGAAAAATAAAGAGGCCCTGTTATCCAAAAGGGCCATTATTAAAAAAAGAAAAACCTGTTTCGATTCTCAGAAACCTGTTCCAATAATATGAAAATGGATCTAGATAAGGGCGTGAACATAGTGCTTTGGTGGAGTGCAGTGGCTAGAGCATTGGACTCTCAATTGAGAGAACCCGGGTTCGAATCCCGTGCTGCTGTGTCCAACTTTGGGCAAGTTCATTTACTCTACGTTGCACCTGTATACTCAACTGTATGAATGAGCACCTATCTATATACAGCAGTGGACATTTGTGTATGAAATTGTCTTCACCTATTAATTGCACTGTTGCTGAATGCTTCCCAGAGAAGTCAAGATGATGTTTGAGTGAACAGGTCTGCCAGGAGTAAAGCGTAAAGTGCCTTGAGCAGTCCTAATGACTGGATACTGTGCTATGTTGCTATATATGAACTTACCTGTTTTCTCTGTGAGTTGTAAGAAGGAAGTGCATTGCTACTGCAGGTATCTTGGAGAGGGAACAAGAACAGTCGGTCGTCTATGGATCGGTCGACTTTGGCAAAACAGTCGTCACGTGTGACAAGTACAAGGAACTGGTGGGTGCACAGTTGTCGTTACCATGGAAACCTAATGCCCAAGATAATCGGTGTGGGCGTCTACCAGTGTCTTGGGGTAGTGTTGTGTTGTGACGGTCTTACAGTCCATGATAGGGAATGACCAGCAGAAAGTTAGATTGCGCGCGCACAATGCTAGGTTCAAACTAGGCAATATTTGTTGTAATAACATTATAATAATAATCTTTATTGAAACATAATGTTAAGTATAGCACAGATGTATCAGTAATATGAAACATGTACACATTACGTAACAACTGGAACAAAGCAACACATTGATTGTGTTCCTTATTCATGTCATATTTGAAATAAAAACTATGATTCGTGTAAAAAAAAAAACAATACATTAACATCTTCATAATAAACTAACTAATTATTTAATACTGCATTATACGAGTACCGCAACACTGAACACCGGGTACATCTTAACATGACAACATTATACGAGTACCGTAACACTGAACACCAGGTACATCTTAACATGACAACATTATACGAGTACCGTAACACTGAACACCAGGTACATCTTAACATGACAACATTATACGAGTACCGTAACACTGAACACCAGGTACATCTTAACATGACAACATTATACGAGTACCGTAAGACTGAACACTGGGTACATCTTAACATGACAAGAGTACCGTAACACTGAACACCAGGTACATCTTAACATGACAACATTATACGAGTACCGTAACACTGAACACCAGGTACATCTTAACATGACAACATTATACGAGTACCGTAAGACTGAACACTGGGTACATCTTAACATGACAAGAGTACCGTAACACTGAACACCAGGTACATCTTAACATGACAACATTATACGAGTACCGTAACACTGAACACCAGGTACATCTTAACATGACAACATTATACGAGTACCGTAACACTGAACACCGGGTACATCTTAACATGACAACATTATATACGTGTACCGTAACACTGAACACCGGGTTCATCTTAACATGACAACATTATACGAGTACCGTAAGACTGAATACCAGGTGCATCTTAACATGACAACATTATACGAGTACCGTAAGACTGAACACCGGGTTCATCTTAACATGACAACATTATACGTGTACCGTAAGACTGAACACCGGGTTCATTTTAACATGACAACATTATACAAGTACCGTAAGACTGAATACCAGGTGCATCTTAACATGACAACATTATACGAGTACCGTAAGACTGAACACCGGGTGCATCTTAACATGACAACATTATACGAGTACCGTAACACTGAACACTGGGTACATCTTAACATGACAACATTATACGAGTACCGTAATACTGAACACCAGGTACATCTTAAGGCCTGGTACGGGTGCTAATTTACGCTTTTTTGAAAAAATATGTCAATTTAATTTTCCAGCGCCAGATAGAAGATTTGTACGTTTACTATAAATAAACTTCACTTTTAGACCAACAACATACCTCTAAACGACTTTTATTCGTGTATAAAGTCCACCCTTATCACACTGATATATCCATTTTTATTGGGAAGACGCGAAATGCGCTGAAAGTTGTCAATGTTTACGCCATGACAACGCGGTCCTTCCTTCGACTTACGCCATCTTGTTTGATATTTTTGGAACCGCCAAAACGTCGTCTGTCAATCACCGTAGTCGGTAATCCCGCCCTTGTGAAAGCATTCGGCCAACATCGTTATTTATGCAAGCTATATTTTGCCGAGAATGACCTTATTTGGCATTCGGTAACCGTCGTGTCGTCATCCGCTAAGTTCCGTGACGCGCCTCGTGTCTACGAACACTCCGATTGGTTTACGAAGTTGCGCGAGCGCAAAACTCTCCCAGCATGCCACTTGTTGCTACTTCCCATTGTTTATAAAATATGGCGGTTTTCTCGAGCGATGTGAGTTTTGTCTCTGACGATGTTGATAAGAGATAGTTTAGAGTTAGTTAGCATAGAGAAAAGTTGCGGAAAGGGACGTTGTGGCTGAATGTCATTTGTGAAGAAAAGGCAGCAGTTATTGGCGGCTTCTGCGTGGGGAAAACGCAAGTTAATTTTGTCGCGTGTCAGAAACGCTGGCGAAGACGCGGCAATGCCAGTCGGAGCTGTCACTTCGACTTCGCTGCCCGTTGCCATGGCTGAGTGTGGGGCTTGTGCTAATGTTACTATCGGCACCAGTGACGGTACGATAGTTAAAGAGACTGCAGCTTTGCCAAATAGTGCGTCCTGTAGCCGGACAAAGCTAGTACTGATGCGTGATGACAGCAGGCCTGTTAACAGGCCTTGCCCTTGGGCTTGACATGTTAACTGTTTGGTATATAAGACTAAGTTATTGCTTTGTTAACTTATATTTACAGAACTGTGCAACTTATATATGGGCGTCTGTTCTTTTCAGTAAAACCTGTAACTTGCTGTTGACCCAGATTATCATGTGGATATATTTCATTTGTTGGCATATAAATAAAATTGTATTATTATCATGTGGATATATTTCATCATAAACATTGCTTGTTATGCATAATTAATGTTGTGAGAAAACAAACACCTTTAATTGAATTGTTTTGGCTGTTTACAGCCATTACTATTCACATCTTGACATTTCAGTGTCAGATGGACGTTTACAGAAAATCAGATGATGGTGCAAATTACCTTTATATTTATAAAAAAAAAGCTAAATTGTATAAATTCTGTGGGTGTATTTCATCTCAGATATTATTTATTGTGCATAATTAATGTCTGGGAGATAAACAAACACAATTTATTGAATGTTTTACTTGTTTACAATAATATAATTCATATTATCACTGTGTAAACTTTGACGGCCGTTTACAGAAAATCACGTTTTTGGCCATATAAACTTGCAACAATCTGGAAGTAAAAATGATATGATAATCTGGTTTTGATTGTTGTGTTCCCCTGAGTATTCTGCACAATCTGTATAAAAAACATTTTGGATTTGTGTTTTATCTTTGTAGTTATCTAAAAAAAAAGTAAAAAAAAGTTGCATTTTCAATAAATCGGTTTTGAAAATTCAAAATAAAATATAAATATTTAAAAAAATTGAAATGTTTTTTATACGGATTGTGGAGAATATCCAGGAGAATACAACAGGCTAAGTTAGATTACCATATCATTTTTACTTCCAGAGTGTTGCAATTTTCTAGATGTGCTATGAATACCACCATTTGGCGGCCATTTTGTTTATTACCATGGAAACGGGGGGTCTGGCAGAAAAAAATTTCATACATTTTTTACTCAGTAATAGCTTTTCTACAGCTTGGATGCAAAAAAATTATATTAATTATGCATTTTAAAAAGTGTCCTATCTAGCTGCCATACCTCCCCTTAACATGACAACATTATACGAGTACCGTAACACTGAACACTGGGTACATCTTAACATGACAACATTATACGAGTACCGTAAGACTGAATACCAGGTACATCTTAACATGACAACATTATACAAGTACCGTAAGACTGAATACCAGGTACATCTTAACATGACAACATTATACGAGTACCGTAACACTGAACACTGGGTACATCTTAACATGACAACATTATACGAGTACCGTAATACTGAACACCAGGTACATCTTAACATGACAACATTATACGAGTACCGTAAGACTGAATACCAGGTACATCTTAACATGACAACATTATACAAGTACTGTAAGACTGAATACCAGGTACATCTTAACATGACAACATTATACGAGTACCGTAAGACTGAATACCAGGTACATCTTAACATGACAACATTATACAAGTACTGTAAGACTGAATACCAGGTACATCTTAACATGACAACATTATACGAGTACCGTAACACTGAACACTGGGTACATCTTAACATGACAACATTTTACAAGTACCGTAAGACTGAACACCAGGTGCATCTTAACATGACAACATTATACAAGTACCGTAAGACTGAATACCAGGTACATCTTAACATGACAACATTATACGAGTACCGTAACACTGAACACTGGGTACATCTTAACATGACAACATTATACGAGTACCCTAACACTGAACACCGGATGGTTCTTAACATGGAAACATTATACGAGCACCGTAACACTGAACACCGGGTACATCTTAACATGACAACATTATACGAGTACCGTAACACTGAACACCGGGTACATCTTAACATGACAACATTATACGAGTACCGTAACACTGAACACTGGGTACATCTTAACATGACAACATTATACGAGTACCGTAAGACTGAACACTGGGTACATCTTAACATGACAACATTATACGAGTACCGTAAGACTGAACACTGGGTGCATCTTAACATGACAACATTATACGAGTACCGTAACACTGAACACCAGGTACATCTTAACATGACAAGATTATACGAGTTCCGTAACACTGAACACCAGGTACATCTTAACATGACAACATTATACGAGTACTGTAACACTGAACACCGGGTACATCTTAACATGACAACATTATACGAGTACCGAAAGACTGAACACTGGGTACATCTTAACATGACAACATTATACGAGTACCGTAACACTGAACACCGGGTGCATCTTAACATGACAACATTATACGAGTACCGTAACACTGAACACTGGGTACATTTTAACATGACAACATTATATGAGTACTGTAACACTGAACACCGGGGACATCTTAACATGACAACATTATACGAGTACCGTAAGACTGAACACCGGGTACATCTTAACATGACAACATTATACGAGTACCGTAACACTGAACACTGGGTGCATCTTAACATGACAACATTATACGAGTACCGTAACACTGAACACCAGGTACATCTTAACATGACAACATTATACGAGTTCCGTAACACTGAACACCAGGTACATCTTAACATGACAACATTATACGAGTTCCGTAACACTGAACACCAGGTACATCTTAACATGACAACATTACACGAGTACCGTAACACAGAACACCGGGTACATCTTAACATGGCAACATTATACGAGTACCGTAACACTGAACACCGGGTACATCTTAACATGACAACATTATACGAGTACCGTAACACTGAACACCGGGTACATCTTAACATGACAACATTATACGAGTACCGTAACACTGAACACCGGGTACATCTTAACATGACAAAATTACATTAAAGCAGAATTTAGCATATGTTTGGTAGAATTAGACGCTTGGTCATTTGTTTGAACATATGAAGAGATGTACAATATTGTAATATTGTAGTTATTTGTAATAAATGTATTCCAGATTTTAGGACCAACATAAGCCAAAGACAGTTGTCTGCAATTAGTCTTGCAGTATGGTATTTTATATGTTACTTCCTGCCTTGTATTATATTTATGTGTGGATATTTGCAGGACAAATACATCATGATATATATCTGGCAACATACCCCTATTATGCTTGTACATTAGAATACAGCATAAATATTTATTTGCATCATAAATATTCATTATTTGATAAGATGTAAATAAAGGCTGCGTATGATCAATAAATGTTATTACACCTCTCTCTTATACTGATCGTATTACTCAAGGTCACGTATGTGAGTTTTCTGTATATTCAAAGAAAGTTTATTAATTTTAAGCCATAAAGATAGTTTTTTATTTCAGAGTTCAGAACATTTTCCATTTCATCTATATTGTTGCCTTGTATAAAGATGCTCATGTCATCAGCAAACATAATGGTAAACGTTGTGTCAGATAAAGTAGATAAATCATTTATATATTGAGTAAAGCATTAATCGTATTTTAATCCGATTTTTCTTCTTTTTAGTCAAGCCATGCCTTTGTGTCTATCACCATTACAAGTTAGACCATTGTGCTTTCCTGTAACGTTTTGTTGGATTGTAACCAAACTAGACCATCAAAACTTACATCCTCATTGTCTTACGAACTTGCTGAACAAATGTAGTCAAAATCAGTGTTTGTATTAAGTTTTCCTGACGTGTCTTTGCAATGTCTTCAGTGTGTCCCTTTGTGTTTGTAGCTGGGTAAAACTACACAGGCTCTGAAGATACGACTTCACACGTGAGTGACCAGTTGATGAAAGCAACTGCTGCATCGTTTCTCGGGTCTTAAGGGATCATCTCAGAACGTTGATGCCTGATTTCTGAAAAAAATTCTTTTCGTTTGGGAGGGGGGTCTGAGGCCATTTAGTCTGGCGTCAGACATCTATATTTTACACTTCTAACCAATATTCTTAATATATTGATATCAATATATCAGTGTTTACAAACTTTCATCTGAGGGTGGGTGGGGGTTGAAGCCAGATGAAACAAATTTTTAACCAGTTTTTAAAATTGATCTCCAATTCCATTGATTAGGGAAAATCTTCTTTTGTTGTCATGTGAAAAAGGTTGGCGTGTTTCTATATGGTTTTTGTGGTCTTTCTTTGTTGTAGAGTTGTCAATGAGAAGGAGGAAGAAATTGAGCTGTATTCATCGGTCGAGTGCAAGGTAAGAGAGACTTGACTGGCAAGCGATGCATGCATCTAGATATGAGCAACTGGATACCTGAGCAGTCTGATAATTTAGATGGAAGTTTTAATATTTGTTCATCACAGCTTTGAATCTAGTGTGACATTAGTAGAAATTAAATTACAAAGATGGATTCAACAGCAAATGTTGGCTTTGGAGATGACGGTCACTGTGTCAGATGCTGCTAACAAGGGGGTGTATGCTAATTAGGGCATGTACACTTAATAGAACGGATACGGAAGATGCATCGTACATCATGAAGATTGGGAAAGGGAGCAAGTGCTTCCTCGCAAAAATTGTTGTTGGATTGAAGCTTGTGATTGATGCAAATATTTTATGTGTCAGGGCATCATTGGCAATGATGGGCGACACTACATTCTTGACTTGCTGCGAACATTTCCTCCCGATATCAACTACTTGCCAGGTACGGCCAGTGTCTCTAAGGCGTTGTCACCGCACTGTTTATATTCGTAAGATAGTCTTAATATTTGTAACAGTACAGCATGTTAAAGTAGTAAATTTCTGGGTTTTTATTTCCGTGGTTGGTTGTCAGTGGACAGTTGTTTTATGAAGACTGGTGAAAAGCCAACATACATTCACAGAGTATAATAAGCAAACTTTTAAAAAGCAACGTTCTGAGAAAATACATTTAAACTTTGTGAAAAAGCAATGCTAATAGCAACCATGCATTTAGTATTTTATTAGTTTTGAGGAAAATGTAGAAAGGTAGAAATATGCGATTATAATGTATGTATCTCTACCAAAATCACAAAATTCATGGGACATGACCTAGTCAGCTATTTCTTGCATGTGTGCAGAACAAACCTGTGAGACTTGGTGCCTAGTTCACTGTGGTGGGGCATATATTTGATCAAGAGTCATCCGAGCCCACTTGTGTAAGTATCCATCTAGTTATTCATCCATTCCATCACTCAACCCTTCTCTCTATCGCAGACTGTGGCGAGGAATTAAGCGAAGAAATGAAGAAACTCGGCTATCCCAGAAAGCAACAGCATCTCCTCATGTGTCTGCGGAAGGAACTAGTCGATGCATTTGTCGAGTAAGTCGAGCTTCATCATGGCCGATATATGTTTGGCATTAATAAGTAAGATTAATACTCTTAATTGTTTGGTAGTGAGATAGGTTCTTGTTTGTCTGTGTGACTGAGGATGTGAAGAATTTCTGCACGTCTTAAATTCACAGTTGTTTAGTGTAATGGACAATGATTGTTTATCTCGGCCAAGTTATGACTGAGGATGTGAAGAATTTCTGCACGTCTTAAATTCACAGTTGCTTAGTGTAGTGGACAATGATTTTTTATCTTGGCCAAGTTGTGTGCATGACTGGGTGAAAGTAGGACATTGTTTGGAAGGAAATCATGTTAGGTTTCGGTGAATGTAAACTAAATAAAATAATTATTTTGGTGATTATAAATGTCTATATACAATTATTGTATTTTTTTCTGTATGGAAATTACCACACATGTTCTATTAACTTGTGCTGTATAATCAAGATGGTTGCATGAGATGAGTGAACCTTGGTGTTTTTAGGAATCGCTACATATCATTTGTGAGACAGGCAGCATTGCTCTTCCAGCAGTGGCGACTACAGAAACTACAGGAGCAGAAAGAGTCTGCAGGGAATGAGGTAAGAAAGCGTCTGATCATTTGAAAGTTTATGTAACTTGGTACAATCAAATTATGATTGTTCCAAGACTACATAAACCATCGTCAAATAACCGATGGTCAGTTGATGTAGCATGGAGCAATCATATAAAACACGCACAGCTTTGCAAACAATTGTTCTAAGTTAAGTAATAGTCATCAAACTTTTGCTACGAATGCTTCATGAAACCGTCCTGTGCAAGTGTTTGTGTGTGGTGCCCCCTGACAAGCATTATTGAACTTGGTCGCTTGGGATCTTTTCAGAATGTTCATATCCGATATTGAACAAAATTACTTTAATCTGGCCTTAACCCCCCATCCTCCTTATTAGACGGAAGTTAACATATGATGATATCAATATATAAACAGTATTGGTAAAATATTGATGTCCAATACCAGATGAAACTGCCTCCGACTCCTGTCCAATGAAAGTAATTTCGTCTGATATCGGACATAGACGTTCTGAGATGATCCCTTACCTAACCCTGAAACAATCATGTAGAGCCGCTTACATGCTTCTGAGTTATCCCTCCAGGAGGATGGGTATTTTTGTGAGTTGTAATGTGTGTGTTTGCTTGATTCAACAGGAGGGTGAGAAGAAGGAGGCATTGGAAGACAAGAAGACAGAGGATGGGAAGAGTAAGGAAGAGAAGGAGACGAAGACGGATGTTAAAGAGGAAGTGAAGGTCGCCAACAATGCAGATGAGTTGGAAGAAGACGAAGCAAAGAAAATAGTTGAGTCTTTCACAAATGACAGCGGCTCATGTGAGTATGGGTTCATTAGAAAATGTAGAAATGATGTTGATAAGACCATAAGAATGTCTGTGGTGTATTGGTGAATCACAACAATTTGTATGTGATAATTTTTTCTCCCCTGAAAAAAGAGATGAGCTGAAAAAATTGGTGTAAAACAATGCACATAATTGGTTTATGAGAGGTAATTTGTAGCTGTTTTTATTTAGCATCGTACATTGAGATGTTTAAAAAAAAATGTTCAGTAAGTTTTTCAAGTTGTTGACTTCAAGTTCATGCAGGCTGTTTTACGTTGTTTATTTGTTATCATTAGTTGATCTAATTCAAAGTTTTGTGCAGCGGAGAATTTATTTGTGTAGTGTCGATCAATTGATGCATGGCTTAGATTCCAGAGGGGACAGTGCAGAATCTGACCTGTTGTGTAGTGTCAAGTTGTTGTGTAGTGTACTGCATGTGACAGTTTGTTGTGTAGTGTCCTGTATGTGGACTGTTTTGTGTAGTGTCCTGCCTGTGACAGTTTGTTTTTTCTGCTCTAGTTGAGGAAAACAGTCGCAGCATTATGAAGAAGGCAGCCCGAGCCGTCGACTCTCTCAGTGACACAGAGTTCAACATCAGCTTCAACCCCGACCTCTTCCAGCCCCACGTTGTACATGCCCAGCCAGAGGTAGGCTCAACTAGAAGCCAGGGTGACAGTGTTAGGGATCGTCTCAGAATGTTGATGTCTGATATCAGACGAAATTACTTTCATATGGCCTCAAACGAACATTTGTTAACATTGATATGATGATGTCAATATATTAACAGTATATTGGTCCAAAGTGTAAAATATTGATTTATGATGCCAGATGAAACTGCCTCTGACCCCCCTCCCCAATGAAAGTAATTTTGTCTGATATCGGACATTGACGCTCTAAGATGATCCCTTAAGTGAATCGTAAACGATGTAGTGTCAGTGTCGTTATGAGAGAAGTTATATAATGTCATAAAATGTACTTTATTTTTGTTTTTATTATGTAAGATAGGAGATGTTATAAATGTGTAAGACAGGAGATGTTATAAATGTTTGATGTAGCACAGGGGTCAGCAACCTGCGGCCCGTGGACCAAATGTGACCCACGGAGCTAATTCATGAGGCCCGCAAACTGAAATTGTTCACAATGCGGCCCGCGGGGTGACAACAGTAGTTGCAACTTCCATAGTAGGAAGAATTGCTCCATCATCCCCCAAGAACTGCTCCATCATCCCCCAAGAACTGCTCCATCATCCCCCAAGAACTGCTCCATCATCCCTCAAGAAAGCCTGAATGCCAAGTAAATGAAACTGCAGAACACAATGAGCATTATTGTGAAGACAGTGAACTATGTTTGCACTCATCGCCTGAACCATTGGCAGTTCCAATACCTTCTGGCTGAGATGGCTGCGCAGTACCAAAACCTCGTATTGCGAAGAGCGCTAGCTGAGTCGGTGTGCTATACTGCGCTGCACATAGGCTGTGTGAGCTGACATATTGGATTATATGGTGTTCATGGAGCAGAAGAGTACAGACGTTGCAGAATTAGATGTTCCAGTTTCTCTCCGCTTCAGAGATCACGTTGCTACTGTGGGAGGCATAATTGCGAAACACAACGCTGAGTGTCTTTCCGATCTTAGGACTTGCAGTGAGAAGTTGCTTTATTTTCCAACCTATTCCACGTGGAACTCGACGATGCACTGGATGCTGTGCGGATAGGGTTCAACAAACTACAACGCAGTTCTGTGACACTCAAGACTAATGCCAAAGAGGTGACTCTTGTAGAGTGTTACTACATACATTTGGCGACGGAAAACTTTCCTGATCTAATCAAACAAGCTAAGCTCATTGCTAATTTGTTTGGTGGCGCAGCAACTGCACCAAGTGTCGGACTAGTCATGATGTCAGATGACGCCATTTCTCTACCAAGAACACTGACCATGGATAATGGTTGTTTTTTAATAACGATGTCCAGGAGTTGTTGACATTTAGATGTTGCTGTTTGATGATAATAATGTGTCTTATTTGTAACTGGTAACAATTTGTAAGTTACCTTTCAATGCATAGTTCTAAACAAGATTGCTTTTATTTAGTATTGAAGTAACTTTTGGGACTGGACAAATATGCATTCCATGTTCACATAAATGTGTTGTGTGTAGACAGATGTGTTGTCTATTGACATGTGTTTGCATCAGTGTGTTGTGTGTTGCCAGAGTGAGAATTATACAAGAGAGAAGTTGCTGGTGAAGAGTGCAGCAGAGTTCCTTGTTCTACAACAGATCCCCAGCTTTGTGAGTACTCAAATAACACGTTTCCCACTGAGTAGATAGGACCAGGCCCTTAGCCAGAAATAATTTTTTGCCAGTCGTTAATTAGACAAAAGTGTGCCTTTTAGGCACCTTTAGCTTCATTCACATCAATCACAGCCACTGAAATTTGTTCCCTGTGACAAACCAGTGTCATTTAGTAATTTATTTAATTAATAAAAATCCAATTGATTTGTTTCACTACCAGTTGTACCAGTGATAGACATTATTGTGGGCCCATAGACTTGGAACTATTAGTTAATCTAGTGGCCAGCTGGCCCTCTCTAAATTCCACATGTCTTATCAGTTGTAATTACAGTTCTTGGCCTGTCATCTGCCAGTCTTGAAGACAAGCTGCTACGTCCCTGGATATGAGAGGTGTCTGTGTAGTTTATATATAGTGCCTTGGCTGCACAACTGCAGAAGGCCCCAAGGCCTTGTCACTAACTGTATTGGCTGCACCTCTGCAGCAGGCCCCAGGGCCTTGTCACTAAGAAAGACACATTTATTGCACAGTTTGGATGAGCAGAAGCACATTTTGTCACCTGCGTTGTATCAGGTTCTTACTGCTTCAGTTTGTCTAAGTTATTGTAAAATGTTTGTTTAAAAAAAAATATGTTAAAATGAATATCCGAGATAATTTTTATTTAGAAAGGTATATGCAGTGTTTTGGTTGTTATAGATTCATGACTGTCTCGAGCACGTCTCCTCACCCATCGATGGCTTCACCCTGGTTCAGGCACTGCACCACAAGTACGTCTGGCTTGTCATTATTTCCGTCTCGTTCTGCCCATGTCTCTCTTGCTATGTGTCGTTAAGTCACCATACCTGTTCTGTTCTCTTCATCTCTCTCTATCTCGCAATTGCTCTTTTGTTTGCTCTCCATCTGTGTGATGTTTGTTTATTGACACTGTGTAGCAACTTTTCTGGGTTCTGTATGATAAGAGGACCCAAGTTTGGGTCAGCCAACTTGTCTCCAATCTTTATCATTGTCTGTGTTCATATCTGTCTAACACTAGTTGTCTGGGATATTATGATGTCATCAGACACCTTTAGCTAACCCAATTAAGTGCAACATAACAACAAAAAGTTATGCGACAGCAAAAACTTCCAAGTTATTGACTGTTATATAAAACCTTTTGAGGTGCAATGAAAGGTCTGCAGTTCGACGTGGCGTGTCTGTACGCGAGAAGTGGAAATTCGGCATGTTTCGTGCGTAAATAGTTTTACTAATTAGTTGTACTAATTGAAAAATATGCAGTGTGACAGCTTGATATCTTAAGAACACACACATATACAGAAATTTGAGTTTGAAATACCAGTCGGCACATTTGACGAGTTTTTAAAAGACCTATGAGTCGCTTGTTGACAACAAGCTATGCACGTCAATTTCCTACTGTACTGGACTTACACGAGATGTGGAGTCAACTTCAAGTTTGACGTTGGATCCAGTTTTCGCGTAGAGTAACAGTGCTTAATTGTGTTGGCTAAAGGTGTCTTTTATGTCATCGAAGTGGAAACACTGAGAATGGACACAGTAAGTAATCGTCAACGTATGTTTACAGTGGGATCAACATGCGGTACCTGGGCAAGGTGACAGAGATGATTGAATCCCAAGAGACACTCTCCTACCTGCGAGTGAGTGACGTCACTCGTAGCTCACTTGTTGTCACTCAAGATATTTATGGTTTGGTTATAAAACACGTGAATGGGGCTTCAGATTAGTCTGTGCATCTCTTTATCAAGAACATATTTTGATGTGTCATAGATTACTGTATTGCCTGTCTACAGATGATATGTGTGTCTGAATTGATTTGTCATAGATCTACTGTATTGTTTGTCTACAGACGATCTGTGTGTCTGAGTTGATATGTCGGGCGACGAAGCACATCTTCAAGATGTACACGCAGGGAGTGGAGATGATGGGGATGTCTGCAGCCATCTCCCACTTCCTCAACTGTCTCCTCGGGTCCTTCTCCACCCCACACACACAGTTCGCAGCTGAGGAGGTGAGTCCCGGCATACTACAGGTGGTTGTGACGGTGGATGGGTGGCTGTGAGTCCGTGGGTGGGTGGGTGTGTGAGGGTGTATGTGTGAGTGTGTGTGAGGGTGTATGTTGGGGTTAGGGTGAGGGTGTGTGTTAGGGTGAGTGTGTGTTAGGGTGTGTGAGTGTGTGTGAGGGTGTGTGTTAGGGTGAGTGTGTGTGAGGGTGTGTGTTAGGGTGAGTGTGTTAGGGTGTGTATTAGGGTGAGTGTGTGTGTTAGGGTGAGTGTGTGTGTGGTGTAAGGGTGTGTGTGAGGTTGTGTGTCTGTGTATGTAACTAGTTGTTGTTCATTACCAGTTCATAGCGGTAACCTGCCCATAATGGAGATACAGTGCAGTGCCGTCGATGTCCACTAAGGAAAGGTTTTGCTGTAAGTTGCATTATATAGTGAACCTCTGAGAGGGTCCAATCTGACCTGAAGCTTACAGATATTGTGTCGTTTAGGGCATCCTTCTCACCTATCCAGGTAATATTGCTAAATTTTTATAATCTCTGTAATTGATCTGGATATGCGTTTTCAGTTGCAGAGTCAAAGGTCACGTAAGCGCAGTCGTCGGAAGAACAAAGGAGCGTTGCTTGTGAGAAATGGTAGGTGGGGCCAGTGGTAATGTCTTAACCCTTTCAGACTTTGATACGTAATAGTACGTACCAAAATAATAGCTATTTCGACTTTGATGCGTATTATTACGTGCAGTGAATTTTCCGTGGAAACAGCATTTAGGGGCGTCTATTAGTGACTTTACGGTAATGCCACATCGCGGCAGCCATGTGCTTCTCAATAATGGCGGCATTGTTTTACATTCGTTGGAGTTAACACAATATTTTTTTGAAAAATCCTCGCGATTTGTCACGGTTTCTGAGCACCAACAATGGCAGAAGTGAACAGTGCTGCACATGTCTATTTTAATGCATCATTTGATACAAAAAATGACAACGAATTCAGTGGATTTTAAGCTAATAAGGATAAATGAATGTGATTACAGCTGATGCTTTCCAAACTTCAAGCAAATCGCACACGGAATGAAGCCATCAAAGACGAACTTAGACACATCCGATTTTTTATCCGACTGGCAACAAAATGTCATCAACTAACTTTGAATACCTAATACGTTCAAACTAAGTAAATATTTAATATCATTATTTGGATTATGTGCCTGAACTTGGATTAGAACGATCAGTGCTACTCTAGTGTATTTGATACATGGATTATGTGTTCTGGGACACTGTCAATGTTCCCGTACAGAATCTGCGAAATAATGCAACAACACCAACTGACAGCACGGCAAATTGTCTTCTCTGGTTTTTAGTGACATATTCAGCAATTGCCGATTTTAATGACAACTGCTGTGTAGGTGGGATGTTTCAAACTATTCACATTGATGCAGTAAGATATTCTAACATGTGCACACTGTAGAACTGCTCCAAGAAATTTACATATAGTTCAGCAAACCGGTTTTTAGTTCTTTGGGCCAAAGGTCCAACGGACTTATGCCATCACTCTGCAACCGCCGTCCGCTGTTAGCTGCCATATTTCGGAAACCGTTCAGCAACGTTTTCTCTAATTTTGCATAGACATACCTTAGGGTACTGCCACTATGCATAAGACATCTGTATTTGATTGAATCATTCTACCCCCCCAGGTCCCACAAACTGGTAAATTTTCACATTTTGTCTATTGTTTCACAAACTCTTCCGTACTTTTTTTTCTCTGATTTTGACATTTCATGTGGTATTGCCACTATACACAAGAAATGTGTATTTGATTGAATCATTCTAAGGGCTCCTCAGGGCCCCCCAAAATGCAAATTTTTCACATTTTGTCTATTTTCTCAAATACTCTGCAGTAACTTTTTCTCTAATTTGGTATTGACATTCCATGTGGTAGTGCCACAATATACACACAATCTGTATTTGCTTCAATCATTCTAAGGGCCCTGCAGAGCCCCCAGAATGCAAAATGTTCACGATTTACATAGAATAATGTCAGTATCTTGCTGTCATTGGGAAACACGTAGGAATCACCAAATCAAAGATGGCAGACAAGTCGCAAACATCATAAAATGTTGCCAATTTTTGAAGGATAACTGCTAATTTACTTCATACTAGTGATAACAAGGAGGCAGACAAGCAGATAGATGATATAATATGCACGGGCATGCTAACTGATGTGATATTTATCCGTGAAAATGTACTTTGAAGGCTTCGAATTGGAGTGAACCGACAACACCACCTATTTTTGCCCACTTCATGCCATGACCCATTTTCAGCGGCAACAAATTTAATGTTACTTTCAACGACAGAAACAGCTTCACAAATCAATTTACATTGAAATGTTTACCAAATTTTTCACTTTAGGTAGTTGGTTTATTTGTTGTAAGAAACAACAACAAAATAGATATCGTTGACAGAAGATATTTCACAAATTTGCATAAATCCAATCAGTGACGCCACACAGTGCCATTCTGTTCTTTCGCGTAGGGGTTTTCTAGTTGTTTCCATCGCTCGGCAATGTTCTATTAACTGACTAGTCTGTACTGTGGTTACAATGTAATCGTTTTATGAGGTCTCATTCAACTAGTCAACCTTTTTCAGAATATTATCGCCAAACCGACCTTTATATGCTGGCACTGAGGGTGGTTACTGTCAGGGTGCTTGCGTCCTCAGTGGTTCTTTTATGTCCCAAACTGAGACGTGACCGACACTAACATGATCTCCGTGTCACGAGGGATGCACAGTCCCCAATTTTGAAAGCCCGGTTTTTACACCAAATATCATGCGTGCCCGATACCCGTTTTGAACTCAGAGCACTGGCATGCCAGGTGGATGTGCTAACCACTACATTAGCCGTACTTCCTGTAGTGTTACTACAGAATTGTACATAATGAGATAATTATCCTAGATACGTGAACAAGTTTTATACTATTGTTTTCAGGGGAGAATGGTGTATAAAATAAAATCAACTTGCTCATTGAGACGTTGCCTCCTTCATGGAGAAAACGTCTGGTGAAAAATAAAGTGCAAAATGCAACACAAATTTGAATTTGTTGTGAAAATTCTAATGGTATATTACAATAATTACAAACTCGCAATATAGTCCAAAGGACTTCAGGGCCTCTTGGCCCATTTAAAAATTCTATACATTTTTGTTGTTGCTTTCCTTGGTAACTGCCGTATATCTGTTTGTGTTTGTTGCTTTCCTTGGTAACTGCCGTATATCTGTTTGTGTTTGTTGCTTTCCTTGGTAACTGCCGTATATCTGTTTGTGTTTGTTACTTTCCTTGGTAACTGCCGTATATCTGTTTGTGTTTGTTGCTTTCCTTGGTAACTGCCGTATATCTGTTTGTGTTTGTTACTTTCCTTGGTAACTGCCGTATATCTGTTTGTGTTTGTTACTTTCCTTGGTAACTGCCGTATATCTGTTTGTGTTTGTTGCTTTCCTTGGTAACTGCCGTATATCTGTTTGTGTTTGTTACTTTCCTTGGTAACTGCCGTATATATCTGTTTGTGTTTGTTACTTTCCTTGGTAACTGCCGTATATCTGTTTGTGTTTGTTGCTTTCCTTGGTAACTGCCAAGTATCTGTTTGTGTTTTTAGTAATAAATTGTGGCTTGTTGGATAGCACATTTATTCAGCTTTTAGAAAATGTTCAGTTTTATGGTTTTTCTTGTTAAAATTATGTTTCTATTGAGCAATCTTCTGTGTATGATAATGGAATATTGAATCCAAGTGGGGAAAAGGATTCTGTAGAGCTAATTTTGATCACGGAAATTTAAATCTGAAAGGGTTAATTTGGCAGAGTTGGAATGAAAGCCTAATGAGGGTATTACGATGGTGGTGACATAGGTAGCTCTGTTTACAGTCGGTTAAAACAAGATGTATTCAAATACACAAAAATACATGTGTCAACACACATTCTTACGTGTTTACTTTCTCTTTGTGAAATTTTCATCAAGTTGAAAGATTATTATATATCAAATTATCTTCATATCACAGTTAAAAAAATTGAAACTCATATTGACTGTCTTCATTTGAAACTAGTTAATTGAATTCTGTTTTCCTCTGTAACAAAAGTAAAAATGAATTCAAAAAAATTAAGTTCTTGATAACGATTGCCAATAATATAATCATAATATTTTTATTTTAGACAAACAAACAGTATGTCCATATAAAAAACAATACATCAATAAAACAGTATATTTCAACATTATTAGTTTAAATTTCATAAAGAAAATTGTATTTAAAATGTTTAATTTCCCATTACCAGATAACCTGGAGTGGGCATCAGAGCAACCGAAGACTCTTTGGAAGAAGATTGCAGAGGAGGTGTCTGAATACTATGGCTACACCCTCAGTGGGTAGGTAGTCACCCCGTCTTCACTGGTACCCCTTTAATAATACCCTCTTACTATGGTGTTACTCCATGAAAATGCATATGTATACATTGTATACATAACGGAGGAAGATTTTAAATCTTTCAGAAATGTGGTATTAGACTTAGTGTTACAACTATGTATTGTACTATATGTGTTTTGTAAGTAAACTGATTTCTCCCTCTCGCTAGTCTCTCTTGAGTAAACTAGCTTCTCCTTCTCGCTAGTTTCAAGTAAACTGACTTCTCCCTTTCGCTAGTCTCTTGAGTAAACCGACTTCTCCCTCTTGCTAGTCTCTCTCGAGTTAACTGACTTCTCCCTCTCGCTAGTCTTGAGTAAACTGACTTCTCCCTCTTGCTAGGCTCTCAAGTAAATTGACTTCTCGCTAGCGGCTAGTCCCTCGAGTTAACTGACTTCTCTCTTGCAGCGAGTCGATCGATGCGATGTTTGAGCTGTACGACATCCAGAAGGTGTCGCTACTGCGGCGGTTCTGTCAGATGGTCGGCATTCAGATACTACTGCGGGAGTACAACCTGGACAGCAAGACGCGACAGGCCTTCTACGAGGAGGACATCATCAACGTCTTCCCAATCGTCAAGAACATTCACCCTAAGGTATCTTTCTACCAATGGCTGGTTATGAACATCTACCTTACCTTGTTAACTGAACGCTTCAAAACATATCATAGATTATTAGAGACAATTATGTTTTATTACTGACAGCAGGCCTATATTCCTGAAAATCAGTGTAAATGGGAAGATGGATTACTGACAGGAAGTTTTTGGGGTAGGCAGGTCTGCATATGTCTTACTGTAAAAGTACAAGTAAAATGCAGTGCACATTTTTAAGGTAAGAATAAAACTAAAATATTTATTAGTACAAGTACAAGGTAAAGAAACATTAATATAAATATTGTGCATTAACATCTGTCTGTTTATGTGTTTGTAATGAGGTGTGTGTGTTTGTGTTGGCGATGGATGCCAACCACGTGTTCACGACTGATGTGTTTGTAATGAGGCATGTGTTTGCAGGCAACGGATGCCTACCATGTGTTCACAAGTGGCCAGAACAAGATCCAACAGGGCCTTCTGTCAGAAGGCTTTGACCTCATCAGTGAGGCTCTAAACCTGCTCAACAACGTGTACGGGGCCATGCACCCCGAGATCGCAGCGTGCGCACGACTTCTAGCCCGGCTCAACTACATCATGGGCGATTACCCCGAGGTGAGACACTAGGTGGCAGGACCAAGTCACATTTGATTTGTGCTATAATTGATTCTACATTAGAATTAGTTAAGTTAATAGTTTGTTTGGTTATGTTACCAAAACTACATTCAAAGTTACGCGATCAAGCTAGCATACTTTTGTGGATACTAGAGAGGTTTCTTTTTGCAAAATTATGTTTAAATGAAACAAGGGAAAAGTTTAATTGATGTTTTAACAGGTCTGGCATATCTATTGCGATTTTGTGTTGCCAGTGTCTACCAGGCAACTGAATGTACCATATCAACAAAATACCGCTTTTTATAAATGTACCTGGTATCAAAAGTATTTGATCTCGTTCTGTGACAAGTTTGTCATTTGAATTTATGTGTGACAAATACAAGAATATATGTACTTTGTCATGATTTTTGTGTTTGATGCAACTTCGTATCAAAGCAGGTTACTGAATTAACAAGGTGTAACTGTATAACTGCAAACAGTAGTTTACTGTTATTACTTGCAATGGATATTAGTTTACTGTTATTATTTGCAATGGATAGCATTTTACGGTTATTACTTGTAATGGACAGTAGTTTATTGTTATTACTTGCAGTGGACAGTAGTTTATTGTTGTTACTTGCAATGGATATTAGTTTACTGTTATTACTTGCTATGCACAATAGTTTACTGTTATTAGTTGTAATGGACAGTAGTTTACTGTTATTACTTGCTATGGCCAGTAGTTTACTGTTATTAGTTGTAATGGACAGTAGTTTACTGTTATTACTTGCTATGGACAGTAGTTTATTGTTATTACTTGCAATGGGCTGTAGTTTACTGTTATTACTTGTAATGGACAGTAGTTTACTGTTATTACTTGTAATGGACAGTAGTTTACTGTTATTAGTTGTAATGGACAGTAGTTTACTGTTATTACTTGCTATTGACAGTAGTTTACTGTTATTACTTGTAATAGACAGTAGTTACTGTTATTACTTGCTATGGACAGTAGTTTACTGTTATTACTTGCTATGGACAGTAGTTACTGTTATTACTTGCTATGGACAGTAGTTTACTGTTATTACTTGCTATGGACAGTAGTTTACTGTTATTACTTACTATGGACAGTAGTTTACTGTTATTACTTGCTATGGACAGTAGTTTACTGTTATTACTTGCTATGGATTGTAGTTTATTGTTATTACTTGCAATGGGCTGTAGTTTACTGTTATTGCTTGTAATGGACAGTAGTTTACTGTTATTACTTGTAATGGACAGTAGTTTACTGTTATTACTTGTAATGTCTAGTCTTTATAGACATTATGCTAATGTGTGTCATTATCTGTTGTTAGGCACTCGTCTTCCAACAGAGGGCAGTGCTAATGAGTGAGCGGGTTCATGGGATTGATCATCCGAACACAATCACTGAATATGTAAGTTGATGGTACCTTATCTATGTGCAGTTTTTACTATTCAAAGTTTTGGTTTTAGCTATGTCTATTGAACGTTGATCAGAAACTGGTCAAGATGTAAGATTTAGGTTTTGGTTCTTAGTTTCATAAATATAACCGGTCTGTTAGCTAAACATATATTTTGACACTGCCTATTATTGTACTAATCTCTAATTGAATGTAACAAGACAATTTCTCATTGAATGTTATCAGGACAATGTTATAAGGACAATCACTTGATTCGTGCTATCATGACAATCTCTCATTGAATGTTATGTTAATCTCGCGTCATTTTAACATGACGTATCTCAGAATGTTATGACAGAATCTCAATTAATTTTGTTATGACAATCTATCATTTAATATTAGGGCACTCTCTCAATCTGACATTGAATGTTCAACACATCATAGCAATGTCACATTGAATGACATGACAATTTCTTGATTCATTTATCATGACAATCTATTATTCAATGTCTTCTCTCTAGGCCTATCTTGCTCTTTACTGTTTGGCAAACAACCAGCATTCTCCCTGACTCTCCATCTGTTATAGTTTTCTCTCCTCTAGGCCCATCTAGTTTTCTACTGTCTCTCAAACAACCAGCTCTCCGTGACTCTCCACCTGATGTAGTTTTCTCTGCCCTAGGCTCATCTTGCCCTGTACTGTCTGGCGAACAACCAAATATCGACGTCGCTGAAACTGATGTACCGAGCTCGTTACCTTGCCCTTGTATGTCACGGGGAGAACCACCCAGAAGTCGGCCTCTTCGACGTGAGTAACCAACAACAGTGACACCTGGTGTCAGTAAATGTACTACATAGTCGTGTAGCGTATGCTTAGAAATCAAATGTGACTGCTCTGTGTATGACAGTATGATTTTGTATCGTTCAGATTTGCAGATTTTTGGGGCTCGGAATCCAATAATTAATAAGAGCTGAATCCGATGTCTGATACATGTATGATTATTTGTTATAACTCCCTCCTTGTGGATCACGTTTGTCGATGTTCAAGTCTCTTGGTATGAATAACTTAGGTTTGAAAAGTGCATTATTTTGCTAAAATCTTCAAAAGAATTTCAGTTGCTGAGTTGGTTGGATGCCGTTCCGACTGTATGTGTTAAGAAACTGTCTGTTTTCAGACACACAAGAAAATAAAAAAATAATTTTTATTTACAGTACGTCTTCCAAAACATCTATTATTTTTAGTAGTCCCAATACATACAGTATTGAATGACTATGTTTTCAGGCACCAAAAATTATTATTTTTTTGTACTGTATTTTTTCAGACAGCTTCAGAATTTAATAATTTTTTGTTCGAATATTTCATGTCATTATGGTGACTTGCAACAGTGTGATTAAGATTAAGTTTCAGAATATACAACTCGACCACATTTGCAATGCCCAATGTCTTCACTATTTTGTTTCGTGTCTCGGTAATTGACATCTTGTTCTGTTTGTGCAGAGTAACATTGGTCTGATCCTACACGCCGTCGGAGAATTTGATCTGTCACTTCGATTCTTCCAGAAGTCACTTGAACTCAACACCAAGTGAGTAACTATCACGGCAGTGAGACATTCTGGCATCTTGCTTTACGGTCCTTGTTGGAGAGTTACATATACACCTCGGTGATAGGGTAGCAACTTTGTTTGCATTTTGAAAAGCAGCTTAAATTTATCAGCAGATTGTGTTTCCTCATGAGCTCGTTGTCTTGGTGAAAAGGTCGCCAGGTTTAATCAGCAGCTACTAGGGCTGAGTTTGCAAACAGCGGATTTTGTAATTAATTAATATTAAAGATTGTTTGCTGAATGTCACAAAGATCACTGTATACAGGAACAAGATTACCATCACTTGTTTGAATTATACAAAATAAGGATTTGTATCAGTCAACTTATTATCTAATCAGTTAATGTATTGTTTTACACGCACACGCACACACACACACACACACACACACCTATATACGCAGCCGTCTGCCTATTGGATTGATTATGATCCCAGTGCTATAGGATACGACCGTCAGGCCTTGACATTAAGGTTTTGCATCCACTGGCCCCCAAAAAAGTTACTGCCTCAAATTTTTTGGGAGCGAGCGTCATTAGAAAAGGTTCACAAGAATGCTACACGGTTTCTGGTGAAAATAAGATGGTGACTACAAGGACTGATGGAAAGGATAAGGATATCACAAAACTTCAGCGTGTCCAAAATTGTCTAGCAAGAGTAGTTACAAGATCTCCTCGTTTGTTTCGCTCTGTATCACTTTTGAAGTCTTTACATTGGCTTCCTGTACGATATCGTATAATATTTAAGATCTGTACCATTACATACCAGGCACTGTCCAATAAGCAACCATCTTATTTGCATTCATTGCTTACTCCTGTTAGAAAACCTATCCAGCTTCGATCATCTAGTTCTGACCTACTTTTTGTTCCTAGAGTCAACATTAACAATGGAACTAGGGCTTTTTCTGTTGCTGCACCAACTCTTTGGAATATGCTCCCTCTTAGTGTTAGATCAGTTGAAAATATTACAAAATTCCGTCGTCATTTAAAAACGCATCTTTACAACCTTGCTTATCCACTGTAGCTCCCTAGCGCCTTGACCCATCTGTTGACAACTGGAAAACTACTTATGGATTTTGAGATTGACCAATCCTTTTGTTTTTATGCGCCTCTGAGCTTGGTTTCCAAGGATTTAGGTGCAATAGAAGTTATCTTATTATTATTAAACAGTGATAGAACTAGTTTTAAACAACGGTGGCCAATCGGATTGAAACAAAACATGTCAAAACTGGTGGCCCGACAGCTTCAAAAAAGGTGCCAGGCCAGTATTAATGTCGAGGCCTGACCATTGTCAGAACGTTGGTCACATGACCTATCTGTCTCAGGTTCTTTGGTGCGACGAGCCTGAAGGTGGCAATGAGCTACCACTTGATTGCGAGGACGTACTCATGCAAGGGAGACTTCCGCACTGCGCTACAGAATGAGAAGGAGGCCTACACTATCTACAAACAAGTGGTGAGTTTGTCGCACACATTTACAACATATGCATAGCACCAGGGGCTAGCCAGAGACCCGTCTGCCTGTCTTCGAGACTGGCAGATGACTAACCAAGAAGGGTAATTACAACTGATTAAGACTGGTGGAATTTAGAGGGGACCAGCTGGCCATTAGATTAACTAATAGTTCCAAGTCTAGGGGCCCACAATAATGACTCATTGGCACAACTGGTAGTGAAACAAATAGAATGTGTCAGTGTTAATTAAATTAATGGCTCAAATGACATTGGTTTGTCTTTGGTAAAAACTAAACTGGCAAATAATCGCTGTAATTGATGTGAATCGCTTCCATGCAAACCATTGATGCACCAAAAGGCACACTTGAAGTTTACTTTGGTCTGTTTGTTTGCTTGTTGACCGTGTAATATATTGTGTGGTGTGTTATTGACCGTGTGTTGTGTGGTGTGTTGTTGACCGTGTGTTCCTGACTGTATGTTGTTGACCGTGTGTTGTGTGGTGTGTTGTTGACCATGTGTTGTGTTATTGACCGTGTGTTGTGTGGTGTGTTGTTGACCAAGTGTTGTGTTGTTGACCGTGTGTTATGTTGTTGACCGTGAGGTGTGTTGTTGACCATGTGTTGTGGCATGTTGTTGACCATGTATTGTATGGCGTGTTATTGACTGTGTTGTGATGTTGACCTTGTGTTGTGTGGTGTGTTGTTGACCGTGTGGTGTGTTGTTGACCATGTGTTGTGTGGTGTGTTGTTGACCATGTGTTGTGTGGTGTGTTGTATGGCGTGTTGTTGACCATATGTTGTGTGGTGTGTTGTTGACCATGTGTTGTGTGGCGTGTTGTTGACCATGTGTTGTGTGGTGTGTTGTTGACCATGTGTTGTGTGGTGTGTTGTTGACCATGTGTTGTGTCGCGTGTTGTTGACCATGTGTTGTGTGGTGTGTTGTTGACCATGTGTTGTGTCGCGTGTTGTTGACCATGTGTTGTGTGGCGTGTTGTTGACCATGTGTTGTGTGGTGTGTTGTTGACCAAGTGTTGTGTTGTTGACCGTGTGTTGTGTTGTTGACCGTGAGGTGTGTTGTTGACCATGTGTTGTGGCATGTTGTTGACCATGTGTTGTATGGCGTGTTATTGACTGTGTTGTGATGTTGACCTTGTGTTGTGTGGTGTGTTGTTGACCGTGTGGTGTGTTGTTGACCATGTGTTGTGTGGTGTGTTGTTGACCATGTGTTGTGTGGTGTGTTGTATGGCGTGTTGTTGACCATATGTTGTGTGGTGTGTTGTTGACCATGTGTTGTGTGGCGTGTTGTTGACCATGTGTTGTGTGGTGTGTTGTTGACCATGTGTTGTGTGGTGTGTTGTTGACCATGTGTTGTGTCGCGTGTTGTTGACCATGTGTTGTGTGGTGTGTTTTTGACCATGTGTTGTGTCGCGTGTTGTTGACCATGTGTTGTGTGGCGTGTTGTGTGGTGTATAGTTGACTGTGTGTGATGTGTCACAGCTGGGGGAGAGCCATGAGAGGACACGAGAGAGCACAGAGTGCCTGAAGCACCTCACACAACAGGCCGTCAAGTTCCAGAAGACGATGAACCAAATCTCGAAGGGCGAGCGTATCTCCAACATGCCACCTTTGCAAGTAAGTGCTGTATGCAGATGACGTCTGTCAAACTTTTGGTTACAACAGACCTATCCATCACTGTTGCCTAGCAAAAGCTCTGTTAAGGCATCAAAAACGGATGCCAAACACGTGGTGCATTCATGCTTTCCATTGTGTATTTTGTTGGAATTCTGGTCATCAAAGTTTTTCTTTATGGAAAAAACAAAGTAAGATTCCTAAAGTGAACAACTGTATGTGGGAATGTTTTATTTATAAGATGTCATGCAATAGTGGTAATGTAATTCACGTATATAACCGTTATCAACATTGGTGGCAACTTCACACAATACTCTTCACGGTTCACTTTTTCAGACTATGTTTGGAACCGAATAGAAGTTTTTATTTTTTGTAAAAATATTTAAAAAGTTACAATAAATAAATAATTGAGTATCTGAAAATGGAACATAAAAAATCACCATTGCACACAACAGAGTGTTCAAGACTACAGGGGTGCAGTAATAATAATTATAATATTCCTGTACACTTTACCAAATTGTTTTCAGTGGTGTGTACATGATTTCTAAAACCATCTATAGTCTTGTGCATTCGTCAGTTGCCCAGTTTTACAGCTACCACATTTGGAAGTTGTCAGAGTGCTGGTTAAACTGCCTATGACGTGGTTTTAATTATTTTTGCTAATATTCCAAGTGAAAAATATAAAAGTAATTAATGTGGTAATTGTTTGCGAATTAGATATGTAAACACTTATATTTTAGACAATTTTACAATTTCCACCAGGAAATTAGAATTTACGTTAGAATGAGAGAGAAATCAGAGATGACGTCAGTGGGGACAGTATGTATATTATGCACAATGTTTGCAACACTGCATGATTTCTACGATTGTTCCAAGTTACGTAATCTATGTAAAACGTCCATATAAATGGTTTTGTATACTGTGATTGTTTCGAGAAAAAGTGCCTTCTGGAAGACAGTCCCCGCTGATGTTACAAAGTGGTGTGACCGGACTGTAAACTAGAACCAGCTGTGAGATCACAGTGAATTATCACATTTATTGACGAATATATCAGCCCTGTCAGTTCAATTGTAATACAGCGAATGCATTTTATATAGTAAACAGTTGCTTTCTCAAAAAGAATCAGGACTTGCGTAAATGTGTCGTGGACATTTTAAGATTCCGTGTCGAGTTATCTACGGTTGTCGCGTGTTGCAGATTCACACTCCATCGCTGTCCAATGTCCTTGATACACTCAACCTCATCAACGGAATCGTCTTTGTACACATCAGGTATGTCATTCTGCGGTGAATTTATTTACTAGCCGAGTTATCCACCGGTGCATAAAGGCAGTTCTATGTATGTTTTAATTGAAGCCACACTAAGAAACAAATGGTATGACTGAAATGTAATTATTAGTTTATGTATATATGTTATGTCATCGATAATAGATCATATAAAAAATGTCAGCCCCATACATGCAAAGTGCCATTTTAAAATTGTGACCCCTAGGTCCCCATCCTCCGGACAAATTAAAAAAAATCTAATGCATGCATATACCATAGTTGTCATAAGTAGTTGAATTATTAATGAGAAAAGTGTGAAATTTAAAATAAGTTGAGCATTTCTTTAAAAATTCAAAAGGACAAACGATTTTGTTTTATCCAAATCTAATAATACATCCAGTAATAAATACCAAAATGTACAATAAAACAAGCTCAGTGAGTATTAAGAGATATGTTAAAATGATGACCAGCTGTTCTTTAATCTGACCGCTGCTGTTGTCTTGACCGTTACAGCCAGGAGGACATCGAGAAGTTTCGTCTCGAGATGGTCCAGAGGCAACAAGCGGCCGACAAGTCGATCACCGACTGCTGCGGAGACGACGACCACAAGTCACACGATACGCTGAGCGACAACTTGCCACAAGATGGCAGCACCTCCGAAGACAAAACAGAGACTGTTCTGGATACTAACGAAAACGTAACAAAGGATGCTGAATTGAGCGACGAAGCTAGTCGATGATATCAAGTGTTGTGAGGCTATAAATAGTGAATAATAACAGTGTACACAGAGTCTAGGAGTCGCACGCACGTGGCGAACACCTGTGTGTCAGAGTCTAGGAGTCGCACGCACGTGGCGAACACCTGTGTGTCAGAGTCTAGGAGTCGCACGCATGTGGCGAACTCCTGTGTGTCAGAGTCTAGGAGTCGCACGCACGCACGTGGCGAACGCCTGTGTGTCAGAGTCTAGGAGTCGCACGCACGTGGCGAACGCCTGTGTGTCAGAGTCTAGGAGTCGCACGCACGTGGCGAACGCCTGTGTGTCAGAGTCTAGGAGTCGCACGCACGTGGCGAACGCCTGTGTGTCAGAGTCTAGGAGTCGCACGCATGTGGCGAACGCCTGTGTGTCAGAGTCTAGGAGTCGCACGCACGTGGCGAACGCCTGTGTGTCAGAGTCTAGGAGTCGCACGCATGTGGCGAACGCCTGTGTGTCAGAGTCTAGGAGTCGCACGCACGTGGCGAACGCCTGTGTGTCAGAGTCTAGGAGTCGCACGCATGTGGCGAACGCCTGTGTTTCAGAGTCTAGGAGTCGCACGCACGTGGCGAACGCCTGTGTGTCAGAGTCTAGGAGTCGCACGCACGTGGCGAACGCCTGTGTGTCAGAGTCTAGGAGTCGCACGCACGTGGCGAACGCCTGTGTGTCAGAGTCTAGGAGTCGCACGCACGTGGCGAACGCCTGTGTGTCAGAGTCTAGAAGTCGCACGCACGTGGCGAACGCCTGTGTGTCAGAGTCTAGGAGTCGCACGCATGTGGCGAACGCCTGTGTGTCAGAGTCTAGGAGTCGCACGCACGTGGCGAACGCCTGTGTGTCAGAGTCTAGGAGTCGCACGCATGTGGCGAACGCCTGTGTGTCAGAGTCTAGGAGTCGCACGCACGTGGCGAACGCCTGTGTGTCAGAGTCTAGGAGTCGCACGCACGTGGCGAACACCTGTGTGTCATTTGTGCTCTGGGAGAACTGTGTTTGACTCGTCAGAAACCTACTAGCTAAAGCTGGTTCCACAGTTCCTTTTGCACGTTGAAAATGAATGAATGAAAGTTAATTTCAACAACATTATACAATTGCACAGTATGGTGTGCTGCCACTGCTGCAGCTGTTGAAGAGACATAGCTGTCACAACTTATAAGGTGCTATGACCTTCTCGAACTAAAACAGTTTGACTCTTAAGATAAAGTACAAAGTGACTGTCACAGTTCATTGATGACCTTCGTGCAGTGGAGCTTGTGCTCTTAAAAGTGGGCAAATGTGCGAAATATATCTAAATCAGGGTCGTTGATGCTCAACTCTGTACTGTGTAAACAGCAATGTGCACAGACGGTTTAGTAAGAGTGTACTTTTGTTAAAATCTTCAAACGAGTGTACTTTCATACTTACATTTGGTAACTTGTGAAAGTGTCAATCTCTGTCATCTGTATGTAGAGCAGGCTTTCCATAGCCAGTTTTACAATCAGTTTTTTTCAACGACCCAAAATTCATTGTACAATTTGTCCAGTGATTTTGTCAAAGTTAACTAGCAAATTTGCACAAGTCGTGGTTGATACTGGGTAGATTCGCTTTTTTGTTGCAAAAAGAGCCTGAAATGAACAAAAAGGGGAATTGTGGAACCTGCTTTATACCATGTAAATAGTTGTTATATTAACAGTGGACATGTATAATTATAAAATGAATTGTCACGTGTAGGGCCTACACCCATATATCTATCTACACAGGTGTAAAATGCCATCACAATGAGGTAGGATATGAAACGTGTCAAACACGCACTAATTATGAAGTTGGAGAATACGAGGTGAAGAGTTTGTTGTTGTTAACAGGCATTTATACATGAAGGTTCACTTATTTGAAAATAGTTGATTTTCCCTTTTGTCTATGTTAGTGTATATGAATATATACATATTGTGTTTATAATATATACATGCATGTACATACATAGACGAAACTATGATTTTCACACATTTGTATAAGCCAGTCAGCGATAGTACACGATATACCGGTAGCTATAGTACACAACCAACAAGAAACACAAATATTTGTGAAATGTTCATAAAATGTGGATCCATACTTTATAGTTGAGAGGGTTAATTGAGGTGTTTATAGAGTAACATGATTACTGGTGTTTAACTCTTATTCGAAACCAAGAATTTGGTGACCCAAGTTTGGGGTTCTGTGGTAGTATACTGGTTACATTGTCGATTGGTTATGGTGTGAATGTTGTTAGTCCTACAAATGTTCCCTGGTAGTGCCAGGAAATGGAATCGGAGGGCGGTGCATGATTTGTAGGTTAATTCTCCAGGATGGTGGGGGGGTGGCAACGTTTAAGCCATGCTCCAAGTGCACACATCATTTCTTTGAAGCATGGTGAAATGTCTGCAGTCTTCCCGACTTTCTGACTGAAGTACAGCAAAACTGTATTGTCTGTTTTTATGTGATCACCTTTTACCTTCTGTTAGTGTTAGACACATCTGGAAGTTGCATTTGCACATAGGTCAGTGTTGTAGATGTGATGCTTGTGTACTTGGTGACATTTGTGACGTCACCAAATAGTCGACGTCTCTCACTGGACGTCACACAGACATTCAGAATGTGAACAATAGGAAATTACTTTTAAGTTGTCGATGTGATGAAAGACGTCTCAACGACTACTTCTTCACCAAAGAGTTTTTGTACATTGAGTTTTATTATACTTGTCAAATAATAACTTTGTAGTGGACATTGGAGACTTTCTACTTTGGTTACTCTAACCTTATGGTGTGGTGTATATTTACGCAAGAAACCCGACATGCACAATACGAATGTCACTTGAGTTAACACAAACGTCACGCCAATTAGGCTTACGATTTTGTCGCATTAGCAAGTTATGATTTGTATTCTGTTTGAATTAGTAGACAAAAAATTTCATAGTTATTAATTGTGATGCTTTGCAGTGGACTGAGGGCAGTATGCCAAGACTAAACATATGAAGCTGTGTGCTCACTATAACAGAATGGCTCTTTCGTCGTTTGCTAGTTGCGGCACTGAAGTTGTAGGTTAGTTGAAGTCACCATGTAGCGTCTAGCACACTCAAGTCATAATCATGTCTAAATGTCGCACTGTGAAGTTACAATATTGTTAAGTTACAACATTGAACAGGTGTGTAACAGTCGTAGCAATGCAAGTATCGGTTTAGTGAAGCCTTGAATGTGTATGTTTGTGTGTGTGTGTGCTTTTCTAATGGTTGATATGGGAGACTTTGACTGCCATGTCGACAGAGTTGAACGGGTATGCATTGGCTTCAACAGAAAACTACAAATAAAGAGCTGTGCTCATTTTCATTTGGTTTCTCTACGTTAGTTTTGTCACTCCTCACACTCTTGACTTGTGCATTCAGCAACCATTGTTTTGTTTGTCAAACAGTAGTTTTATTAAGGTGCATGATTTAGAGAGTTTATTCTGCTTGAGTAATGATGACAGTGTTGCTTTGTGTCTTGTTCTTGTTGACGTTCTGTGAACACAAACTGCTTTATTTTCATGCAAGCAGTGTTTAGGAAATAAAATGTTGCTGTGTACTTAAAATGTGTATCTTGGATTTGACACAGCAGGCATGGGTTAATTTCAATTGTAAGTTTGTTAATTCAATTAACCGAATTAACTTTCTCAAAATACGCACATTAGTTTAATTAATTAATGTTTCTGGAAGAGGTTAATCTAATTGACAAAATCTCAGTTAACTTTCAATTAACTTGTTTTATTTGGTATTACTTTATGAGTTCCTTTGGTGATGTCACTGGCCTGCTGTCTGTGGTTAGAACTTTAAAGACCATTCTGCATAGTGACCAACGTTCATTCAGTTGATATCAAAGACAGGCACAAACAATTGTGTGAATATAGTCTCACTGTCCAGCCAGTGTCAATTAGTGACTAAGCTCCACTGGGAATGTACTATGTTACATAAGAGTACTGACCTATATCTCCCATCCAAGTGCTTGCAATCCAAAAGGTGTCTAGTCTGGAGCTGTTTAATGTTGCTGGATAGGTGTTCAGTGCTGAAAGTTGCTGGTTAAGTAATACACGATCTGGATAACTGGTTAACAACAGCCTGATCACCCTGACGAACTAATACTAGTTGTGATACTTATGGTGCCATGTATAATTATGGTGCTGTATTCATGGGTTAGCGCCGTCTTAACTGGCAGAACTTGTGCAGCCACGAGAGCATGATGGACGCCTATGCCAGGACCATGCGCCAACACTGCACCAAGACATCACGAAGAAATGCATCGACGACTCGGCATTTGGCGCAGCGATGTGGTAGGGCTCATTATATGAATTAGGTTACATTAGGTTATGAATGAACATTAGTGATTAGATGCTAGAGGAGTGAGTGATGACTTAAATGACATAACATGCAGGGGGCAGGGCTGCCCACCCACAGTACTGCTTGCCCTCTGTGATAAACAAGATAAGAATAATAATTACATGTCTCTAAAGGAATGTTGGAGTCTTGGAGAAACCACATGTTAAACCATGTTATTAATTATCTGTAGTCTAGTAGATGTCTTTGGGTGTACATGGCGGGAAAGATGAAGCCCCCATTGGTTGATTTAAATTCGGTAGTCGGGCTAGTTTAGATATAGAGAATTGTAGAGGGAAAAACAAGGGAGTTGGCAGATGCACACAGAGTGCAGGGTGTGCAGCTAGGAGGGTTTGCCTCCAGCTTGGGCTGGGAGGTGAGGCTGAGCTGCCTCAGTGTCGCAGCTGGGCTGGACTGGCATGGTCAGGGTTTACACTATGTATGGACTGTAATAAAGAGCAGGTTATGAATCAAGGTTTATTTATTAGTCGGTATATTATCATTTACGTTGTCGTAGCGCCAGCGGGAGGACCGCTACGACAGGAGCACCGCGTCTATGGAATGAACTACCAGTGGACATTCGTGCATCAGGGACACTGAATAGGTTTAGGAAGTCTTTATAAAGAGTCATCTGTATATTAGACATTTTAATTAATTTAAATTGTTTCGTCGTGACGGACTTTATTTTATAATTGTAGTATTATTTGTCTTAAAATTTGTGTTTCTATTTTAATATTCAGTATTTATGTCTTTAAACCAGCGTTTAGGTTTTAATAAAAGGTTTTAATTATGTAAGGTTAATTTAATTGGGACATTTCTGAGTTAAGTGAAATTTCTCTCGGTAATTATATGGCAGTCTTGCTAAATAACTTTAATGCATGTCAGTGTGAGTACTTTTGTTAACATCATGGACTGCATTGACTTTGATTGTTAGATCAGTAACTTGAGAAATTATTAATATATTATGTAGTAGTATGTACAGGGTGAGCAATTAGTGTTTTGTGCCAATTTTGGCCAACAATTCAAAACAGATAAGATATTAATATGTCTAGTGTGCAAAATGTTTATCTATAAAGGTCTTCTAAGTTTCCCGCATGGCAGGGGATCTGCTTTTTGTCATTTTCATACATTTCTTGTGTGATTCCACCGTTTGTCGCGCATAAAATGTATGGAGGCTGGGGCCAAAGTCGTCCTTCCGTTATAACGAGTCTCATTGATTTCCCTGAACCTGGGTAACCAATTTTACGAATGATTCGACCCGACTTTGAATGTACATTGATACGAGTCACATGCTACAACAAAACTGCATTACAATAAAACAGTGGCTGAAGCATCGCATTCTCAAACGAGCGAACCAGGATTCGAATCCTGAGCTGCGTTTTGAACCTTGGATAAGTTGTTCCATTTCACTCATAGTCCATGGGCCAATACACATGCCGGTACCATTTTGAAGGACAAAGGCTCACTATATTTTTTTGAAGGAAACCTTGGGCACATTTTTTAGTATGATGGACATTCCCAAGTGGTAGCTTTATATTTTTTTTGAGGGAAAATATGCTTTTTTTGGGTAAAATCACGTTTTTTGAAATTGTCCTTTTAAAAAAGGGAATGTACAGCTAGAAAAACATTCCAAAAGTGGGAAGTTATGACCAGTATAAGTGTTGCCATGGAAACAGCTATTTTGGGTAAAAAAATACGTATTTTGGTGACAAAACTTTAAAAATTCATATCCCAGGATTCACATGAAACATTTGGGTGCTTTCAATGGCAAACCCATTCTGAGATACCCAGGCAGTTTTTCAGTTACCTTTGTGTACAATATATTTAGGCAGAATGGTTAGTTTTGGGGTAAAAACATCAGTTTCGAAATGCCGTTTTTAGGAAAATGGCAGAAAAGAGTGATTTTGAGATTTCCTTGCTATAAGACACCTAGCTATGCTCAAAGTTGTCAAAGTTGAGTATATCGGTAAATAACCATTGCAAAGTGATTTTCATTCATTGATATTCCTAAGGTCCCATTGATGAGTGGTTACCATGGTAACACGTGCATTTCAATTTTTTTCACTTGTTATCATAGGTGATTTGAATAATGGCTGCCGAAGTTACATACATTTTTGAGCACAGCTTGTCTTTTACAGTGAAATATTCAATTCATGCCCCAGTTACAAACTTTTCAACATGACAAATAGGAATGTCACCATTATCCAGGATCCCTTGAGGATAATGAGTAAGATGATCTTTAGGTAAAATATCATTTAAACAATAGTCTGATACATCATCTTGATTTGTATATCACGATATGACTGAAAATAGATACATGTGGATCACTTTGGTGGAATAAAAGACCAGAAACGAATTCCCCCGCGATGGTAATTACCAGGTGGCATATTTTGAAGCTATTATGTCACAGGAATTACACATTCAGTGCATGGACATTTTGCAACACAGTCATTTAACAATTCAAACATCGTCATCATCACTTTCCCCAGCAATAGGTGTCGGGTCCTCGGATTCACCTTAGTCCACAATCTGGTTGGCACAGTTTTGCTTGCGACACATCAGAGTACATTTAAGACCATTTGCGATGCATTGGCAGTCGTTGCTATCGCATGCCCGGCAACGGTTGCATTTCATCAGCTCAAGAACAGTTGATCTGTGCCATATTGCAGCCTGATAGTTGGCCCGTCTAGTATGCTGTTGGGGACAGTCTCTGTAGGGTGGGAGAGATGATGAGCTAATATCTTCCCTCTTGGCACAGAAAAGCTTGTACCGGCATTCGAGACTTCCCACGACTGTCCAAGATCCGTGAAACGGATGGTTTTTTCACATTAACTGTAGTGTGGCTGAATGCTTCCCAGAGAAATCGATATAGTGTTCGATTGAACACATCTACCAGGGAGTAGTGTACTGATTTGAACAGTCCAGAGGACTGGATATTGCGCTATAGAAGAACTTATTTTTCTTTTAAAAATATTTAGTACTGTTCGTTTTGTTTTCTATACGGCCACCCCATTCGACACCGGTACTTCTTCGGATATTGTGGTTGTCCCGACTTCTGGGTAATGTCCTACAAGTTGGTTATTTTTTGGTGAGCACGCGATGTCGACTTATCAAAATATAAAAACCCATGCGGTGAATGAAAAATATGATTAAAATACTCCAGTGTCATTATATTATGTGGTATGGAATTCGATGTATGCTGCCCTGCCTCCTAGTTGCAATGTGAATGCAAACAAGGAATTAGTAGGGGAAGGTTGTGACCCATGATCACAGGGGAGCTTTGAGTCACCCCTATGTAACCTCGCTGATTCTTATCAGACGTTTAATGTGTCTGGTTCTGTAGAAGCACTACACGCTACTTACAACTTGACGGCCGTTTGAATAATTACGGACGACGGCGCGTAAAATCACGATTGTATGCGTTTTTAACGATACAGTATTTTTGAGTAAATATTTCGTGTTTTGTTGTTTTCTCTACACAACTACCACAATTAATGCAACCTTGTTGGTATAATGGCATATTAACAATAAGGGATACATGTTCTGTCAATACGTCAACTCGTTTAATTTTGACATATGCTGTTCTAATTTGTAATAAAACTCGTTTTGCATGTAAAATTGTGATCAGGCTCCCACGAGCCGGACAGTGCGGGGTCCGATGAGTTCATGGATGTCAAAACTGACTGGTGCAATCCCCACATTTGGACATGCTGGTAGTGTTCGAATACCTTTTGTAAGTTATGATCCGTTAAGGTTACAATATCATAAATATATAAATTTCCTGTAAAATCGGAATCCTACAATGTCAAGTTTGGAGAAGTGTGAAATGGGCTTAAACAATGAATAAGCTATTAACAGATCACTTAGTTTTGCATAATTATGATTAATTGCAAACGTTCGTTGAACTATATAATCACCAGGAAGAGGAGTAATGCGTGAGAAGCAAATTGCATAGGGCATCTATTGTGTCAGAGTCGTTAGTAACTTAAGCTATAGTTGCTTCCAGTCCGGTTAGTGAGCAATAAAAGAGAACAACACTAATTAAAAGGTTCCTGTAACCATGGAACGCGCCAACGTCATGCAGAAATATTTAAGTGATAATAAACAGTAAATAGACTGTGGGGTAACTTACAATATAACTTTGTTTTACGTAACTGACATTTATGCAAATTATCGTCTATGTATAATTTCCTCAGAAGGAGTAGTAATGCATAATATTATGACATGCAGGTGTTATAAAGCCTGAATTTAATATCTTAATTTCAGTAATGATGAATAATTCGTAGCACACATACCAGATGTTTATTGTAATAAATATCACATGTTAAAGCGACTGATCTATTTTAAATGTAAAAATGACTGGACCCTATCAACAATTTCACGACCTTCTGAGAGGACATACATTTGTACACGATAGTGCAATTTTAAAGTTAGAAACCACATTACTGTTTGGTTTATCGCTGAAGACGTGAAAATGGCTGATAGATTCCCACCTTCCCCTATTTGGGGCGGCTGGTGGGATGGTATTCCCACCTTCCCCTATCTGGGGCGGCTGGTGGGATGGTATTCCAGAGACTTGCAGCTGAGGAGAAGAATGATTTGAATTGTCTATCTGACTGAGCTTAAATTTGTGTCATCTGGTGGCTTCCTTGCATGGGTGGTGTATTTCTGTGGAAAGTGTGGTGACGCCGACAAGGTCATCTATGCCTTTGTACATCATACAAACCTTGTCGACCTTCCTTCTAGTTTCAAGCTTTGGAAGCTCAAGTCTGGCAACGAGATCAGAGGCACTTGTCGTTATTCTGAAATCGTGGAAGATCCGCCTGATGGCTCTCCTCCGAAGCATCTCGATGTTATACATGAGCATAATCTGGTAGGGTCCCAGGCCACTTGTGCATATTCAAGAACTGGACGGGCAAGGTACAGCGGTCGAGGAATGGAGACTTGTCTCTGATACGGTTTCAGACGGTGATTATCAGAAGATCCTCCCGCGCCTGCTGATTCAGTGCTTCAGCGCATCACGTACAACTGGGGGACTTACAGAGAAGCCTGAAACTGGAGGCATAGATGAAGACAGCACAAATAAATCAGCAAAGAAGAGTCTGAAAAACTCTTCTGAAGCTGGATATACATGTGTTTGTTTAAATGCTAGGAGTATAGTAAACAAAATAAATTAACTAAACATTATGGTAAAAGGTATTGACCCTCACATAATAGGTGTAACCGAATCCTGGACCACCACCGATATATCAGATGCCGAATTGGGACTGACATGATATGTAATGTTTAGGAAAGATAGAATAGGAAGAAAGGAGGTGGAGTTATTTTATATATTAAAGAATCTATCCAGGCATATGAAATATAATTAGAAAGAGAAGCAGATTGCGAAGAAGCTGTTTGGTGTAACATAGTTACAGGAAACAACGTTAACAGTTGGGTTAGTTTATTGAAGTCCAAACATAATGAATGAAAAAATACAAAATGCTATAAGGGAAGTAAGCAAACGGGACTATATTATTATGGGGGATTTTAACACGGGCATATACAATGGAAATCTCTACAGAGTATGGGGAGTGAGGACCACAAGTTTTTAGTTCAAGATACTTTGCTTTCTCAAAATGTACTAGAACCAACCATCGGTGAGAATGTGTTAGACATAGTTTTGTCCTCACAGAATGAATTAGTTGACAATGTCAAGATATGTGAGCCACTGGGGAGTAGTGATCACAACCAGATACATTTTACCATCAAAGAAAAATCAGAAAGGAATAGTAAAAAGCAGTATAGGGGAAATTTCCATAAAGGAAGATATAAGGACATGAGGAAATATTTAGCAAAGATAGACTGGAATAACACACTGAAAAATAAAATAAGACGGCATGCTGGAATATATTAAAGAGTGAAATTAAGTGCATAGTCGATAAATGTGTACCCTTCAAAAAGCAAGGGAAACGGTCCAAAAGAAACACTTATCGAAAGAAGCCATTAGACAAATTAAGTATAAACAAATGATGTGGAAGTCATATAAATTTACTAGAAATGATGAAGACTACAACATTTATAAAGAAGCACTTAACCAAGCTACAGCTGAAATTAGAAATTCAAAGAGAAGCTATGAACAACAATTAGCTAGTAATATAAAACATGACAGCAAGAGTTTGTATGCGTATGTTCGAAGCAAACAGAAAGTTCAGGATAAGGTCGGTCCTCTAGAAGATAGTGCTGGAAATATAATATCATAGGGATTCTTAATGGCAAAAGACCTGAATTAGTATTTTAGTTCAGTGTTTACCAAGGAAGATATTAGTTCAGAGGCTAAGTTCAAGGGGGCAGATTCAGACTATTTAGGACAGTTAATTGTAACCCCGGAAATGGTAGCTAAGAAAATAAGGGCTATGAAGGATAATAAATCACCTGGAGTGGATGGGATTCCGCCCAAACTCCTATTGGAAATTGTAGAACAAATTAGCGTACCGCTTGCAACAGTTTTCTATTTGTCATTAGAAGAGGGAGTGGTTCCTTTAGAATGGAAAGAGGCAAACATTATACCGTTATTTAAAAAAGGTTCGAGAAACAAGTCAGAAAACAATAGACCAGTGAGTTTAACATCAGTGATTTGCAAATTATTAGAAAGACTAGATCACATGGTGGATTTTCTTTTTAAACATAACTTGATAAACCCATTTCAACATGGGTTTTTAAAAGCGAGGTCATGCTTAACAAATATGTTATGTTTTTGGAAGACATCACTAAGTGGGTAGATGAGGGATCACCAGTAGATATTGTCTACTTAGATTTTCAAAAAGCTTTCGACAAAGTACCACATCAAAGATTACTGCTTAAACTAAAGGCCCATGGCATAGGAAATGGTATAATTAACTGGATAGAAAAATGGATGATTGACAGAAGACAAAGTGTAGTAGTTGATGAGGAGGCTTCAAACTGGAAATCGGTATTGAGTGGGGTAGCACAGGGATCAGTACTAAGACCTATATTATTCTTAATATATATCAACGATTTGGATGATGAAATAACAAGCAAGGTGTTGAAATTTGCGGATGATACAAAAGTGTTTAGAAGGATTAAAAGTGATGGAGATAGACTGCATTTACAAGATGATCTTGACAGGTTGATCAAATGGTCTGAAAAGTGGCAAATGATGTTCAATTTTGGGAAATGTAAATGCCTCCACATAGGACATGGGAACGAAGAGGTAGAATATACAATGGGGGGTACTGTACTAAGTACTACTATAAAAGAAAAGGACTTAGGGTTAACCGTTAGTGCTGATATGAAGATTTCAGAGCAGTGCGGAATTGCAGCTTCAAAGGGAAATCAAATCCTTGGATTAATTAGGTGAAATATAACGTATACTAAAAAGAGCTAATAATACCGCTGTACAAAGCAATAATGAGGCCTCATTTAGAATATTGTTTACAAGCGTTGAGGCCGTATCGCAGGAAGGACATAGATATGCTAGACAAAATACAGAGGAGAGCCACTAAAATGATAGCAACACAGAGGGATCTTAGTTATGAAATTCGCCTAAAAGAATGTAGTTTAACAACACTAGAGACTAGGAGATTGAGAGGAGATCAGATAGAAGTGTTTACAAAAATGAATGGTTATGAAAATATTGATAGAAATATTTTTTCTCAGTTAAGAAAGATAGAAGGACTAGAGGACATGTAGTTACATTAGCAAAGGAGCAGTGTAGATTAGATATAAGAAAGGTCTCATTTTCACAAAGGACTGTAAATGAATGGAACAGATTATCTGCTATGGGTGTTAGTAGCGTGAGTATGTTTTAAAATAAAATCGACACATACCTCAGATGGGCGGGATACACATAGATAAAAGGGTTGGACTCTCGATAAGCCAATGGGCTTCCTTGTCCACCTGCCACCTAGAGTTAATTCTCTGAGTGGCGATCTTGTTAAATCTTGTTAAAACTGTGGTGCCACTCATCTTGAATGAACAAACAAGAGCACTAGGATGTATGCAACTGTGAAGGGGACGAGAAACAGCCGACTGTGATTGGAGAAGAAAGATTGAAGTGACTTGTATATTGGTATTCAAGAATTCCCGTCACCTGACGGGATGGGATGATTTGGTAGTTAACAGTCGTGATAGTATTATTTACCAAATGTTACAAGATACCCAGCATCGTTACATAAACACCATAACGTGCTCGCAGATACTCGTTGTTCGTTACAAATTATGAAGGTCGGAGAGACTGCGAAATTCACGTCCATCGATAGGCTCTATTTGCGAGACAGAGTAGAATTGGACACACAGTACAAAGGCTAAATTATATGATTGTACACTTTTTTTTAACAAAAGCATGAACATTGGCACACATGTAGATTATGATATATAGGCTCATTTAAAGCTAGGTACCCATCGCTATCGACGTGGTACCTAACCGCCATCTTGATTTAAAAAATGGCTGCCACGGAAATCCATTATTGAGATATCTCAGCTTCTTGGTTCAACCACAACACCTTGCAGTGTTAACACCTTGCGGTGTCCCCCTAGAATAATTCCTTTGCATTTTTTATTAGTCCATGTCATCTAGTAAACAAATCCACTGGGTGTGGACTTCACACCCCGCTTAGCTTTTTCAAAATCCAAGATGGCCGACAATATGGCCGCCGAAATGCTAGAAATGGCATAACTTCTGAACGAATTGACATAGGAAGGTGATCTTGGGTCTAGACATAGGTTTTTTGGGGCAAGGTTTGGAGTTTTTCATAAAGATTTGTTGACTCCTTATTGCAGAAAAATCCAATATCGCTGCCAAAATGACTGCCGAAATGCTAAAAATCCTTAAAATGCAAACAATTATGGAGCTATGTGACATAGACCGATGATATTGGTGTCATGATGTAGGTTTTCGGGGTCAGGGCTTCCGATTCTAGTGTGCTCTTGACGATTTGAGGTATCACATGCTTCATGCTGCCACATGATTATAATTTTGTCCCCCAAAATGGATGTCTGAAGGCTATATACCTGAAACCAACAATTATTGTTGGTATTTGTCAGTAGATAAAAAATAATCAAATTGAAACTGACACATGGAATGAACAGGTTATTTATTAATTACAATCCATTATGACCTCCTCAACGTATTGTCGGTAAACATTTAATGTCAGTGACCGTGACTTGTGATCTTTTAAGAAAACCTACATATTAAGAATAAGGTGCAAATTACTGATGCAGACATGAAAATATTATTTCGACTTAATGATAGAGCGCATTAGGTAGCTGTAACCAACACTATCCAAGTACAGCACAACTATTAGATGATCAACTGGACACAATTATACCAACAATTATACCAAAACGCCTTCTGTATGTGCATTATTAACATTATGGCACAATTACTCTCGATCCTCATTGGACTCGTCAATGACATGCTGATTCTCGTCTGACACATCCTTGCCATCTTGTCCTCAGTAGATGCATTCTTATAGAAAGGGTTATTGCATTCAAATCTTCCCCACATGCACAACAGATGGTGCGTGCGACTTGGCGTTCAGTACATTCGCAGTTGTTGCTATTAGAGGCTCACAACCGCATTGTATGAGCTTGAGTGCAGTATCGGGAACTAGGAGTACTCCACCAACAACAGTGCAAGAAAATAGGACTTTGTTGGAATGGTCTGCCTCCTATCTGAACTCTGCTGGGTTGAGGATAGGGGGATCCGATTGTATGGCCCCCATATCATTGGGTAACCTGATAATGACATCTGAACACATTGTGGACAAATGCCTGAGTTGTTGGTGGGAGAGAACATAGTTTGGGGGCCGAGGTTGTACTCGTTCCAGTTTTCAGCGCCCACGTGCGCTAACGGCACTGTCATGGTGTCACACTTCAGCTTGCTACCATAACATGCAACCATAAATGCAGCTGCCTCCGTCTTGTTCCGCTCCATATCACTATCATCTTTACCGATAGTGTCGAGTTTCAATTCTTCTTTGCTGTTGATATGACAGTTACCTTTCCATCTGTGTAAGTGGCCGCCACAGTGCCACGTCCACTTATGACACGCAGGGCAAGAACCCATGGGATGATATCGGAGTGCTTCTTCACTGTTGCAAGGATATCAACCTACATTTATTTGTGCCCGTATGTGGGAGACTAGTAGTGTATAGGCGGTTGACAATACGTAACTCAGCAGGTGTATGTGCTCCCATGTCGATTTTAGCTGACCTAAGGACATTTTCCATGATGTACTTCCGTTTCCTGTTTACCCATGTAGCGCCATCTAGCGACTCGGGCGGGTAGGACGGGCGGGCAGGCGGACAGAACGGGCGGGCAAGTGCCTCCGGTGACGGAGGGGTGCGTGTGTGTGTGTATGAATGCGCGTGTATGAAATAACGAACGAAACACCAAAGTATACGTGTGCACACGAATTTTATTGACTAAAGATACAAGCGTAATAATGAGTATATGAAACCGTGTTTTAGTAACCGCAAGTATGATGATGATGAAAGTCTTTGTTTACTCATCGTCGAAATATCCATCGTCGACCATATCTCCATATACCCAATTGTCCATAGGAGGCGGCGACGCAGGCGGGCTAATATCATACCACGGTGATGGTGGTAGTACAAGCGGACGTTTTTTTAACTCCTCGAGAGTTTGGTAGAAGTACCAATGATGCTCGTCTCGGAGCTCTTCTTCTCTGTAAGATAAATATTAAAACTTTTAAAACTATACCAATGAGACGTTAAATCTTACACACATACAGTGTTATAACCAGACACAGCGTTGCTAGGCAACCACAAGTTATTTTGAGCGCGTGGACGGACGAGAGGAAGTCAGCCAGACCAGAACTAGGTCAGAACTAGCTCGTCTATGAATAGGAATTAAAACTGAATGCATAAACGAAATCTTGAAAACAGTCAATTATTTTTAATTATGCAACATCCTGTTAAAGAAGTGTCTTATGACCCACACTTCCCGTCCTGCAACTATGTTTACTATGTAAACATCCTGTTAGAACTAACGGGGAACGTCTATGAATAAATAATCACCGAGAACAGAATTAGGTTATTAATAATGTACACACTTACTTATTGGAGACGTATAATATTCATCTTGTCCTCGGGACATGCCTTGTCATGAGCGCTCGCCATCTTCAGCAGTCGGAGTGAAGTTGCGTTGTTCGAAGTCGGTAGAAAGTAATATGCTCCACTAGAGTTTTGTTAGGTTTATATACGCAAACCCGATAGAGGCGTTATGTCTTTTCAATCACGAGACAGTACAGACAATGGAGTCACGAGTTGAACTCCGCTCTCTACCCGTGCTCGTTAGCGGGTGCAGTATGAGATAAGCCGCGTGACTCGACACTCACGAGAAGCCACTACGCTACGTCCATCCATACACGTGTTCCAACTTCCAACAGTTTACTTACCACAATTCTCATTCTTCAAACTGTCATATACATCTTGTATCACAGGTGCTCATTAGCGGGTGCATTCCGTACATGGTCTAGCCTGTTACATGTCTGCCTTCCATACATGGTCTAGCTTGTTACATGTTTGCCTTCCATACACGGTCTAGCTTGTTACATGTCTACCTTCCATACATGGTCTAGTTTGTTACATGTTTGCCTTCCATACATGGTATAGCTTGTTACATGTTTGCCTTTCGTACATGGTCTAGCTTGTTACATGTTGACCTTCCATACATGGACTAGCTTGTTACATGTTTGCCTTCCATACATGGTCTACCTTGTTACATGTTTGCCATCCATACATGGTCTAGCCTGTTACATGTTTGCCTTTCGTACATGGTCTAGTTTGTTACATGTTGACCTTCCATACATGAACTAGCATGTTACATGTTTGCCTTCCATGCACGGTCTACCTTGTTACATATTTGTCTTTCATACATGGACTAACTTGTTACATGTTTCCCTTCCATCCATGGTCTAGCTTGCTACATGTTTGCCTTCTGTACATGGTCTAGCTTGTTACATGTCTGCCTTCCATACATGGACTAGCTTGGTACCTGTTTGCTATCCATACATGGTCGAGCTTGTTACATGTTTGCCTTCCATACACGGACTAGCTTGTTACGTGTTTGCCTTCTATACATGGTCTGGCTTGTTACATGTCTGCCTTCCATACATGGTCTAACTTGCTACATGTCTGCCTTCCATATATGGTCTAACTTGTGACATGTTTGCCTTCCATACATGGTCTAGCTTGTTACATGGTTGCCTTCCATACATGGTCTAGCTTGTTACATGTCTGCCTTCCATATATGGTCTAGCTTGTTACATGTTTGCCTTTCATACATGGTCTAGTCTGTTACATGGCTGCCTTCCGTACATGGACTAGCTTGTTACATGTTGGACTTCCGTACATGGTCTAGCTTGTTACAAGTTTGCCTTCCATACATGGTCTAGCTTGTTACATGTTTGCCTTCCGTACATGGTCTAGCTTGTTACATGTCTGCCTTCCATACATGGACTAGCTTGATACCTGTTTGCTATCCATACATGGACTAGCTTGTTACATGTTGGCCTTCCGTACATGGTCTAGCTTGTTACAAGTTTGCCTTCCATACATGGTCTAGCTTGTTACATGTTTGCCTTCCGTACATGGTCTTGCTTGTTACATGTATGCCTTCCATACATGGACTAGCTTGTTACCTGTTTGCTATCCATACATGGTCTAGCTTGTTACATGTTTACCTTCCATACACGGACTAGCTTGTTACATGTTTGCCTTCCATACATGGTCTGGCTTGTTACATGTCTGCCTTCCATACATGGTCTAGCTTGCTACATGTCTGCCTTCCATACATGATCTAACTTGTGACATGTTTGCCTTCCATACATGGTCTAGCTTGTTACATGTTTGCCTTCCATACACGGACTAGCTTGTTACATGTTTGCCTTCCGTACATGGTTTAGCTTGTTACATGTCTCCCTTCCATATATGGTCTAGCTTGTTACATGTTTGCCTTTCATACATGGTCTAGCTTGTTACATGTTGACCTTCCATACATGGACTAGCTTGTTACATGTTTGCCTTCCATACATGGTCTACCTTGTTACATGTTTGTCATCCATACATGGTCTAGCCTGTTACATGTTTGCCTTTCGTACATGGTCTAGTTTGTTACATGTTGACCTTCCATACATGGACTAGCATGTTACATGTTTGCCTTCCATGCACGGTCTACCTTGTTACATATTTGTCTTTCATACATGGACTAACTTGTTACATGTTTCCCTTCCATCCATGGTCTAGCTTGCTACATGTTTGCCTTCTGTACATGGTCTAGCTTGTTACATGTCTGCCTTCCATACATGGACTAGCTTGTTACCTGTTTGCTATCCATACATGGTCTGGCTTGTTACATGTCTGCCTTCCATATATGGTCTAACTTGCTACATGTCTGCCTTCCATACATGGTCTAGCTTGTTACATGGTTGCCTTCCATACATGGTCTAGCTTGTTACATGTCTGCCTTCCATACATGGTCTAGCTTGTTACATGTCTGCCTTCCATACATGGTCTAGTCTGTTACATGACTGCCTTCCGTACATGGACTAGCTTGTTACATGTTGGCCTTCCGTACATGGTCTAGCTTGTTACAAGTTTGCCTTCCATACATGATCGAGTTTGTTACATGTTTGCCTTCCGTACATGGTCTAGCTTGTTACACGTCTGCCTTCCATACATGGACTAGCTTGATACCTGTTTGCTATCCATACATGGACTAGCTTTTTACATGTTGGCCTTCCGTACATGGTCTAGCTTGTTACAAGTTTGCCTTCCATACATGGTCTAGCTTGTTACATGTTTGCCTTCCGTACATGGTCTTGCTTGTTACATGTCTGCCTTCCATACATGGACTAGCTTGTTACCTGTTTGCTATCCATACATGGTCTAGCTTGTTACATGTTTACCTTCCATACACGGACTAGCTTTTTACATGTTTGCCTTCCATACATGGTCTAGCTTGTTACATGTTTGCCTTCCATACACGGACTAGCTTGTTACATGTATGCCTTCCGTACATGGTTTAGTTTGTTACATGTCTGCCTTCCATATATGGTCTAACTTGTTACATGTTTGCCTTTCATACATGGTCTAGCCTGTTACATGTCTGCCTTCCGTACATGGACTAGCTTGTTACATGTTGGCCTTCCGTACATGGTCTAGCTTGTTACATGTATACCTTCCGTACATGGACTAGCTTGTTACATGTTTACCTTCCATACATGGACTAGCTTGTTACAGGTCTGCCTTTCATACATGGTCTAGCTTGTTACAAGTTTGCCTTCCGTACATGGAGTAGCTTGTTACATGTTTGCCTTCCATATATGGTCTAGCTTGGCGGAAAGTGAAGGAGCTAGTGTCTGCTCCTGAGGGGGAATTAGCCTGTCACGGGACCGACCTCCTAGTGGAAGTAGTACCACCTGGCGGGTAATGAAGGAGTAATGAGGGAATATTAAAGGCTAATTGACGTAGACCGAGTCTGCTGATATATATCACTCTGGGCTGGAGCACCCATGGGGAAATTTTAAGATGGTGCCCGTCTCCACGTGATCTACCCCCTGGAGGAAAGAAGTGTAAGTAGTAAGGATATTTTATTTGCTATATTGTTTGTATGACTGCCAGTTTAAATGGTTATTTATTATGATGCCTAAAAAATTGAAACTGATGACACATTCATTCTGTCATGCATTGTCCGAAATGTCATGTCTCCCTTGTAACACTTTGTCGTGATTGCCCAAAGACACACCACTCCCATGTAACACTTTGTGTCACTATTGCCCAAAGACCTCCACTCCAATATAACACTTTGTGTCACTATTGCCCAAAGACCCCACTCCCATGTAACCTTTGTGACTATTGTCCAAAGTCCCCCACTCGAATGTAACACTTTGTGTCACTATTGACCAAAGTCCCCCACTCCCATGTAACCTTTGTCACTATTGCCCAAAGACCCCCACTCCCATGTAACACTTTGTCACTATTGTCCAAAGACCCCACCCCCATGTAACACTGTCACTATTGACCAAAGACCCACACTCCCATGTAACACGTTGTCACTATTGCCCAAAGACCCCCACTCCCATGTACCACTTTGTCACTATTGCCCAAAGACCCCACCCCCATGTAACACTGTCACTATTGCCCAAAGACCCACACTCCCATGTACCACTTTGTCACTATTGCCCAAAGACCCCCACTCCCCCTTGTCACTATTGCCCAAAGACCCCCACTCCCATGTAACACTGTCACTATTGCCCAAAGACCCACACTCCCATATAACACTTTGTTACAAGACCCCCACTCCCATGTACCACTATGTCACTATTGCCCAAAGACCCCCACTCCCAAGTAACACGTTGTCACTATTGCCCAAAGACCCCCACTCCCATGTACCACTTTGTCACTATTGCCCAAAGACCCCCACTCTCATGTAACACTTTGTCACAAGACCCCCACTCCCATGTACCACTATGTCACTATTGCTCAAAGACCCCCAATTCCATGTAACACTTTGTCACAAGACCCCCACTCCCATGTAACACTTTGTCACAAGACCCCCACTCCCACGTAACACTTTGCCACAAGACCCCCATTCCTATGTAACACTTCGTCACATCACCAGTGTGACATACTTTATGGCTGCCCCCTGTGTATAAGAACCATCACATGACACGACTCACCGAGCAGCCTTCGACCTTCTCGAGAAGGAAGGCGAGGCTCTTGAGGGTGTCCTCCTCCTCTACGTCCTCCGCATCCTCTACTGCAACACCAAGGCACTACATCACAACACAGCATCACATCACAACACCACATCACATCCTCCAGTACAATACCACAGCACAGCATCACATCACCACTACATCACATCAATACATGATTACATCACAATACAGCATCACTACATCACAACATAGCATATCATCTTATCGCATCACTACATCATATCATCTCATCACATTCACTACATCATATCATCGCATCACATCACTACATCATATCAACTCATTACATCAGTGCATCACATCACTACATCATATCATCTGATTACATCACTACATCACATCACAACATCATATCATCTCATCACATCACTACATGATATCATCTCATCACTACATCACATCATCTCATCACATCACGACATCATGTATGTATGTATGTGTATGTACGTATTTTGTGAGTTCTACTATCAAAAGAGTGACATTTTGTGAGTTCTACTGTGGTGTCCTAGCCTTACACGCATGCACGCACCCATGCACCCACCCACCGTCGCCGTCCCCACCCGCCCTCGCCGCCGCCCTTCAGGGAAGGATGTTGTGATGTGATGTAGTGATGTAATCAGATGATATGATGTAGTGATGTGATGCACTGATGTAATGAGTTGATATGATGGAATGATGTGATGCGATGATATGATGTAGTGATGCGATGACATGATGTAGTGAATGTGATGAGATGATATGATGTAGTGATGCGATGAGATGATATGCTATGTTGTGATGTAGTGATGCTGTATTGTGATGTAATCATGTATTGATGTGATGTAGTGGTGATGTGATGCTGTGCTGTGGTATTGTACTGGAGGATGTGATGTGGTGTTGTGATGTGATGCTGTGTTGTGATGTAGTGCCTTGGTGTTGCAGTAGAGGATGCGGAGGACGTAGAGGAGGAGGACACCCTCAAGAGCCTCGCCTTCCTTCTCGAGAAGGTCGAAGGCTGCTCGGTGAGTCGTGTCATGTGATGGTTCTTATACACAGGGGGCAGCCATAAAGTATGTCACACTGGTGATGTGACGAAGTGTTACATAGGAATGGGGGTCTTGTGGCAAAGTGTTACGTGGGAGTGGGGGTCTTGTGACAAAGTGTTACATGGGAGTGGGGGTCTTGTGACAAAGTGTTACATGGAATTGGGGGTCTTTGAGCAATAGTGACATAGTGGTACATGGGAGTGGGGGTCTTGTGACAAAGTGTTACATGAGAGTGGGGGTCTTTGGGCAATAGTGACAAAGTGGTACATGGGAGTGGGGGTCTTTGGGCAATAGTGACAACGTGTTACTTGGGAGTGGGGGTCTTTGGGCAATAGTGACATAGTGGTACATGGGAGTGGGGTCTTGTAACAAAGTGTTATATGGGAGTGTGGGTCTTTGGGCAATAGTGACAGTGTTACATGGGAGTGGGGGTCTTTGGGCAATAGTGACAAGGGGGAGTGGGGGTCTTTGGGCAATAGTGACAAAGTGGTACATGGGAGTGTGGGTCTTTGGGCAATAGTGACAGTGTTACATGGGGGTGGGGTCTTTGGGCAATAGTGACAAAGTGGTACATGGGAGTGGGGGTCTTTGGGCAATAGTGACAACGTGTTACATGGGAGTGTGGGTCTTTGGTCAATAGTGACAGTGTTACATGGGGGTGGGGTCTTTGGACAATAGTGACAAAGTGTTACATGGGAGTGGGGGTCTTTGGGCAATAGTGACAAAGGTTACATGGGAGTGGGGGACTTTGGTCAATAGTGACACAAAGTGTTACATTCGAGTGGGGGACTTTGGACAATAGTCACAAAGGTTACATGGGAGTGGGGTCTTTGGGCAATAGTGACACAAAGTGTTATATTGGAGTGGAGGTCTTTGGGCAATAGTGACACAAAGTGTTACATGGGAGTGGTGTGTCTTTGGGCAATCACGACAAAGTGTTACAAGGGAGACATGACATTTCGGACAATGCATGACAGAATGAATGTGTCATCAGTTTCAATTTTTTAGGCATCATAATAAATAACCATTTAAACTGGCAGTCATACAAACAATATAGCAAATAAAATATCCTTACTACTTACACTTCTTTCCTCCAGGGGGTAGATCACGTGGAGACGGGCACCATCTTAAAATTTCCCCATGGGTGCTCCAGCCCAGAGTGATATATATCAGCAGACTCGGTCGACGTCAATTAGCCTTTAATATTCCCTCATTACTCCTTCATTACCCGCCAGGTGGTACTACTTCCACTAGGAGGTCGGTCCCGTGACAGGCTAATTCCCCCTCAGGAGCAGACACTAGCTCCTTCACTTTCCGCCAAGCTAGACCATATATGGAAGGCAAACATGTAACAAGCTACTCCATGTACGGAAGGCAAACTTGTAACAAGCTAGACCATGTATGAAAGGCAGACCTGTAACAAGCTAGTCCATGTATGGAAGGTAAACATGTAACAAGCTAGTCCATGTACGGAAGGTATACATGTAACAAGCTAGACCATGTACGGAAGGCCAACATGTAACAAGCTAGTCCATGTACGGAAGGCAGACATGTAACAGGCTAGACCATGTATGAAAGGCAAACATGTAACAAGTTAGACCATATATGGAAGGCAGACATGTAACAAACTAAACCATGTACGGAAGGCATACATGTAACAAGCTAGTCCGTGTATGGAAGGCAAACATGTAACAAGCTAGACCATGTATGGAAGGCAAACATGTAAAAAGCTAGTCCGTGTATGGAAGGTAAACATGTAACAAGCTAGACCATGTATGGATAGCAAACAGGTAACAAGCTAGTCCATGTATGGAAGGCAGACATGTAACAAGCAAGACCATGTACGGAAGGCAAACATGTAACAAGCTAGACCATGTATGGAAGGCAAACTTGTAACAAGCTAGACCATGTACGGAAGGCCAACATGTAAAAAGCTAGTCCATGTATGGATAGCAAACAGGTATCAAGCTAGTCCATGTATGGAAGGCAGACGTGTAACAAGCTAGACCATGTACGGAAGGCAAACATGTAACAAGCTCGATCATGTATGGAAGGCAAACTTGTAACAAACTAGACCATGTATGGAAGGCCAACATGTAACAAGCTAGTCCATGTACGGAAGGCAGTCATGTAACAGACTAGACCATGTATGGAAGACAGACATGTAACAAGCTAGACCATGTATGGAAGACAGACATGTAACAAGCTAGACCATGTATGGAAGGCAACCATGTAGCAAGCTAGACCATATATGGAAGGCAGACATGTAACAAGCCAGACCATGTATAGAAGGCAAACACGTAACAAGCTAGTCCGTGTATGGAAGGCAAACATGTAACAAGCTCGACCATGTATGGATAGCAAACAGGTAACAAGCTAGTCCATGTATGGAAGGCAGACATGTAACAAGCTAGACCATGTACAGAAGGCAAACATGTAGCAAGCTAGACCATGGATGGAAGGGAAACATGTAACAAGTTAGTCCATGTATGAAAGACAAATATGTAACAAGGTAGACCGTGCATGGAAGGCAAACATGTAACATGCTAGTCCATGTATGGAAGGTCAACATGTAACAAACTAGACCATGTACGAAAGGCAAACATGTAACAGGCTAGACCATGTATGGATGACAAACATGTAACAAGGTAGACCATGTATGGAAGGCAAACATGTAACAAGCTAGTCCATGTATGGAAGGTCAACATGTAACAAGCTAGACCATGTATGAAAGGCAAACATGTAACAAGCTAGACCATATATGGAAGGGAGACATGTAACAAGCTAAACCATGTACGGAAGGCAAACATGTAACAAGCTAGTCCGTGTATGGAAGGCAAACATGTAACAAGCTAGACCATGTATGGAAGGCAAACATGTCACAAGTTAGATCATGTATGGAAGGCAGACATGTAGCAAGCTAGACCATGTATGGAAGGCAGACATGTAACAAGCCAGACCATGTATGGAAGGCAAACATGTAACAAGCTAGTCCGTGTATGGAAGGTAAACATGTAACAAGCTAGACCATGTATGGATAGCAAACAGGTAACAAGCTAGTCCATGTATGGAAGGCATACATGTAACAAGCAAGACCATGTACGGAAGGCAAACATGTAACAAGCTAGACCATGTATGGAAGGCAAACTTGTAACAAGCTAGACCATGTACGGAAGGCCAACATGTAACAAGCTAGTCCATGTATGGATAGCAAACAGGTATCAAGCTAGTCCATGTATGGAAGGCAGACATGTAACAAGCTAGACCATGTACGGAAGGCAAACATGTAACAAGCTAGACCATGTATGGAAGGCAAACTTGTAACAAGCTAGACCATGTACGGAAGTCCAACATGTAACAAGCTAGTCCATGTACGGAAGGCAGCCATGTAACAGACTAGACCATGTATGAAAGGCAAACATGTAACAAGCTAGACCATATATGGAAGGCAGACATGTAACAAGCTAGACCATGTATGGAAGGCAACCATGTAACAAGCTAGACCATGTATGGAAGGCAAACATGTCACAAGTTAGACCATATATGGAAGGCAGACATGTAGCAAGTTAGACCATGTATGGAAGGCAGACATGTAACAAGCCAGACCATGTATAGAAGGCAAACACGTAACAAGCTAGTCCGTGTATGGAAGGCAAACATGTAACAAGCTCGACCATGTATGGATAGCAAACAGGTACCAAGCTAGTCCATGTATGGAAGGCAGACATGTAACAAGCTAGACCATGTACAGAAGGCAAACATGTAGCAAGCTAGACCATGGATGGAAGGGAAACATGTAACAAGTTAGTCCATGTATGAAAGACAAATATGTAACAAGGTAGACCGTGCATGGAAGGCAAACATGTAACATGCTAGTTCATGTATGGAAGGTCAACATGTAACAAACTAGACCATGTACGAAAGGCAAACATGTAACAGGCTAGACCATGTATGGATGGCAAACATGTAACAAGGTAGACCATGTATGGAAGGCAAACATGTAACAAGCTAGTCCATGTATGGAAGGTCAACATGTAACAAGCTAGACCATATACGAAAGGCAAACATGTAACAAGCTAGACCATGTATGGAAGGCAAACATGTAACAAACTAGACCATGTATGGAAGGTAGACATGTAACAAGCTAGACCGTGTATGGAAGGCAAACATGTAACAAGCTAGACCATGTATGGAAGGCAGACATGTAACAGGCTAGACCATGTACGGAATGCACCCGCTAATGAGCACCTGTGATACAAGATGTATATGACAGTTTGAAGAATGAGAATTGTGGTAAGTAAACTGTTGGAAGTTGGAACACGTGTATGGATGGACGTAGCGTAGTGGCTTCTCGTGAGTGTCGAGTCACGCGGCTTATCTCATACTGCACCCGCTAACGAGCACGGGTAGAGAGCGGAGTTCAACTCGTGACTCCATTGTCTGTACTGTCTCGTGATTGAAAAGACATAACGCCTCTATCGGGTTTGCGTATATAAACCTAACAAAACTCTAGTGGAGCATATTACTTTCTACCGACTTCGAACAACGCAACTTCACTCCGACTGCTGAAGATGGCGAGCGCTCATGACAAGGCATGTCCCGAGGACAAGATGAATATTATACGTCTCCAATAAGTAAGTGCTGCAAACTTTGTATTTTATCGCTTGACATACGCTTGACCTCCCAAGTATTTCCTCGCCTTCTCTGCCTTCCTATCCTCCTCTGTATCCCTCTCCTCTCTTCCCTCGCCTTCTCTGCCTTCCTATCCTCCCCTGTCTCCCACTCCTCTCTTTCTTCGCCTTCTCTGCCTTCCTATCCAAAACTCTAGTGGAGCATATTACTTTCTACCGACTTCGAACAACGCAACTTCACTCCGACTGCTGAAGATGGCGAGCGCTCATGACAAGGCATGTCCCGAGGACAAGATGAATATTATACGTCTCCAATAAGTAAGTGTGTACATTATTAATAACCTAATTCTGTTCTCGGTGATTATTTATTCATAGACGTTCCCCGTTAGTTCTAACAGGATGTTTACATAGTAAACATAGTTGCAGGACGGGAAGTGTGGGTCATAAGACACTTCTTTAACAGGATGTTGCATAATTAAAAATAATTGACTGTTGTTTATTTGATTTCGTTTATGCATTCAGTTTTAATTCCTATTCATAGACGAGCTAGTTCTGACCTAGTTCTGGTCTGGCTGACTTCCTCTCGTCCGTCCACGCGCTCAAAATAACTTGTGGTTGCCTAGCAACGCTGTGTCTGGTTATAACACTGTATGTGTGTAAGATTTAACGTCTCATTGGTATAGTTTTAAAAGTTTTAATATTTATCTTACAGAGAAGAAGAGCTCCGAGACGAGCATCATTGGTACTTCTACCAAACTCTCGAGGAGTTAAAAAAACGTCCGCTTGTACTACCACCATCACCGTGGTATGATATTAGCCCGCCTGCGTCGCCGCCTCCTATGGACAATTGGGTATATGGAGATATGGTCGACGATGGATATTTCGACGATGAGTAAACAAAGACTTTCATCATCATCATACTTGCGGTTACTAAAACACGGTTTCATATACTCATTATTACGCTTGTATCTTTAGTCAATAAAATTCGTGTGCACACGTATACTTTGGTGTTTCGTTCGTTATTTCATACACGCGCATTCATACACACACACACGCACCCCTCCGTCACCGGAGGCACTTGCCCGCCCGTTCTGTCCGCCTGCCCGCCCGTCCTACCCGCCCGAGTCGCTAGATGGCGCTACATGGGTAAACAGGAAACGGAAGTACATCATGGAAAATGTCCTTAGGTCAGCTAAAATCGACATGGGAGCACATACACCTGCTGAGTTACGTATTGTCAACCGCCTATACACTACTGAGACTGCATGATCATGGGACGCTGAAGTAACGCAAAACATCCGTGTCGTCACCATCGACGGAGACTCTTGCATGTAGATTCTGGCCAATGAAAATGACCTGCTGGTCATGATGATATATGCCTTCGCATGTTCAGAAGCTAGCTGTAAATGAGGTTGTTGTTTTCGCCTTTTGAACTCTTGAGGCGGAACTGCATCTTCTCCCGTTACCACAATGGGATGGGCCTGTGTGGCAATGTTGACGAAATCGTTATCATTCAGCATATTTGTTCACATAGCAAATGGTTCAACTGCACCTTGCTGAGCATACATTTGAGCACTGGATCACAGGCTGGAAATGGTGTCTTTAGATTGAGTTTATGGACCCCTGAAGACGTCGTGGCTTGTGCTGCTCTTAGTTGACTAATCCAGGTACCTGTCAATCGCCAGGTACACGTCACTTTCAAAGAGTTTGGAGGCCAACCAGACTTTGAAACCTTGAACAAACGTCTGGACTTAGCCCTTTGCAGGAAAATCAGTTGTCCAGAGAGCAGCGGAGACATCAATGACCACAGCAGTCTGAGAGCCCGAAGTCCTCAATGCCACTTCCACTCCAAACGTTTTATTGAGCGTTGATTTGCGGTGTGTAGGCTGCCAGCTCGGTTGAGAGTACTTGTAGTAAGCCGAGATCTCTATTGCTGACAAGAAGACCCACGACTATGGCGTAGATGGCCTTTTGGTCCAAAACTATGTGTCCTCCGCCAAGAATATTTTTTTCTGGGAAGCGAAGGTCACCACGCACTGCCACCACGCCTGTCATAAAATCCTTCTAGCCAGGCGCTCTCAAACTGCTTAAGCTACTCCTCACGAATTCCCACGGCGAAGTCAACACTCACGTCAGGCTGTGCAATTTGTCATGCTAGAATATTGAGTAGAGCTCCTCGTCATGTGAATCGGGATCCATCGGATCAATGCATGTTTCTGTTATAAGTGCAGAGTGGGCTGTATTACATATACATCATTTTGTAGGTCGTGTTTATCATAGTGACAAAGATACAGGGATGCAACAAGGTGATAACATTGTGACAAGTGCAGCATGCTGTAGAGTCAAAGATCATACATAAAACATCCACACTGCTGAATAGTCCCAAACAGCAATGTATAACTACGCGACGTGTGGCTTACTGCACAGTGACCGGTGCAGTAAGGTATTTATAGACAATTAGTGATTCCCTGCATTGAGCGCCATCTATTCTAAAATCCTGAAAATCACCGTCTGTACCTAGTTTTGCTTTTCGAATCACAACATTTGTGTCCTTCAAAATACAATATATACACGCCCACATGTACGCATGCACGCATTTCGTGCACGAATAAACCCTATATGCGTACATACAAAACGTCATCGACCACTTGATGAAGTTAAAATTAAAGAACTTGTTCATTAATTTTTGTAAATAATTGACATTAAAAATGATGTGTACCTTACAAATAGTCGAATATAATTTATACACCATATAATTGAGGAAATATATAAAAACACAGTCAAATAATGATTTGTTAAGGAGTGAACACGCCTCAAACAAGAAAAAAAACCATAATCGCCACCCGCAACTGTCAATTGTTTTCGCGCGGTAAAACGCGATATAACACAACAATGGTCCTGGGTGGGGCTGGCCCCGATACTGAACTTGATTTGTTCCCGTCTTTGTCCGTGCCTGTTCCCCACATACATATCTCCACACTCCCATCTCCCGTTCTTGTTTTTTACTCCTTTCCCGAATTAATTCAACATTAAGATAGAAAGCGGTAGACAGGGGGGGGGGCTGTTGTGTTATACACTTGTAACAGTAATATATTATGAGAGAATGAGACAAACGCATATGTATGTCAAAATGGCTGTATTTTAGAAGACACGCGAGATCACCAGTGATCTCACGAGACTAGTGAGAGGTAGGATGATCGAGACTAACGTCACATCTCCCTTCCAAGTTCAATGAGTGCTTGGAGACAACTCTCAACTATAGGTCCAGCCGTCGCGGTGGAATCACCACTCTCCCAGAACGTGTCACCACTCCAGTGGGAGCTGTGACCGCTGGAGGTGACACTGGTCTCGGCTCGCGCATACGAAGCGCAACCGGTGTCGTCGTCATCTCGGTAGATGACGGGTCGGCGTCGTCTGCTCGCTCGTCAGCCGTCACGTTAGGAGTCGGCTGCAGATGTCGCCGATTTCTTCTTAGGCATGACGTCGGCGTTCGCACTACATACGACCGAGGTGTGTGTGCCGGACCCACCACCGTGCCGTTGACGTTCGCGTCTTTGACCCAGACTGGGTCGCCGGCCCGAAGAGTAGAAAGTGGTCGCGCGCGATGATATCGGTCGTACGCGTCTTTCTTCTTCTGACGCATCAGCTCTCTTCGCTCTCTCTCTCCCCTCGGCTCATCCCAGCGGGGCAGAAGAGTCGCAGGCACCGTTGGCACTAACGTGCGCAGCTGTCGGCCCATGCTTAGTTCAGCAGGCGAATAGCCGCACTCTAGTGCTGTCGATCTGTACGCCAACAAGGCATCGTACGGGTCGACCGCCTTCTTTAGAAGATTCTTGACAGTCTGGACGGCGCGCTCAGACTTGCCGTTACTTTGAGGAAAGCGAGGGCTGCTCGTGATGTGTTCAAAGCCCTGCGCTCTCGCGAATTGCGCAAATTCAAATGATGAATACTGCGGCCCGTTGTCGGAGATCACGGTCTCCGGAATGCCATGCCGGGCGAAGATCGACTTCAGATGAAGAATAACTGATGACGAATCTGTTGTCTCCAGCCTGGCTACTTCGACGTAGCTGGAACAGTAGTCGACTACTAACAAGTAGGTCGACCGCCTGAAGAAGAACATGTCCGTCCCGACCTTCTGCCACGGCCGCAGATGACATTCCGACGCGATCATCGGTTCAGAGGGGTTTCGCCTCTCCCTTGCACACGTCGTGCAGTTCTTCACAACTTCCTCGAGTTGTCGACTCAGTCCAGGCCACCACACTGAGGCCTGTGCTCGCGCCCTACACTTGACTACTCCCTGGTGTCCCTCGTGTAGTCGATCTATCATCTCCAGTCTCATGGAGACCGGGATGACGAGACGTACTCCCTTGAGTAAGATGCCGTTGTGGACCGTAAGCTCTTGTTGACACTGCCAGTACGGTCTCAGAATCGACGGCAGAGAACAGTGGCTTGGCCAGCCCTCAGCACAGTAGCGCAGAACCTGGCTGCAGATCTCGTCACGCTGTTGCTGTTCCTTGATCTCCTGGAGACGTCTCTCCGTCGCCGGGATCTGTCCCACGACGAAATCTTCGTGAGCTGCCACTTCATCCGCGAACTGGAGTTCCGAGATGGTCAGCTCTCTCACGTGTGGGGCTCGCGACAGAGCATCGGCTGTAATCAGCTCCTTCCCCGGCACGTGCTTGATCGTGTACGTATAACGCATCAGGCGCATACGATAGCGTTGAATCCGTGGAGTCAGCTCATCCAAGTTCTTCTTCGAGCTTAAGAGTGTCACAAGCGGCTTGTGATCTGTCTCTACATGAAACTCCATACCGTACAGGTAATCGTGGAAGCGCTCCAGTGACCACGTTGTCGCAAGAGCTTCCTTGTCGATTTGAGAGTATCGTTGTTCAGTCGGCGTCATCGCCCGAGAAGCGTACGCCACTGGCCTGTTCGTACCATCGATCCTTTGTAGCAGGACAGCGCCAAGACCGAACGATGACGCATCTGCTGACACCGTCGTCGTCCTGTTCGGGTCGTATAGCGCCAGCACTGGCGTCGCACTGAGTTCGGCCTTTACCGCGTCGAAAGCCGTCTGCTGACTCGGCCCCCAGAACCACTGCCTGTCCTTTTGTAGCAAATCACGCAACGGTTGCGTAACTGATGACAGCGTAGGCGAGAACTTTCCCAGCTGATTCGCCATGCCGAGGAAACGTCGTATGTGGCCTACATCTGTAGGCTGACCCATCTCTGTGATGGCCTTCACCTTGGCAGGATCGGCCTTGATGCCTTCAGCCGTCACGACGTGACCCAGGTAGGTGATGCTTGATTTGCTGAACTCGCATTTAGCAAAGTTCAAAGTCACTCCGTTGTCGGCCAGTCGCTTGAATACTGCCCGCACTCGTGTGTCGTGCTCCTCTGATGACGCGCCGAAGATGACGATATCATCCATCATACACAACACCCCGCTCAAGCCGTCAAGAACCGCACTCATGCGCTTCTGGAAGTGCTCAGGGGCTGACGTTATGCCGAACGGTAGCCTTCTGAAGCAATACCGCCTAAACGGCGTTATGAACGTCGTCAGCTCCTGACAGTTTGGCGACAGGGGAATTTGCCAAAACCCCGAGTTGGCATCCAACTTTGTGAAAACTTTCGCCCTAGCCAGTCGGCCAAGCGTCTGGTCGACTGAGGGCAGATCATGCTTTTCACGTCTGACACTCTCGTTGAGATGTGTCAGGTCGACACAGATACGCACTTTGTGCGTCACGACTCCATCTGACGACGTAGTAGTTGCCTTCGGTTTGGCTACCACTACCATGCCGGCGCACCAGTCTGTGGGCGCCTCGACTCGCCTGATGACACCTGTGTCTTCCATTCGCTGCAGCTCCTGTCGAACCGTCTCGAGCAGAGGAATCGACACCCGTCGCGGCGTCGACAACGCAAATGGGACCGCCCCCTCGCGTAACTGGATGTTGTAGTCGCCACGCATGCGACCCAACCCTACAAACAATTTCGGGTTGTCTTGTCTGATAACGTCGGCCGCTTCGACCGAGTCGACCGCCACACGTCGTACAAGATCGAGCATCTGGCAGACACGTCGACTGAGAAGTGACCGTCGTTGGCCACTGATGACGTAAACGTCCTCATCGACTACTGAGCCGTCACGCGACAGCTTGCCGACGAACTTGCCCTGGGCTTTTAGAACCATGTCGTTCGCGCCCACCAGCGTCTTCGACGTCATCTCCAGAGACGGACTTCCTGCCCGTCGGTAGTCAGCAGCCGAAATCACAGTGACGTCTGCATCCGTGTCGAGCTTGAAGCACACGTCGACTCTTTGTTTCGTCTTCATCACCTCGAGGCTGATCGTTGATGACCACGGCTGATCACCTTTCGTCACCTCTCCAAGGAAGGAATACCCCTCCTCGTCGTCTCGGCTGACTGTATCGACGGCCTTTGATGACCTACATACAGTTGAAAAATGACCACTGCGGTGGCACCTGAAGCATGTGGCTTCTCTCGCCGGACAGACTGCTCTCTGATGAGACGACCGTCCACAGAACTCGCACTTGCGCGACGTCTTCGTGGTCGTGGCCTGCGTCTGACCTCCTTGAGGCCTGTTGGTCTTCTGTCTCGTGCCGCCGCTAACTTTCTTCTTTGACTTGACGAAGTCCACACTCGTCCTTGTTGAAGAGGAAGCAAAGTTGCGAAGCATCGCCTGCTCTCGCTTGGCCGCCTCATTCTGACGTGCCATGTCGATTGCTCGCTTCAGCGTAAGCTCAGCGTCTAGCTGAAGTTTCAGCGAGAGCGTCGTGTCTCTGATTCCCACGACAATCCTGTCTCTTATCATCTCGTCGTTCAATTGACCGTAATCGCAGAACTCGGCCAGGCAGAAGAGAGCCGTGATGAAGGCGTCCACCATCTCCCCCTCCTCCTGACATCTTCGGTTGAACTTAGCCCGCTCGAAAATCGTGTTCCGACGAACTATGAAGTGTGAATCAAACTTTGACTTCACCACCTCATACCGCTCCCTTTCTTCAGCTGTTAAGCCAAAGCCGGCCATAATATCATCGGCTTCATCGCCCATGGCGTAAACCAATGCGTTCACCTGCATGGCTTCACTCTTCTCATTCAGAGCAGAAGCCAGCCGAAACCGCTCAAAACGCCTGATCCACTTTGGCCACTCGTTGGGCTTTGTGAACACAAAGGGATCAGGCGGAGATACGTGGAATGACTGCGCCATCTCCAAAAGTTCAGTATGCAAAGCGACAAGTCATTGGCAGTAGCACATGTGAAGTAGCGTAGCAGCACTAGCGAAGCGTTAGTAGCGAAGTGGTATTGTTCAATCAATCAAAGTTCAGCGAAGCAGTGACAGCGAAGCTTTGACAGCGAAGCAGCAGCAGCTTAGCGTAACGTTCACTTACTCAGGCACGTACTGACGGTAAACTTCTGACATCATGTTGTGTTATACACTTGTAACAGTAATATATTATGAGAGAATGAGACAAACGCATATGTATGTCAAAATGGCTGTATTTTAGAAGACACGCGAGATCAGCAGTGATCTCACGAGACTAGTGAGAGGTAGGATGATCGAGACTAACGTCACAGGGGCAATATGCAGTAGCATACAATGTGTACGTGTTCCTAAAGACATAAAGTATAAGCGGTGATACATCATAATAATAAACTTTATTTACACACCATCAAATCCGGGACTAATGATCCGTTCACGGGTGTTTACAAATCGGCAAGCATCTAAGAAGCATATAAAACGCATTTAAGAGAAATAAATAAGAAAAAGAAATAAATTAGGAAGCAAAATCCTAGTATATATATATATATGTGCAGCCACATTCGTCACTACGTCTTCAATTAACGATTGAATCATATTGCGGCGCAACGCATCGAACTTCTCGGAGAAACTCTTCTGGAATTTCGCTGGAATGCTTGTGTAGCGTCCTCGGGTAGCGGTCAGTCTCCAGCTCGACCAAGTAGTGTGTTTGCGATCTGGTAGACACGTCGGATGTTGCCACCGGCACTTGTCATCTCAGTACGGTAGTAATGCGATCGCGCAGTCATAAGTGATTTTCGGAACGCGTTGCGCAAACTGGTGTATATTTGACGATGTGCAGTCAGTCCAGTTTGTCGCCAGTTACACTCAGCACGACGTAATGCCCGCTTCTCGTCGGTTAGCTCGCTTGTATGCCACGGTGTCTTCGGCCTAGCCGTGATAGTCCGCGAGATTACTGGGGTATGAGCGTTAACGATGCTACGTATGCATCCATCGCACCGAGTGAGGATAACTTCAGGATTTTGTTCAGGAACGTTAAGATGTGATGCCGTGAGTTTAGGTTGGTGTAATCCGCATTAAATCGCACGGTGATCAGTGAGAAGAGTTTTCGGCTCAACTGTTGTGGCTGTGACGTGAGATGTTCCCGACGTAATAAACAAGTCCAGATGAAGGAAGGAACATGAAGGAATTACACTGCATGTTGATCGAAAGCTATACCTTAGCGACCGTAGCTAATACGATATACAACAGGAACATGATAACAATGAATAGTTAGACTATGAAATCCTCCTCCACCACATCCTGTTTTTGAGAATAGGCCCTGTGGAAAGCTGTGCAGAACTAATGACGAAATGATTAGCCATAATAGGGCCTACTAAATCACAGCAATTGAAACTATAATTGGAAATAAGATTATCGTCCTCGCGACCAAGAATCGACACCACTGGAATCTATATACGCAAGATGGCTGAGACTTGGCATGCGATATCACTTTCAACAAGGTACATTACATAATACAACAACACGCACAACAACTTGATACGATACACGTGAACCACATAAAACAAATACTAAACACATCGATCTTACTATTCGGATAATAAAAAATTTCAATATTACTGTGAAGTAACAACCCCAATATAACAGCATTCTCAATGGACACAATAAAGGAATAGAGACGAGAGAACCAATTTGGAGGTTTCTCGCTGAAGTCCATATAAATGAATCCATAAAGCATTGCTGTGATGATTTTGAAGAAAAACGCCTGGAAACGTGACTTGAAAATCCTCGTCTCCTCCTGACCGTTTACCCAAACGAACATAATCAACCAATGACCGGCGATGAAGCCGTATACCCCGTACACAGAGTATGCCGCAAACAATGCCAGTGCTCTGACACGAGCGCCGATAACGAATAAATTCTTGATGAACAACCTCACTATTTTGTCAATCGCACAATCCGAGGGATTGTAGGCCTTGAGATGTGCTATCGGTGCCCAAATCAGCGACATCAGGGCAAACACACACGCTATGACCTGGACAGCAACTGCAAATAGATACAACAACACAGGTTAACACTTCGTTGCAACACTAGTCGCAGAGTAAGGGAGACCCGGGCTATAGTTGTTACAATTTTCTGTTAAAACCATTTGTTGTGAACGGTTTGTAAGATACATTATTTTTCAATGTACACTTGTAGTTTATTATTCGGCCTATCCTGTAACAAAATATATCATGCCAATGATATTCGGTATTACAGTTAATTAGATAAGCGAAGTTTCTCAGGCGCTGTCGATTGCACACAGCATGTGGAGCACCTTATTACAGAAAATAGTGTGCAGATCACAATGCAAATATAATTCGTACTCTCCTTGCGCCCACCTTTTGCCTTTAAAAAATAATAGGGCGGGCAAACTATAGATGTTCTAAAAGTGCTCAGTGAGACCAATCTATAATTATTGTGACATTTTTGTAAGCCCAACATAATAAGCCTCAAGGTTCGACACCGCCGCACAGGATTCGAAACGGCGTTCTCTCAGTCGAGAGTCCGGAGCTCTTACCGCTGCGCTACTGCGCTCCACATTAAACCTTTCTCGGCAATAGTATGTTTCTGTTAACTAAAATTGTCACTAAAACTAAGTTTAAAAACTTGACACCTGAGTGACCTGATGTACCTAGTAAAAATGAATACGGCAGTACCACAGGTGACATTTCCTGTTAATTTGATATTCTATGCTCAAGCGCGTTGCACTCGATGAAAACAAACTCTCGTCCAATTTTGAGTTGTCGCTACTCTCTTTATGCAGGAACTCAACATCTATCTCAATAATAGGCCTAGAGTCAAACTACCACCCTGGCTTGCGAGTATGACCTAAACACGAACATGATCACCCAGAGACGATTACGACCTACCGAATTATCATCTCCGGGGATCGGTATATTTTGTTAGTAATGAACCCACACCTTGTCATACATTATGTCTCACCTAGGATGGTCCCATGTTCCGTGTCAGTCGTCTTCATAATGTAGAGCTGCAGGATCAACTGTGGTGCACCTTCCAGGAAACTTTCAAACAAACGCAAGAGTGTCAAATGTACGTTCTCTTTAATTGCCTTTGTTTGCAACTCCTTGTTGGACGGTTCTTGACGTGCTTTCACCCCGGAGATGAATGCATCGATGTATCTATAAACGTCATAGAGATGAATACATATCGTTGTACTGAAAAGGACAGGAGACAAGGCAATTATTGTGCTAAAAAACAGGAGACAATGTTGTGCTAAAAAGGACAGGAGACTAGACAAAACGAGATTTTACAAGATTGTCATCCAAGAGGAAACCATACAGACAAGAAAGCCATTGCCTTCTCGAGAGTATAATTTTTTATTTATTTAGTGTCATAACCCTATTAGAAAATATGTTATCGAAACGTAGTTATCATAATCAATGGAAAATGCATTCCATTAACTTATTATCCGTTGTCAAAACTTTTTATATCAACCATTTATTTTGCTAAGTATTTCCACTTCATGTCACACATTATAGTATTTCTGTGTATATTCTTATATGTGAAACAAAATACATTCTATCAAATTTTTCATAACCGTTCATAAAATGTCAATTTGATCAATGATCTGTAATATTTTTGTACCACATTCGTTTAGGCGTTTTTTTGGGAACAAAGGTTTCTTAGTTCTGGAAACAACAGTTACACGCTCTTTTCTGTATTCTTTTAAGAGTACATACGTTCTTCTTATGTCATGATTCCCAAGTTACGGTGCAGTATTCAAACATTTGCATTTTAATTCTTTTTGCATATATTAATTTTAACATAATTTGAAGCCAAACTCAATCTTCTTTAAAACTTTCAAGTGAGCACTACTTGTTACTCCTGACCTATTGTGTGTTGTGGTTAGGTCATCAGCCTTAGCCCCGCTTGCTCCGTTAATTACCTTGTGTTTATTATTTAAAGGGAAATAAAAGGCAACTTTTTGGTGTTACGCTTCTAAAAGAGTTAACACAAACTAACTATTTGCAAGTACAATCAACATTATTTTACGTTAGTGTTTTATTCAGAATTTGGTTTCAAAGTGGAAGATTCTCACGAAACGTTTGATTTCCTGAAGGCTACGATCTTACACGTGACGCGAATAAACAACCAAAAAACGAGCGGCATTTTATATACCGCGAAGTTTCAGTGACGACATGTGTTCTAGTACAGTCGGAAGTTATGCCCAGTGGATTTCTAAATGAAACTTACTTTTTTGCAATTCTGAAGGTGTCTAGTAAACAGATTTGGATGTTCCCATTTCGAAATAATGTCCGAAGGATCCGTTTGACGATTCAACGAGGTTTATTGCCTAAAAATGCACATAATACCATATTTTCATGCCTAAAATCGAGTCAAATACTAAGTTAAGGATATGTGATTGCGCTTAAGCACTGACTCAACATTATATGCCACTACTAGACAGAAAATGGGTTAATTATGAGTCCAAGAAGAAAGGAAACTAAACGAAAACTACCCACTCCGATCAGTATCTACATCTACTCAAGTACTATTTACCCGTAACCACTACACACTAATATTAGTATAATTTTTAATAATTTGTATTTAGTGTGTGTGTATATACATATTTTTCTTAATATACAACTATTAATTCACTCAACTTCAACGTTTCATCGGTACTCTTCGTCAAGAACTGTTTGTCCTCTGCTCGCCAGATGGCGTGGCGGCAGGCTGTCCGACACGTAACTCAGTCAAGCGACGCCGACAGTGGTTGAAACATAGAAGTGAGTGAATTATTAGTTGTTTATTAAGAACAATTGTTTTAAGTAATTATCATTTCAACTTGACATTTTAACTAATTATATGTATATAAATTGTTTTATTTATTTACATTAGTTTTAAAGTTTAGTTTTAAAAGGGGAGGTGATAACACTTCAGGTGGGCGACAATAGGGGCATTTGTTATTTTGATGTACATTTAGTGTATTGTTGTGCTATTACACCCGATGAGGTACTTCAATGCGCCATATACCTTGCTGACTTGTGTCTGATAAGGTACTTGACATTTTCAGAGTTAGTAATGATACAACTGTAGTGGTGCCTAGCACATGGCTAGCAAGAAAAGAAAGCGTGATAGATGTATACCAGAAGCGCCTTCCGACCTGCATGTTACACATCATTGGCACTGACCATGGCCCTTTACATCATTTACCAATGTCAAGGGACCAGCAGCTGATAAGTTGGGGCTCAACTTCTGATATTCGTGAAAAAAGACTTGCTGAGCCTCACAATTCACTTCATCGCATGGCAGATGTTTGTCGTCTCATCCCTGAGTGTCTTGACGGTGTAGATTTAGGAACAATTGGGTATCACCGAGGGTGCTACCAGCGCTTCATGAAAAACTTGGATCGTTTGAAGGATACAGTAGATACTTCAACAGAAGCATCAACGTCACGCTCTCCTCGAAAATCGCCATCGTCCTCTGCAAGGCCACTATTCCCACCATAATGCATCTTCTGCGAAAGGCTTGAGATAAAGGTATCCGGAAAGTCTCAAGAGAGAATCAAGTTTCCATCAAAGAAACAAGAGGCTGGCTGCTTGGAAGGATGTTGAGCCTCTAGCTCTAGCACTGGGATGTATAGACCCGTCTGCATCGCGAGGTCAAAGACAGAGACCTGTTTGCCGCTGAACCTCAGTGCCACCCGCACTGTCGCAATTCCTTCAACATCAAGTACCGCGATCATGTTCGTACACAGAGGCGAACCGCGACCCGCAATCTTGACACAGAACAGGGTCGCAAGACTGCTGCACATCAATATGCCTTCAGATCTGTGGTAGAATTTATTGGTGATCATGTGATTGATCAGAAAGAGGTGGTACAGCTCTCCTCCCTGCGGCTCCACTACTTCAAGGAACTGGAGCAAAATGGCTAACCAAAGCCTGGCTATAGGTGCGAGAAACTCAAGAACCGACTCGAGGAGAACAAATCAGCGAGCAAATTGCTTCATCAACGTGAATCCAGGTGTCAAGGGCTTTGTCACATACATAGTCCAGTCATTTTAGCATATGACCTGCCACAAATTGCAAAAGAAAGTTTTTCAACGATTTTATATTCATAAATATATTATGTGTAACATACTAAAAATAGAAATAAATCGTGGGGGAAACCCCCCCCCAAATGCATAAAACCAAATGGCCACCATGTATAATACAAATCGCCACAATTCGCATCTTCATGAAATTCTTCATGTGACGATGTTGTTCCAATTGTTTCATTATCTGAGTCTTGTTCTGTTACATCATATGGGCATTTTTCATTTGAATGGCCATGTTGACGACATACAGACACTTCAAAGGATTACGATGCAATAAGTGTGTTGTCAGCTGCATCAACAAGAAGATGTGCTCGTACTGCGCGCGATATGGGTTTCCCTGTCACGATCTGTTCAACTGCTTTAGGGACGTACTCAAGTTCCATTAGTTCCTTTAGTCCCCAACCATCAGATGCCCAATGCACCAAAGAAAACTCAGTTTTGTGTGAAAACCACCAAGGTGCAAGGTAATTCTATGCAGTTCACTTCCTACAGGTTCGCTGATTATAATCATGAGGGCTTCCCACCAAAGAGGCTGGTCAAACGTGATGACCGGGGTAACACCATGGCATCGAGCATGCTCACAAGCAAACACTGATGTTGAAAATATGCATGTGGCGTCATTTAAACTCATGTTAATCATCGGAAGGAACACTACTGATGACTTCTCCAAACTGGAGCGATGTCTTTCAAAGAATGTCCAGCTGGCCTGTCGGGTCACTTGGTTTCATGCTGACTAGTGTCTGGTATTCTACTGCTGACAGGCCGTGTCTTTCTTTGTGGAAGCAGATTTGTATGCGTCCCAAAGTGCATATTTCTTTGCCAGTGACATTTCTTTTTGGAATAGATTGGGTTGTCCTTGTACCAGGAGTTAATGTAGCAATTATTCCCATTCCGTTAAATGTCTTCTAATGTCCGGATGTTGTGGTCCACATTGTCTGCTGCATATTTAAAAAATCCCAACGGGTACGGTGGTCCCTTGTGCAAATGCCGCATTTTTTTCAAACTTCTGCACTTCAATATATGGACAACAGAATCCATGGACGGGTTGCCTGCATAATCGCCTGTCCAATGTATGCTATCTTTAGACGAACATCTTTCCCCGCAATTATCCCTTCCAGCAGACGCTTCAGACTTCCTGGCAGGAAGCTGATGCAGTCCGCTTCAGATTCCATTTCATGGCAGGATGGATATGACTCAGTCGACGTTTTTATTTATTTGATATAATCCAAAATGAGTTTTGTAGCAGTTTCTATAATGTTTATTTCTCCATTTCAATGTCACCCTTTTCACGTGTATGAAATTCCTGAAGGACAGCGTCTTCGGTGCTATTGAAAGTAACTACGTTTGCCTTTCAATTGATCCGAGTGGTTATTATCCTGGTCCCAAAATATTCCTCGAGCTTTGCTCTCATAAGAGTTTTTCCATACGGTTCACTTTCTGAGCCGATCATAAATATCAGCATTTTGCTAACGAGATCATTGATAGTTATCTCCTCATCATCATTTTCTTACAGAAATTTGACAACCTTGATGAATGCATTTGTTTTGTCTTCGTCAGTTGGTCGTCCGATTTTCTTCTTCTTCGGAACACGTACGTCGCTTTCAGACTTCTTTGGGATGTCTTTCGTTGTCCTGAAATGTATGCTGCATGCGTGATGGTACATGGCATCAGCAGCAGGACAATCATGCACATGTAACAGCTTTGCTTGCACGGAGTCGGACCATGCACATGTAACAGCCTTGCTTGCACGGAGTCGGACCATGCACATGTAACAGCCTTGCTTGCACGGAGTCGGACCATGCATAATGTAACAGCCTTGCTTGCACGGAGTCGGACCATGCATCATGTAACAGCCTTGCTTGCACGGAGTCAGACCATGCATCATGTAACAGCCTTGCTTGCACGGAGTCGGACCATGCATCATGTAACAGCCTTGCTTGCACGGAGTCGGACCATGCATCATGCAACAGCCTAGCTTGCACGGAGTCGGACCATGCATCATGTAACAGCCTTGCTTGCACGGAGTCGGACCATGCATCATGTAACAGCCTTGCTTGCACGGAGTCGGACCATGCATCATGTAACAGCCTTGCTTGCACGGAGTCGGACCATGCATCATGTAACAGCCTTGCTTGCACGGAGTCGGACCATGCATCATGTAACAGCCTTGCTTGCACGGAGTCGGACCATGCATCATGTAACAGCCTTGCTTGCACGGAGTCGGACCATGCATCGTGTCTTTCACGACATGTCGATAAAACATTATCTTTGAAGGTGATGGTTTGTATTGGAACAATATCAGATTTGTTTTGTCTTCCTACCACCTTTGGGTTCTTGGCCACATAAAACACAGTTTTTTGTAAAAACTGAACTGTCCTTCTGCCGATCATAGGACACACGCATTACATTACATAGTGTCTATCCCCGCATTTTTATCCACTTTAGTTACTCGACGAATTTCATTATTATTACAGTAACTGAGTCTGATATAGCGGTGGACTTGTTGTCCAGGTACAGTGATTATATTATCTTTCCTTTGTTCGCTGGCTGTATTAATGCTTTCACTCCCTTTTTATTAAGGGTAGCTTTTGCTGAATGACCACAATAATTTTTTTAACATATTGCACAATACTATGTCAGGGTTACTTCCATCTCTGAAAAAATCAATGGCCAGGCTTGATTTAATGCAGCCTTGTATCCGATGATAACAGGAATGCAACTGCTGCAGAGCACGGAACACAAAAAATGACCGCTCCCACGTTTACGTAATTTAATCAAATTGTCATACCTTAGATAAGTCATTATTATATTAACAGTTTATGCAATGTTTAGCTCACAGCATTATCTATTATTGTTTACGTTCTTAGGCGACCGCCGACGTCATTTTCAAAATTATTCTGCTGCTATGTTTCCTTTATGTTTTCATTGTCACAGCTTCATTCATTTAAATTATTTAATTTAACAATATCTTAATTATACAGCGATATCAATTTTCCACTCATTATTCAGATAATTATACAAATGTTTATTTATTGGCTTTGTTTGTAATTTTTTTACATAGATAGCATATGTATTATATATTATCACCAACAGAACGGCTAATGTAATAACTTATTCAAGTTTCGTCTGCATATGCGAAGCGACTCGACCTAACGATGCAAACCATTTCTGGTAGCTCTTAGACGTTTTTCAAATTTTGCATGCGTGGACGATTTTAATATTTACAAACCAGTAACATGTATGTTCTTATAAGATATAACATCAATTTTCAATAACAGTATATGACCAGTTTATTAACTTACCTCACCGGGAATAGGTACCTACAAATGGCATAGCCCGATTTGGCCGTGGCTCCGGGGGGCATCTTAATATTCAAAGGGATCATTTTGTGTTAAATTTATTTTCAAAATATTCATATTAAACCACTATTACCCAATACCCGGCTGATCCAATGCACATGGTAATGTTTCTAACAGATCAGCAGATGTCAAATATGTAAGAAAACCAGGTAAGATGACATCTAAACTACAAGTGCCCTTATAATGATTACTAGTATACTATGACGATTTGGGGGTCTACATTTGTTGCGTTTTTGGGGGTTTGCCCTCATACGATTCATTTCTATTTTTTATATGTCATAGTGGACACATAACTGAGTATGTTCCACACAACGTACTTTCTGTTGCAATTAGTGGCAGGTTGAGCCTTTTTTGGCCGTAAAATGACTGGACTAACAGTCTGATCTACAATGCCAGCACCACGGTTGCGGACGATGTGGCCTACGCGTACAACCTCGGCTCCAAGAACAGGTATGAAGATGTTGCTCTCTTTCTCCGAGAGGTGATCCTACGAGCTTTCAGTGTGTCCAAGTCCCTAACCTGGCCCCCCACAGCCGAAGACCTCGAGATCAAGTCCGAGGATCTCCTCCCTCCAGACCTTATCTATTTCCTCAACATTGTTATGTCTGGAGAGGCAAAGGTTGGGGAGAAGAGTGAGAAGACAAGACGCCTAGTGCTGTCTATTTGCCAGGACCTCTGCCGTGCGGTGACGAAGGGTGAGTGGAAGCTGCCGAAACACATCCTTCTCTGCTGTACAGTCCGGCACCTGTATCGCAACAAGCAGCTGACCATCATCCTTAACAGACTCGGCCACTCTGAGTCCTACGACTTCGGCCTGGAACTCGAGACGGCCATGGCCAAGGCCATCAATGAGGTGTCGACCTACCTGACTCCTCAGATTATTACTGGGGAAGGTAACGACGTGTTCCATCTCGAATGGGATAACCTAAACAAAATCACTACCAATGTCCATGGCCCCAATATCGTGAATAGTGCATCATGATTCAGGAGGTGAAACCTGGCTTCGATAGCATGCAGGAGCGGGGCTTGCCGCTCTATGACCGGGCAAAGGGTTGGTCACTCAAGGTGGATACCCCCGAAACCCTCCATCTTCTGCATATTTACAACCGAGTTGGAACCAAATTCCCAGATCGAGCTGTGTCCACACCTTCTGAGGAGAAAGACAAGGTGTACCAAGCGAGTTTGACGGAGTACCGTGTGTGGTTCTTGGTGCGGATGATGGGGATAAGTGGGAAGCAGCCGGTCCCTGCATTTGGTGGATTCATCTCCGCCACTGGAACGTAGCCCGCCAGGAAGTCGACCATTGATTACTTTACCCCGATCAACCAGCCATTCACCGAGTACTCCGTCATCCAGGAGCTACTGAGACGGTCTGACGAAGCCACTTCCGAGGTCGGACAGGAGTATGCCCTTAAAGGGAATACAAACATCTATGGCTTGAATTCATGTTATATTACATCCTGCTATCTATTTCCATGTCCACCAAGCCAAAAACAATCAAAAAATCAATGAATTAGAAATTCCACATTTAATGCTGTACATCCGGACATTTTCGAATATGCATATTTTTCGCGCGCTTTTCGGGATGCCGAGATGTGACGTCACTTATGACCCACACTTGCATCAGGCCGACCCTTTCCATGCATTCAGAGCATGTTTACAAGTATAGCTTTTGGGTCGAAACGAGCGTCAGCGTCAGTTATTGTGAAATATTCCGATGTAATACAAACTATAGTCATCATAGAGGAGCAGGCAGTTATCTTACGGTTCCACACGAATTCAGTTTTATTCAAAACAATAAATGCGAATAGGCCTCCAAGTCGACTAGGTATCGCCGAGCTTGGGCTCGTTTTCAGAATAATTAATCTCTCGTTGGTTGCATTCGATATAATTATTCTGAAAACGAGCCCAAGCTCGGCGAAATCTAGTCGACTTGTAGGCCCATTCGCATTAATTGTTTTGAATAAAATTGGATTCATGTGGAACAGTAAGATAACTGCTTGTTCCTCTATGATGACTAGTGTTTGTATTTCATCGGAATATTGCACAATAACTCATTCTGACGCTCGTTTCGACCCAAAAGCTATACTTGTAAACATGCTCTGAATGCATGGAAAGGGTCGGCCTGATGCGAGTGTGGGTCATAAGTGACGTCCCGATACCACGTGATCGCCTAGCTCATTAACATTTTTCCGCGGGAATCGCTACACAGACGGGTTTTAAATCGAAGTTATGCTACAAATGTATTTTTCTGTATTTTTGTGTGTTGTCAAATGTTACATACAACGTTAAACTTTGTGTACACATGGAAAAAGGATTTTAGCTGATGCCTTATTTTTATTTCCTTTAACACGTTCGACTTCGGTGGGTGCATGAAGGCCCTGCCCCTCATATGGAAATTTCCAGAGAAGTACAAGTCGCATATAGGACAGTTCCACATTGTGATGAATTGTATGGGTAAGGTTACTGGGCACAAGTTGAGGGGCTCGGGCTACGCTGAGAACATCCTCCATGCTGGTCTCGTCACCAGCGGCTGCCTGAACGGTGTCCTCGGTGGGAAGGCTTATGCCAAGGTGCTATTCTGGCTGAATAAGCTTGAACAGGAGGAAAACATTCACGTAGACAGCCAAGTGGCCCTCCTCGATCTGGTCAAGTCCTCTCGACCTTGATGAGCTGATGCGGTACTCCATCACCCATGTTCCTCCCAGCCTCGGCACCCCCGACAGTTCTTCGCCAAAACAAACAAGGCCTCCATGCTACACTTCTTGTTAGATGTCACCCCGAAAGAAGTGCCCTACCCAAAAGACGCGATCCATATATAGGATGGTAAGGCTCTCTGGCACGTGCTCACCAATCTGCCCCAGACGTGCGGTGACATTTGCCTCCAGGTGCTGGACCAGATCTTTTTTCGTCTTCTTCCCCTTGCTCCCTTGCGGGGTGGGGTCCACGTCACTGAGTTACTTCTTCTTCTTATCAGTTCTTTCCACCTCTCTCTCTCTCTCGTCCGCAATTGCCATCCATTCATGGCTGATCACGTCAGCCCTCCCCACGTCTCGTTTTATGCTGTCGTTCCATCTCAGCCTTGGTCTTCCTCTCCTTCGTCTACCACCCTCTTCTACTTTCCATGCTCTTTTTGGCAGTCTGCCTTCGCCCATTCTATGTACATGTCCCGCCCATCTCATTCTGTTTCCGGCTACTGAAACAGAATGAGATGGGCTCTTTAGGTGTTTTTTATTCCAATCTCCTCTCGCAATTCCGTCATCTTCCTTCTATCCTCTTGTGTCACCCTACATATTCTTCTTACCCAGTTGTTTTCTGCTACCTGTAGTTTCTCCTCCTGTCTCTCTGTCAGTGGCGTTGTTCCCAACCCATGTATACAGGCTGGTCCAACGCAGGCTTCCAACACTTTTCCTTTCGGTTGTTTCTTCAGTTTTCTGTCCCACATAATGCCTTCTACCCTCTTCCATGCTGCTGCTCCTGCTTGCACCCTCCTCTGTATTTCTTTACTACTCCTTCCATCCTCACACACTGTACCGCCCAGGTATACAAAGCTGTTCACTTGTTTAATGGTCTTTCCGTCAACAACTACATGCAGGACCAGATGACTGCCAAAAAGAACATTGTGTTCTCCACTGACTACTATCATGTAAACTCTACCAAGGCACAGGAGAGATTGCGCCTTGACTTCTCACAGAAATACATCATCGATGGCCCGGCCACCAGGAAACCCGGCGAATTCAAGATGTTCCTGGCCAATGAAGAAAACAGGCAACGGCTCTGCCACCTGCTGCTCCGGGTCTGGAGACGCAAGGCGGCGGCCTCGCGACTCGAGAAGTGCGGGGCAGCGGTTGCCATCGTGGAGGGGAAGGCACATCAGCTGGACTCATCCAGTGGTGAAGTGACTACGCGTGAGATCCATGAGTTGTCCTCAGACCAGAAGGAGACGGACACCCGTGTCGTTCTATACCTCCACTATGCCGCCAAGCAGGGGTACACGTCGGCTGTAGTGAGAACACCTGGTAGTGATATATTCTCCATCCTGCTACACCACTCGCACCCATCAGCCTCACCATCTATCTCGACACCGGCATAGGCAAGCACCGCCAGATCGTCATGACGTAGCCGAGTCAGTGTCAGTGGAGTACGAGTACTGCACGACTCTGCTCGGGTTCTGTGTGTTCTCAGGCGAGGACTGTATCAACGCCAACATTTCAGGCAACTTGGTGATGACTGGACGGTGAAGCCGGAAGTGATGGCAGATTTGGAAGCCTTCACCTGCCTCATGTACGGTCAGGCTCGCGAGACGTCAGTGGATGCTGTGCAAAACAAGATGCTCATGAAGATAGTGGGACAACATGAGAAGCTCACCACCAAGTCCAAGGTTGACCTGGCTCTCCTCCCACCCTGCAACGATAATCTAATTCCCCATTTTAGCCGGGTCAACAACCAACTAGCCAACTACATGCGGGCCAACCAACCTCGCTTCTGGCGACCCAAGCCCTACGATAATGGGCGGGGATGGATGAAGACTGAGGAGGGTGTCCTGGAGCCAGTGTGGTCGTGTGGACCCATCTTGCCTCCCTCGCTCATTGAATTGCTTGAGAAAGCTGCTGAGGAGGAGAGGGAGAAGAGGAAGGTGATCAGGAGATTGACTATGATGACCTGCTTCTTGTCGATGATGATGATTAGTGTGTAGTGTCGAGGGTACGTTACGGGTAGATAGTACTTGGGTGCATGTAGATACGGATCGTAGTGAGTAGTTTTCGCGTAGTTTCCTTTCTTCCTGGACTCATAATTAGCCCATTTTCTGCCTAGTAGTAGCATACAATGTCTAATCAGTGCTTATGCGCAATCACCTATCCTTAACTTAGTATTCGACTCGATTTCAGGCATGAAAATATGGTGTTATGTGCATTTTAAGGCAATAAATATCGTTGAATTGTCAAAATAACCATCTCAAGCGATTCCTCATGCCACAATTATACGAAAAAGTGGATTCATTTTTCTTTGTACGATGAATGGTTGAAAAGTTATGGGTATCCTTGATTTTACCAGGTGCGCGTGACAAAATCCAAGATGGCTGCCAAACGGACCCCTTCGGACATTATTTCGAAATGGTTGAATGAACTCTCATACATAAAAAATGATATCTTTTATCCATCTCCGTGGCAACGAAAGCAAATCAAACTTTTGGAACATCGAAAGTATACCGAAATCTGATAACGACCTTATACGTTGCGGTGTTTGCATAGTCGAAAAATACCTGAAATCTGACAATTATATTTTAAAGAATAAAAATCCAGAAAATTTACCAAAATACGATAATGATCCACTTAAGTTCAGATTATACAACAGAAGATGTCAAAGCGCTTTACATTTTACTCCCTGGCAGATCTGTTCTTCTCTGGGAAGCACTCAGCCACGTTGCAATTAATAAGAGTAAATTAACTTGCCCTCTCGTATTACATATTAGAGGTGGATAGATAAGCCCCTCTAGAGTGTGTCCGCCATATTACCTAGATAGCTAGTAATAGGAATACACTATGGAATTTCAACAGCTTATGGAGACTGGCGATAAGTTGAAATTAGAAGAAACTGAGCTCCTAGATTTTGTTCGTCATGAAGAGGAGCAACAGCGCGAGAAGAAAGCGCTTGAACAACAGGAGGAGCATGAGCAACAGCAGGCTAAGGAAAAGCGCTTGAACGCCAGCAGGCTAAGGAGGAGCTTGAGCAACAGCAGGCTAAGGAGAAAGCCACTCTATGGAGCGTGAGGAGAAAGCGCTTGAGCGTCAGCGCGTCAAGGAAGAGATGGAGCGCGAAGAGAGAACGCACCAGCAAGCCAAGGAGAAGGAGGAGCTGGATAGTTAGATGAGGCTAGAAGAAATGTAGCATGAGAAAGAGATGGCAACATTACGCCTGGAAGCCGAGAAGGTTAAGGCAGAGGGGTTGGATGTGTCTAATCGAAACATAGATAATTCCCGATTAGGAATGAAGATGCCCAAACTCCCCGAGTTTAGGGAAGCAGACGATAATATGTGTATTCTCGTCTTCCTAGAGATGACATGCAAGATTATGTTAAATTTAAGCAGACCCTCTTAGCTAAATTTCAGCTAACCGCCGAAGATTACCGGCGAAGATTTTTTAAGGAATAAACAGTGGGTAGATGAGACTGCAATCCAGTACCTTGGTTTAATAGACCATAACCTGAGCCAGTGGATCAGATTAGCAGGAATCCACGAATCCTATGGAGAATTGAGGGACCTAATTTTGCTGGAGCAATTTTTGCATTCGTGTCCTCGTGAGTTAGCCGTATTCATTAGGGAGCGTTCACCCTCGAGCATGGAGGCAGTGAAGGGACTAGCGGAAGTATATGCTGCGTCACGTATGGCTGCAGGACTTAAGGAAATCCCTAAAACGAATGATACACGCGACATCACCCATCCTAGGGGTGATCGAAAGGAAGAGGGAATGTTATTGTTTCGCCCCGATAAATACTCCGAATATAAGACACTTAGCGGCACACCCCTTCGTGAGCCTATGAGATGTTTATTGTGCTCGCAGCCAGGTCATAGGGCTGTAAATTGTCCCACGGGTAAACCCCGCCAGTTCCCCCCAGGGAAGCCGACACGAGGCCGGCATTTGTTGTATTGCAGTCGAGAAGGTTGACCACTTTTGTAGCAATGAAGTGTGGGTGTAAGTTCACAGTTGTAGGATGTGTGGGTAATCACACCTACCCTAACTTACCAGTGATGCGTGGCAGACTGAATGAGAAACCAGTTGAGGTTCTAAGAGACACAGGATGTAGTGGGATTGTAGTTAAGAGAGATCTAGTTAAACCAGATCAATTAACTAAACATAATATGAAGATCCTTGCCATGCTAGACCGTTCAACCATATCAGTCCATGTAGCCCGGTGCTACATAGAGTCACCACCAGTGTTTACCGGTGAAACCGAGGTACTCTGTGTCGACAATCCTATTTGCGACGTGATCATTGGCAATGTGACAGGAGTTCACGGCAATATCCATGGAGAAATGGAGTCATGCCCCGACCAGGTAGATACAGGAACAACCGTCGACGTGCCCTGGAATGTTGCTGAGGTGCAGGAGACTAAACAGATATATCCTGAAGATGTTGTAGCAGGAGTGGTAGAAACTCGTAATCAGGCTGCAGGATCGACTCCCCCTACGCGTGCCCGAGGCAGAGAATATAAACATTTCAGCGGAGACTTTCCGGCTGGCACAACAGAAGGACCCTATTTTGAAGGCATGTTTTGTTAAAGTTAGGTGTCCTCAGGATGAAGACACTCAATCAGATCACTACTTCATGAAAGGGGATTTGTTATACAGGCATTTTCAACGGCGAGAAGGATAGGAAGAGTGGAACCAGCTTGTGGTCCCCTCAGAATATCGCAAGCAAATGCTATGCTTGGGTCACGAAACTATATTGGCAGGTCACTTAGGTGTCAAGAGAACCTCTGACCGTATCCAGAGAAATATCTTTTGGCCAGGAATGTTCGGTGACATAACCAGGTACTGTCAATCTTGTGACATTTGTCGGAGAACGGTCCATAAGAATAAAGTAAAGGTCGCCCCGGTGGAACTTATGCCGTTAGTGGGGTGCCCTTCGAGACAGACGACCGTGTTCCACGGCAGCGAATAAACATTGGTAGATCAGACACTAGTGGTCCATGGTAGCGAATAAACATTGGTATATCAGACACCAGTGGTCCATGGTAGCGAATAAACATAGAGTGTATATCGACCCCTCGGAAGGATAGACTTACATGACAATGCATGGATGTTGTGTCCAACTAATTTGGTAATTGGGATACTGGTGACTTTGAAATGATACCTCATTTCAGTGGTGTCTGATCACATGGATATGGATGAATGTGTGAACTACAACACTAATAATAGACAGTTTAAACGGTGCGTTTTTTGCTCTACATAAAATATATTGTTCTTATATAGGGCGGCATCCAGTCCTTGGGACTGTTCAAAGCGCTTGACACTTCATCCCCAACAAACCTGCATTTGAGTACTCTCTCGACAACTCTGGAAAGCGTACTTTAATATACAGCTTCAGCTATGCGTTTTTCGCTCTAGGTTTTGTTTGTGAAAATCTCAAGTAGCTTTTCTTTGTCTTACAAAATATTTAAAACTAATACTAACTGAAAGCACAAGTCAAAGTGTCACCTACCTCAATACTGGCGCCATTTGTAGAACCAAGAATAACGATATGACAGTCCTGCGCAGTAGTGAAGCGTTCTCGTTCTTGCGTTTATAATCGTGTATGTACAACCAGAGACTGAAGATAGTCATGACCAGAGATGGTACTACGAGAGCAACTAATGTAAATGTGAACCAACGCCAGTGTTCACCGGTAAAGTAAAGGCGTAGCTGCCACATATCACTTCCGATGTCGCACACGTAAAGACCGAGTGAGACAACATTCAACACGAGACTAAAGACAGAAACGGTAGATACTTCGTCAGCGTCCATATTTGTGTCCTATTTGGTAACGATGTTGTTGTCGTGTGTCGGTGTCTTGACTCGCAGGAGTTTCCTTGGTGGTATGCCTACGGAATGTTTACCTTGTTCATAAGTAACTCTGCATTTAGCACACATGTTGTTTATAAGCCGCACCGTCGCAGTAAGAAATATATCTTTTGTAGTAGTTGTAGTATGAAAGAGCGAGGTTTGCTGTATACATGAGCACGTTGTTACTGAGTCGTTTTACATAACAATACCGCCAGTTTGGCGTCACCTTCGGCAGTAGTAACCACTGAAAATATGTTTAGCTATGCCCATATTATACTATGGTTTAGAGCAGTCATTTATGAAGTTTCGTGAATTAAACTTGTAGCATATTTAACATAATATTGAATGCGGCCTATATACTAAATTGAAGTGCGTTTAAGAGTAAACACTATTTGCGGAGGAGCAAGTTGTTACAGCTGTAGGACTGGATGCACCGATTGTTTACCGAGCAACGTGTATGCTGATAGTGACTGAACGAACTGAGTTTGCTTAACTACGATGTACAAACACTCTGTTTCACATATATGGAACCTTCTGTTTGGCGCCACCCAGTTCTGTCAATGAATAAATAATGCATGGTTCATTGTGTGTGTGGCTGTGTGTGTATGTTTATGTGTGTATCTGTGTGTGAGTGTGTTTGTGTCTGTGTATCTGTGTATACGTGTGTGCGCGCGCGTGTGTATGTGTGTGCGCGCGCGTGTGTGTGTGCATGCGTGCGTGTGCTCGTGTGTGTGTGTGTGTGTGTGTTTGTGCTCGTGTGTGTGTGTGTGTGTGTGTGTGTGTGTGTGCGTGCGTGTGTGTGTTTGTGCTCGTGTGTGCGTGTGTGTGTGCTCGTGTGTGTACGTGTGTGTATATGTGCGATATGTGTGTGTGTGTGTGTGTGTGCGTGTGTGAGTGTGTGCGTGTGTGCGTGTGTGTGTGTGTGTGCGCGCGCTCGTGCGTGCGTGCGTGGATTTCGAAAAGTAAACGATGGCAGGTTCTATGTACTGGTGCTTTAGAGTCCACGACGTGTGGTTTGTGTTACTTACACTCCCTGTCATGTCATCTACGGTCCTAAAGGGCAGGTTCTGTGTACTGGTGCTTTAGAGTCCACGACGTGTGGTTTGTGTTACTTAATCTCCCTGTCACGTCATCTACGGTCCTAAATGGCAGGTTCTATGTACTGGTGCTTTAGAGTCCACGACGTGTGGTTTGTGTTACTTAATCTCCCTGTCACGTCATCTACGGTCCTAAATGGCAGGTTCTATGTACTGGTGCTTTAGAGTCCACGACGTGTGGTTTGTGTTACTTAATCTCCCTGTCACGTCATCTACGGTCCTAAATGGCAGGTTCTATGTACTGGTGCTTTAGAGTCCACGACGTGTGGTTTGAGTTACTTAATCTCCCTGTCACGTCATCTACGGTCCTAAATGGCAGGTTCTATGTACTGGTGCTTTAGAGTCCACGACGTGTGGTTTGTGTTACTTAATCTCCCTGTCACGTCATCTACGGTCATAAAGGGCAGGTTCTATGTACTGGTGCTTTAGGGTCCACGAAGTGTGGTTTGTGTTACTTACACTCCCTGTCATGTCATCTACGGTCCTAAAGGGCAGGTTCTATGTACTGGTGCTTTAGAGTCCACGACGTGTGGTTTGTGTTACTTAATCTCCCGTCACGTCATCTACGGTCATAAAGGGCAGGTTCTATGTACTGGTGCTTTAGGGTCCACGACGTGTGGTTTGTGTTACTTACACTCCCTGTCACGTCATCTACGGTCATAAAGGGCAGGTTCTATGTACTGGTGCTTTAGGGTCCACGACGTGTGGTTTGTGTTACTTACACTCCCTGTCATGTCATCTACGGTCCTAAATGGCAGGTTCTATGTACTGGTGCTTTAGAGTCCACGACGTGTGGTTTGTGTTACTTAATCTCCCTGTCACGTCATCTACGGTCATAAAGGGCAGGTTCTATGTACTGGTGCTTTAGGGTCCACGACGTGTGGTTTGTGTTACTTACACTCCCTGTCATGTCATCTACGGTCCTAAATGGCAGGTTCTATGTTCTGGTGCTTTAGAGTCCACGACGTGTGGTTTGTGTTACTTACACTCCCTGTCATGTCATCTACGGTCCTAAATGGCAGGTTCTATGTACTGGTGCTTTAGGGTCCACGACGTGTGGTTTGTGTTACTTACACTACCTGTCACGTCATCTACGGTCCTAAATGGCAGGTTCTATGTACTGGTGCTTTAGGGTCCACGACGTGTGGTTTGTGTTACTTACACTCCCTGTCATGTCATCTACGGTCCTAAAGGGCAGGTTCTATGTACTGGTGCTTTAGGGTCCACGACGTGTGGTTTGTGTTACTTACACTCCCTGTCATGTCATCTACGGTCCTAAATGGCAGGTTCTATGTACTGGTGCTTTAGGGTCCACGACGTGTGGTTTGTGTTACTTACACTCCCTGTCATGTTATCTACGGTCCTAAATGGCAGGTTCTATGTTCTGGTGCTTTAGAGTCCACGACGTGTGGTTTGTGTTACTTACACTCCCTGTCATGTCATCTACGGTCCTAAATGGCAGGTTCTATGTACTGGTGCTTTAGGGTCCACGACGTGTGGTTTGTGTTACTTACACTACCTGTCACGTCATCTACGGTCCTAAATGGCAGGTTCTATGTACTGGTGCTTTAGGGTCCACCACGTGTGGTTTGTGTTACTTACACTCCCTGTCATGTCATCTACGGTCCTAAAGGGCAGGTTCTATGTACTGGTGCTTTAGGGTCCACGACGTGTGGTTTGTGTTACTTACACTCCCTGTCATGTCATCTACGGTCCTAACTGGCAGGTTCTATGTACTGGTGCTTTAGGGTCCACGACGTGTGGTTTGTGTTACTTACACTCCCTGTCATGTCATCTACGGTCCTAAAGGGCAGGTTCTATGTACTGGTGCTTTAGGGTCCACGACGTGTGGTTTGTGTTACTTACACTCCCTGTCATGTCATCTACGGTCCTAAATGGCAGGTTCTATGTACTGGTGCTTTAGAGTCCACGACGTGTGGTTTGTGTTACTTAATCTCCCTGTCACGTCATCTACGGACCTAAAGGGCAGGTTCTATGTACTGGTGCTTTAGGGTCCACGACGTGTGGTTTGTGTTACTTACACTCCCTGTCATGTCATCTACGGTCCTAAAGGGCAGGTTCTATGTACTGGTACTTTAGGGTCCACGACGTGTGGTTTGTGTTACTTACACTCCCTGTCATGTCATCTACGGTCCTAAAGGGCAGGTTCTATGTACTGGTGCTTTAGAGTTCACGACGTGTGGTTTGTGTTACTTACACTCCCTGTCATGTCATCTACGGTCCTAAAGGGCAGGTTCTATGTACTGGTGCTTTAGAGTCCACGACGTGTGGTTTGTGTTACTTACACCCCCTGTCATGTCATCTACGGTCCTAAAAAGGCAGGTAGATTTAAAGTGTGTGTCGTACTATTTCTACTATTGTTGTGTCTTTGTGCGCTTGGTCTGTTGTTCCATGGTCGGGTGTTAGCTAATCTATGTAAAACAAACTTTGGTTCATTGTAAGTATATCTCAGCTTAGGCGCCGAAGTCCACTTGCCTCTTTCCATATGTTCATTTGCTTCCTTGGACCACTGGCTTCTGATGTATTAAAACAAACAGGGAGTTATTTACGTAGATCTATCATACTTTCTTCATTTAGCCATGAATGTGGCTATGTTCTTTCCTACTATAATTTGCAGACTACGCAAGCCACATTAAGAGGCAGTGAAAATAGAATTGGCCTTGTTTGGTTACATCTAGTAGACCCGAGTAGGGCAATGAAATGACAGTCTGCCATATTCGTTGGCGAGTGGTTGACTGAAGAAGTTCAAACGAAAATATACTAATTGGCCTTGTATTTGTCAGCTAGCAAAACCTGACTGGGCCGAAATGCCTTCTCCATTAGTTCGTCAATGATCGTTCTTTACCCTTCTTGCTGTTGGCTAAACCAGATTGGATAAATAAGGTGTCAATATACGTTGTACCTTTTTCATTTGTGTTAGTCGCTCACTAAAATTGTGCATCCGTAGTCATATATATAACAACTTAAGTTCAACACGAAAATATAATTGCCCTTAATCCCCTAATACTAAAACTTGCTTCGCCAAATTAATTACATGTATACCTTTCGCGTATGCCTATAGTTGGCTTTTATTGTTTCTGTGGCCGAGTCATGCAAGGTAGTGTCATCATTGGTTTTTTTAATCCAGGAGAATTTCAGGCTAATTAAAACTATACCTCCCCAATGGAACCTCCAATTGCACCCATTGAGGCTCACGACAGCTCTACAACTGCATCTAAACGCTAGCCTTTTTCAGTGAGGGCGGAAGTTCCACAACAAATCCTAGATAGTTGACTGGTAAACATTGATAGATTAGACGACAGTGGTCCAGGAAGCGAATAAACATTGGAAGATCAGACGCCAGTGGTCCATGGAAGCGAATACACATTGGCAGATCAGACGCCAGTGGTCCATGGGAGCGAATAAACATTGGAAGATCAGACGCCAGTGGTTCATGGAAGCGAATAAACATTGGTAGATCTGACGCCAGTGGTCCATGGAAGTGAATAAACATTGGAAGACCAGACGCCAGTGGTCCATGGAAGCAAATAAACATTGGAAGATCAGACGCCAGTGGTCCATGGAAACGAATAAACATTGGTAGATCAGACGCCAGTGGCCCATGGAAACGAATAAACACTGGTAGATCAGACATCAGTGGTCCATGGTAGCGAATAAACATACAGTGTATATCGACCCCTCGAGGAGATATACTTACAAGACAATGTATAGATATTATGTGTCCAACAATTTTAGTAATTTGGATACTGGTGACTTTGAAATGATACCTCATTTCGGTGATGTCTGATCACATGGAAATGGATGAATGTGTGAACTACAACACGAATAATATACACTTTAAACGGTGCGTGTTTTGCTCTACGTAAAATAGACTGTTCAAAACTATTTTTTAGGCGTAAACAAATCAATGAAAATAGCGTCAAAGAAAGAATTGTGTGTGTTTATTGCATTGATTAAAATTGAAGATTAATCTGTTTACTATATACTATGCAGTAATTTATCATAATATATATATATATATACATACATACATACATAATAAATAATCACGACACAACATTCGATATATTTAATGATACACACTATAAAATGGTTCGATTTATATTACTTTGTGAAAAGATAAATAAAAATACACTTTAAAAAAATTCCGTGTTAGGGTTGAACCAGTGTCGATAGTTAAAACACGCGCGCGCTGACCCAACGCACTTAACCACTCGGCCACAGGGAATGACGGGAAAATAATTAGCCGGATTTAGGGTTCTGCTAAATTGTACAACTTTTCCTTCATGTAATGTTATGATATCATATAACGTTACTTTCTGCAGTCTGTCGCATAATTTTTTTCAACAAAGTTGGTATTCGTCTGGAACCATAAAATAAATGCTTGTCGCTCTATAATGTTTATATTACATCGGGATACCACGCAATAACTCATTTGGACGCTAGCTTAACATCTATCGCTGTAAACATGCTGTGAACGTATTGAAAGTGCTGGCATCTTGCGCGACATTCGCGCCTCTGACGTCACACATAGGCATGCCAAAAAGCGCTCCAAAAATATGCACATTCGAAGAAGACCAGTTGCACAGCGTAAATTGTGAAATTATTAATATTTTTGAATTCTGGTAAAATTATTGTTTTGATGGAAATGGATATATACAGGTAGATATAATATAATATGAATTCAAACAATAGGATTTTATGTTCCAAAAAAAATCATATAATAGAGATCAGTGCACCTCACGGCGCCTGCATAATCTAGGCTAGCTGCGCTGATGTCGGCCACTGGGGAACTGTATTGACATCTCTGGTCCGAATCTTGGAGAACGGCGCTTGTGATCTTGAGATATCTTGGCATAGTTCGTAAAATTGACATTAAGCTCATTCTGTCGACTATCGCAGTGACTGGCTTCGACATATTATCGCTAGGTGGCGTGTCTGTTTTTTATGAACTGTCACATTCCGAATTAATTATGACCAAAGCCGATCTGCTTAAAATGTTGACCTCTGGTTGCGTGAATGATACGTTTTATTTTGAAATTCGAACTGTTCGTATACGGAGTAAGTCTTATAACCAGAAATAATAATTATATGAAAAACTAATTGCACCATACAATTTCGAAATTTTGTGATTTTCAGAGCATTGTTTTCGGAGGATGTATATCCTATCTCTATTAATGGAACGGTCTGCGTAGGCTATATATAAATATATATATATAAATATATATATATATATATAAATATATATATATAAATACATATATATATATATATATATAAGCCTAAGGGAAGGATAGGTCGACCGCTCCATTGTGAGAGATAGGATATACAACCTCCGAGAAAACTTCTCTCAAAATCACGAACAATATTTTTTGGGTGCAAATAATTATTGATATCTTTATATGTCTGGGTACACTACGTATAATAAGAGTTTGAATTTTAAAATAAAAGATATTGTCTACGCAACCAGGGGTCAAAACTTTATGCAGACATGCTCGGGTCTGCTTAAAAACGGCGGTCTGCCTAAGGCGGTTCTTTGTGCATAGTCGACGTATGCTTTATTATATACCAAAATGTGTTACCCTTCACAGGACAAAATCCTCCGGACGATTCTGTGGTGCACAAGTTATATCATGTTATGTTTATACTGAGTATTCTAACAACTGAAATAATTAATATTCATGTATTACTAGTACAAATCACCTTAATAACAACGCATATTTCTGGCACGATCCCGTTAGACGACTACTTTCGGCACGAGACAACGCTCGCCCCGCTACACCGGGTCATAAATATAGTCTAAAGCACACAGCTAGGTACACTGACTCGGTTCATTTCGCAAAAACTCTCCTGTCTAAACTTTTTGGCAGCTGCCCAAGTTATACATTAAAGAAAGCATACTTTAACTACAAGCATAACATCGCGCATTTTGGCACGCACATAAAATTATCGTTTAAATAGTTCGTATTGATGTGTCGAAGGTTCATACTGCAATCCTGCAACAATCGGTACTCACCTCAACGACCGTCTAGTCGGAGCATTAAGCCAAATTACAATTACTCCGCGAAAGATATTCAATGATACAACTCCATATTAATTTTTATAGCGTTATGAACTGAGTTATTCGAAGCAAAACAAAATTGTTGAAAACATTAGCGAGAAGGATCGATTCGTTCCGACCTCACTTTACAACGATTTGTTGTCTCAACACGTTGTACCATTTGGAATATGTCATTTTGGGGCATAAAACAGTCAGCAGAGGCAGTCGATGTACAATGCGAGACGGTTTGTCTGGCTCGAACGGGGATTTACACTTCCAAATGAGACAGGAAAGATTCATTCGACTCATCAGAAATCAAGCGAATGGTTGACACAGCATACGTCAACTATAATTAAAGTCCATCTCTAGCGTTCTCATACGACATCCATCTTATTAATATTCTACAGCCACGCGATGTTATTACAAATGTTGTCAGCAAAATCGATTTTGCTTTCGAAGTTATTCATGCCGCAATTACGGCGATCTTTCTCAGCGGAAACCCATTTAACTAGATAATATTTATCAACGACTTCAACACGACGGCGATCAACATGAGACTTTAGACGTGTTGTCAGTCTAACGGCGCCAAATAGGCTGGCTGTGATCGTCTTCCGCCTGCTAGGTATATAGGTCATGTTTCCTCCTAGACTTCGTCTCCGTCTCCGTCGCCGTCGTCTCTGTCGCCGTCGTCTCTGTCGCCGTCGTCTCTGTCGCCGTCGTCGTCGTCGTCGCCGTCGCCGTCGTCGTCGTCGCCGTCGCCAAATAACTGTCACAAAGGCTGGGCTGATAGCTGTGTCGTAAGACTCAGATATCAAGATTGAAAATTTTGAAAATTGATCCATGGAAGTAATATATTTATTCCTCAGTGAGGAATGACGTTTTCTCTGTGTTATGTATTCAGTAGTCATATAACAATCAACAGCAAATAATAAACAGAAGTGCCGTCAGTGGTGTACATTCTGTGCATGAACTATACATGGTTAGGAACAATCTGACTGACTTGTGCGCAAAGAACACTTAGTTCAACGTCATTGTCTTAGTAAACCAGCCCAAGCACAAAGAGTGTAAAAAAGCCACTCTTATTTAGGCGATCTGGCATTTCTTTAATTACACTCCGATATAATCCACCAATGTAACACATAGCTCTTTAATCATGCAAATAGTAAAATTATTATTTTGAAGTACAATGACAATGTTTCAAGTAAAGCTGCGCTTACCGATTGCCCAGTGGTGCGGCGGATTACACGACGGTGTCTTTCCGATTACATGATGGTGTCTTTCCGATTACACGATGGTGTCTTTTCGGTTATATGATGGTGTCTTTCCGATTACACTATGGTGTCTTTCCGATTACATGATGGTGTCTTTCCGATTACACGATGGTGTCTTTTCTATTATATGATGGTGTCTTTCCCATTACACGATGATGTCTTTCCGATTACACGATTGTGTCTTTCCAATTACACGATGGTGTATTTCTGATTACACGATGGTACATTTCTGATTACACGATGGTGTCTTTCTGATTACAGGATTGTGTCAATCCTATTCCACAATGGTGTCTTTCCGATTACACGACAGTGTCTTTCCTATTACATGATGGTGCTTTTCCGATTACATAATGGTATCTTTCCAATTACGTGATGGAGTCTTTCCGATTACACGATGTTGTATTTCCGATTACATGATGGTGTCATTACGATTGCACGATGGTGTATTTCATGATGGTGTCATTCCGATTACATTATGGTGTCTTTCCAATTACATGATGGTCTCTTTCCAATGACATGATGGTATATTTCTAATTACATGATGGTCTCTTTCCAATGACATGATGGTATCTTTCCGATTACATGATGGTCTCTTTCCAATTACATGATGGTTTCTTTCCAATTACATGATGGGATCTTTCCAATTACATGATGGTATCTTTCCGATTACATGATGGTGTCTTTCTGATTATATGATGATGTCTTTCCATGATGATGTCACTCAATTAGGATAATATCTTTCGGATTGCATTGTAGTGTCTTTCTGATTTCACAATGGTGTCTTTCTGATTGCAATATGGTGTCTTTCCGATTACACGATGGCGTCTTTCTGATTAGACGATAGTGTGTTTTCGATTACAGGATGGTGTCTTTCAGATTACATGATGGTGACTTTTTGATTACATGATGGTGTCTTTCTGATTACATGGTGGTGTCTCTCAGATAACTTGATGGTGTCTTTCCGGTTGAGATGGCGGTGTTTTTCTGGTATCCAGGTTATTTCATTAGATGGACATGTGACCCGTAAACGCGCCGATGTGAATGTGTCTTTCCTGGAATTTCCGGGAGTCTCCTAGATGTTTGTATCTCCAACAGCATCTCCTGCAACAGCACGAGAGACGTGCTGAACAGCTGAAGTTCCGGCGAGAAATCTTCAACAGCACACCCCGTATTCCTATGTCAAGATCCAAGACAGCGCGACGAGACAGCGCGACACGGGAAGCGTGCAGAAACGCTGATGAATCTCCCGTAATTAAAACAAGGTTGGTAGGCATACTTTCCGATTGTATGAAGGTGTATGTCGTTCCGGTTACATGGTGGTGTTTCGTTGGTTAGCTTCATACCGACAAGCCGTGCGTCGATTAGCCGGTTCGGGCAGACAGGCGCCAACCAGCCGGGTCGCCGTTCAGACATTAGCCGGGTGAACGAATTTTTGTAAAAATGGCAAATTTTATATGGTTGATTACTGACTGTTTCACCGCAATCCGGTTCCACAGACGTTAGTAATAAAATGTAAATAGTCATCGCATGTCCATACGTGGCTGCACAACCCCAGTTGTTCTGAATACAATTCCCTGTTTTGAACCATACAGGAAGTGTTGCGTCACCGATGCAGCACTGTCGTTCCTTATTGAAAACACAACCCACTGAGCGTGAAAAAGATTCGTTTAGAATATAATTATGAAGTTTATTCCTTTAAATGTTGTCCAGATCAATTTATACATATTTATTTTATATTTAAATAATGAACCAATTTGTCCGATGGATTCGCCAGAACTATGTTTATAGATTTCGCGAAATAAATCCGAAATGACTCGAGCGAAAAACATCGGATTCAGGAAGGACTCCTTAATCAGCGCTTATCCCAATGACTAATCGGGGCATCGGTACCGTTTAAACGATCGCCGGTTAAACGGTGTTCGTCTCAGCAATTACACAGGCAATCGACACCCTTCGATCACCCGGCTATTCAACAATACGTAAGACCCACGCAATGTGAAGTCGGCGCTCCAAAAGATGCCTAGAAATTATAATAATATAGTGTGTATGTACAGCAGGCCTCCATATTCTGTTAGGGTATGGCTATTGCACATTTCTATTTACGATGACGCCTGATCTTGTGTATAACTTTTATATAAGTTTTTGCTGACTGCCACGTAGTGGAAGCGTGGCTTGAAAAATAACTACAAGAGTCAGGTGAACTCGTAGGATGGACTTAGACAGACCACAGCAAGCAATGAACTCGGCAGTAGAAATATTGTGTGTGTGTGTGTGTGTGTGTGTGTGTGTGTGTGTGTGTGTGTGTGTGTGTGTGTGTGTGTGTGTGTGTGTGATATATATATATATTATAGAGAGATAGAGAGAGAGAGAGAGCGAGAGAGCGAGAGAGCGAGAGAGCGAGAGAGCGAGAGAGCGAGAGAGCGAGAGAGCGAGAGAGCGAGAGAGTGAGAGAGCGAGCGAGAGAGAGAGAGCGAGAGCGAGAGAGAGAGCGCGAGAGAGAAGGATATATATATATATGTATATATATATATATATGTATATATATATATATATAAAGAGAAAGAGAGCATACTTGCAGCTTAATTTTGTGAGCAAACACGTGTTGTGCGATAGATAGTCTGTGTAAGGTATGTACTGTTCTTCAACAGAGCTAAGGACCATAAGCCGGACTGAGCGACGGTGCAATAGGTTTTAGGTTCGACCCGTCACCAGGAAACAAATGTTTCGAACCCCAGGTGGCCGGTCGTTTGTTTAGTAACAGTTGGGTAACAGTAAACAGGCATGTGGGCGTAGAACAGGGTTCCGCAAACGTTTATAGGTGTGTGTCAACTTTTGTTAAATTATCTCTCTGCGGGCCAACACGTTTTATTAGGTAAGGCATAAGCATAAAACACCTTTCCGCTATGTTTGAGGTGTTAGATGTCTGCGCCATATATAAAACCTGCGATCGATTCTGAATGTGCGCAAGACGTAATAGGATAATCTACAGGCATGCGCGGTGGTCTACACCATTGCCGCAAACAATAACAAAGATGGATGTTGCCTTAACACAAGGATTTACCTACACAAGGGATCCGATCACATTTTAAATTCACCGTTGATGGCAGAGCTAATCTTCTGCGTGATCGTAGAGACATTCTTAAACTGGCCTCCACTGGCGTTACGTTACCAACACGATGACCGCGTTAGTCAATGTCGCGTACTTGAAACTTCTTTAATCGGCTCGCAAATCATCAAAACCAGCTTTAGCTAAGTATTGATACATCTACCCCTGCTTTGGGAATACTGTCACCCAAATCCTTGCGCGTCTTTAAATCGCATTATAATGTAACATCACACTATCTTTGTCCGGCATTTAAAAAGAATCAACTTTGCAGAACGAAGACGTTCACTTCTTGACAATTTGCAAAATCGCCTAACTTGCACATTTTAGACTCTATATTCGCAAACGGGAGTGTAATTATTGCCTGACCCAACAACTGACTATGCACATTTACCTTAGTCCACTGCGCGCGGAACTGGTTCCGACCAGGGGTGACAATAGCAACCCAGGCAAATGTCAACAAGTCAGTAGTTGACAGTGTACTTGTTTATTGTTAGTAACAAAGGAAGGAACTCCTGTGCCAGATCTCAAGTGGCGGTGATTATGGACCAGATGTCCAGAGTGGAATCCCTTTGATACATATGTGGGATCATGTTCTTGGGCCAAATGTCCAGGGTAGAACTCCCGGGCTAGATCTCTAGAGGCAGAATTATAGTCAATGTCAACTATATAATACGCGGTCATTTGCTAGGTTTACAAGATCGAATAGTTCATTGTCAACAGAAATACTGATCCCGTATCTAAGTGGCAACCAGTAACAGCCAAAACGACCACATTACTGCTGCGGACATCGGAAACATGTTAAAATAATTAATCTGCCATTGACCAAAATTACATAAATAGATGTGTTATACCAGAAGTATAAAATGCTACGTTACACTTACAGATATACGTGAACTATAATGTTGCAAATTTAGTTTGTTCTACACCACTGTGATTTTTGCAACGAGGCGATCGAACAAAGTGCTCTCTTCAATTACAATAAAACTGCTTATCTTATATACAATAAGATGCACAATTGTAACATTACGGCGTGCATCAGCGTGAGACGACGGCAGGAAGTACTGCGGTAATCCAATATTAATCAGGCGTGTAGCAGAATCAATAGTGTGGAGCGACTGGGCCGACAGACGTTAATGACGTCAAAGTCGCCACGGGCACTTCAGATGAACGGCTCATCTTTTTTGTTATCTGGTCTCTCGCTTAGCCGCGCCACAGTGTTGTATGTCACGCTAAAAAGCAGACGCCATCTGTTAATGCATCCCCGTAGACGTGTTCGCGGCAAGCGGCCGCGCTAGCCACCAGGCAATACTCGCACGCCGGTGTCGGACGCGTTGGACGTGGAGGAGGCTACGAAACGTGCACGCCAGACTGACAGTCACGGGACGTCACGAGCTAGTCGTGTGCACACACAAACGGCGGCGTCCCGACTGCGCGCGCGAGACCGGAAAGCATGGTGAGTAGAGGCACCAGGAGATTCGTCGTGTTCATTAGCTCGTTATAATTGTTTGCGACACAAAGCCGATGAGTTGCCGTAGTTGTTGACGCGGCCTATCGTGCTGGATCCACGTATTATTGGTGCCCACGTGGCCACAGCAGTTGTCTACTTTATCGCATCACTTAGATGCGACAAAGGACACATGTAGTGATTGCCACAACATCTGGCCCGAGCGCAATGGCGCATGACGCTGTCGAGCGTGTCAATGGGTTTTCATCCGATGTAAACATGTCGAAGAGAAGCGAACATCAGCGTTATCGTCTTTATGTGTGCACCCGTAGGGCGTAAAGCATTCCCAGCTAAACTAAGCTCTCGCCGCATTATGTGTGTGGTTAATATTGAGTATTGACTGTATAATTATATCGGAAGAAGAAGATTCTGTTTCACTTATTACATTTACGGCATCTAAGAGAACCAGGAGGCATCACGTGTCTCCTCGATCGTAAGATGACTACTTATTAACAAGGCGCTTATGCCAGAATGAGTTTTACTGGATGTCCAAATGTGCATTTTTGGTGGTCAACGGAACACACCAAATAATTCACATACATTACAGTAAAGGGACACTATACAGGGAAGACAGGATGGGATAACTATGTGGTTTGACTCCGAGAGAGCGTGCATGCCTCCATAAATTGTAAGAATGTTCCAGTTTTACCTTCGATGTAAGGCTATCCGCGCACTACTTTTTTTGGGTTGGATTTGTCATCGCGTTGTTCACCACGACAACCCGAGATGGCGTCGTCTTACCACAGGGCAGAAAGACGTTAGATGCCCGAAATAGGCCGTTGCGAGTAAATCATCATCTCTTCAGGCAAACGTACGTCTTCTAAATAGTAAGTACATTTCTTGTTACACTGTTATGTGATGTGGGAGAAACGGGTATACCTGTGACGTGACATGTATTGGAGAATATATTGAGCGGAAATGCACTGAAATGAACCGCCGCATCGAATAACGGGAACTTGAACATGTAATAGCTGTAGAACGTGACGCAAATCTACAAAACAAACATCTTTGGAAAGGTGTATACTCATTTAACCCTTAGATAATGCACATCTCGTGAAAACATATAATAATATAAGTATCTATGACTACCTGTCGAAACGACGATGTAAATTCTATATGTTTTTGTGATGTCTGAGTTGGTATTTATTAGTATTGATTTATGTATACTATCAAAATTCCCCATCCTACGGACGGCGCTACATACACACAGACACAGAAGACGGGGTTTCCGTAGTTGTCATACATGACGTTGTGGTGACGTAAATGTGAGCAGTTAAGTTACGTATAACGTCCCGAACTGATTACAGGTCCTCGGGGCATTCGCAATAAACACGCGGAACGGTTTGAACAATCGATTTACACCCGTCTAACGTCCGGTATGAACACTAAACCTCGTAAGAAGTCTTAGCCAACGTGGAATTATGACGATCGTACATGTCTTCCGAGAAGACGTAGACGAGCCCCTGATACTTTGACGGCAGAGATGGAAGCCTTCTAGGATGATAACGTTAACATACTCCCACACGCAATCGCACACACGTACACATACATACACACACACACGCAGGCACGCACGCACACACACATATATACTAGAAACCAGTACCCTTTAACCAACTGGTAATTTCGAAAACACAAAAGCGCTACTTTTCTTCCGAAGAATCGTAGATTAATCAATGGAAGTTCGGCGTTTGGTGTGCAAGCCCTGTAGGAGAAAAACATTGACCTACTCCCCACATACGTACGTACGTACGTACGTGTGTATGTACATACATACATGCGTGCATACATACACACATACACATACATACATACATACATACATACACACACACCCACCCACACATACACACACACAGGCTGGCTAGATTATAGACGTAAACACTTTAGTCACTGTGTTTTAATAGATAACCTAAATATCGAGGAATACAAAGGGGGTATGGGAGTCTATGATTACGTTTCATCATTGTTGACTTGCACGTCTTTATTTTCGAACAGAATCAACTGAGCACCACACCTCAACACCAGCACAAGACACCTTTGCTATGTTTGCACCTTTGTTGGCAAATGGCAGCAGCAGGTTGGTATTGTTCACCATATTATCATGTCAAAGTCGACGATGCTCCGGAACCTTGCCAACACAGCCCTATCCAAATGACAACGTTCATTCTGCTGCATCGAAAGCGACCTTGAAATATGTGCCGTTTGTAGGTCTGGTCTAATGTTTCAACAATTAATTGTGACTACGTTTGGTTGACAGTACGTGAAGTACGTGCGTGAGGGATGGGCTGTCAGCGAAGACAGCAGTACGTGCGCGAGGGAGAGGCGTTCAGCGAGAAAGACGCCATGACGTCTAGGACGTGCGCGCAGCTAACGGAATGACACTAAGCCCGTGTTCACATCTAATTTTCAACCGAATTACGATGCGGATCAACTAATTCGGCTCTGTTCACATACACAAAGTTAAGCCGAATTAAAGCGCCAACCGAATTAGTGCACCAGGGGCGTGGTGTGCGGGTCATAAGTCATACTTTTCGTGAGACTACAACCCTCTGCCATGTAGCAGCGCCGCCATCGCCGAATCAAAGCAAACGGAGCGTTCACATTGGCTTGGTCCGCATCCTAATTCAGTTAGCCGAATTCTAATTCACCGATTTTCACGCATTAGAATTCGGGTAGCTTAATGCGGATCAAGAATGTTCACATTGCGCTACCCGAATTGGGATCCGCATTATAATGCGAATTAAAGTTTTTATGTGAACACGGCCTAAGATTGCGCCTGGGACTCGGAGTCTAGACTTCATATTCAGTGCTGGTGCACATAGTGGCGTAGCAGGGACGCTTTGGGGAAGTTCGACTAATATCGTTATGCACTCACAAATAAAATTTTGTTCTTTAAATTAAAATCGATTTTGCTCGTTAACAGCTGGCTTGTATACTGAATACAGTCAACGCACGGGTACGACACAGGAACATTTTGAGCGCCGGTGTGTCACGGAAATAGTATCCTTTCTGACATGGCAGCGGCTTTTTGCATTTTAAAAATGCACCTTAAATTTGACAACGGGTTGTTTTTAATGACGGATTGTCATTATAAGCTCATAATCTCAGTGGAACGGTCCCCCGGCGTCACAGTAGTCAAGCCACCGCAGTAACACATGCTAAAACTAAAACTAAATATTCGCAACACGTGAGCATCGGGAAACCGGCCCACAACTGTAGTTCAATTGTTGATCACTAGACGCCGTATACGTTGTGAATGATGTGTACTAACGTTGGGTGTTGAGTGGCGAGGAGAGCGTGTATGAAACAGTCGCCTAAACCCAGTATTACGTCGCTTTAATATACCAAAATGTAAGCATTCTGTAAGATTTAGTAGTTTCTATGAAGCGTTTCGCCACTTCTGTGCAGTGCTTGGCAATGGAAGCGCGTCTGCTTGTAACAAACCATCCCACAGTCGTAGTTCAACATTAATCGTATTCACCAGATGCCGTACGTGTTGTGAATAGTGTCTATTATTGTTCACAACAACAGGCTGACATTTGATGGCAATAAATTATATTTGTGTATATGCCATTAGATACTGTGCCTAGAAATAGGTTATTGATGTACAATAGCCCTATCAGCAACAGCGATTGATACAGCTGGTACACATTGCCAAGTTACATAGTTATTAGCATGTGGAATGGATTTAGTCTCACTGATACCATGAGCATTCATATTCACATGGTAATCGCTTTTTTAATAATAAAGGTTACAGGTAACACGATGACGTGTTGTCAATTACTTATATTATGTTTTGCTTTCCACTTCACTGTGTTGATAGTGCTGCTCCCGGTAGATATGTGGTTAACTAAACGTGCTACCCCGGGTGTCTTGTTGGGACACTGAACACCAGCTTTTCAATGCGTGTATGCTCGCAGAAATACAAGTAAATGGACGAAGGAGCAGCAAAGTACAGTGAGATCAACAAGAAGATCAGAAAGGGAATGTAAAAAGCCAAAAAAATGGATTGAAGAACAGTGCACGAAAATTGAAGATTGCCTCACCAATAACAACAGCAAAAGAGCATACCAAGTCGTGAGAGAATTGACAAAGCAAAGGCAGGAGAAAGTCAACACAATTCAAGACAAAGAAGGGAAATGCCTCACCGAAGAAAAAAACATTATCAACAGATGGACGGAGTTATACAACTTCCAGACCAACGGAGATCCTAGTGTTCTAGCCAGCCAAGAATCATCAAATGGGGACGACTTTCCAATGTTACGTGAAGAAATGGAGATAGCTGTAAGATCACTAAAGAAGGGAAAAGCTGCTGGATTTGACAACATGCCAGCAGAACTGATAATGAACGGAGGAGAAACGGTGATAGGCATCCTCACCAACATCTGCAACAAAATCTGGCAGACTGGAGAGTGACCAACAACATGGATTCAATCACTGATAATTACTCTCCCCAAGAAAGGCAACCTACAACAATGTAAAAACTACCGAACCATCAGCCTCATTAACCATGCCAGCAAAGTGATGCTGAGAGTCGTCTTGAACAGATTGAAACCACGAGTAGAAGAGATCATCGCCGAAGAACAGGCGGGCTTTTGTAATGGAAGAAGCACCACGGAACAAATATTCAATCTTCGTGTTCTGGGTGAGAAATACCTGCAACATCAACAAGAACTATTCCATGTCTTCATTGATTTCAAGAAGGTATTTGACAGGGTGTGACATGCAGCACTATAAGCAACAATGAAGAACTACAATATTGGACGAAAACTAGTACATGCCATCGATCAGCTATACGCTAAAGCTAGCAGAGCAGTACTGGTGCAAGGCGCTGTAGGTGAATGGTTCCACACAACATCAGTCGCAGTCCGTCAAGGATGCCTCTCGTCACCTACATTATTCAACACATCCCTGGAACGAATAATGACAGATGCCCTGGAAGATCACACTGGCACAGTCAACATTGGAGGACGCATCATCACCAACCTACGGTTCGCTGATGACATCGACGGGTTGGCTGGGAGTGAAGAGGAACTTGCTAACATTGTGAACCGACTGGACGAAACATCAGCCAGATATGGAATGGAAATTAGCACAGAAAAAAACAAGCTAATGACAAACAGCAAAAATGCAATGAGGTCCCGAATAACTGCCAATGGACACGAACTGGAAACAGTAAGTCAGTTCAAGTACCACGGAGCTATCACCAATGACGAGGGTTCCAGGAACGAAATCCTTGCAAGATCTGCGCAAACATTAGCAGCACTGACAAAATAGAAACCAGTTTGGAGAGACAAGAACATCGCACTGAATTCCAAACTTAAACTAGTACGTACACTGGTCCTTTCCATCTTTCTGTATGCATGTGAATCATGGACCCTAACAGTGGAACTGCAAAGAAGATTGACGCATTGGAAGTGAAATGCTACCGAAGAATCCTCTGTATTTCATACACTGACCACATCACCAACGATGAAATCGGAAAAATCATCACTCAACATGTGGGACATTACGGAGACCTGCTGACCACAGTAAAAAAGAGGAAACTGAGATGGTATGACCATGTAACACGATCAAGCGGGCTCACAAAGGAAACAAAGACAGGGAAGACAGAGGATGAGATGGTCAGACAATATTGCAGAATGGACTGGGAAGACCTTCGCAGAAACTCAGACATTAGCACACAACCGCGAAAACTAGCTTCGACTGGTGAAACATTCAGCAATGCAGCGCCCCAATGACCCAGGCGGGTTACGGGAGCAGTAAGTAAAAAGTAAGTAAGTAAGTAAGTAAGTAAGTAAGTATGCTCGCATGGGAGGTCTGACTGACCAGCTCTATTTCCTGGCAGAGCGGTGCGTGCCCTTTCTGACCGTCCCGCTCCGTATGTCCGGCCAACGGCAGCCGAGTTACTGGTGGCAATCACATCAACCATCGATACGTCTTCGTCGATGTATTTGTGGACGGGTCTAGTCTCTACGTCACACCCCCTTGGCGTTCGTCTGGCCACTGGTGATCCAATATCGGCAGCAATCAATGCGCTCCAACGGGGCGGACATGTGTACCCGTAATGGGCGTTCTCAGCTTCAACGAATCGTATTAATATGCTTGTAATAATTGCTATGTGCAACTAACTGTCGGTTCGTTTGGCGACGCTTGCGTGCAGTTCATGGAAGACAGATAATTATATGGAAAGAAGTCTGCGTGCCTGCGTGCCTGCGTGCCTGCCTGCCTGCCAGCCAGCCAGCCAGCCAGCCTGTCTGCCTCTGTTGGACGGTGGGGTCGTATTCCGCTAACCGAGGCTGTGTTGCTGCCTATGTCTATGTCTATGTCTATGTCTAGGCCTTACCTAATACATCACTTACATAACTCCAAACTCGATACACCTCCGACTTGTCTGCAACTCCTCCGTGCAATATGTTAACGCTTGGGGCAATTCATCACTGTCTCTGGAGCTGTCAGATTATGCAACAATGTAACGCCGCAATGCCTCGCTCTCAGACAAGGCCTGACGTCATCTTGTGACGTAATATGACATCGTTCACATATTTTCTTCTTTTTACGTGTTTATGTGATTATATATTAGTCATAATCGCGTTAACATTCATAAATTCCTAGGACAGATATTCTTAACGCGCATCACATTCTACCCAAACACATTTGCGCCACGTAATTACATGTGTAATTTGTTACATTCTTCGCTGTGGAACAACCAAACTCGAAACATTTATAATTCCATTCACTCTCAAACACTACCCATGCAACGCGAGCCGTAGAACTCCACCGACGCCGGGCCAGTGTGGCACACAGTACCTTCTAAATTAGTTCTTCTAAACTTATATATATTGTATTACTAATTTGCTGTTGATAAATACTACTTTTGTTTACCTAATGTTCACAACTGTGTATGTCCTCCACGCACCTACTCAGAGTTTAGGCAACGATTGTGGACGAACTCTGATGTAGAGTGCAACCTCACTGAGATGGTCACTCATGGGACTGGACAAAGGTAACGTGACTGGCGAGGTGACCATATTTGCGTGACTAGTTTCCTATACGTTACTGTTAACGAAATGATTTGGGACTGTCATACGGTAACCTTAATTACGAGGTGGCTGTATTACTGAGGTGACCGTAAAGCGAGGTTCGAACATAGTACGTCTGTCTATCTGTCATTACGACGTGACAAATTGTGCATGTATAATGATATAATGGTATATAATGATATAAGCACAGGGAATTTTAGAATTTTTATTACATACATAATTATGGCCGCGGTATATGGAACGTGTGTGGAATACAAATTATAGAGAACACTAACAGGAAATGTGTAGCGACGCGACAAATAAACGCCACATGTACTTATACAGCTGAGGTTGTTTTCGTGCCTGGTTGCGTGGAGAAGAGTAGAATGGTGTTCACCAAGGCTCAGGCATTCCGCGACACAATATTAGCTTGTGTTGACTTTGTCGCATTGGACATCTGAACATACATTGATGTGTTTTCCACGCCTTAACTCTGCTCTGTATAACACTGCAACGTCACATCGTACCGGCTTCATGTATACGCATTACGTACGGATTCCTTTCATTTTCGGATAAATAAAAAGTCATATCCCGTTTTAATATGGATTTGCCTTATATTCATCATCATTCATCATTGCGTAACCGTAGGATCCCGTGGTTGGGTGAAGGCCTCAGCATGTCGTTTCCAAATCTGCCTGTCTTGCGCTATCCTCTGTCAGATGGTGCCCTTCCAGTACTCGTCTAGTTCGTCTTCGTCTCTTCACCGTATCGTCAGTCTCCCTCTAGATCGTTTCCCTTCGTAAGGTCTCCAGGTTGTGTTACGCGATGTCCATCGGTTGTCTCGTAGTCTGCTGGTGTGCCCTGCCCAGGTCAATTTCTGTTTTCTGATTTGTTCTATCACGTCTATGACCTTTGTCTTCTGTCTTACCCAGATGTTTGTTTTATTCTCCCGATATGTGATTTTTAACATATTTCTTTCCATCTTTATTTGTGCGGCTGCTAGCTTGCTTTTTGACTGGATGGTGAGTGTCCATGTTTCCGCGCCGTATGTCATTGCTGGAAGTACGCATGAGTTGTAGACTTGTCTCTTCAAGCAGGTTCCAAAGCCCTTGAATATGTCGCGTTGTTTGGCGAATGCTGTCCAGCCGGCGGTGATTCGTTTTTGAACCTCCTTGTCTTGGTTTGTGATTCTGATACTGTATCGCTGTCCCAGATAGACGTAGCTTTCAACGTTCTCTATCTGAGTGGTGTTCCTATATATTGGTGTGTCATATGAGTTCTAGTTGTAGTTGTTTCTAGCCTTATAATGAAGAAGTATTATCGCCTTATATTGAAGAATCGTAATTACATATTACATTCTTTGTTCATCACATACGTATACATTCGAAATATATACAAAGCGCACGAAGAGCAAACACCCTTGATGGTAAGCATATTTTTCCCGGCAAAACTCATCGTTTCTTGTTTTTAAATTAATGTATATCTTAACTAGTCCTATAGGTAGATGGCAGCACTCGAATGCTATAAATATAGGTCGGTTAACCAATAACAAAAACGGGATACGATTTTATATATAATTTCAAGCTAAGACATACGGATTTCAACCATGAAAGTTAGACATGTGTGATTATTGCCATACGAAGTTTAGGGAAACAAGACATCCGCCCGCTGTCATGATTTGATCAAGTGTTTTCAATCAGGACGACTAATTTGGGTATTTTGGCTAAAACGAGGAAGATGAATTCAAGGTGCACAAACCGCACATGCTGATTCTTTCTCAGGAGTCGTCTCATAAGTAGTGTTGATTCTTTTTCTGGGGTCGTCTCATAAGTAGTGTTGATTCTTTCTCAGGGGTCGCCTCACTATAGTGTATATCCTTTCTTAGGAGTCGTCTCATAAGTAGTATTGATTATTTCTTAGGGGTCGTCTCATAAGTAGTATTGATTCTTTCTTAGGGGTCGTCTCATGACTTAGTCGTGTTGATTCTTCCTTGTGGGTCGTCTCACAAGTCCCAACAAGTATAATGTTTCGCAATAACTAAAACCTCACCACCGATGCACGGATTGAGAGCGAGTAAGATGGCTTCCGAAACCATAACCAAACGCCACCGGATTAAACAGACATGACAGTGGTTGGCAAGACAGTACCCACCACGCTGCCTGGTTCTGATATACGCAATAGCGTCAATGTGTATTAATATAAATTCCACTCGATAGGTGGCGCCACTGTACTGATTTACCCCCCTCGGTACGTGGTGTCAACCCAACCAAAAAAAACCACCCAACCATACGTGACGTAGTACGTTTTGGGGACTGCGGACTTGTGCCATCACGTCTTAGAGATACGGTACACATAATTTCGAGGGGCGTCAAGCATTTTGCTGCAGCTATTTCTGAACGCGGAACAGGCGCATTAATAATGTGCACAGACTGTCGATATTGACAGCAAGCATTTTCGCAGAGATGATTGAGTAGATAGGTTTACGTGGTTTCGACGAAATTCGCCGATCATGCCAGGGAGATAATGATAATGGATGTCACGAAATGTTATTGATTTCTACGGTTAAATGTGTCTGCAATTACACAATACACCGACATTGTCGCACATTGGGGAAATTAGCTGTAGTCTCTGTTCTTCTTGCGCTGAATCGGCCTCGGTAGTCTTCGCATTTACGCCACAGTCCAGCTTCAAAGGGCCTATATTTTATGTGACGTCGAAGGACTCTAGTTGTGTTCTGCAGGTCTGACGCATATAAACAACACACACAATGTAGCCCGTAGTACGCCAACTTCAGCTCCCGGACTGGCTCGAAGCCAGGAGAGCTAAATTTGTATACGTCGGTTTATAAGAGATCACGCACGCACGTTCGCACGCACACATACACAAGCATAAACAAACATGCACACACACGCACACACGAACACACGCACCCGCACCCGCACACGCACACACACAGTACGTATTTTTGTTCAGTGTTTCAAACCTTATATACTGCTAGGTATAATGCGCCGCCGGGTGCTAGATCACAGCCTTTTCACCCGATTCGTGATAATTGTATACTTCCTCTGTCGATCCTGTCAGATATACAGCGACTCTGACTTCACCTCGCCTCCTGAGTCACGTCTCCGGTGGCTGAAACATTTGGGAGGGGTGACCAACTTATACAGCTCTCCCCGCGGATCTCAGATTGATGCTGGCGATTGACTCCGTAACATCTACACATGTCATACATAGATTGCATCTTTCTCGCTTGCCATGACATGACATGGTATGACATGACAGATCGCAAAGATTATGTTTGTTTAGCCACTGATGTGATGGAATCCACGGTAGAATTCGTTCGGCGACGGTGTGCTCACTTGTAGGATCAGCGAGTCTGTTAGAGGCCAGATATTGAGTCGTGTACGCGATGCTCAAGAGAGAACACCAGCGATAGCTACATCAATCATGCCTGTCAATATACTCGATCACTGTCTGACTGTGTCAGTGGTCATGGTTTCCACGTGTGTGTGTGCGCGCGCGTGCGCGCGTACGCTTGTGTGTAAAAAAAGACTTTTTTTGATGAATGACAACATAATCTCTAGATTTCAGAGAGCATGTTTTTTTTATTTCATATTTACACACATACTCCCGCTTGAACGCGCATATGCACGTATGCTCATTCGCACGTACGCACACCCACCCACACCCACACGCACGCACACAAGCCTTCTGGTGTTAGTAGTAGGGGGTCTAAGGGATAGTATCGTTATTTGCCGGAAAAAAGCATGACAATTATTGGACCATATATGTAAAATTTCACGACGAATCCGATTAGAGGGGGATCCACGTCAGACGTTGTTTCATTGACCTTGAATTTCAAGGTCAAATGTTACTGAGCGTGAAATATAACTTTTTTCAATACCATATCTATTTTTGTATATATGTACGAATGTATGTGTGTAATTATGTATGCAAGCAAGTATGCATATATGTGTGCATGTATGTGTGTCCATGACCTTATGTCAAGGGCAAATTGTTGTTCACCAAAGACATCGCTGTTTTTGTTTAAGAATATATGCATGTACTTATGCATGTATGTGTGTATGTATATATGCTTGTATAGCTGTGCATGTATATATGCTTGTATAGCTGTGCATGTATGTATGTTATTTATCCTAAATGTCAAGGTCACACACACACACACATTTCCGCGGGTGTGCGTGGGTATATTATATTAGTAAATATGTAAGTAAGTATTGCATTTACATTTTTATTTCCTCGCCCAAACCAACAATAATCACTTGTCATTTCTCGACACAAGAACACGTGCAAAGGTCCCTGCACGGCAGGCCAGCTTTAAAGCACGCGCAGTGCGCTGCACAAGGCTTTCCGCTTTTGTATCGACACCGCAATAGCTCCCGGCACGCCATGGTAGCTTCAGGAAGCGTTGCCCAAAGAGGAGACCATCTCCCATCCTTGAACGTCCATCCAAAGTCCTTTGGGGACGGCACATCCGGCCGAGCCACACAACTCAAAGACCACATGCTTGCCTGGTAGATGCTGCGCCTCACGTGTTGCAGCAATGCACCCTCTGTTGGTGGCAGACGATCGAAGGCGCAGTTTTTCTTCATGAAAAGGTCTCGTCTTGCCTCGTTAACAGACGTTGCTGCACTTGTGATGACGAACTTCTCCATCAATTTAAAGTCTGGTCTAACTTGGCAAACGGTGACCTCGCTATGGTTGCAAATGCCTCTGTCAAGTCAGAAACTTCACATCAAGCCTTCAAAGCCGACCTTTTCCCCACGCCATGGAACGCTGAAACTACACCACAGCCCGTTATGGCATGGAACATCAAGATTCCCTTAGCCTTCCGCTCTCCAAGGCTGTCAGAAACGTTGTTGACGTGTATGTTTATAAAGTTTCGCCCTCTCCCGAATGCCACCCTCAGTTGGAAGTTACCGTCGGTCGTTGTCAAATAGAAGATCAATCCAACAAAAGCATGACAACATCCGTGTCTACAGTGCGCACCATGACTGTCTTCGCCCTTTGCTGAAGAGCGTGTAGTGAGTGGTACACTACTCGCGTGTCTGCCTCCTCGTGGAAACACAATTCATCCATGACTGTCCCATGAGCAGCTACACTGTCACCAGTTGTCACGCTCACCACCTTGTCTTCTGGCCATTGCTCCGTCTGGATTGCTTCTCCAAGAAACTTGAAAAGATACTCCTTGTTTTTTTAGTCCCGCAAGAACTCTGGCCATTTCTTCGGAATATTGGCTTGTCTTGTAACTCGCACTCTTCCACCGTGTCCGCGCTTCTCCCTGGCTGTTAGTTTCAAGCTGGTATCAACATATTTATCTCACATAATGTCCAACCTCGATGTCGATTCAAATTCTCTCTTGATGAATGGTATGAACACTTGCTCGGCGTATTCCTGGAACGTTGCGCAGCTTGTGGGGGTCAACATGTGAGTTAGGACAGGACCGTCAAAAACGTTCGCGTCTACAAATGGAGGCGCCTCGGTTTGGTTGGGAACATCAAGACAAGACAGCAGGTCCGACTTTGTACCAAACCTCACTTCCCCAAATTGTTATAGAGAGGACGGGAAATGTTGGTTTCCGTGCGCAAAAAACACAGCGTGGTCGCCATCGCGGACTTGGTTTGCAATGTACAACTTGCCAAACAGTGATGCGTCTGACTTGATGTTCGACAGCTGCGTGCCTTTCTTCTTCTCCAGCTTCGGTTTTCTTTTTCGTTTTGAGCGTCTTCTGTCTTCCCCGACAGCGTCCGTTGTTCTTTTCCGCTTCCTTGCTCGTTCGAGTTTAGCGTTGCTGAATTTGTATCGTATTTGTATGATGCCACTTCCCTTCTTTATTCACAAGCAACTCAACAGAGTATCGACACGTTAGATGTACCCGGGAGCTTTCCAATATCTTGGAACCCCATAATGTTGGTCACAAAAGTTTCGTAAACATTCTCTGCAGAGTATTGTCCACCTGGAATTCTCAGAGGACACCGTAATGTTTCTTCAGATGCTTCCTGACAGATAACGCACAGGTTCCAGTTGATAGAACAGCTATTTGTCTCGTCAATGCGTGTGCTTTCCATCTGAAACAAAATAGTATTGAAATAGGTCGATTTGTTTTATCGAGCACGCGCAGTTTACGTTAGGCCTATTGTAGCATATTGTTGATATAGCATAAATTGACGAATCTATTGATTGTACATTGTGACTGGGTAAGACATTTCCCTTAACCGTCTTACATAACGCTGGTCTGACCCCATTCAAATCGTCGCCGTTCCATCATAACAATCTAATATCGCTCATATTTTAATCAAAGTCATATAAATATATTCAAATGCGAGTAATTTTGGTAGTAGTCATTTATATATCATAACACCATAAATATCTTAGCAGCGATTTGAATGTAGATATATGATCAAATCGCAAACCACACGTGTAATTATGCACTTACGTTTCATAGCGTCTGGTATCGCGTTCGTCTCGAGTCCGTCAGGTGGCTGACAACATCATCTAGACATTACTAAGTTCCATTCATTAATTTTACCTATTTAGAAGTAGGCCTTGAAGTAAAACAAAATAACCCAGCACATAAACTTAGCTTGCATATATGCACAAAAACAGTCGCCCTGCTAAAGAATACAAATTTCCCTATAATTGCCATTTGACCTTGACATTTCCAGGTTACTGACATGTAACCTTGACATTCACGGTTATGAACACAACATCAGATTTGGATCCGGCATGCATGCGTAGAAAAACAGCGATGACACTAAAATATGGATTTCATTATCGTTATTATTATATAAACAAAAACAGGGATGTTTTTGAGAATAAGTCAGGTCATATATATACATACATGCCCACATACATGCATACATACATAATTATACACACACATTTGTACACATATAAAACAGTGCTGATTCTGAAAAGATATATTTCACGTTTTGTAACATTTGACCTTGAAATTCAAGGTCAAGGACACAAAATCTGACGTGGAGCCCCTTCTAATCGGATTCGTCGTGACATTTTACATATATGGTCCAATTTTCATGCTTTTATCCGGCAAGTAACGATTCGGCCAAAATTTGCCTTAACAAACCAGACTATAGTGGGAATTGACGTTTGTATGGCTACATGGGCAAGACAATGAGAGTTTGTTCCCGCCTGTAAGTGTATCTCTGTAGGCGTTGACAAATATACTATATCATAATGACTGTAGGCGCCTATGTAATTGGACACCTTACTTACATACTTAGTTATGGCCATCGTTCCTCCTGGGGCATAGGCCGTCGACAACAGCTCTCCAGAGTCCTCTGTCCTGGGCCCTTGTTTCAAGGTGTTTTCTGGTGTGTCTTGTCTTTCTGGTGTCCGCCTGTAGGTCCCTTTGCCATGTAATATTTGGACGGTTTCATTTCCTTTTGCTCTGGAGGTTCCATTTCATAGCCTGTCTGGTGGTACTTGATGCAGCTTTCTGGAGCGTGTGACCAATCCATCCCCATCTTCTTATTATTATTTCATCTTCGGCAAACAGTTGATGTGTCCTCCACAAGTCAACATTGCTGATGGTTTCTGGCCAGAGGATCTGGGAGATTCTTCTTGGATAATTGTTGATAAAAGTTTGTACTTTCTTGATGGTGGTATTGGTTGTCCTCCGTGTTTCTACTCCATACAGTAGGACTGACTTCACGTTGGAGTTAAATAGTCGGATCTCTGTGCGTAATGACAACACCTTGGAGCCCCAGATGTTCTTGAGCTGTAGAAATGCTCCTCTCGCCTTGCCAATCTTTGCATTGACATCTGCGTCTGTGCCGCCCTGCTTGTCGATGACACTGCCCAGGTAGGTGAAGGTCTCTACCTCCTCCAGTGCACTCCCCTCCAGTGTGACTGGGTCAGTGCTGGCTGTAGTAACCTTGAGGACCTTCGAGTGAGGAATTCCACTACAACTCTACTATGATGTGCAGTGTCGCGATCTGATCTACGGATGATCTGTTCTGGCGGAATCCAGCTTCTAAGATGATCCTGTTGAACATTATCCCTGGCACTGACAGAGGTGTGATTCCTCTGTAGTTGGAACAATTGCTGCGGTCTCCTTTCTTGTGGAGCTTTATGAAATTTCCCTCTCTCCAGTCTGATGGTACCTCGTCCTCTTCCCAAATCTTTCCAAAGAGAAGGTACAGTAGTTCGACAGAGGTGTCTATATATACCTTGAGTGCTTCTGCCGGAATCTCACCCGGTCCTGTTGCTTTGGTATTCTTCAACTGCTTTATGGCCCTCCTGATTTCTTCCTTGGTAGGCTTGTCACAGTTTCTACTGGCTGAATTTCAGGGGGGAGGTGCATTGGGGCAGGTCTGTTCAGACGTTCTTCAAATTGTTCAGCCCATCTGTTCAGCTGTTGCTCAATTCCTGTGATGACCTTTCCTATCTTGTCTTTAACTGGTAGTACTGGGTTCCAGTACTTGCCTGGTAGTTTGCTGGTGGTGTCGTACAGCTCTCTCATATTCCCGCTGCCAGCAGTTTGCTCTTCCTCTTCTGCCAGGCTGTCAATGTGGTTGCGCTTGTCTGTTTTTCCACTCCTCTTTACTTCTCTGTTGGCTTCTGTCTGCTCTTCCTGTGCCTTTGCCTTTGCTGCTCTTGTTCGACTGTTGCTTACTGCTGATTTCTTCTCTCCTTCCGCACTTGGATCCTGCGCAAGGTTTCTGCTGATGTGATCCAATATTTCTGCTGCTGTTTCCTGAGGCCAACCACTTCTTGGCAAGTTGATGTCAGTGTCTCTTTGGTGCTCTGCCACTGGTTGTTAGGGTCGGATTCTTCCTCATGTAGCTCTTGTAGCACTTGGAATTTATTAACAAGGTTCAGCTTGTATTCCTCTCTTGTATGTGGATCTTTCAATAGGCCGACACTGAACTTTCTTCTCTTTGTTGCTGTCTCCATCCAACTTTTCGTCAGCTTGAGTTTCAGTCTAGCAACCAACAGGTGGTGGTCGGATGCAACTTCAGCTCCCCTCTTCACTCTTACATCTTGAAGTGACCTCCTGAATCTCTTGCCTATACAGGTGTGATATATCTGGTTCTCTGTCACGTGGTCGGGTGACACCCATGTAGTCTTGTGTATCCTTTTGTGTGTGAAAATGCTGCCCCCGATGAAATCTTGTTAAGAACGCATGTATCCACAAATCTCTCTCCATTCTCGTTCATCTCTCCTACTCCATGGATTCCCATCACGTCTTCATATCCGTTGTTATCCATTCCAATCTTCGCATTGAAATATCCCATAAGGATGTACATATCCTTCTCTCGGTACTTGTCCATGATGCTTTGTAGTCTGTTATAGAACTGGTCTTTGGTTTCTTTATCACTGTTCGTTGGTGCGTAGCATTGATTGACATTCATCTTGATTTTATTTTTCTTTGTTCTAAAGGATGCTGTCTTCTTCATGTCCCGAGAAGAGTAGCATCTCTTCTGTAGATATTCCTCTCTGTCCGGACTGTGTCCATCTTGTCTCGCTGATTCCCAGCAGTACAAGGTTGTAGTTGTTCATTTCTGCTGCTACCTGCGCTGTCTTTCCTGTCTGGTACATGGTCCTCACGTTCCATGTCCCCATGTTAATGTGCTTAGTCGAAAGAAGGGTGCTCGGCCCTGTGGCTTCCATGGTCTTTCGGCTTTCATCACATGGCGTCATAGGTCCTGTAGACAAAGACCATTCCTCTTCCATGCTTGTGTTCTCTGTAATTTGCTGTGTCGAAGTTTCTGTAGCGGGTACTTTTTACGACGTGGGGGTGCTAGCTTGGGAACGCCCACGCCGGAGTTAATTGGACTTCTACGCTAATTCAATTATCAGCTGTCCGAAAACATGTAACACAACAAATGATTATTGTTGTAGATTTGAAAACTGTCCAAAAATATACAGTGACTGAATACTTATAGTCATCACGATATCCCAGTCGTGGCTGACTCTGAGTCTTTCACGGCTGTTCTCCAGTTTTTTCCATCTCTGGCAAATCGTTTCCAGTTTTCGATGTTGACGTTCGCTTTCTTCAAAAGACAATATATAGGTCTACAATGTTTTGTCCTCCACATAAACATACGTGTTTCAAACAGAACAAAACCATTAGTATATAATACGTTCAATGTCAATAAAAAAAATTAATATACAATTATATAGAGCACATTCTACCAGACAAACATGATATTACCCAGGGGGCCAAATGCAGTTTTTCTGGTGAAAGTAGACATGGAATGCTGTAAAAGGTTTGCCCCCAAAATGACATCTACATATATCTAGGATCTTAAAGGAAATAAAAATAAGGTATTAGCTAAAATCTTTTTTCCATGTGTACACAAAGTTTAACATTGTATGTAACATTTGACAACATTAAACAAACACAGAAAAATACATTTGTAGCATATATTCGATTTTAAGCCCGTCTGTGAAGCGATGCCCGCGGAAAATAAAATTTTAATGAGCTAGGCGATCACGTGGTATCGTGACGTCACTTATGACACACACTCGCATCAGGCCGACCCTTTCCATGCATTCAGAGCATGTTTACAAGGATAGCTTTTGGGTCGAAATGAACGTCAGAATGAGTTATTGTGCAATTTCCCCGACGTAATACAAACACTAGTCATCATAGAGGAACAAACATTTATCTTACGGTTCCAAATGAATCGAATATTTTATTCAAAACAACGAATGCGAATGGGCCTACAAGTACAAGTCGACTAGGTTTCGTCGAGCTTGGCCTTGCCCTTGGGCTCGTTTTCAGAATAATTATATCGAATGCAACCAACGGGAGATAATCTACACCAATAAACATACATAGCAAACATATATTGTATCCAACTACATAAAGTAATGTGTATAATCTCATAATATCACTAGAATATCGATATATGAAGGAGTTGTACAATTTATCATAACAACGTAAATTAGTTAGAAAGTTTCCGCTGGTTCCGATAGCTCAGTGGGTAGGCGCGTTGATTACTTGTCCTTTATTTTACAATCGGGCGACGCCGGTTCAATCCTGACAGCATACAAACCTTAGATTTTCTTTATACTTTTTTGGTTTATGTTTTCACCAAGTAGTATAAACAAAATAATTTTATACTATAATACACTGTTTGTAAATATATATATTTTGTTGTAGTAATTATTTATTCGCCATAAAAATGAAAATATGGTCATTATATATAACGATGTTTCTAAATTGTATTTATCCAGACAGATCTCAATCTGTTTTCACATATATAATTACAATATATTACCGTACAATATATTTACAATTAATAAATTATATATCCATTACATTATATTTGTTTGGATAAATACAATTTAGAAACATATTTATATAATGACCATATTTTCTTTTTTGTGGCGAATAAATAATTACCAAAAAAATAAAAATTATTTACAAACAGTGTATTATAGTATAAAATGATTTTGTTTATATTACTTGGTAAAAACATAAAAAAACAGTGTAAAGAAAATCAAAGGTTTGCATGCTGTCAGGATTGAACCGGCGTCGCCCGATTGTAAAATAAAAGACAAGTAACCAACGCGCCTACCCACCGAGCTATATGGGACCAGCGGAAACTTTCTTACTGATTTACGTTGTTATGATAAATTGTACAACTCCTTCATATATCGATATTCTAGTGATATTATGATATTATACACGTTACTTTATGTAGCTGGATACAATATATGTTTGCTATGTATGTTTATTGGTGTAGATTATCTCCCGTTGGTTGCATTCGATATAATTATTCTGAAAACGAGCCCAAGCTCGGCGAAACCTAGTCGACTTGTAGGCCCATTCGCATTCGTTGTTTTGAATACAATTCGATTCATGTGGAACCGTAAGATAAATGTTTGTTCCTCTATGATGACTAGTATTTGTATTACGTCGGAATATTGCACAATAACTCATTCTGACGTTCATTTCGACCCAAAAGCTATACTTGTAAACATGCTCTGAATGCATGGAAAGGGTCGGCCTTGATGCGAGTTCGAGTCATAAGTGACGTCACATCTCGGCATCCCAAAAAGCGCGCCAAAAATATGCATATTCGAAAATGTCCGGATGCACAGCATAAAATGTGGAATTTCTAATTCAATTTTTTTGGCTTGGTGGACGTGGAAATAGATAGCAGGATGTAATATAACATGAATTCAAGCAATATATGTTTTTATTCCCTTTAACCTAGGTGGACAACCTTGAAAAAAGTTACTGGAAACATGTAAACAGCACTTAAACAACATGCCCCTCTACGCTAAAAGGTGATTTTTGTGGTGATCATCAAATATGTTATTTATACTTCTTCTGAAAGTATGATGACGTTCTTACAATCTATATATGTACCAGTTAAGTCAGTGTTACTAATGCACCTAAATTGTGCCAAATGAAAATTGAATCGACTTGGCCAGGTAAGAAATAATGGTTCAAAATGCATTGCTTTTCAGGTTATTTTGTTGGTATTTTTCGAATGTAATTCTCACATATACGTTAAAATGAGTCTCATATGAATCTACTTTACAGAGGAAGGAAAGGTATTAGAATCCATGACTTTTAAACCAAAATGTACGCGATTTCCTTCCCCTACCCCTTAAACACAACCGTCACGCAAAATACAGGAGAATCGCCGTTTTCAAGTGTTAACAGTTCTTTTTTAATTTTTCTTTTACATATTAAATAACACTGCTTTAGGTAGCACTAGTTTATGAGTAGTCTGAAACATTTACCTCCAAATTAACAGAACATAAGACAATCTTGTCATCACTAGGTCAGGTAGGGCGTAAACAACCGATCGATTTCTCTCTTGAAAGTACTTACTGTTGCTCAGCAAACACAAATTTAACAGAACAGAATTATCTAAGTCCACATGTTTGAAGGTAGGTTGTGCATAAGCCTACTTGCTGGAAGGTTAACAGTTCAGCTTGCTGACATGCCAGTTTCTGTTAACTGTCAATCACTGATTCGCTGCTGTCAAACCTTGCAGCATACATCGCACGGCTGCACTTTTTGACCGATCCCTGCAGCGACAACTAGTGTAACAGGCGGCAATGTTGTTCTTGGCACATGAGCAGTTTCTGTTGTATCCTTTGGTGCAACCGCAGAATATGGTATTTGGCATCTGCAGTGGGCTGGCAGGTTGTGTGGATGCCGCAGGAACAAGTTTGCCGTTATCCAGAATCCACCCATACTCTTCATACGGAGGGAATACGGGCTTGCTGACATGAGCACTTTTGTCTATCATAGTCGCCAAAACTGCACGTTTCAAATGCAAAAAAAATGCATCTTCTGTTGGTGAAGAAGCATCGTCTTTGTTGGTGTACACAGCGATCGTAAAGTCCCTTGCCTGGATTATCACGTCTGCTGTTATATTAGCGTCATCTTCTTCGGCAAAGTTCTCAAGTGCAGATATGTCCGTTCCTTTGCTGCGGTTCATCCACACCTTCTTACCAGTGAAATATAGATAGCTGGTTGTGTTTCGCCCACATCCTGTTGAGTTTACTCCACGTCAGGCACATATGTAATTGAACCCTGCGTAACCAACACGCTCTTGCTTTCTTCCTTGAAACCGCCACCCAGATACAGTCGCGTCAAGCCCACCGTTGGTGCTAGCTGCTCTTCCTTACTCCATGTCTCACATAGACAGTTCAGCAGTCCCGCCTTGTTGGCCGACACAGAGAAGAACTCTTGTGGGTCAGGAGCTCTGTACTGCTCACTGACTTCAAACAGCCTTGCTGGTCGTCACCGGACATATCTGTGTTGCTGCACGGAAGACATTAGGCTTTGGGCACTGTACCTGTCACAGCAGACGTGTATGATACTTGTACAGCAGACGTGTATGATACTTGTAGCATGTTGCAATGGCCCAAATGGTTCGTTCTTGTAGCCTGTCGAACACCCACCAGCACACATGTCATCCACCACCAATGCCGTCTTTCGCATCTCCTTTGGTAGACCAGGAGCACTGATCACCTTGGTTTCTTCTTTCAGAGTCTTACCAAGGCTAGCCTTTGAACCTGCATACCTCATAGTTCCGTCTCCATTGAACAGTGACTGGGGAATCTTGCTGCATTCATGTTTGCCAATGAAGTCAACAATGTCGACTTCGCCACCACTAGCAATGATCTGGGTCATCCGCAGGAGGGCAACAACTTCGTCGCTTTTCCCTAGAGCGGCAAGCTGGTCTTTTGAGTTCTTGGGCTTCACGTTATGTGTGTGAAATGTCTTCAGTCTGACTATGGTTGTCTTCTTCTGATCACCTGATATCGAATCAGATAATGCCTTGATATCAAATTCTTTCACATTGGTCAGGTGACGCTCCACGTCTTGCACTGTGCGTTGTCCGGTTGATATATTGATAAGACCGGTGTGTGTTGTCGTGAACGGGTTTGTTTCTACGGCTGCCACAACATTAAGGACCATTTCTGCATCCCTTGCCAAACGTGTTTGACCACATTCATGGCGTGGATTGGCGGAGTTCAGATGCAGCATCGACTTGAGTTGTGCCGGCACAGCGGCAATGACAGACTTTGTGTAAACCCACTTGGTCCGAGCAACAACATTTAGGGTGTTGCCGTCTGGGCCACTCTCTTCCTTGGCATCTGCATTGTACGTTTGCTCTAGGAGAATGTCAGGAGAGACGCCATTGTGATGGCTGTCACATCAACCATGGCATTGTGTACATATGGGGCAGTTTCAGGCAACTTCTTCATCTCAGATAAATACAGCGGCAGAGACTGCTGACCGTACTTGTAGTGTCCAGCTGCTGTGAGAAAAGGAAGCATCCTTGCCGATTCACAGAGATGCCCCGTCCAGTTCCTATCCCGCTGATGGTAGATTAATCGGTGTAGTAGCTCTCGATGGATTTCTGTGTGTGAGATGTTCTGATGGACGGCAGCTGTACTGTTACATCAACTGTGTTCTCAAGCAGTGTTTTCAATATCAACATAAAACAACTATCCCAATTAATGTTAAATAATTACAGTTAATAATGAAATTGATCACCAAGAAAATCTAAAAATAGCCCCATGAAGTGTACACATTTAATGCGTTGTGTTTATTGTATTACAGTGAGGCGTTTCGCGCACAAACCGGAACGCTATTAAGGTCTCAAACGTGCTACTAGACGCACACATTGTTAAACATTATATGCCTGAAATGATGTGGAATTACGGAATGAATGCACTGAGGTATTATTAATAATTAAATTTAGGCAAAATGTAGTTATAACGACGAAATCGAGGTGGGCCCAGATTCAAAACATTGCCGAAACATCTTAATTGAATGATGCACAAACTTAGGACACGCAACAACACATCTGCTTGCTAGAACCTCAGTCTCACATGCTAAGTCGTCCTATTTAAGAAGATTGTAAACATCTACTGCTGACATTACTTTTTGACATGTTTTTGTGACACGAACCTGTTCATTTTCGAGCGTAAACAAACCGGTGTTATCGCTCAAAAAAGGTAAAATATCTAAACGGAAAGTGTTACAACGCTAATTCGTTGTGGGTTTGGACCGGCGTCTTTAGGGGTTAATAACTTTTTTCCAGTAACTTTTGTTCAAGGTTGTCCACCTAAGTCGTGATCTCAGATATATGTATAAATGTTTTGGAGGCAAACCTTTTACAGCATTCCATGTCTGTTCAACTCACTTGCCCCCTGGGTATATGACGGACATTTAACTTCAAACAAGCCTAAATAAAGATGCTATATTTAGGGAGGCTCCTACCATGCGACTTATTGTTCCACTGAGTGCCACATACCCCTTTTTGTTTTAAAAGTATAAGTAAAAGGAACTTGTTAAATATTTATTGTTTTTTGGTTATATGTAATCATATGCATATGTGTGTGTGTGTCTGTGCGTGTGTGTGTGAGTGTGTGTGAGTGAGTGTGTGTGTGTGTGTGTGTGTGTGTGTGTGTGTGTGTGTGTGTGTGTGTGTGTGTGTGTGTGTGTGTGTGTGTGTGTGTGTGTGTGTCTGTGTGTGTGTGTGTGTCTGTGTGTGTGTGTAAGTGCGTGTCTGTGTTACTCTGTGTGTGTGTGTGTGTGTGTGTGTGTGTGTGTGTGTGTGTGTGTGTGTGTGTGTGTGTGTGTGTGTGTGTGTGTGTGTGTGTGTGTGTCTGTGTGTGTGTGCATTTCTAATAATGTGTACTATACTATTACGTAGGTATATGTTGTATGTAAGTATGCGTATGCTATGCAAGTTAAGGGTTTCGTTTGTGTTACTAATTTAGGGTCATCAATAAACTGCTCGTGCCTGTACGCTCTGTGCTATCACTGTGTCGCAGCCTTTGTAGTCCCCATTCGCACTAACCCTCTCCAAGTCCACCAATTAAAGTTAAATTTATTGCACGTTTAGACAGAACGAACTGTATACACGATAACTACGAATCGACGTATGTTAGCCCATCAAACCAAGTTCATGTACGCAGGGGCACATTTCTGCACGACTACCACCAATTTGTAGAATAAACAATATGATGCACTGCGTTAAACTACAGTATATATCTGTCAGAGTCCAGACAGATGCCAGATAAATACATGGCGATTTATTATGTTGTGGGTCAACGCGTGTTTGTGCTTCGTGGGCTGGGAATGACTGTAAATGTATCGACGGTGCACTAGAGTCAGAGTGACAGCCCCATGTAGTATGCGGAGTGACAACCCTGCGACGTTTAGTGACAACCTCGAATTATGAGCGAAGTGAGGACTGACATCCTTGTGCAGAATGCGAATGGAATAACGAACTGACACCCCTGTTTAACGACCGCCCGATATGACATGCGAAGTGGCACCCCTGTTTAACGACCGCCCGATATGATATGCGACACCCCTTGTAGCGTGCGAAGTCACACACCTCTCTCTCGAACGCAGTGCGTTGCAAGTAACATTGTCTGTATTACGCGGAGTGACACCCCCGCGCAGTATATACAGTGCCACCCCTGTGACCGCGGTCGACGCCGACCGGCGCTGCCAGTGCTCACATCGATCCGTGTGCGTACGCACACACGCGGAGTGACACCCCCGCGCAGTGTGCACAGTGCCACCCCCGTGGCCGCGGTCGACGCCGACCGGCGCTGCCACTGCTCACATCGACCCGTGTGTGTACGCACACTGCACTAATCGTGCTCTTGGCGCAAATATACACACTCGTGTTGACGCGCCTGTAAATTTGGTCTAAAACATCCGTGTCCGTAACTCGTGATAAGGCCTCGTGCCAAGCAGGGTGGGCGGACACCAGGACCTTCGTCACCAGCTATCGCTCACAATGAAAGCGGACATCGCCTCGGCTGTCATCGACGTAGTTTGACATGGCGCCCGCGCGGACGGGACTTAGTTCGGCTGAGCGCGTTTAGGTGAACCCGAGAAGGCGTCTCCCCGGCATGGAGCAACGAGGGGCGGCAGTCACGCCGGCGGTAAGTGCCGTCGACAGGGTTACAACAGTCGGCATTCAGTTGCCTGAACGTACCAGATGTGTTCGTTGTAAACCGCCTATAGGTTACTGTAAACGACGTCGGTAGTACTGTAGGGATATGGTTACGCGTAGGTAGAAAGTAGCTTGGGTACTGACTGCGTTGACAGTGACACCCCTTTGTATTGACAGTGACACACCCTGACACTGACACTCCCTGGCATTGACAGTGACACTCCCTGACACTGATAATGACACTCCCTGGCTTTGACAGTGCCATTCCATGGCATTGACAGTGACACTCCCTGGTATTGACAGTGACACCCCTGGCATTGACAGTGGCACTCCCTGGCATTGACAGTGACAACCCTTGATATTGGCAGTGACCCCCCCTCACTTTGCACCTCTTGACATTAATATTGACACTCACCATTGACACTGATATTGGCACTCCCTTGCATTTAAAGTCATACCCCCGACACTGGCAGTGACACTCCATGATACTGACAGTGACACTCCCTGGCATTGATAGTGACAATTCCTGGGATTGACTGCGACACTCCATGGCATTGACAGTGTCAGTCCCTGGCACTGACAGTGACATTAACTGGCATGCATTGACAGTGACACTCCTTGACATTGACAGTGACACTCCCTGACATTGATAGTGATACTCCCTGGCATTGACAGTGACACTCCATGTCATTAACAGTGACACTCCCTGACATTGACAGTGACACTCCCTGACATTGACAGTGACACTCCCTGGTATAGAGTGGTACTCTTCCTGACATCTGCCGTACAGCACCTGTTCTCTCGGCATCGGTTTTACTGTGTTTGTTCGTCTTATCAGTTTGCTTGTTTTACTTAGATCAGCTATTTCAAGATAACAACAGGTGACTAAATTCAACACGGCGCACGAAATAACCATAAAACTCTTAAAATAAATCATTATTATGCATACAGTTAATGTCGAGACATGTTTGACATTTTCTAGCAAAAAACGCTAAATGCTGACATTTGATTATGCGTCAAGCGTGCAATAATAGCAGATGACGTTATGGTGTGAGTGGGTCAACATTTATTCCGGATGTTTGAAGTCGTATGATTACACAGTGACACGGATGTCCAACTATCGCGTCCCGTTGGACTGTGATAGTTGAGCTACGTTGAACACATCGTAAACGAACCGGTAGAATTAATTTTGAGTATGCACCATTTCAGAGGTTTCTTTCACGGTGAACATACATATGCTTGTCAATGAAAGCACGATCACTTCATATATTATATACCCTAAAGAAAAACACCTTACATGTTTTAACGACTAAGAAAGTGTCTATGACGGGTTTCATTTTGACGTGGCCTCTTTAAAGCGACATCGTCTGTTCCGTTAACCCGTAATCCCTCTTTTAAGGCAGGGGTGGTAAATAGCAGGAAGTTCGATTAATCAGTTTCTTGAATGTGGGAATCACGCGAAGGCGCCGAAAATCAAAGGGCCTTGCGGCTAGCTCCGCCTGCATCCGTAGTACTACCGATAGAGTGTGTTTAGAATTTGAATGTTTTGTACAGTTTGCATATTTCACGGGCTTAACTGTCACAACTGTCGGGCTTATTAAACGCAATTTGGCGGGCAATAAACGTTTTAACATATTTATTATATTATTAAAGGGACCAGGTCAGTTCATCTACACGAAATTAGCAGGCGTAATAATTTGTAACAGGAAGTCTGCTGTGTTGAAAGTGGGAAAATGCGACATCGTTGAACATCAACGAAATAGACCACGTCCCTTTAATATGAATGTTTTAGGACGAATGCCCTCTTTACATTTTACGGGTGTGAACAATATGAAAAGGCCTGGCTCGGATAAACGGTGTTCACACGCACAGGACACAGTCTTTATAATAAAACACCCAGACTTTGAACCATTAATTGTTGATGTGTTAGGAGTGTAAACCACTTTGTTGCCATGCAGACAGCCAGTGATAGTTGATTGTTATCACTCGAGATCGCTAATGCAGCAGTACAGAAACAGATTAAATCGACTCACTTTATCGACATAAGAGTGCTCTATAACCATTGTTTACACGCGATTCACATTTAGCTAGGCGGTCTTGATGTACATAACGACGGGATAACCACGTTACCGGTCTGCAGCCTATTTACTGTTGAAGGAGCTATTTAGGAAACATAAATACTCATCCTATCTCTAACGGCGACGTTGGTCGTTAGCGAAAGCAGGGAGCGGATTCTGTGGAGATGTGGCACCACATCCGACTATAACGAAGTCAGGTTCCTTGCTAGCTAGGGTGTCTATGATATATCGCTTACACCAATCTTGTTTGGTACACTGCCGTATTATTAGTGTGTATTAAATCCACTGCTTATGCGAGGGTAGGCGTACTGAATATTTTGTTCAGAGTATGTGTATATGTCCGACAGTCCGTCTGTTTGTCCGTCCGTCCGTCCGTCCTTCCGTCTGTCCGTCTGTCCGTCTGTCTGTGACTGCATGTCTTTCTTTTTTCTCAGTCTGTCGCTGTCTCGCTGTTGCGCTGTCTCGCTGCTTCCACACCGCCTTCGTTCTTTCTCTCCCTTCCCCCTCTCCATCACACGCACACACGCACACACGCACACACGCACACACGCACACACGCACACACGCAAGCACTCTTTTTTAATCACGTGATTCACGTACATGTTTTTGTTCGAAGAAAATGTTCTCGGCATTAATTTCCAAACCAATTTTTTGGGGAATTTCTATTTAAGTACACTTCGATAAGCTTCCCTTCTCGGATCGGTTGTGCAAATAATGTGTAATTAAATTAGTGAATTTATCAAGAGCTCGTTCGCTGAGTTGTCATGGTTACTGGAGATTAACTGGTTGTGTGGATTACACATGTTGTATTAAACACTGAGGCGTGTAAATGATCAGAGTGGAAATCAATTGGGGCTGGGGAGTATAAGTGATTTGGGTAGAAACTAGAGGAGAATAGAGCTTGCTGAGAAACAATAGCTAGGTCTGGCCAACCCATGGCACTGCTGCGATCACTCAACCGTTGAATGACAATCACGAGGAAGTAACAACACGTCGACGAGATGACAGGCAAAATACACTGCAGTGGATCTCTGCACAGTGCGATATCAGAAGTAATAACAAACTAAATACGGCACTTAGTGCCGTTTGTAACATTGGCCGTTGACCTATCCGACCCCACACGATCACTACTACTATCCGCGACGGATTATTCCCCCTCTGATCGGCAAGGTGTTGTACACGTTTCCCGACATACCTGCGCCTCAGCTGGCGCCACATGGGACGCCGAGTGGCGTCGCTTCAGGCGCCACTCTTGTTTGCCGCTCTACAGCACATGGACTTCGGGATAGGTCTAGGCACATAGGTAAATGACGCGAGATGAAAGGCGTTACGTACAAGGACTGGATTTGATGACAGACCATGGAGACCCACTCGCCGCACAGGATCAGTCGTCAGTCAGGCAATGTCACAATGCGAACAATGTTACGCTTCTGTTTTAATAAAAACTATACACTTTGATATTTGTTTTGTTACTAACCTGCAGTAGTATTTTTTGTAAAATCCTACAATTTTGTTCTCGAGAAAAACAACATGGAAGATGTCTCCCGACATTTCCGCCCAAACAAACCGGGTCACGTGTTCGAGCACACAGGGATCCTTCCATCATTGACACATGCATATGCTGAAAACTAACCACTAGAAACGTAACCTTGCGCATAGCAAATGAGTCGGTAGTTTGCAAATATGCTTTTTATCTGCCCATAAACATTGCCTCAAGCCTCAAAGTGCAAGAATCCTTGAAAGTGAGAACCGTCGCATAGTCATTGACACTTTATTGGTCAACCCGGAAGTGAAACGATGATCTATTTATTTATTCTATTATATATCCTACCTTTGCGTCGTTGTAGGTTACCCGATATCAGCTACTAATCTCGCGAGAACCAGTGGTCTCGCGACAGCTCATATTGAGGACGGCGATGATGACGTTACTGAAATGTTGAGCTATCGATTCAGTAACTTCACAAATTTCGTCGTATTGATACTGAATTACTAATGACCCAAACAGAAACCTTGAGTTTCCGTCTGGGCCGTACCTGGACAATAGAAATGTGTTCTCTTTCGGTCCAGTGATTGCAGTCATGTAGACCCTACAATTGTTACTGATCTCCGCCCGTCGTCTTTGCGTAGGGAGCAGTTCCCCTCTCCCTCTCCTCACCCCTCTTCCCTCTGCGTCTCACTCTCCCTATCCCTCTTTTCTCTCCCACTCCCTCCCTTTCTCCCTCTCTCCACCTCTCTCTCCCCCTTCCCTCTCCCCCTCTCCCTCTCCCCCTCTCCCTCCCCATCTCCCTCACCCTTTCCCTCCCCCTCTCCCCCCCACTCCCTCTCCCTCTCCCTCTCCCTCTCCCTCTCCCTATCCCTCTCCCTCTCCCTCTCCCTCTCCCTCTCCCTCTCCCTCTCCCTCTCCCTCTCCCTCTCCCTCCACCCCCCTGTCACTCTCCCTCCCCTGTCACTCTCCCTTCCCATCTCACTCTCCCTCCCCCTTCCCGCTCCCTTTCCCCCTCTCCCTCTCCTTCACCCTCTACCTCTCCCTCCCCCTATCCCTCTCCCTCCCTCTTTCCCTTTCCCTATCCATCTCCCTCCCCCTTTCCCTCTCCCTTTCCCTCTACGTCTCCCTCCCCCTTTCTTTCTCCCTCCCCCTTTCCTTCTCCTTCTCCCTCTCCCTTCCTTTTCCTTCTCCCTCCCACTCTCCATTTCCCTCCCCTTTCCCTCCCTCCCCCTTTCCCTTTCCCTTTCCATCCCCCTCTCCCTCTCCCTCTCCCTCTCCCTCTCCCTCTCCCTCTCCCTCTCCCTCTCCCTCTCCCTCTCCCTCTCCCTCTCCCTCTCGCTCTCCCTCTCCCTCTATATCTCCCCCTCTCCCTCTCTTTCTCTTCTATTTTCATTGCAACGGGCGAATGTTTTACACAGTCGTCATTCATAGTGTCGTACTGAGCAGCTATTTTAAGGTAGTTTTATAGTTTGCAATAGAAACATATGTCACTTGCTCAAACAGGTAAACGACATTTAGTGCCTCTGTCCACCCACATTTATCAAGTGACTCTGATTGTCGGGTCAGCATACACCGTTGACCTCGACTAATGTAGTATCAACAGACGACCTTGACCCGTGTCGTGACCCCTGACCGTAGCTGTTTACCTGGAAGGCCGGCGAGAACCATAGCGCAATTTGCAGTTTGCCACCTGATAACGACCTAATGTGTTAAGACTCGGCCTCAGCCCAGCGCGATGACTGACGGCGAAGTCTTGTGGTAGCGTAAACACCGACCGCCACCGGCCCGTGGAATGCATGGTGTTCGGTGGTGGCAGTCGACCTGTACAGATTCAGTAGGAGCGTTCAGTCCTAGACTATCCCTAGTGCCCCGCGGGCGGGCGGACGGGCTGGCGGGCCGGCCGGACGGACGGACAGACAGACAGACGATCATACATACATCATGTATCTCTGGCTATATGTTTCCCTCCTTTTCTCCTTCCTTTTCTCCCTCCTTCCATCCCTCCCTCCCTCCTCACACCATCCCTTCCATTCCTCCCTCTCTCCCGCCCTCCATCCTCATATATATATATATATATATATATATATATATATATATATATATATATATATATATATATACGCTCACTCACCATTCCTTCCTTCACCTTTCATCCTTACTCCCTTCCACCTTCCTTCATGCCCCCTCTCTGCCTTCCAATGTCTCGCAGTCTGTCTTTCCCCGAAGCACATTCACCTTGCCAGGTGATGTCCGTCAACCCAGTTTGCTGGGAGTGTCCCGGATACCTTAGGGTTGTCGTGGACGGGGCAGCTGTGTCCCAGACGGCGGAATCCTTCGGCGAGACGGCCGGACCACCAAATGCATGGCCCGTAAATGTTGTTTGAAGGTTATATTATTTGTTGGCTACAACCCATGAATATTATTTGAACTTTCTAATACGCAAATGTTGTCTTCAGTAACAGCCTAAGTGTTGTCTGCAGGTTCCATGATGTAAAAAATGTCTGGACGTCATTACCCATAAATGTTGTTTGCCGATTACAGTCAGTAAATATTGTTGGTGGTTCATCAATCTATGTTATCTCCGTACCCATTATCTTCAAGTTAGAGCCCGTAAATATCTTCTGGCGGTCACGTGTCGTCGAGAAAAACATTTGTCACATTCATAGTGTCTGCCGGCGCCCGCACATGCATTAATAATGTGCATAACATTCATGGCACTTTGCATTTTCGAATGACATTAGCCTACATTGGGACACAGGAGAACCGTCATCTAGGGCCTACAGGTGTCGCGCGATGTGACAGCGACATTGTCATGGTGACTGGACGACACGGGACCAACCATCGGGGGTGGACAGTCGCCAAACTCGGACAATAGACCTCTCGGTATCTTCTACCGGAACTAGTGCTGTTTCAATGACTGCGAGATTGCATTCACAATGCAACGAATTCGGTCTGCACTCCGCGGCATGTTTATCTATACAATCCGTACCCCGGGGTGCGTAATGTAAGCGTGTCAGTCGCGCGAAGTATTCAGCTGTGAGTAAAATCGAACCAGACGAGTGGAAAATGAACGCCTTCTGGAAAAATGGTCATGTTGTAGTAGGAGGTAAACGCAGAGGATCGGGAGTTGGTTGTAACTGTCATAGACATAACTATGGAAATTAGTAAATGAATTGTAAAGGTCTATCTTTGCATAAAAGTATATAATGGATATGTTAAATCAAAAGCACTTGTTAAATATCAGATAAAGGACTGATTAAAAGTTATAAATGATTCAAGTTAAGGTTCTTGAGAAGATAAGAAAGCCAGCTGTGAATGTGGTATGCAGTAACTATCCGCTGTACTTAAGTGTGTCAATAATATTGTCGTTTGTAACATTAAATAAGTAAACAAATAACTTATTGAGGCTAACTAATACATAAGGCCCAGTGGTGGGCGTTTTGCCCCATTCGTGAGGCAAAACGCCACTATTTAGAACCTCCGTAAAACGGCTGTGACTTTTTCTGTGACATTGGACATTACAAATCTTAACAGTTAGTATCTAGTTGTGATTATGAACTAGGCGATGCTTCCAATACGTCAATTACAGCCAAAGGATTTACACAGGAAACGGTTTCCCGAAGAAATTGGCCTTATGTCCTAACCTACTCTAGGCCAATTTATTCTGTATATCAGTGGCTTATTAGTTAACAAAGAACCTTGGCGACAAGTGACGGGGGCATCTTCCTTGTTCATTTTCTTGAAAATAAAGTTGTACTTTTCAAAAGAAAGCTCCGCCGTTTGTCGCTTACAAAGAACTGTGTGCACAGGTTTCATAAAACAAGAACTGTTGGTTTATGTATAGTTAGAAATAGCATGAGAGATGTTTGGCAGTGGTTCCCACAGGGAAATGATCAGTGTTTTGTATAGTCACTTCCCTTGCTCCCTGCGGGCCTTTGTATGTTTCCCATCACGCAGTCCGTTGGAATAATTCCAGAGAGGCAGTTTGCCAAGCATCTCGCCTTCCCAGGTCAATTACATACTCGTCTATAACACATCCCACCCGCAAAATTTCGCAAAACTAAACACATGTATTTGGTGAATACCCGAAGGTGGTTCCGGGTAGGGCCGAGTGCATCACCGACAGAGTGCGAGACGACGGATTATGTCGACAACTCACTCCTCGCGGCAATCTATCACGAATGACTCCACGCGAATCGACTTTTTAAACCTCCGTTATAGATCCCAGAAACGTATGGTTCTAAACAGTCTCGTTTCCATAGCAACAAGCTGCATCCAATCTTCGGGCAGCAGGACGCAACCGAGTGTAGCGTAATAAAATCAGTTTTTTACGTTGTTTACATTAACTGTACCATAAACGCTGATCTCTTCGTGGACGAATGCATAAATATCTAGAGTAATGGATATGTTATTCACGCAAATGCTGCGTGTCGTACGTTAGCCGACATGCATTGCGACGTATGTTGTCCATCATGCATTGAGTCGTTGGTTACCTGTCATACACTGTTTTGTAAGTCATGCGTCACACATTGTGTCGTTTGTCACCCGTCATGCGTTGCGTCGTAAGTCACCCGTCATGTATTGCGTCGTAAGTCATCCGTCATGCATTGCGTCGTAAGTCACCCGTCATGCATTGCGTCGTAAGTCACCCGTCATGCTTTGAGTCGTAAGACACCAGTCATGCTTTGCGTCGTAAGTCATCCGTCATGCATAGCGTCGTAAGTCACCCGTCATGCATTGTGTCGTAAGTCACCCGTCATGCATTGCGCCGTAAGTCACCCGTCATGCATTGCGCCGTAAGTAACCCGTCATGCATTGCGTCGTAAGTCATCCGTCATGCATCGCGTCGTAAGTCACCTGTCATGCATTGGATCGTAAGTCACCCTTCACAAAGCGTCATTCTCAAGCTAGAAGCCGCATGTACACTGGCATTACAGCCGTAGAAACACCCGTTGGCTGGTGCGAACATGTCACACGCGTTGTCATGATGTCCACTTGTTTCACTGCAGGCGGTGTTCCGTAAGATTCTGTCGGCGGCGAAGAGCAAACGCAAGTCTGGCAACATCCAGTACGAGACAGAGGAGGCGAGTGGCACATCGGCCACAGATTTCGAGTGTGAGGAGTTTGAACGACGCAAACACGAGTGGCAGGTACAATAAAATATACTGTATTTTCGTTTATTTCATATGATCGCCGTCTTGCTTTTGTTATTTTTTTTTAATAAACACAATAGCATTAACTTCCATCAGTATGAAAACTTATAAAAATACGTTTTGATCATGTGTTACCTCATTTTATGTGCGAAATTATATTTGATATTAAAAGCATTTTTATATATTTATGGCGGCTGCCTTGGTTGTACTCAAATGGCCGATATCTTGTAAACTGTACTTTTTAGTCCTTTGAGCCGAAGGTCCAACGGACTTATGCCATCACTCTGCGTCCGCCGTGCGCCGTGCGCCGTCCGGCGTGCGCCGTTAGCTGCCATATCTTAGAAACCGTTCAACACCGCCACTATGCACGAGAAATCTGTATTTGATTGAATCATTCTAAGGGCCCCCAAAACTGGTAATTATTCACATTTTGTCTATTTTTCAAAAGCTCTTTAGTAACTTTTTCTCTAATTTTGCATATACATTAAATGTGGTAGTGCCACTATACGTAAGAAATCTGTATTTGATTGAATCATTCTAAGGGCACCCCAGGGGTCCCCAAAGTGCAAAATTGTTACACTATCTAGTGATGAGGTTTTGAGAAGGGCCCTAGAGACCACCCTTAACAGTAGATTTTGTGTATTGTGCCAGAAACAGAACCTGGCTCCTTTCGGCCGAAGGTCCAACGGACTTATGCCATCACTCTGCGTCCGCCGTGCGCCGTTAGCTGCCATATCTCAGAAACCGTTCAGCAACGTTTTCTCTAATTTTGCATAGACGTATCTTAGGGTACTGCCATTATGCACGATAAATCTGTATTTGATTGAATCATTCTAAGGGCCCCCAAGGTCCCCCGAAACTGGTAATTTTTCACATTTTGCCAATTTTTTCTAAAAACCCTTCAGTAATTGTTTCTATAATTTAGCATAGATGTATCTTAGGGTTTTATTGAATCATTCTAAGGGCACCCCAGGGCCCCCTAATGCAAAATGTCCCTGCTATTTCCCTACTGCTGCCTCCTGCTATTTATAACTGGATAGTGGACTTTGCCCTGATCAATATGGTGGCCGAGTGGAGCGGCCAGCTGTAAACCTGTGTATTGGGCTTGCCTTGGCTCACTGTCTGTCATTGTCCCAGCGTCAAACTGAATGTGTCCATGTGGGCTGTAACTATCATGTGTAATGTGAATCCCTACGGCACTGGCTAAACCTGAGAAACTTTAAAACAACAGTAGACATACTAATCAATGCAATGTAACGATATGATCTAGGATTAAAATAAAATAACTACTAAGCTACTGTTTTAAGTCAAAATGCACACCTTGCATATGTACCTTGTGAGCAAATAAAGTTTTATCATAGTTTATATCTTTCTTCTTTCCATTCTGGGGGAAAGGGGCAAAATGAGAACAGAAAATGTGTGCACATTTTCTTAAACAACCTTTAGCTGTGCTACATGTGAGATTGCAGCTCAGCAACTCTCCTGCAAGGTTTTTACAACCACTGGAAATCGGCCTAAATAGCAGAATATTGGGATCAAATTCTACAGTATTTTTTAAAACACATTAACTAATATATACAATCTTCACGAAACGGTCTACTCGAATATTTTATTTCCAGGTGTATCTTCACTGGCATGCATATAGTCTCCACTAAACATGTCGACATTTTACTTTCATCATAACCCTTAATGATCTGTAACTATGATTCACCAAAAACAATTTCATTAATAATTACAAACTCACAATATAGTCCAAAGGCCTTCAGGCCCTCTTGGCTCATTAAAAAAAACCCGGCGGCATTGGATTCCCCGTGTACGAGAACATACAACAATACATTTTACTCATGTCTCCATCTTATCGGATTGCTACAATATGAACACTAATTGAATATAAATGAAAAAAAAATACTTTGGTAGCCATCTTGGAGTAGCTGGAGACGATGAGCGAGTTCCTGGCATCTTGTTAAAGCTGGATATATATTGTTAAATAGTGTTAAATGTTGTTAATTAATATTAAATCTCGTTAAACCCGTGCCGTGTGACCGCAGGAGGAGCTGAGAACGATGATAGCGTTCTTGGCAATCTTGCTAAATATGGTTAAACCTAGTTAGGTCTTGTCAAATCAGGTCAAATCTCGTTAAATATTGTTAAATAATGTTAAATCGTGTTAAATCGCGGTTAGACCCGTGCCGTGTTGCGGCAGGAGGAGCTGGAGACGATGAACGTGTTTCTTGTGATCTTGTTAAATCTTGTTACATATTGTGAAATGTTGTTAATTAACGTTAAATCTTGTTAAGATTGTTAAACCATGTTGCCACAGGGTGTGCTAGAGACAATGAACGAGTTCCTGGCAATCTTGTTAAATCGTTTTACAACTCGTTAAATCCGTGTCGTGTTGCCCAGGACGAGCTGGAGACGATGAGCGAGTTCTTGGTGATCAAATCGGCGCAGGAGCAACGCGAGGAAGGTGTGGAACAGCCCGTCGACACGGCCTACATCGGCGAGCGCGACGGCATGCCCGTCCTCAAGGCAGTCTTCGACGTGCACCACTTCCACACGGACGACATCGAACTGTGCGTCGAGGACAACCAACTGTCGCTGGAGGCCGTCAACACAGAGGTGACTTACTTACTTAGACGTACTTCATCCTGTACTTTTCAGGAGATCGGGTGACGAGGTTCCTCCATCTGGTACGGTCATTTTCGATTCCTTTGGCCTCATTCCATGTGACTCCCATTTCTGCCAAGTCTTGCGTTAGGTCTTAACCGGCCTTCCTCTTTTCCTGTTACCACCTTCCATCGCTACATATGCAGGTTTTTCCTTCGGTACACGTAATACATACATAGCTAATATCCTTTTCTTGTACTTGACGATGTCATGCCGTCTCTCCAGACCTCCCTCCTCATCACTTCTTCATTTATGATGTGCTCTTTCCATGATATGCCCAATATGAGCCGAAGAATCGCCTGGTGGAAGATGTCCCATTTTTCTATATCCTCACCGTATTCTTCCACGCCTCACAGCTGTATGTCGCTGTTTGTATAACAATTGACATGTAAAGATGTAACGATATAGTCTTTCGGATGGTCGTACTGGGCCATATAGGAAGTCTTTGGAAAACTGCTGAGGCCTTGCCTAACCTCTCTCGCACATCTGCAAAGAGGTGATAGTATCTTAAAAATGAACAGACCATTGACCGACTACGTGAACCATTGTGTTATGGGACTCTAAATGGGTTACCCATTGTGCACTGCGGGGGAAAGGCAGCTAAAGTGTGTTCAATTTGAAACTCCCATCCCACCGGCCCCTCCGCCCCACCCAGGGAAGTTAACAAACTAAAGAAATACGAACCTCTCCTGTGGGTCAGTCAGCACTCTTAGATCTGAGTGGCCACGTAGACAGACGGAGACCCAAACAATGTTTTATGATACAGATTACTACTTGTTTTCATGCAAAGCAGAATTTACAGACATTAAACCAGAGAGATGCAACTTAAACACTGCAATTCGTAGAAAAAGAAGGCGGTGTCGTTTGTGTGCGTAGTACACTAATTCTGAGTATACCGTCATTCGCTGTTGTTCTCAAGTTCCAATACAATAATTTAGTAATATTCTAAACGATTTTCCTTAATTAGCATAACACCTACCTTGTTGTGAAAGTCAACAGTTTGTATTTAAACGTAACTTTGCACACATTTGTTGACCATATACTGAGTGTATTTAGTAGTAACAGAACCTCGGTTGGTTCATCATTGTAGGCTATCCACTCAATATAATGTTCGCATTTCGACTTTTCATGTTCGAACATGCGCGATTAGCGCACTTACCTAGGACACAGGACACAATAAAGGTGAGGTGAGGACGTGACCAGCGAGCTCACCTCGGCGCAAAATCATAACAGGATTTTGCTGAGTATATATAATCATAACCGCGCCCAGTTAACTGTATTAACTTTTCTGTAACCCAACAGACAATAACGTTATTGTATTGTATTTAAATAGGCCCTGATAGATGATAGTTTCAAACAAATGACAATACAATTCACGATGTGTTTCTGATGCAGGTCCGTGAGGATAAAATGTATCGAAAAAAGATCATCCGGAAGCTGAACCTGCCCGAATTTGTCGACCCTAAAATGATGCGCTGTGAAATGTCCGAACAGGGCATTGTCACAGTAGAGATGCCGTTTCATTTACCGCCTGTCAGGAAGCCGGCAGGACCGAACGTATATCCCATTGTGACTGACGTCGACGGCCGACGTAAGATTTCTCTCGCATTCTCCATCGGTCTTGACTTCGCGAGTGACAACATTTCTGTCGACACGGACGGGCAAAGGTTGAGCATCCGGGCAACGCGCGCCGCCATCTCTGACAAGTACGGCGAAGTGACGCCGGATCGTGACCTGAAGAAAGAGTTCAACTTGCCAGATTATATCCAGGTAGAAAATGTAAGTCACAAGTTCGTGGACGGTAAACTGACCATCGACGTGTTTTTGAAGGAAGAGAAGGAAATATGTGAAGAAACGAAGGAAGACAAATCATCGTTGTCGTCTTGATACGATGTGTTTCGTTGTGGGACCAGGAACTGCCAGACATATTGTATGTTAGTGTCACTGACGACACAGACTTGTGCCACACCAGCACTACGTATGGCTCTGCAAATGTTTTGTAACCAAGTCACCTGTGACACATAGACACTACATATTGGCTATGTAGATGTTTTGTAACCAAGTCACCTGCGACACATAGACACTACATATTGGCTATGTAGATGTTTTGTAATCAAGTCACCTGTGACACATAGACACTACATATTGGCTATGTAGATGTTTTGTAATCAAGTCACCTGTGACACATAGACATTACATATTGGCTATGTAGATGTTTTGTAATCAAGTCACCTGTGACACATAGACACTACATATTGGCTATGTAGATGTTTTGTAATCAAGTCACCTGCGACACATAGACACTACATATTGGCTATGTTGATGTTTTGTAATCAACTCGCTTGTGACACATCGGCACTACACACCGACACCTAATCAAGGTGTGTCGTAATCAGGGTACACCTGCCACACTGCCACTGCGTACTGTCTCATTAGGGGTGTCATCATCATGCAACAGGTGACATACCACAGTGACACTGCTTCGTTTCGTGTGTCAATCCACGTAGGTGACATATCGACACTACATATTTAGTCACCAGATGTGCCGTAAATACGACTCAGGTAACGCGCGGACACCACACGGTGTGTTTTCATGTGTGCCGTAAATACAACAGGTGATTCACCAGCCAGCCTGTTGCAGTAAGCATACGTGTGGCACGTAGGAGGGTAAACAGGCGTATTTTTATTTATTTCTGCTTTTTATTGTTTTTCACCACTTTTTAGCACTATCTTCTATGTAGGCCAACGACAATTCCTCGTGTCAACATTATTTAGGACCAATATTTGTCTTAATACTACCGCCATTTTGTAGCAGCCCTAAGTTATACGAGCGCGGGGAAACTATTTAATGTATGCATAACACATACCCAGAAATTTATTTTCGCAGTTGTAACGTTAGATCTATAACTTCGTAAGTGTTATTCTATTGTATGTATTCGTTAAACACGTAATTTTGTTGCCGGCACACATAGTTTGGTATGTAGCACGTCCTGAAACTGTTTTGAAGAGTTGACTTTCACAAATAAACGTATCCAGTTTTGCACCTGCTTGAGTAAAACCAACTCATACCATATGCGTTATGCCGCATGTATGGACTGAATTAACTAACACGGACGCACAGGCACACGGGCACACGGGCACACGGGCACACGGGCACACAGGCACGCTCGCTGGCACACACACACACACACACACACACACACACACACACACACACACACACACACACACACACACACACACACACACACACACACACACACACACACACACACACACACACACACACACACACACACACACACACACACACACACAATCAATCAAACCCAGACATGCCACACTAACACCACGACAGACCTGTATTGAATTGACATTTTTGATTTTTGCATAAATATTTCAAAAACTAAATACGTGAGAATACAATACAGTACGCCAATATAACTAAACCAAGTATGCAACTGCAGCGTTTGCTTATAAACCGTAAAACTCCAAATCAGAAAATGAGTGGGGTTCAGCGTCAAAATTATCAACTTGTGTCATGTGACTGATCGTTTACAATCCAAAGTGAGGTCCTTCATATTTGATTCAAATCGACACGTATTTGAAAAAAACCATCCTCGCGCACCAGGGGTCGCTGCTGCTGATTGCGTCAGTACCAGCCAGCAGTACCCCATTGGCTGATCGCATTACGAAACTCTGAATAAGCTCAGCCTATGAAATCGCTCACTACATCAGTGGATCTCGGCAGGTCAGGTGGTCATAATAAAGCAATGTTTAGGTAGTAGACGCAATTATTCGAATACACAATACCGCTCAGCTGCTCGTGCTAATGGGTGAACGGGTAATTATATATTGGGATTCCCAGAAGTCGTTTATCCATCTTCAAATTGGGGCAGCTATTTGCGCTGTTCTCACGGGTGATGCAGTCGCGACTGGCGAAGTCAATTACTAATTTGACTAACTAGTAATAGCTAACTTCCGCACTTCGCGTAGGGCTAGTTTTGCATGGCAAACAGCCCTGGCTTGCGAGGATGAAATAAACCAAATACATAGAAATTAAACATTGCTATATATATGTGTGTGTGTGTATATATATATATGTATATATATATATATATATATATGTATATATATATATATATGTATATAACAATGTTTAATTTGTATGTATTTGGTTTATTTCATCCTCGCAAGCCAGGGCTGTTTGCCATGCATGCATATATATATATATATATATATATATATATATATATATATATATATATATATACACACACCTATATACACACACATATATATACAGATGGACAATGGTGACTTGTGACAAGGCAATGAATACATCTGCTTTTGTAAATCAACCGTTTTTATGTAAGCAGACGTTTGCAGTAATGTTGTCGAGCATACATATGGTTTCCCTCGGAAAAGGAGGTTGCCCGCATTTATAGAATATTTGTGCCGGAAGCGGATTGCTCAACATGCAAAGAAGTATAGAGACATTGTTGCATGTTCTGTTCTATTCACTGACCTAGAATCCCCAGTCAATGTTCGAGTGACGATACTTTGTGTGTGTGTGGAGGGGGGGTGTGTGTGCGTGCGCTCGTGCGCAAGTGCATGCGTGCGGACGTGCGTGTGCACGCGTGTGTGTACTCCTCAAGCCAGAGTTTATGTCCCAAGCATCCTTGCATGTGGCTAGGCGGCTACACGACTAAACGGCAATGCGTCTTGCTTTATCTGCGACTCCTGTTTGCATTACCCGGACATAAACAGGCCTAAAACGGCAGATGATTCCACGCAAATTGCCGCGATTCCCTCGCACAATTGCTACATCGATCACGACTTTCCGACGTTCAACATGCGGATAAACGTAACTGTTCCATATCATCACATCTGGCAGAAATTGCCTATTAGCCTACAAATGGGATGTCAACGCCCCGGCTAATTTATTTGTACTTGATGCACGAGCTAGAGAACAATGAATGTTCGCCATGGAACCCACAAATAAGGACCAGGTATTGATGTTTCTGCACCGGACGCTGTAGAGTTGTAAAAGCAGTGTCAGAAATCTTATTTGTAACATTTAAGTAGACCGTATCCATTAATTTTATGTAAGCTATATGGCGTGATTAAAATAAAAGGATTGCGTACAGATCTACATGCACCAGTTGGAATAGCAGTTTGTGCCAATAGAAAATACAATTGGTTATTTTAGCATGTCCTAACGACTATATAAACCGTCCGGCGTCGATTCCAACAAGCGTGTCTTGTCAGCTCCAAAGGCGTACATAAATTGGCATTGGCATTGCGCCGTCGTCTTTTCCAAATATATCCCACGATCGACAACTATCTCTGGCTAGATTAGGCTCTTAGCTGTCATTTTAGTTGATTTGCTAACATACGAACTCCCACGAAAAACGGCAAAAAACGAACAAATACCTCGAACTGAAATGTTCAGGTGAATACACAATAACATTAGATGCACGTGTTCTGTGTTGATATAAACTTTCCGTTCTCTCCCGAAAACCAGTTGTTCAAGAAGTTCAGTTGTTTGAATGCTAATTATCAACCCAGCAATTAACCTTAGCACACTACCAGATGTAACTGTCAAACTAATTAATTTCGACCGTTAATTTGTAAACAAAGGTAGGCATTCTAGGGCGCGAATATTAAAACATTATCAATTGGCACTGTGTTAAAACAACGAAGTTTGTTATTTAGGATTATTTAAATCAGTGGACAATTCAAGATCAAAATAATGTAGCAATTATAACAATTGCCCGCGGTTTGTTGCTCCACGGGTGGGTGTTCAGAAGAGACTTCCATTGCCCGCGGTTTGTTGCTCCACGGGTGGGTGTTCAGAAGAGACTCCCATTGCCCGCGGTTTGTTGCTCCACGGGTGGGTGTTCAGAAGAGACTCCCATTGCCCGTGGTTTGTTGCTCCACGGGTGGGTGTTCAGAAGGGACTTCCATTGCCCGCGGTTTGTTGCTCCACGGGTGGGTGTTCAGAAGAGACTTCCATTGCCCGCGGTTTGTTGCTCCACGGGTGGGTGTTCAGAAGAGACTTCCATTGCCCGCGGTTTTGTTGCTTCACGGGTGGGTGTTCAGAAGAGACTTCCATTGCCCGCGGTTTGTTGCTCCACGGGTGGGTGTTCAGAAGATATTTCCTTTGCCCGCGGTTTGTTGCTCCACGGGTGGGTGTTCAGAAGAGACTTCCATTGCCCGCGGTTTGTTGATCCACGGGAGGGTGTTCAGAAGAGACTTCCTTTGCCTGCAGTTTGTTGCTCCACGGGTGGGTGTTCAGAAGAGACTTCCATTGCCCGCGGTTTGTTGCTCCACGGGTGGGTGTTCAGAAGAGACTTCCTTTTCCCACGGTTTGTTGCTCCACGGGTGGGTGTTCAGAAGAGACTTCCTTTGCCCGCGGTTTGTTGCTCCACGGGTGGGTGTTCAGAAGAGACTTCCTTTGCCTGCGGTTTATTGCACCACGGGAGGGTATTCAGAAGAGACTTCCATTGCCTGCGGTTTGTTGCTCCACGGATGGGTGTTCAGAAGAGACTCCCATTGCCTGCGGTTTGTTGCTCCACGGATGGGTGTTCAGAAGAGACTCCCACTGCCCGCGGTTTGTTGCTCCACGGGTGGGTGTTCAGAAGAGACTTCCATTGCCCGCGGTTTATTGCTCCACGGGTGGGTGTTCAGAAGAGATTTCCTTTGCCCGCGGTTTGTTGCTCCACGGGTGGGTATTCAGAAGAGACTTCCGTTGCCCGCGGTTTGTTGCTCCACGGGTGGGTGTTCAGAAGAGACTTCCATTGCCCGCGGTTCGTTGCTCCACGGGTGGGTGTTCGGAAGAGACTTTCTTTGCCTGCGGTTTGTTGCTCCACGGGTGGGTGTTCAGAAGAGACTCCCATTGCCCGCGGTTTGTTGCTCCACGGGTGGGTGTTCAGAAGAGACTCCCATTGCCCGCGGTTTGTTGCTCCACGGGTGGGTGTTCAACAGACTTCCACTGCCAGCGGTTTGTTCCTCCACTGGTGGGTGTTCAGGAGAGACTCCCATTGCCGGCGATTTGTTGTTCCAAGGGTGGGCGTTCAGAAGGTAGTTGTTCTTTATATATAATTTTTATTATAGGTATATGAAGTGAATTGTAGTGAAGTGGCGCTGTACTCTCACCACGTAACGTGAACTGCGGTGTGTTGTTGATAATGAACTCAAAATATGCACTAGGGTGACGTAGACAAGTCATAGTTTATTAGTTTAAATATGTTCTTTTAACTTTTTCTGTCTTTCTTTTTAACTAAATATTCTGTATAAATCCGTATAGTTCTGTATTACGTTTTCACTGGTTAACCGAGAAGTAAATGTACGATTCATAATTGATATAATATAAGAACTTCAATTTCTACAATACTGGTGCACTCATTTTAGCCAATATGATCACAAAACATACTCACCACTTAAGAATAACATGCAAGTATCTTTGTTATCTACAAAGTAGAATGACATGCAAATATCTTTGTTATCTACAAAGTAGAATAACATGCAAGTATCTTTGTTTTCTACAAAGTAGAATAACATGCAGGTATATTTGTTATTTACAAAGTAGGCTACTTTAAGGGGAAACGAAAGGTAATTGATTTGGCCTATACACTGAAAGGGAAACAAAAGGCAGATTTTTGGGGATATACACATAACAGATTTGATACAAACTAACAATTTGTAATTACAATCACGTTTTTAATATATGTGGTTTATTATTGTAACATTCTTGAATACACAGTTACGGAATTTCATGGACAGCGCCATTATTTGCCAGACTGTGACGAGATTCTATACAAATGAGTTCTTTTAGACATATCCAATACGTACCTACAATACCTTGTAGAGGCTTTCGTTGTTGTAGCACACCAACTTCTACAGTATGTGACGTATTACATGTACTGAAGGAGTTGGTGCGCTACACCGACGAAAACCTAAAAGGTAAACATTGTTGTATTGGATATGTCTAAAAGAACTTCAGTTTCTATACAAACTACACACATACGTTTCCACGCAAGTCCGACAACTGGTACTGGGGTTTATACGTAAACAATGCATGCATGCGCTGTGTTTAGACAGAATGACATGCCGTCATGGATATTCCGATTCTTTTGATGATTTCAACGAAATGAGTTTAGAACTAGCTTGTTACTGGTTCCAACCACAGGCACAAGGGCCAGTGTTACTTACCCTGATAACTGGTAGAGATCATGATTGACTCTCAGTTCAAGCTAGACCACAATTTGCCATACGCAGTGTGAAAAACCTGGACATACTCGTCTATGTGATCTTGTTGTTCTGAATATCTAGCATTATGTTTAATCAAATTTGTGCAAACAAATTGTTTGAAAAGTTGTTTTGATTGAAGTACTCACAACTTAAAAACGGTAAAACTGCGTTACCGCGAAAACACACTAGCGCCATTAGTCGCGTTATGTACAGTAACAATATGGTAGGTACGCAACGTTGGTTTTTATTTCGGTATCTTAACATGGAAAAGTTTTATTTTAACAATAGTTAACCAGATTGCCATCTAGTGCTTTATAATGCTCCAGATGGTACGTGGGCTAGAAAGCCTTGGGCTTATCGAGAGTGCACCAATGTTCCACTCACCTATAACCCGCCCTTATCAGAGATCAACCAATTTTATTTTTAATGGTACGTTGTAACTTAATTTCATTATCAAAAACATACATGATATATAAACATTAGTAACTACTACTCTTATATACGTACTGGAAATTTGGAATCACCAGTTGCCTTCAGATATGTCTTCTACTTCTTCACTTGGCGGGGTGAGATCCCGGTAACTTAAATTGTAGCTTCTTCAGCTTTGGGTCAGAGTGGGGCACCCCCAGCACTTTCACTTACCCCCTCCCCCAGTCAAGCCAACTCCTCCAATCCTGCCCTTTATGTTTTAGAGTAACCGTTTTGTTTATATATGGGCTCGAATTTCAAAATATGTACCAACGCATGATTTTTCTGAGAAATTTCGAAATTCCTCAATTCGAATTTTTATTATGATTTCTGGGAAGCAAAGAGGTTCTAGTGTCTAGACCTAAAATATTGTCAACACCACGTTTATGGTTTTTCTGTGGTGTCCGTTGGAACAGGATGACTTTTACACCCAAGTTTACTACGACATCCAACTATTTTAGGTACAAAATGACTGCTTATGGATACAACGTGGACATCCGACAACTGAAATAAAGTTTTACATGTCACAGAGTATATTGTCCTTCAGGAAAAAATAACGAATATATGTCTCTTGTGATGTCTGGAGCCAACCATGTGTCGTCACCTTCTTGTGATTTTATAAGCATTCTGCGTTTGTCTAGTTCAGAAGAAATATACCCGCTATCAATTCCGCTATTTTTCTTTGAGGCTAACCTAGAATGACAATTATATTAAAAAAAAATGCATATGTATGTTTACGATATGAAAATAGTGAATGGAATGTTTTTGTTGGTTCACATCCTGGACATGGTGGTACATTTTCTCGTGACCTATCTATATGTCGTAGTAAACACGTTTACATCATGTTCACTTTATGTCGAAAGATAATGTTCATGCAACATATAAACACTTATCTAACAATTTTAAACAAACGTTTATTACGGTAACCCATGAACATAAATTTATATGTTGCTATGACAGAATATATAATGCGTTATGCTACAAATGCACAGGGAGAGGCAAATTGTAGCGGCATCTTCACAAACGTTGAATTTACTTTTACAATAATGTATAATATTTTACGTCTGGACCTGCACTAAATAAAATAAAGATGTCATTATTAAAAAAACTATTAAAAAACAATTACAGATTGCATAAAGAGTACGTCACTGGATGTCGTAGTAAACACGTGGTATATCATCATCAAAAAACTAGTTCTTCACAATAGGATCAGTTGTACAGCTCGGTAATTAGTATATCGTCAATAACTTTCAATTAGGATTAATTATAACCCACGTAACACACGCCAACTAGTACTGGATATTCTAGCAAACAGTTTTTGTCAGGACAGACCAATGTGACTAACGGTAAGATCAATCTTGACAAGATCAAGTCCCATTTCAAGATTATGTTACCTACACACTCATAGGTCGTAGTCTGGTATAAACGTGACGCTAGTGTTATCAATGAAAACATGCATATGTTGCAATAAACATCGTTATTTAACAAACCCATGAAGTCTTAATTAACACATGATATGTCCTATTAAAAATAGGTGTTTAAATTAGGATCTCTCAAACATGCACACGTGTAAAAGTCATCGTTATTTGTTCCATTCCATGGCGTCATTACACGGGCTCCTGTAGGAAATCTTGAAGCTTTTTACCCGTTTAGCTTATAAGAAAACACGACCAGATCGACCCGTTTTGGGTTTAGATATTTCATACAGACGTTTTCTTCTTCAACCCCAAATCTCATCAGGTTTTGTAATTTGAAGGAGAGTATTTTATTGATTCTTCTGACCACGGAGGAGGTCAAGTGCTCTCTGTCTTCATTATCAATGTCTTTCACCTGACCACTATACGGCTTGTTGTCGTAAAGAACAGTCACAAACTCACCAATTGATTGCTTCTATAGATGTGGTGTCGTCCACCTGCCCAAGGAGCTGCTGAACAGCGTCATATTGGTTTGTTTCACTCCGTGATGTGAGCGTGTTGTGGTTGGATGCATTGTCCATCCAGAGCATGCCGGGTGTTACTTGCCGTTTATGAAGCAACATTCTTTGAGACAAGATGTCTCTCATGCGAATACCTGTCCCGCACCTACAGGCATTACTCTGTGTAGATGCGCTGTGCCAGGAATTTGCATTTCATTGGAGGTTTCCATTTCCTAAAAGGCCTCTGCCACCTCATTCACGGTTACCATCAAGTATGTCATCTTTGAATTGGTTTAGTCAAGTCCCACTACCTGAAGGTTTCTGCGCTATGAAAGATGAGACCCGACTTTAATGCCAAACCTGCATTTCCATCGGCAGTCCTTCCTACTCCGTCGCAGGGTCCTTTTCCGCTACCTGACTCGAAATATCTCCATTTGACAGCGACGTCAAACAAGAATTGGTGATGAACAGTGAGGTTGATAGTGTGTTTGTTCCGAAACTGCCTGGTGAGGGAATCAGTGAGGTAGTGTACCAATGGAACTGCCTGGTGAGGGAATCAGTGAGGTAGTGTACCAATGGAACTGCCTGGTGAGGGAATCAGTGAGGTAGTGTACCAATGGAACTGCCTGGTGAGGGAATCAGTGAGGTAGTGTACCAATTGAACTGCCTGGTGAGGGAATCATTGAGGTAGTGTACCAAAGTAACGTATCGAATCAGCTGTTTTATCTCCGATATCACTTTTTTGATAAAGGTGTACGTCGTTTGTGTTGCATGGCTGCGCTCAGCACTGGCCACAACATACCTAATGTAATGTAGTGGGCCATCACCTGCCGATAATGAGCAACCAAGCTTACGTGAAGCATAATCTATTCTTTATTGTAGTGTGCACTTTGAACTTCCTCACCATAGTTACAATCGTAATTTTTGGCGTAGTCCTTATAAAAAGTGACGTGCTATTGATTCGCGGACCTTCTACCGAGCCTTCTCCCTCTGCCAATACTTTTTTGTGCTGGGGTAGATACTACCGATGAACACGCAGAGCTTCCTTCTTTTTATGACCAATTCTTTGCTTATTACGCCATTTATTGCAGTTTGCAGCACTGTGTCTACCCATACTGCGTGGCTGCAATGACATTTGTTATACTTAGATTCATTTTCATCATCCAGCCAGCAATATCGTTGGCATGTTTTGCGTACTCATAAATATAATTAAAAACATAAAATAACATAACGCACTGATACATTATCTCATTTCCAGGTACAATTATGATGTATGTACCTATTTGAAGTTAAATATGCATATTCGTCATCTTAGATTCACTTTCAGAAAGGTAAACTGTCGTAGTAAACATATTACGTTTACTAAGACATCGACATTTTAGTTTGGATTTAATGCGCATGTGCATGAAAAATACCACGCCAATGTCGATTCTGTGTAGTAACTTTTGAAGAGTCACATGTTCTCACAACAATCAGTACGTTTTATTAACTCAGTGTAGTCCAACTTTAACCCTACAAGACTTAGTATTGACAAAATGCTGTCACCATACAATTTCTAGGAAAAGATAAAGTGCACAACAGCCAACTATCCTTTTTGGATGTCCAACGTCATAAGTTTGAATACCCGAATGTAAATGGGTAAAAGTGACAGCCGGACAAAGTGAATTACAACGTTTTATTATATGCGGATGTCGTGGTAAATATTTTGACACGATATTGTAGTAAACACGCAGCACTTCTGCAGGACGTTGTGGCCAGAATTACAATAATGACGTAGATTTAACCACATTTGTGTGACACCATTGTGATTGTTTATCTGTATCATGTTTTCTTTAAGCCCTTGAATCAATAGTTTTTGAGAACATGGATGTTGTAGTAAACATCTCTTAAACATGACGCAACACTTTTTGAAATGTTATATACATTCTTGCGCATCTACGTATCACCCTAGCCAAAAGGGTGCTTGTTTTTGGATCTATGTTTGTTGGTAGACACATTATGCGCTCGAATACATCTACCATATTCATTCTTTTTTACTAACTATTGCAACAAAGTTGGATATCGTAGTAAACAGCGTTTTCGTGACATTCTATAAGCATGCACTTCATAAAGAATATAACCAGTAATACCATGATTTGCTCTGATATTATTCTCAATTGTTTGTTCTACGGATAGGAAAAGCTAAAACTAACATTCTGGTCACGCGTATATTTTTGAAACATTGGTTTTTTTTGCTGCTTGGTTGTGATCTAGGGTCTATTAATCTTAAATTATAGCCCAAATATATAGGTAATCATACATACTCAAACTCGGACTATGGATGTCTGTTCACATAAGTATTAATTATGAACAAAAATGTGATGGTATGCGTTTAAGAGCGTTTCAAAGTGCGAAGACACCCAATTTTTGTATTGGTACATCTTTTGAAATTCTAGCCCATATGTGTCCTCCGAATGTGAGATTTTGACAATTACCGGGTAGCGGTTCTGCGAAAAGACAATATCTAATATCATTTTGGAAAATATGATTGCCTGTATTGTAACTGAAATATCCGCGATTCATAAATCCAATCGTTATAGCTGTAATGTTCCAGGTGACGTAACACCCCCGTGTTTGCAGGAATATATACCTAGACGTGGATCTTGTGCACCAAGGCTTCTCTGGCGAGCGCATGACGAACAGCTCCGTGCTGGTTGTTAACCCATTTAGACATCAAGTCTGCCAAACCCGTCCGTTTTTAAACTTTTTTTAAAACCGGCCGAGATCTAAAGGGTTTTAAGATTCACAAGGAACACAGAGACGGCGCCGCTAAGGCAAGGTCGTTAATTCTACTTATCAGAGACCCATCTGACGCCTACGTTGCTGAGCAAAATCGTTTACACGGAAGACACACTGGCATGCCTAACTCTCATATTGATGACCACCGTGCGTTGTTCCATGAACGGCATTTCCGATGTTCGTAAGACACTGACATCTTGTCTTGTTCTTCTCTTTTCCTCTTAAAATCCGGAGTGAATGGTCCTGTTTTCTTCCATTTCATTTCTTTTCCTCTGACTGTTCCTGTACTGCTAAACAAACTAACCATTTCCAACTGCAAGTCAGTGGTTTACTCAAAATGTGGCCCCAAAGTGGAAGATTCTCATGAAACATCATATAACCCAGAGGCCGACATCATATATGTTACCCACGATGCGGGCGCATAACAATTAGGCAAGCAGCAAGCGAATTTTCTGGCGCGTCAGAAATTCCTTCAACAACGTGGGGCATCTTGGGTCAACATGTCTTGGAATACGGTTCGGTCGAATCTTACAAGATCTTGATTTAGCATGTGATTTATGTGCCGCGTGCATATACAACATACATAATAATTGTATACACATATATAAATTTATCAAAAATTACACTGATATTTTTATATTGACTAAAATCTACAAAAAAAACGCATTAACCCAGACGAATGTGAGCGGTGCAAAAAGTGCTGCCATCTCACGGCGCCAAAAGGTAACTCAGGTTACTCAATCACTTTCAAATCAGATAACCTCGATTATCCAGGCGCCGCGAGGTGGCAGCACTGCATAGCGTCCTCGCAACTGCCTGGAATAACACATGGGTTTTAATTGTTTGTCCGGTAGGCGGCTTTACCCCAAATCCGGGTAGAAATCATGAATGGCTCTAGGCCAACTAGGAAATAAAAAGGAAATGAGAATAAACTTTTTATCAGGTACTGATAATTCTGCCCGTGACCATTATTTCAGATATGTCGTTGGAGCTAGACCGCTTGATGGAGAAAATCTGAAGTTTTGGTCTTTTGTGAAACTCAACAGAACTAAAAATATACTCTCTGATACAGATGGCCTCCACATTACCAGCCAGGCCAAGACGGAGTGTCTTAACAACCAGTTTATGTCAGTCTTCACACGCGATGATGATCGACACTTGCTAGATAAAGGACCGTCTCTCTACCGTGAAATGAACAACCTATTGGGAGACCTATTGAAGAACATCAACCAAACAAAAGCTGCTGGTCGTGATGACGAACTCCCAGCAAGAATTTTGAAGGAGACTGCCAGTGAGATTGCTGGTGTTCTCTCCGTCATCTTCCAACAGTCCTATGACGAAGGCACTATCACATCCGATTGGTCCACGGCGATTTATAAGAAGGGTGACAAGGCGAAACCATCTAACTATAGACCAGTTTCACTTACATGCATCAAATCCAAAATAATGGAACATATTGTACATAGCCAGATCGGTCACCAACTAGATTACAACAACATATTGCATTCGAATCAACATGGCTTCCGTAAGGGCCAGTCTTGCGAGACGCAATTTGTCGGTACCACACATGAATCGGCATACTCCATCAACAAAAAGAAAACAAACTTCTCCACAAAACCCAATACTATGGGATCAGTGGAAAATCAAGTTCCAGGATCAGTGCATTTATAAGAATAAGAATACTGAAGAGTATTGTTTATCGTCAAATGCATACTCCAGATGACACTTGACACTTGAATCCGACCTGAACAAACTTGTATACTGGGCAAAGATATGACAGGTGGACTTTAATGTATCAAAGTGCGCCATCCTTTCAGTTACCAACAAGAGGAAGCCAACAATCTACGATTACTACACGGAGAACCACCAGATCCCACGGACTGACAAACAGGACTGTCTGTGTGTTACCACCAACAAGAAGTTATCGTGGCAGCGACACATTCAGAACTTTGCTCTGCAAAGTGCAGAACAAAGACAGACAGACACTTAGCTTAGTCAAAAGAACACCGCCACCTCAAGTGAGGAAAACGGTATACGAGGCACCGACCAACGCTTGAGTATGCTCTTGTGTCTGGGCACCCCACACCAAAACAGGTATTCAGACAATAGAGCAAGAGCAGAATTCGCAGCTCGCTTTGTCACTGGCGATTACCGCAGCACCTCTAGCGTGACTTCCGATAAGAGATGCCGCTATGTTTTTTGTATTCACTACGCATCAGCTTTCCTACCATCATTACCACAGCAGATGCCCGCACCAGACGAAAACACGAGCACAAACACTGACAGCCTCCAGCACGACCTACCAGCACTCGTTCTACATAGGGTCTATCCCACTGCGAAATTCACGCAGGAAGCAGTTGCAGCGTCTACTGCAGAACTATTCCAGGGAGCCACTCTCCCAGTCATCCAGTCATTGACATTATAGATGCCCGTTTTATGTTTCAATCATCTGCTTTTATTTAGTTTTACTTACTTATTTATTTGTTTTATTAACTAATTAATTTTTAGTTTGTTTTATCCCACAATGACGTTACAAACTGCAGGATAGTGAAGTATCACTTTTTAGCAGTATATTCTTGAAGACGTGAAGATATTATGCTTTCGAATTTATTCAGTTATTCATTAGTCCACTTCTGTATGTAATCTTGTGGCTCTCTCTCTCTTCTGGAAAAAAGAGTTAGCCACTGCTAAGCCATTTATTGTCACGAGCTCCACCGGAGCTCTCCCCTCTCTATTCTTCGCTTCCCACCCGTTTGTGCCCATACACTCCTCTTCGCCTGGTTCCGCTACTCCAGTGAGCGTTGAAGTCTCCCGCAATACACAACATCACCTCCAGCGCCACCAGTCACATCGTCCTCTCCAAAGCATCCCTGAACTAATTTTTCTCTTTATCCGCCCTTCCTGTCTGTGGCCCGTGCTTTCTCCATCTCCGCCCTTCCACCTCGTCTCCTGGATGCATAGTATTTCCAATCGCCTTCTTCCCATAATCTCCATCATCTCAACTTCTTTCCCACTCTTCGTTCCCACGTTAAGACGTCTGGATCGCTGCCGGCCGGACGATCCCTTGGCCTTCGCTATCTTCTCGCCGCTTCCAATGTCAGGGGCGGATCCAGATTTGTTTGCCGCTATGTCGCCGTAACTTCAGCTTATTGATTGTAACATACACGGGGGCACATTCTAAAGAAGAGAGGGGGGCAGTAATGAGGGCCCATTCAAAAAGGTCTGGGGGCGCACCAATGACTCCTGGATCCGCCTATGAAGGTAAAAGGCCTGTCGGTTGCCTCGGACGCGTTAATCCTATCGTTCAACATTACTTCTACCATCATATGATTGGGGCAACATAGCCACTCAGCAGCGTTGCCATGGCTGACCTGCTGATGTAGTTTTGTGTCAGAGGTTTCCATTTCCTAGATCACCTGCCTACCATGGCTAGTGAGCGTGAATTACCCAGTACTATTGTCCATAGTTGGGAGTTGGAATGGTACAGCATCGGGGCGAGTCCACACGCTGGTGGGCCCTGCACACCGCACCTTTAAGACTCCAACCTGCTCCTAGATCCCTAGCCTATTCGCCTGATGCCACACGGTGCCAAATATGCGCAGTGTACCGCGATCGATGAGGTTGTGCTAGAGTCTTGTATATGGAGAGGCTATGTACCAGCAGGGGAGACTTACGCTTTCGACTCCCTTTTCGCTCCAAGGAGTGTGTGCTTCGTATTCTCGCTTCAAGGATCTACCTGGCGGCTGCTACAGCTCCTTGAAGCGAGAGTCTGAAGCACACGCTACATACTGCACACTACACGACAGCACTAGAACCATCACACAGACCTGTGTTCACACACCACACTGAACAATTTAGAAATAGTGACGGTCCCGACACTGCCACAGGCACGGGCCTTCTTCTTTCCGTTGCTCCCTTGTGGGGTGGGGTCCACGCCACACAATTGCTTCTTCTGCTTTTCTTGTTATTTCCCTCCACCTCTGTCTGTCGTCCGCAATGACCTTCCATCCTTGGCTGTTCACACCTGCCTTCTTAAGGTATATTCATGCTGCCGTTCCGTCTCAATTTTGGTCTTCCTGTTCGAGGCGCGAGTAATACCAATTAAAGCAATGGTCTACCGCTGTCACCGACTAAAATGGCCAACCACCCAAGCCCGTAGAAAGGAAGCATGCCTCAGAGTGCAATATAAATATAACCTAAGAGTCAACTCAATGAACTCACTGTACCTGCCCACGCTATCCGCCCCCAAGAAAACAAACACTAGGAAGACCCATGACATTGGGTATGACCTTCCGTACCACCATACGGAATACAGGAACGTGTACTTTCTCCCATTCACAATAACTGAGTGAAATAGTCTGTCCCAAGAAGTGGTATCTGCAATCGACCACATTGGACTTTGTTTAATTGAGTCCAGGCTCCAGCGCCACCTTAGAATTAACTGATGGCTGGGTGTCTGGAATAAACACTTCTCCCTTCACTTTCTATATCATCTAATCCCACTAAATCACATTGCTATGTTTATTCTATCTTTACTGATATCAAAGATTCATATGGAAAAACCTGTTGTCAAAGGGGTCCATGGTCGAGTATGCTGCCTAAAATTGCCACCACTGCATGCTCGCGTGCATGTATGCATGCGTGCGGCATGCGCGAGTAACTGGCGCGAGTAACTACGATGGAATAGATTCAACACGATACAGTATAAATATTATATTTATTGAAATTAAATAATCAACGGAACGATGACAATGCAAGACAATCATGCGGTCTTGATTACCGGTCGACGGGTATTTAGTACTACTTACGCTAGGTGACACTACTGAGGCGTCGTGCCGACCACCCGCCAGCAATATTATTGCGGTTGCCATGGGTCGCCAGTCAACACGTGGGCTTGGAATGTTGACGTCTCACAAGCGGCTGCGCTCGGCATCACGTGACGCAATGTTCCGTCGCGCTTCACTGCACAGGTAGACAACGGCCAGTTGTGTTGACCTCAAAGACGACAGCGGGAGACGAGTGAGTAGTGAGCTACAACTCGGACTGACGGACGAACGGACCGACGGCACGTTCCGACCACATACCGGCCAGTTTGAGCGCCGACAACGACGGTCGAAAACAGCTCGGTAGGTACACGTTGCACGATCGAATCGCAGGTGCGCACGTATAACATTAACACGCACGCGCAATGTCGGCCATCGTTCTATCGGCGTTGTTTATGGCCACCTCTGCACGGTCGACTCTCTGCGGCGTCGGCCGTGCAGCGTGGCTGCGTCGGAGTGCACCTGCGCCCAGAGGTTCAACGCGCACCGCACGCGTGCGCCCACGCATGTGTACATGCATGCGAGCATAGTCGACGCAGCATGACTCATCAGTGGACATCATTATGGCGGAGGCCAAACATCATGTCCTATAGCTTGAATTCGGGTTTTTCATACGAATATTTTTGTGTTTTTAACATAATAATAAAGTTAGACATGACTGATGAGATGCGGGTCAAGTATTTTATCTTGGTGGGGTGGGAGCCACACACCGGTGGGTGGATGTGTGAGTCGGTTGTAATTTATGTAAGTTCGTAACACTGAAAGGCTTCGTATTGACCTCAGAAAACACTATAACGGCTTGTAGTAACACTGTTAAACGTCAACACTAGCGGTCGTCACCAAAAGAATCTGTCTCATGTAGTTTTGCAACAACATTTGCACAACTCGTATGCCTATGATATAAAAATGCGTTATACTTATAGGGGATCTATGCAGTTCCTACAGTTCGTTATGCCATGAAGGTTAAACGACGCATACAACTATCTGTCACAACAACATTACCAACATACATCATTTTATTATAGGGTAGATGTGACGAACATATTATGATCGAAGCAGAATATTAGATAATTTACATGTTATGAACATGCACTGATAAACGGCCTGTCTTTAACGACCAGCCTTTGTGCAGGCCACAGCTGTTCTAAACATGTGGTATCCAAATAAACAACGTATATGGTGCGTGGTTCCTTGTGCCCGTGTAAACTGCCACTAACGACTAAACGTCGTGAAATTCCGATTGTTTAACGACCGTGCCCTTGTTCAATGTTTTATTACCGGCGTGTATCTCATACAGTGTTGCCTACACCAGTGGAGTGTCAGTGGGCATGGGTCAATGAGCTTCATCTTCTCACTGCTCTCACAGTAAACTAAATAATTCTCCGTAAGATTATATAATTTCATACCTATGAGAGCTTCTTCCAATATATTTATCGTCATGTATCGTTGAACTCATATAATGAGTCGACGTCCAGGCTTCGTAAGTCGACACCCTCCACTCAGTCTGATCGACGCCTTGTAGGTCGACACCTCCAGTCAGTCTGATCCAGGCTTTATAAGTCGACACCCTCCACTCAGTCTGATCCAGGCCTTGTAGGTCGACACCTCCAGTCAGTCTGATCCAGGCTTTATAAGTCGACACCCTCTACTCAATCTGATCCAGGCCTTGTAGGTCGACACCTCCAGTCAATCAGATCCAAGTCCTGTAAGTAGACCCTTCACTCAATCTGATCTAGGTCCTGTAAATCGACACCCTCCACCTCCACTCAGTCTGATCCATGTCCTGTAAGTCGACATCCTCCACTCAGTCTGATCCAGGCATTGTAAGTCGACATCCTTCACCCAGTCTGATCCATGCCCTCTAAGTCGACATCCTCCACTCAGACTGATCCAGGCTTTGTAAGTTGACACCCTTCACCCAGTCTGATCCATGCCCTCTAAGTCGACACCCTCCACTCAGTCTGATCTATGCCCTGTAAGTCGACACCCTCCACTCAGTCTGATCCAGGCCTTGTAAGTCGACACCCTTCACTCAACCTGATCCAGGCCTTGTAAGTCGACACCCTTCACACAGTCTAACCTAGGCCGTGTGCGTCGACACCCTCCACTCAGTCTGATCCAGGCCCTGTAAGTCGACACCCTTCACTCAGTCTAACCTAGGCCCTGTATGTCGACACCCTCCACTCAGTCTGATCCAAGCCTTGTAAGTCGACACCCTCCACTCAGTGTGATCCAGGCCCTGTAAGTCGACACCCTTCACTCAGTTTGAACCCGACCCTGTACGTCGATACCCTCCACTTAGTCTGATCCAGGCCCTATAGTTCTGGACCCTGAATTCAATTATGTTCTAAGTATTACAGGTCGGGACTTTCAGCTCCGTTAACCATGACCTAGCAACATCCATTTAAACATGTCTTGCCTGGCAAGTTGCTGATCAACTTACGGATGATACGTCCTCTAATTACATTCTGTATTGTATTATCAAAACACCCGAGATAGTAGCGCCATCTCGCAGAAATCATATCGATAGATTGAAAGCACCACTTGCGTCCTTACACAAAGACGACGATGACTTGCTGTAGCGATAAAAACGACCTGTCGTATTCAATAACGTCCGCTATTCTGAATTTCTAATGCGGGCCTGTTGTTTTGTCACATTTAGCGGCCAAGTCATGCCAAATTAAAGAGAACAGTCAGACGTAGTAATATGTGTGTTGTATACGTCGTGTAATTACCGTTTAGCACATGTTCGTTAACAATCGTGGTTAATGTTAAAGTGCCATGAACTGAATAGAACAGGCGATAGTGTTTGGTTGTATCGTGCCGTGTAGGTAAAACGATTTAATCGTTGTTAATGTCACTGGCAGTTATGTTATGTTCTTATGCAGAATAGGGTCGTCGGGACTGCTCAAAGCGCTTTATACTTCACCCCCTGTTCATTCGAACACTATCTCGGCTTATATGGGAAGCATTCAATCATGTTGTAATTAACAGGGGCCTATGGGAAGATTATCCGTATACAAATATCCACAATTGTCTATAGTGAGGTACTCATTTAAAAATAGCTGAGTGAATTTGAGCAACGTGCAGTGAAATAACTTGTACAGGGTTCAAGATACGAATACTCGAAGCCGGAATCGCTTGATTTTGACTCCAATGTTCTAACTAGTACGCCACCGCGCTTCCCTCGTCTTGTCTTTACACATCATGTCAGTGAACGTGTAGTCTTTATCACCTCCCGAGCCCGGGGCTGCCGAGTACCTTGGTACCTATGACATATCAACACATCCATATAATATTATGGAAACGTGTATTTCTCAGATGGAATTATAACCAGCCATACAACGCGTTTTTTTCTTCAGAATTTAAGTTTTTCGCCCTGCATATGTGCAGTTAGTCGTCGTCGCCGATGGGTCGGGTAATGGAATTTCAAGGAATTGCTCTTTGAAGTAGAACTGCTTCCTGGTATCAGGAGTTGAGGAAAATTGGGACGAAGTACAGTCAAACCTCGCTTTACGGTCACCTCGGTAATACAGCCACCTCGCAATTAAGGTAACTATAAGATAGTAATAGGTCACCTCGGTAATACAGCCACATCGCAATTAAGGTAACTATAAGATAGTATAGGTCACCTCGGTAATACAGCCACACCGCAATTAAGGTAACTATAAGATAGTATAGTATAGGTCACCTCGGTAATACAGCCACCTCGCAATTAAGGTAACTATAAGATAGTATAGGTCACCTCGGTAATACAGCCACCTCGCTATTAAGGTAACTATAAGATAGTATAGGTCACATCGGTATTACAGCCACATCGCAATTAAGGTAACTATAGGGTAGTTGCCGAGTGGTTCCATATAGAGTAAAGTATATGATATATAGTATAGGTCACCTCGCTAATCAGTTCACTTTTGCCCAGTCCTGAAGGGTGACGTTAATAGCGAGCTTCCCGCTGTACAGGCGATTCAGCTACGTCCATACGGTCGTTACATCGCGGGGGATAAACGCCGTACAACCATACAAGCTCATGAGGATGGCATTTTAAATGACAAACTTCACATCAGTGTATATTTAAAATTTAATCTTTAGGTCAGTGAATCTGTAAAAGTTACACTTCAGGTGACTGATTCTGTAAAATGTAAACTTCAGGTCAGTGAATCTGTAAAATTTAAACTTCCGCTCATTGTATCAGTAAAATTTAAATTTCAAGTCGGTGAATCTATACAAAATTAACTTCAGAGCAGTGAATCTGTAAAATTAGTCTTAAGTTCAGGGATTATGTATAATGTTAAACTGCTCGGTGATTCTATAAAAATTAAACTTCAGGTCAATGAATCTATAAACGTTAAACTCCAGATCAGTGATTATGTAAAATTTTAACGTCAGGTCAGTGAATCTATAAAAATTTAAACTTCTAGTCAGTGTTTCGGTAAAAATTAAACTTCATGTCAATGAATCTGTAAAAGTTAAACTTCAGATCAGTGAATCTGTAATATTTAAACTCCAGATCAGTGATTATGTAAAATTTAAACGTCAGGTCAGTGAATCTATAAAAATTTAAACTTCTAGTCAGTGTTTCGGTAAAAATTAAACTTCATGTCAATGAATCTGTAAAAGTTAAACTTCAGATCAGTGAATCTGTAATATTTAAACTTCAGGTCAGTGAATCTGTGAAATGTTAACTTAGGTCGGCGACTATATAGTCGTTCTATAGGTGAGGTGCAATCGTTACGTTGCTTGCCTTTGGGTTTGTTCGTGCTCTAATCACATTAAGACCCACGTCAGTAGAACTGTCGTACGCCACTCTCGCTACAGATGCGTCTTTGTCTCCCCTTGTCGTACATCAAACATAAACACGTTATGTGCACTCCTGCATTACAGTGATGTAGTGTGACTGCTTGTTGTCGCTCGGGGCAGTTTCTATGAAATGGGACTGTTGATCGACTAAACTGTGCGGTCGTACGGGCCCGGGCACGGGGGCGACAAACGCACGCAGCTGCAACCTCAGGCGGGGCTAGCGCACCGGTAACATTGCGAAAGTTCTCACAATTACTTGCAGGCGTGTACTTCTGGGAAAACTATATATTGATAGTGTCCTTATCGCGATTGACGACTGTTTATTATGTACACAGTTATTAGAAGGTTGCAGCTACTGACAGTGTTCATATGAGATAACATTCCGTCGACGCGGTCGCGATGAATGACATTATGGAGTCATTAAAGTGAGAGACTCGGTCAGGCGTGGCGTGGCGG